>OX940902.1:8708857-9958857 GCA_954871355.1 Cabera pusaria | reverse complement strand
TACATGAATATCCCTAATATATTTTATGTGGCAATGTTAACTATTTCATCCCCGAATAGTAACATGATTACAACATTATACATGACAATACATACATGACTATTGACAATATTATACATGACTATTTGTAGTTAAGTTAGCTTCTGGTATTTTTATACATAATTTCGCTTCTTAAGGTACGACCATACAAGGCGTCCTGCGTCCGCGTGCGCGTTCGCGATCTAATTTTCAATCGTTTTCTGATCGCCGTAGATCGCGTTTGGTGTGAACCCATCGACGTCGTCGATGTGTGAACCAGTCGGTACAAATACTACTGCGCTATCTGATCACCGCCTAGATCACGCACGCAAGACGTTGCGGTGTGGCCGTGTGGTGTTTATTAGTCAATATTTATTCTCCGTCATAGTCCATAAACCATAAATTGTCATCATTTTGCACTCACATACACATCATAATCTATACTAATATTATAAAGAGAGAACATTTGTATTTTTGTATTTTTGTATTTTTGTATTTTTGTATTTTTGTATTTTTGTATTTTTGTAATGATTTGGCTCAAAAACTACTGAACCGATTTAAAAAATTCTTTCACTAATACATAGAATGGACTTTCGGAATGAAAATAGGCTATATATTATCCCGTTTAAATCAAAGGTACATTCGTGGAGACCTAATTTGCAACCTAAGTCGGCAAAAAAACGGTCGAAAAAACACGTTTCTTACGAACGCTGCTTAATTGAAAATAGATAGAAGAATATTTTCTATGCAAGAGTTGTACAACTTAATAAGACCTACAAAAAAGTCCGCGACAGCATATATCTATCTCTTAAGGTTGACTCACAGTAACCATTCTAATCTTAAAATTTTTGGTAAAAAATATTACATAACTACCAAAGCTATTTTCAAGTATATAGTATTAATCCTTATCCAAATAATTACGTTAATTAGCTTGGCCACATATTACAGATTAAAATTGTCCTTTACAGTATATAATTCAAATGAAAACTCTAGAAGATATCACGAATTTCACATACACGCAACGCAAAATTAATAATATATTTGCAGTGAAACCACAGATTAGGTCATAGGTACTACGAAAATATTATTATAAGCTTAGCGATGCTGTAGATCCCCACCGATCACAATCAATTTGAAGTCAATATAGTATAATAATATATCTTTACTGTATAAAATTCTATTGTATAATATAGTTATGATCTATATATAAACCACCCCGACTGATCTATGTGTAATCTTTTCAATAAAAGCATTCCAATGACTCTAAACACAACATTTAAAATCTGAGCTGTAAGTTGGTGTGGATTTGAGTATTCTGTAGAGTACAGGAGATGTCCCAGCATCAGGTTAATGCTTCCATGTTCTTACAATATCGTCGAAGAAGAAGATTTTCGAATTGATCAGACCTATGAAAGTTGATTTCATTGCGCAATTAACTAGAAAAAAGCTCATAGTTTTATAACGACTGAACGAATTTTCATGAATCAAAGCTAAGAAAACTCTCGATGAAGACTATCAAATATCGAAATCTATCAAACAAAAGAAAATATCAATAATAAAATCAAAATCGGTTCATCCGGTTGGGTGCTAAGATACAGACAGACACAGATACACACGTTAAACGTATAATACCCCTTCTTTGATCCCATGATTTGATTGATTTTGATTCAATGATCCCACTACCTCTGTACGAAAACCCATGATTCATGAATGCACATAAAACATTCATTGGTAGGTATATAGCTAGGATTAGAACCAACGACCGTCGGGTCAGCATCAGTGTAACTATCCTTTACGCCAAAGGGCCGTCCAATATCACTACGTAAGTATTATAAAACAAAGTCCATCACATTCATTCATTCATTCATTTTTTTTGTGTGTGTATGTAACGAGATTACTCCGTCAATTGTGAACCGATTCGAATTATTATTTTGAAATTACTGAATTTGACTCGCGGGGCATTAAAGTCAGTTGATTTAGTTTTTAAACTATCTTAATTATTGGTAGATTTAATGATTCCACCAAACTCCATGATTCATGAATGCACATAAAACTTTCATTGGTAGGTATATAGCTAGGATTAGAACCAACGACCGTCGGGTCAGAATCAGGGTAACTAGCCTTTACGCCAAAGGGTCGTCCAATATCACTACGTAAGTATTATAAAACAAAGTCCATCACTGCGTCTGTCTGTCTGTTCGCAATAATCTCAATAGCTACTGAACGGATTATCCTGCGGTTTTCACCAATAGCCAGAGTGTTTATGAGGAAGGTTTAGGTGCATAATTCGTTAAGTTTTTGTGTAAATTGGATGAAATATGACGATGATTGTTAAATATGTTCATATTTTATATTCGATGCAACAAACTGATGCAAATTTTGTAGGCATGTTCTACCCGTGCGAAGCCGGGGCGGGCTGCTAGTAGCCAATATAACCACATAACTGTTTTTCTCACTGGTTCTGCCCCCATTTTCTAACTAAACGGTTCCGATTGTACCTATTTCTCAAATAAAGTCTAATTAAATATAGAATATATACAAATCTAAAAATTATAAATGCATTTACAAATAATATGACACTATTATGAATCTCATTTGATTCTATATCAAATCATATAAGATCCACATAGTCCTACTAATCCTACTAATCTAATCATAACAGAATTTCATAATAATTTCAATAAAATCACCTAATTTAAAAAGAAGAGGCGTCTTCAAAATCGGTATAAAACCTGTAACTCATCTAAAAATAAAACAATCTCGGAATAGATGTGGTATTCGACATTTTGTTTTTATATATAAGTCTTGTAGGTATTCGTTGAAATGTTAATTTGAGCAGTGTATCATAGTCGCACCTAAAGTATAACCACTTCATCATCATTCTTGTAACTTTTTGGGCTGAGGTAAGATTAAGTATTATGTACCTAGTACCAACTATTGAGTATTCTGTGATTATGTTTAGGTACATACGTGCCTTTTAGTTTAGATTTCAATCAAATTTAAGAGGTACACTAAGGACTTCATTCTACACAAGATGTTGCATAAAAATTGCAAAAGGGAGAGCAAGGGGGAAAGTTTCGACGGATTTCAATCAAATTTGAGACACACTAAGGGTCCCCGCACACGGGCCACGGGCCACAACCACAAAACGCCGCCACCGGCATATTTCCTATAGCTTTCATACATTTTATATGGACTCGCCGCACACGGTTGACGCCGGTGGCCGCCACACGCTACATGATAAAATGTATGAAAACTATAGGAAATATGCCGGTAGCGGCGTTTTGTGGTTGTGGCCCGTGGCCCGTGTGCGGCCAGCCTAAGGACTTCATTTTACATAAGATGTTGATGCCAAAAAAAAATCCAAAAAGGGTAGTAAGAGAAGGGGCGAAAAAGGGTGAAGTTTGCTGTAGCGTTAAATAATAATAAAAAGTTATAAATAATATTTTGCCCAACTGAAATGGCTTTACTCAGCCAGGGGAAAGTGTCGGTTATGACATGGTTATAAGGCCACGCGAGGTCTACTGTTCTATTCATGTTGCATAGGCATTTTCCTCAGACTACCACAAATAAACTGGCCAAGTGCAAGTCGGACTCGCACTCGTAGGGTTCCGTAACACAGTTAAGTATTCCATAACTATGATTTTTCGCAACTACAAAATTAACTTTGTTTTTCATAGTGCTTGTATGAAAAACAAAGTTATCTTTGCGGTCGCCATATCTCTAAAACTGCGGACTGTATCTCGTTCAAACCAATTTTTGTTGCTAGTTTTTATTGAGATCTACAGCATATATTTTTTTTAGAATTTTCACACACACATTTTACCACTTTAGACGCGCCTATCTTTCAAATGATTGACATTGAGAAAAAAATATTTTAGGAATTTTTGAATTTTTTTTGTTATTTTTGAAGACCTATCCATAGACACTCCACACGTATAGGTTTGAAGAAAAAAAATTTTTTTTGTTCCATTTCCATGTATGGGATGGATGCCCTCCCTTAAACTTTTATATTTTTTATTTTTGTATAAAAAACGGAAAACGGTTTACAGAAAACATCTACCTACCAAGTTTCAATTCTGTAGTCCTAACAGTTTCGGAATAAAATGGCTGTGACATACGGACGGACAGACAGACAGACAGACATGACGAATCTATAAGGGTTCCGTTTTTTGCCATTCGGCTACGGAACCCTAAAAAGGCAGACGGATTCGTGCCGAACACACGAGTGAACATCATCATCATCATCAGCCTGTATCAGTCCACTGCTGGACATAGGCCTCTCCCAAGATGCGCCACTGAGCCCGATCTTCGGCTCTTCTCTTCCAGTCACTGCCCACCGCTTTGCGTATGTCGTCGCTCCACCTGGTCACAGGACGTCCTACGCTACGTTTGCCGATTCGCGGTCTCCACTCTAGGACAAGTCTGCCCCAACGGTTATCAGTCCTGCGGCAGATATGACCAGCCCACTGCCACTTCAGCTTGCTAATCCGTTGAGCTATGTCGATAACTTTAGTTCTCTGGCGAATTACTTCGTTCCGGATTCGATCCCGCAGAGAAATACCGAGCATAGCTCTCTCCATAGCTCGCTGAGCGACTTTAAACTGGTGGACCAGTCGGACTGTGAGTGTCCACGTCTCGGCTCCATATGTCATCACAGGTAGGACGCACTGGTTAAAGACTTTTGTCTTTAGACACTGTGGTATAGGCGACGAGAAGACTCGACGGAGTTTTCCAAATGCTGCCCAGCCCAGCTGAATTCTTCTCTGGATTTCCTTCTCGAAGTTATGTTTGCCTAGTTGGAGCGTTTGCCCTAGGTAAACATACTTAGTGACAACTTCGAGTGGGATTCCATCTACGGCAATCGGTTCCGGAACAACGTGCTCGTTGTACATGACTTTGGTTTTGTCCAAATTCATCCGGAGACCGATGCTACGAGAAGAATCAGCTAGGCCATTCAACATCCTTTGTAGGTCCTGCAGCGTCTCTGCCATAATGACGATGTCATCTGCGAATCGTAAGTGAGAGATGTACCTGCCGTTGATGTTAATGCCACGATCTTTCCAGTCCAGCGTCTTAAACATATCGTCCAAGGCGTTAGTGAACAGTTTCGGGGATATGACGTCCCCCTGTCTCACTCCTCGACGCAGGTGGACATGTTTAGTTCGCTGGTTCTGTACTTGTACAGTCATCGTTGCGGCATTATATAGACATCTCATCACTTCGATATATCGCCAGTCGACTTGGCAACGCTGCAAGGACTCGAGAACAGACCAGGTTTCGATTGAGTCAAAGGCCTTCTCATAGTCCACAAATGCTAAGCACAGGGGCTGATTATACTCTTCGGTCTTCTGTACAATCTGCCGCACCGTGTGGATGTGGTCTATGGTGCCGTACCCGCTTCGAAACCCGGCCTGTTCCGGAGGTTGAAACTCGTCGAGTCTTCGCGCAAGACGGTTCGTGATGACCCTTGAAAACAGCTTGTAGACATGGCTCAGAAGCGAAATCGGGCGATAGTTTTTCAATAGGGTTTTGTCTCCTTTTTTGAAAAACAAAACCACCATGCTTCTGTTCCATGCCTGTGGAGTTCTCCCAGTAAAAAGAACGGAATTAAATAGCTGCTGAAGCTGTTGAACTGCTGGAGCTCCTCCGGCTTTTAAAAGCTCCGTTGTGATTCCGTCTTCTCCTGGGGCTTTTCCATTTTTGAGTTGTTTAAGGGCCATCACGATTTCGTCTCGGCTAATTTCGGGCAGATCTTCTGTGAAGTGGCGGGTTAAGGTGGCACTAGAATCCTCAGTATCGGGTTCGGGCCTTGAAGCATGCGATGCGTAGAGCTTGCCGTAGAAGTCTTCAACTTCCGACAGAATCTCCGGCTTGGATGCGACGACGTTCCCGGTTGACGTTGTCAGCTTTGTGAGGTGGCTTCTACCCAGAGGCTGGACGAACACTTTCGACCCCCGATTCTGCTCAATTGATTCTTTAATCAAGAGCGTGTTAGAGGATCGGAGGTCGCGTCGTACCAGCTTCTTTATGGATTTGTTGCGCGCCAGGTTAGTTGACAAAGCTGACAAAGGGTCTGTTCGTCTCTCTTCCATTAGCCGAAGTGTTTCTGCCGAGAGTTTGGACTTTTTGCCCGTACGCTTGCTCTCGCAAAACTTCGTCCCTTCATCCCTGAGGATTTCCACCACTTCTTAGAGTTTCTGGTCTACGTCATCTGTGGTTTCCAAGGTAGCGAATCGATTTTCCAATTTTAATTGGAATGTTTCGGACCCAACAGCGGTTTGGAGTAGGTTCGGACGGAGCGTAGACTTCATCAATTGGAATCACTCGGCTTTAAAGTCGATATCCAGAGTGCCTCGTACAAGTCGGTGATCACTTCCAGTATTAAACCTAGTGATCACTGAGACGTCTCTGAATATGCGCCGTTTGTCCGTAATGATGAAGTCAATCTCGTTTTTAGTCACAAAGTCGGGGCTTTGCCAAGTCCATTTCCTTTGGGGCTGTTTCCTAAAAAGCCCCTCTCTCTCGAGGAAATTGACGAGCATTTGTCCCCTGTGATTCCTACTCCCAAATCCGTGGGGTCCTATAGACGATTCGCCGCAAGTTTGTACTCCCACTTTGGCGTTAAAGTCTCCCATGACAACGTTGTAGTGAGCCTTGGAGGTGGTGTGTAAAGCTCTGGAGATATCTTCATACATGCTCTCCACCTCGTCATCCAAGTGTGTCGAGGTCGGTGCGTAGACCTGGATAACCTTGAGGCTGTACCTCTTGGTTAACTTAATTATGAGGTACGCTACCCTGGTCGACACACTGGAGATTTCTACAACGTTGTCACTGAGAACCTTGTTGACCAGAAACCCGACGCCGCCTTGGGATGGCTGATCTCCTTCTCTGTAGTACATAAGATGGCCCGATTCTAAGGTTATGGTGTCCTCTCCCTGTCTTCGGACTTCACATAACCCCAGAATGTGCCATCTTATGTGTTTCAGCTCCTCCTCTAGCTGCGCCAGATGATCGTCCAGCCGAATCGTGCGTCCATTGTACGTTGCGAGGGTCAGTTTGTTCTGGTGGCCTACCGTACCCGGGGATTCTTAGCTGCACCCCCTGCCCTGCCGTTACCGTGACCGCCGCCGTGGTCAGGAATAGCAGGGCGGCCGGGAACTGGGGGCCACGGCTTATTATGACTATCCATTTCATGCATGCATCCCTTGGGAGGGATATGCCCTAATCGCCATGCTGGGCAGGCGTGTTGGCAATCGCAGGACGTAGCTTCTCGCACCGGTGACGCTGCTGCCCGTCACCGGCCTGTAGAATTTGGCTACGCCATAGATATGAAATGGTTATACCGCCATTTGTCGGTCGCCAGAGCCCCGTCTGTTGGTCAGCAGGATGCACCACGGGCAGGTGAGGTTGGCTGGGAGCACCGAGGTCGTATTTGTGCTCACTTACATCCCACGAGTGAACGCAAGTTCAATAATCCTAAATGCTTGAGTAATTTTTTCCGATTTTTAAAGTTTCCGCGCTCAGTCCGGCATAGTCAATACGGCATGATTACTACGTAAGCAACGCTGCGAAGTAATACCGCACGGACGCGTCCGTCCCTGCTGCCGCTTGGTAGTAGACGTGTGTAGCTCTTTACTGAAACGTCTCACTGAGCCGTTTCTTCTAACTGAGCCGATGAGCCGGTTCACTTTGCTGGCAAAAAACGTGTCATTCGGAATTCGATCTCACCGTGCGATGGATTTGAACATTTTGAATGAACTAAACGTAATAGCATATCAGTGCAGCGTTTTCGGATTACTTCGGAATATTTTGGATTTAGTCTGATATTTTTTACATTTTTTAACTTTAACGATAACATTTAACTGTCAGTTCTAAGCCTGAAAGTATGAAGGAGAGAAATCTATTATATAATTAGTATCAATAATTTTACTTCAGCTAAATCCATATTAGCCGAAAAATAAAAAAATATCAAATACACACACTACAGTTATCGTAAATTGTATTATCATTAGTTATTAGAAATTTAGGTTCAAAGAGAATACAAATACTACATAATTTAGATTCGCGATGCCACCGCCACCAACCGATCGTGGATAGACTTAGTGATCCGATATTCCAAATGAAACGTTGAAACGTTTCATTTGGAATATCGGAATGGTGAACCGGTTCAGTGAACTGAACCGGTTCACCATACTGGTTAAGATACAGATGATCCAATCTTAACTAAGATCCGTTTTTACCACTTCTACTTGGTAGCAAACTGAACGCGGAAGCGTATTACTCAAGCATTTAGTATTACTGAACTAGCGTTAACTCGGGTGTCAGGCACTTCCCAGTATAAAAAGTTACTCTATGTTAGGCACGGCTCCGTCTGCCTTTTTTATGGTAGTTTGAGGCATTTTCTTTTGACTGAATATTTCTATATAATGGCAACAATAATTAAGATACAAAAATAGCTTCTTTTTATCTCCAAACCTGATACATATCTCTTGGCCATATTCGTCCATCCATAGACTTGTTGCAGAGTCCAGTGTCCATGTTTGGAAGCCGTCGGTCCGGTCTCGTCTCACTGGCGTATTAATAATAGTGTCTGCTGAGTGTCTAGGGCAGCCCATATCTACGAGTATGACGCATTAGGTTTCAACCCTGAATTCAGAGTTAGCTCTCTTCTTACTTTTAAAGGCTATCAATAAAATCATTATACAACTATGAAGGGTAGTAGCACTTTGGAAACTTCTATTTTTCTATGAATATGGACTTATCTATAAACTAGCTGCTCTCCGCGGTTTTGCCCGCATTTAGTAATGTCCTATAATATTCTACTTCATTGGCTATGTATGTCCAAATTTCAGACAAATCGGTCGAGCCGTGTGACCGTAACAAATATACAAAATTACATGGAACATCGATATAATGCTCCTAACAACTGTGGTATTTGTGTATACAGGCCACCTATGTTTTGATTTATTTTGAAAAGATATAAGCTACCAGACGTCCAATCAAGGTCGAATTGCAAAAGATTTATAGAAATGCGGCCAGGTAAGGTAAGCTCTAGACAAAGCTTTACAGTGGAATTCGTAAGGTCCTGATCTTGTCTGCCTCCAGTCTAGTGGGTTACTCCATCGTTGAGTCATGCTTAGGAATTCAGGCCTCCACGTCTCTGTCTGGAATTTAATTTTGAAATAGGTTAAAATTTAAGCAGGATTCATAACAAAACACTTCTTAATAATCCACATTTAGCAAGTTGAGGAAAAATGCAATGAGAGTACACACATATTTTTCACGTGCCCACCAGAATTCCGGAGCATATTATTTTTCCAATGAGTTATAATATACTAGAGTAGATAGATCGACTAAACACGACAGTGCCGGATGTTCCATTGACAATAGCGCATGGATGTCACGTTCATCTATCGGAGCTGTATATTTACTATTTCAATTGAATTGATTGAATAAAAGCTTCACCTTACTTCTTTCTATTTCCTTTCCTTTTTTCATATTTGTTTATACAGCGAGTTGATTACGTTACAGTAGCCTTATCGCACATTTGACGTTAGAAAGTACCTAACCTAACCAATGACATACAGATTTTAACTTAAACTAGCTGGCCCGGCGAACTTCGTACCACCTAACAGACAATGAATGTCGTGTTAGCTTTTAGATGAACTTGTTTTAGGCTTTTATGAACGTAATAAATGAATACAAAAGATATATTAAGTTTATATATGTATTGGCAATACAGATATAGAATAAAAATTGGTAAAAATGGTTTTTGGAAATATAAACTTTTTTAAGTTGCTTGGAAGCATACATTTCTGAACGTACGCATATTTGACAATCAATAAATATGTCAAACAATTATCATTACTGACAATATTACTGACATTTTTTAAATCTACATGACTTGAATTTACAAAAACTTGAAGATTTTTTACTTGACTTACTACTTGACACGGGCTAAATACACTAATCGTGTGGAGCCATAATTATAAAAAAAAAAAATACGGCGGGAGAAACAATTGAACATCAAATAATTGGCAGTTTTTAAACCCAGGAACATTTTGGCAAAATATTTCTTCATATATCATTTTTTTTGTCAATTATTCATTGTTTTTAATACTTATTATCCTATTCCTGACAAAAACAATTCCAATAATACAAAAATCATAAAAATTGGCCCAGCCGTTCTTGAGTTATAAGTGTAGTAACTAACACGTCTTTATTTTATATATAAATAAGATATGATAAACAAAACCTTCTAAAGACATGGTAGTCGTGGCGGGAAAACTAAATACCTACATTGACGATTCCGGTATTTAAAAACATTTCAAAGTCAAGTTTACAGTCTAGTCGTGACGGTAAACTGACACATTATCGCTTCTTGCACATAAAGGTGAATATTTCATAAGCGGTAGCCCTAAGACATGGTTGGTTGCCATGAGTCACGCATGGTGTTCCGCAGACGATCGCCAGACGACCGCTTCAAAGTCAGAGAAAGACGAGATAATAAAATGTTACCCAGGTTTTAGTATCTTTTGACTTTCCTTGACATTGCCGGTTATACACGTAATACGTAGAGCTAGTTCTAGTTTAAAACTGGTGTTTATGTTTAAATTAACTGGGAACTGTTAGAATTTTTATTATAAGACCGATTTTATATAGATTACTAGCTGTACCCGCGACTTCGTCCGCGTGGTATTGTGTCTTTGGGTAGCATTTTTAAATATTTAGGCTAATTCTTTTACAAATAAGACACGCGTATCCCACCTACACCGCACCGTACAACGTCGCGCAAATCCCCCTCCCCTCTCCCTCCTCCTCACCCCTTCCCTCCCCTCTACCTCTCTCTTCCCCCAACCCCCTTTCCCCTCACTTCCCTCTACCCCTTCCCTTTCCCCCCACTTCCCCTCCCCTCTCCCTCCTCCACAGCCCTTGCCTCCCCTCTCCCTCTCTCTTCCCCCAACCCCCTTACCCCTCACTTCCCTCTCCCCCTTCCCTTTCCCCACACTTCCCCTCCCCTCCCCTCTATCTTCCCCCCACTTTACCCTACCCTCACTTCCACCTTACCTCCCCTCCCCTCATACCCCTTCCCCCTCACAAACTTTGAATGATATATTAATTTATATCGAATCAACAGCCTAAACAATAAGTTTCAAGCTTCTAGCTTTAAAAATGACGATACTTCCATACAACTTTTCCTCCCTTTCAACCCCTTACAACTCTCTTTTCGCATTGAAAAGTAGCCTATGTCCGTTCTCAGGCTCTAGACTATCTGTGTACCAAATTTCATTTAAATCGGTTCAGTGGTTTTGGCGTGAAAGTGACACAGACAGACAGACAGAGTTACTTTCGCATTTATAATATTATATATATAGTTAGGATTAGGATTAGTATTAGGATTAGGATAGTGGAAAGTTTTAGCTACGTAATCTTATAAATGTAAGAAACTTTAAAAAGTAAAGAAACACGCACACCCACACGCACACATACACACATGAACACACACACACACACACACACACAACACACAAACGTCACACATACACAATCTACAGGATCTAGGGGTCAGATTATTAGATAAGGCAACTATTATTATGTACAAAGACTACATAAATCACATGCCTTGTGCATTATAACTTCTGTTCTGTTCTGAAATAAATAAACAGAATATGGGACCATAAGTTTACTTTTAGGCCGTGTTCGCCATCTTCGACCACATCATCGCTTACTACAAGTCGATATAGTGATCAAACACTAACCTATGAGATATTTAAAAAAAAGTGGAAACCCTGAGAATCCGGTCCACACCAGTTCACAGACAGCACATCTGCTCGCAATTTGTTTAGTCTGGAAAGCCGGAGCGAATGGTTTTATTATCGTATACTACTAATATATTTACTAAGTAAACATTGTATTCCAGGTTCTAGTAAATACACGAAGATAGGTTATGCCGTGAACTGTTTATTGTGTTAGTGATTTTTTTTAATAAAATTTACTAGTAATGTGGGTTGCACATTACTAGTAGTCTTGTTTACTAATTCAATGTTTCAATGCTTACACAAATTGAGAACTATCTCCCTTTAAGTTGGTTGAAATTATCGAAATAAAAAGCTCTGAAAGTAAAAAAAAAAGTGTTTTTTAAATTTTATCTAAACTCTATATTTGTGTATATACATTTATTATATACAATCCAAAATTATTTATTTATTTATTCATTTATTTGCAAAAACAATGTACAATAGTTATAACTTAGTCTAAAACGAATCTAATTATGACTACTGACACGTACCCTATACTATTTCGGGTGTCGCAAATGTAGTAATTATTAATTAATTAATTATAACATTCTTATTATTTATTATAACATAGGAACCATTATCTTAAGTGTACTTATTATACTTATGTTTAATATATCTTACCTACTCATAATTTCTTAACTATTAAATAATTATATACAAGGCATGGTATGGTATTATTAGGGAAATGTAAAGTTTTATTTATAAGTATTTATCAATTCGGGTTTTCTATATTTTATTCTCTAAGTATTCATTTATTGTGTAATAGCCTTTATCTAAAAGAAACTGTCTTAATTTATTTTTAAATGCCTTCTCTTTTGTTTCAACTCTTATATTGTATGGGATTACGCAATATGATTATAATTACGCCGTCCAGCGCGACTTAAACCCGCCTCTCCTGGGTAACCTGCACAAGCGCTTAATGGCCGGTTTCTGAAGTCGGTTTATTGAGAGTTTATCTACTCAATAGGCATGACGACAGTGACAGTATAAAAAAATCGAAGATTTGATGATTTTAGGGGAAAAACCATATTAAAACAATTTAAAACACTAGTTTAGTTTTATATAAAGAATTTATATTAAAAAAACTATGAGGTTTTCTTGAAAATGTTATTAAATTTTGGAAAACCCATGTGTATTCATTGTCACAGATTATATTATATGCGTGACGTCACAGCCGACGCCATGACACAAGTGAGCTGTTTTTGCGCACTATTGAAAAATATTAGAAAAACTAGGAGTGCCCCGCGGCTTCGCCCGCGTTAAAAACTTCTTTTATTTACTTAAAACTTTTATTGTATAAACCTTTCTATCATAAAAGACAATCAAAATAGTAAAAGCCAAATCGGTTCACCCGTTTTTAAGTTATTGCGTGACCATATTGATTTTCACTTTTTTACCAACCCCTTGCAAAAATCTTGCAACACGTATTTACTTATTTATTTACAGAAGTACTTAAGTAAATCTATAAGTTTATATATATAATTAAAAATAATAAGTTATATCCGGAGGGAATTTTTATAAAATCGTTTCTAAGCGGATACCTACGTCATAACAACTATCTGCATTCTAAATTTCAGCGCAATCCGAAACAATATTGATTTTCAGACTTTTTTACCCCACTCCACTCTTAGGGTGGCATTTTGAAAAAGCCTGCAAATCGTATTTACTTATTTATTTACGGAAGTACCTACTTGTGTGAAATGTCGAATAAAATGACTATATTCACATAACTATACCATACCTACACCACCATACCTATTTCAAAATAACTATCTGCATGCTAAATTTTAGCGCAATTCGAAATAATATTGATATCAGACTTTGTTACCCCACTTCACCCTGTTAGGGGTGGCATTTCGAAAAAGCCTGATACACATATTTACTTATTTATTTACTGAAGTACTTGTGCAAAGTTTCGAATAGAAAAGACTATCTTATCTTGTTTTCATACAAACAATCTTCATACAAACATTTGGACCCCCGTTTCATCCCCTTCAGGGTGAATTTTGGAAAATCCTTTCTCAGAGGAAACTAACGTCGTAATAACTATCTGTATGCCAAACTTCAGCGCAATCCAAAATAATATTGATTTTCAGAATTTGTTTGTGTGAAATTTCAAATAGAAAATACTATATAATCTTGTTTCTCCATACAAACTTTAAACCCCCATTTCATCCCCTTGAGGGGTGAATTTTGGGAAATCCTTTCTTAGTACACCCTTACGTACTAAAACAAATATACCCTCCAAATTTCAAGTCTCTACGACCAATGGTTTAGGCTGTGCGGTGTCTGTCAGTCAGTCAGTCCAAAGAGTAACATAATATATACTAACAAGTCAGTCAGTCATTATGTCAGGACAAAGATTCTTATAGTATTAGAAGATTGCTTTAAACTTCGTTAAACTTAAGCTAATTACCGAAATATAGGTTTTTTCGTGAATAGTAAATGTGTTCCCACATTACGGAAGAGGATTTCAAAATCTTTCGTCACGCCTATTGTACCGTTATTGAATAGAGAAACTCTCAATAAATGTACTCAGAAACCGGCCCTAAATCAATTTAAGGTACGGACACACCGCGGCGTCCTGCGTGTGCGATCTAGGCGGCGATCAGATAGCGCAGTAGTATTTGTATTGACGGGTTCACACCAAACGCGATCAGAAAACAAGTGGAATGTACTGAGATCGCGCCCACGGATCGCAGGACGCCGCGGTGTGTTCGTAACTTTAGCTTAGCGTAGCTAAATTTTGGGATAATAATGTACAATAATGTACAATTCCATAAAGGCATCACAGGCATAAAGGTACGGCCACACCGCGGCGTCCTGCGATCTGCGGGTGCGATTCCAGTACTTTTCAATTGTTTTCTGATCGCGTTTGGTGTGAACCAGTCGGTACAAATACTATTGCGCTATCTGATCGCCGCCTAGAAAGCGCACGCAGGACGCTGCGGTGTGTCCGTACCTTAACACCGCATCTAAACTGGTGTTTAGTTTCGTTTTGAAGATAAATGAGAACATCCATTGCTTGCACAGACAACCATTCACCTTAAATGCATATATAAATGCACCATATGCATTTTCCGTCCGTCGTGTATAAAAATTATATGAAAATCCCCTGTATACTGTAACTATGTACTATGTTTCCTCTGTAATCTAATGTTAGGCCTATGTATAGTCTATAAATATCATTACAAATATAGGTTAATTCATGACACATGCCCAGCCAGAGATAACTGATGACTGAATGCATTCATACGCGATAACCTCGAGATTTATTATACAAGCAATTATTAGATACAATCTTAATTAGGTGTGTTTTATGTCTATTTTATAGCTTTTCGTTTTAATATCCCATTATGCACATATCACATATCACATTCTGCACTTAAATATATTGTATTCTACGTTTTATTAGGTAATTGCTGGTGTAGATTGTATGTACAATAAAATATCTACAATTCAGACATTAAAGAACGTTTTGCCTAGTCTTTAGACAACAGGCCTTGCAAGAACGGAAGATTTAAACAACTAAGCTCATAATAATACAATTGAATTTTCTTGTGTTGAACATGTATAGGAAAACAAAAAAAGCCTTTTCAAATCATTCACAGGCACTGTAACCGAAATCGGCCAGGAAGACTTCATCATCAACAGACAGCAGAGATATTAGGGATACATAACATAGCACAACAATATTGTTTAATTCGTTACTACGCTATAAGTAGGTATGTACAATACTTATAGGTAGCATTTATAGAAATGTTTTCATCATAATCATCATCATCATCATCAGCCGGTGTCAGTCCACTGCTGGACGTAGGCCTCTCCCAAGATGCGCCACTGATCCCGATCTTCGGCTCTTCTTTTCCATTCACTGCCCACCGCTTTGCGTATGTCGTCGCTCCACCTGGTCACAGGACGTCCTACGCTACGTTTGCCAATTCGCGGTCTCCACTCTAGGACAAGTCAAACGCAACTTTTTTTATATACAGTTTAAACGCAACGCAATCATATGCGCGCTTAGATTAAGTAACTTTTTAAGAATAAACAGACCCAATTTTAATACTGATTTAATAATTTGTCTAGACCTCACCGGAAGTTTTACAATCTATATAAAGGCAAAACTTTATACGCCAGAGCACAGACAGAATAAAAAATAGAAAGTACGTGTAGGTAGGTTCACGAAAGTAGATCTGTATGGAAATGATTTTTAAATGGTCTCACACACCAGCATTTACACACAGAGACTGCGGAAGTACTCCATTCCGGGGGGCAAACATCTTTGGTCACCCTCTTCCTTCGATCTCCACCGGCTTCCTCCGGTATATTTAAATGTAGTGAATTGGAAACGGGGGGGGGGGGAGGGCTCAGCCAGTTTGATTTTAGGGGGTGCATTTGCCCCCCCTGCACCCCACTTCCGCGGCCGCTGTTTACACATTTGACAGCGACGAGCTGAATGCGTTTAATTGATGTTTAAAAGACAGGAAGATTAAATGAAACCATATGTCCTAGCCTGATTGTACATCGACCTGGTAACCTAACTGCTACCTTGGTCGATAAGGCTGGGTTATAGGGTTAGTTAGGTTTTAATCGACAGTTAATTAATAACAGATGTGAGTGGATCAATGAAACAGTACTATGCATCGAGGTACAGTACGTAGTACATTCATATCGATGGTACTATAAGATCAACTCTGTGACCTATTAACGAATAGACCGCTCTTGTTAATCATGAAATGAATATCATATTGAGGCTCTAAAAATTAGTATCTTTAACAATCACGCCAATGCACCTCAACTCATATTTAAATCATATATTGTGAGAATATTTAAGATATCGTAGAGATAAAAAAAACTGCAAGTACAGAAGCATTGTATTTACATGCATGGACAATATCCGTGCAAGTGTTGGTCTCTTTCGGGCCGGTAGTACACAGGCTTTATCTATAGAGCCGTTAACACTAACTAACTAACTAGAGGGTCGCACAAACTTGCGCGTTATTGAACATAATATGTATGAATGCACAGTCTGAAAAACGAAGGTTTTAATGTACAGTGTGTGCTGTGCTTCTCAAATAGAAGGATACAAAATCCATGTACAAGAACGCGCAATCAAAAAATAAAGTAAGCCACCAATATCATCATCTAATCTAATGTAATATTGTCGTTGTCCTCAGCCGGTATCTGCTGGACGGGTATGGACCGCGGAGGTCGCTGCAGTTCCGTGGCGGCGCTTCGCGTGGGGCGTGCCGAGTGCTGCGCTGGCGGAGCGCGCGCGCCAGCCGCCTGGAGCCCGCGAGACCTCGACAGCGGCGAGATATTCTTCTACAAAGCACTCTCGGGAGGCGTCCCTTGTACGGCCTGCGCAGGTAATTGTACCACTCACATCAGTATTTTCTGACCGACGGCAGCGAGATATTCTTCGACAAGGCTCTCTCGGATGGCGTCTCTTGTACCCTTGCGCAGGAATAAATTGAACCACTGGAATACGAAATCCTTCAGTTTTTATAGTTTCGTATTTCTTCTGGTCTTCGGACCTGAAAGACCTTGAAAGCGCCGAGATATTCTTCTGCAAGGCACTCTCAGAAAGTGTCCCCTACATGGAACACGTAGAGGGAATCTTGGTAGGTAATTTTAGATCTTCTTATCTTCCGTACTTACAGATACTGTATACTTAGTTAAAATTAAAACTGAAAAATATTCAAAACTATGTACCTACTGAAATCTAGAATGTTGACATGTGTACGTGATATTCTGTTGATTGTTGCTGCTTGCCTGGAGGCTCTATTATAGTTGGGAAATCACCACATATCTTATCTTTATCCTCCCCCCTCTTGAAAGAAGTCATTTTCAGTATTATTACAAAAACTTGAACATGGCGCTTGTCAGCACCGAAATATAGGAAATTCACTATAAAAGGAAAACATGGTAGGAACTAGGATCCCGTAAATTATTCTAAGGTCCAGTTTCACCGGTTCCTGATAGCGATATTATAGATAGTTCCTGATAGTATGAAGAAATCTGACAGATTTTTGACAGCTTTTAAATGGCGTCATAAGTCAGATAAATATCTAACGCATTATCAGGAACCAGTGAAACTGGCCCATAATATAATAGTGTCAATGACTATGACACGGACCATGACAAATTATAAACTTATGTAGTAAATTACAGGTTGTTAAACTTGAATCTGGCATTCTTCATACGAACGATTTGTATTTTCAAGATTGTGTATGTACTCCTACCAAAAAGAGCAGCAATCTGCCTGATCCTTAAGTTAATTGTTTAACGACAAGAATCAATGTACCTGATCAATGACACAAAATAAATTGTTTTTGTCCGATGGCAGATCGCTTTGAACAATTCGACTGCTTAATAAAGATGCATTTCAAGAACACACTAAAATAACCAAAACGTAATTCTATCGAGCTTATTGGGTTCGAGCCAACGAGCTTAAAACAAGGATCTCCTGTAAGTTATTGTTCTCACTAGCTCGTTACTCACCTTTTCGCATAAGAATGCACGCGCGTGCTCTTACATAATCCGGAATAATGTGCTGCCAAACATTTCATTGTACACATTTTACTTGCCTCTTTTCATATATTATTCTTGATATTTTGCCAAATTGTAAAACATAATGTTTAGTGATTGTGAAAGGAAGATACACTGCATGAACGATACCTCTAGGTAAATTCACTATTTTGCATATCAATGTAAGATACTGGGCGTGAGTGATCGTGAAAGGTACTTACTCGTAACTGTTTTTATATCTGAGAGGCTTAGCGTTTGATCACTATCACGCCTGGTGGTCGGGGATGGTGAACACGCCAGGCCTAGAATGGTCCGACTCTCAAGGGTCGACCCGCCGGAGCACCATAAGGTGTGGCTAAATTTTCTCCACAATGGTGGAACTTACTTTTTCGTAGAAAGTCATTGAACTAATGCTCCAACCACCTGCGGAATTATTATTTCATACCTGTATTTAAAAGAGTAGGTTCTTTTGTGATCTGCAGAGCTCATTCAAACTGAGATAGTGTAGGTGCTGAGCAAACCTGTAGGTATACTTAATCACAGTTAGGCCACTTCGCTAAATTTTCAGCAAGCTTTTGTTATAAGACTCTTTTTGGAGGTCCATTGCATTCGCAATTTACTGTAGCAGCGTTTGAAGGTGTTTTGACTACATTCTCTTGCCCTGAGCTTTTGCCTATTCTTTTACTTGTTGTTGATTCTATATGCTTTCTACAATGTGAATAGAGTAAGGATATAGCTCTGATACATTTTCTAGTAGATGCATATTGCTATCTACGAGCGAATCTCAATCGGACGATGCTCCCGACCTAATTATGTCCTTTGCTTATGTTATCTATTTACACTCCAATTGCCTTAATTGCAGTTTAAGTGTTTAATCTGTGCAGTAATTTTAAATTTCATGGGTATTGCTAATTGAGGAAATCCACACCTATGACAATATAATGCCGTCATTCGTTATTGAACTTCTTTTTATAGGATATAGGCTAGCGTTTGTTATTGTATCATGAATGATGTGGTCATGAATACTTTAGGCCTGTTGGATGTTTGGCGACAGATTTTCTCTGGAATTTGGCGTAAATTCTTTCTAGTAGACTAACAATTCTGTTTTTGAAATTCGTTCTAAGTAATTAATAGAGCAGATTATGTTTTATGGAAGGTGAGGGTAACTCGGTGACAATTCGCTGCATTTTTTAAATCTGTTAGTCACAGGCTCACTTATAGATAGTTCTAACGTCCGTCGTAACCCATTTTTCTTAATTATAATCTTTATTTGGGTACACTTGTCCCGGTGTCTATATTAAAATCTTACAAGTAAAATTTGACCCACTTTTCGTTGTTTGATTGTGCTGAAATTTGGCATATATATGATGACAATCTGATGTAAGTCAATGTTGTTATGGTACCATCAACTGGTATGTCGATGGAGGAGGGTGACCATGACTACATATGCATACATAACATGTATAGTACTCTTATACTCTGATCCTAGATTATGTAAAATTTATATAAGCATAGAATCCTTATACTGTTCAGATATGCCCAAGCCCACTTGATCAATTGATTGTTGGCTGATACTTGACTCTAGATATACATATAATCATGCGGGTAGGTAATAGGTATAAAGTTAAGTACTTATTTGTTTACCCTAGCTAGCACGCATGCGGGCTCCTCAATGCGGATCACGTTTGATCTACTATCTACGTAATTTAAACGTGTACAATACCTCATTCATTTGGTATTCTTAATTCCCTTATTATATTGTCATATTGTTGTAAGTCTGGGTAGAACTGACATAATTAAAAACATCGACACGAAACAGAAACAAAATGAGACTACTCTGTAAAAAGTTATGCGTGGTCATACATAATATATGTATATATTAAATATATACGCTTTGACTTGATAACTTCCTCCATTTTTTTTCGTCGGTTAAAAAAGAGTGGATAGCCTACATTCATAATTCGTATGATTACCTATGTGAAGTAACTAAGCATGTGCCGTGCCTAGTTCATAAAACATTTTAGTTGCTAATATACTAATTGTACCTGTGAGTATCATCGAGTACATTAGGTACATTATTCACTTGCCATGTAGGCAAGATATGCTGAACCCATAAAATTATAAACATCTTTTTATTGTAACTGTATCTGAAGTGTGTACTTGAATTCTAATAACTAACTTAATACTAGGTGCATTTGTTTGTTTAGAGTCATGCGCTGGCGTCTCCTGCGGTTCTGGTCGGCGATGCGTGGTGCGCGGCGGCCGCGCGCGGTGCGTGTGCGCAGCAGCTTGTAGACGTGTCGGTGCGGTCTGTGGTAGTGACGGCAAGACCTACACCTCACTGTGTCGGCTGCGACGCCGCGCTTGTCGCCGCCCCGCCAAGCATCTCGTTATGGACTACCCTGGACCTTGTCAAGGTGAGCCATACAACTCGACAATCTTCTACTACTATAGTAATGTTCTTTTTTGTTTTCTTTCAACACTATTCTGTTTTAAACATCGACATCGTACTCCTTCGTACATTTGTGTTTTACAGATTTTGTTGGGTCACAACCTAAGACATTTTTTCTCAGATTATGGCCCAAAAAATCTCTACAAAAATGCTGATCAGTATAATAGTTCATTAAAGAAAGTTTGAGATCATCGTCCGCATAAAAAATGCAAGTAAAAATTGTATTCAGTTACCTGCTTAGTTTGAATAAAAACACTTGAGGATACACGGCCTATAAACGAAAAACTTAACGGCAAAACCAAAAGGAAGGGTTACATTTTTTTGCCGTGTATATCTGTAGGTACATAAGTGATAAGTGTTAAGTATCATATAGGTAGCTGCAGGTAAAAGTACAGACTAACAAGCCGGTTGAATTTACACTGATTTATCTCATGCTCAGATGAAAAGTAGAGGCCATGCTCTACTGGAAAGCTTGTCTTTCATTTTTAATTCCATAATTAAAGACGAAAGACAAGCTTTTCACCTGTTGAAATCATCATCAGCCTATCTCTGTCCACCGCTGGACATAGGCCTCACCTATGACACGCCACTGAGCTCGATCTTCAGCTCTCAGTTTCCAACCGCTGCCAGCCCGCTTGCGTATATCATTGCTCCACCTAGCTGGAGCACGCCCTACACTCCGTTTACCGAGCCGTGGTCTCCACTCTAGAACACGTCTACCCCAACTGTTATCGGTTCTACGACAGATGTGACCAGCCCACTGCCACTTCAGCTTGCTAATCCTTTGAGCTATGTCGATAACTTTTGTATCATAATTTAATTGAAGAGGGCTTTGATGTTGTGATAGCAATAAGGCATAACTTCTGACTTAAGTTATGAAAATTATGTCCTTACAATCCTCAGTAATAATCTCGTAAGAAAGCTAATAGTCCAACAAAATGTTAACGACATTGGATATTATTTAAATTTGTTCTTTGTCCCTATAATATTATGGTAAGTTATCCCTTGATTCTCCAGGCAATCAGTCATCACCCTAATCGCCTAGGAACCTGTACAACCGTTAAATAGATACGTCCAGTGTAAGATGATGTTGATTACTAATCGAAGTGTATCGACGGACTCCATGATTCACGATGCGTCGCTACACTGCGCCTGTCAAGTCTAGCCCGGCCTAGCAACCGTCTAGGTCTAAGTACTCTAAGTCGAAGAGCCGACCATATAAAATATAAGGTGTTTTGGAAGATTTCGCTATCGATAATTAATTAGAATCTATCAGAGATCATTGCTTAATATTCTTTATTATTTTGTTTAACATATCACTGAATTTTGGTCTGAATGATTAGATTTTAGTTTTATAACAAAGAAGCCACTCATCGGCTAGGTTCATCAAGACTAGTATCTAGACTCATCAAATAGATTAAAGCATTGTTCTGATATTAAATATAATCTAAAGAATTTTGATTATATTACATTAAGGCTGAGTTGCACCATCTTACTTTGACCGTAACTATAACTATTAACCGGTGTTTTTATATGGAGTTTGACAGATTTTTGACGTTTGTTATAGCTAAAGTAAGATGGTGCAACTCAGCCTTACTCTTACAAGCTTAACATTTACAAGACTCCATGCGCGGTAAATCGTAAACTAATTGTAAATTCATCAAAGACAAAAACATTTCGAAGTTGCAACGAACTTAGGTCAACGCTCTCATGATTCTCAATAAATCTGAATAACAGCATGGTAGAAATTAGCACCCAATTCGAAATTATTTTGATAACAAGTAGGTAAACGTATATGTTTGTATTGATAACTCGTACGAGTCGTAAGTGCAGCAGGCCTCTTAATATTTATATGCCAAAGGGCGCAGTGTAGAGACGCGCAAAATTCTGGCAATTCAGAGTTTTACGTGCTACAGTATGTATCTGCTATAAGACTTGATTGTCCTATCACCACTATAAAAAATATTCCACGAAAATACTTTAAAGTACCTTACCTAATACCACTAGCACCTCCTACAGTACAAATGTTTAAATATGTTTAGTACAGGCTGTTTAAAGCCCATCAAAGTTTACAGTATAGTAATGAGGCGGTGGAGTATGACCGATATCGGCGTACTTATCGCCAGACGGGAAATACGTGCCTAGACTTCGATTGTGTTATTTGTATGGGGTTGGAACATTACTTTGAGAATTTAAGACCTCTTAGCATAGACATTATTTTTACCCGACTGCCAAAAGGAGGGTAATGTGTCTTGCGCGTATATTTTTCTTTGTTGCCACCGAGGAACCAAACGGCTGGACCGATTTCAATGAATGAGGTCTTGAATGAAAGGTATTGATCTCCTGGGTGTTTTAAGTTATATAAATGCAAAGGAAAATGGCGGCTATTTTGTAATACACATTTTTTTTGCTCAAACCATACACGGTAAGGCAACCAAACGGGATGTAGCTCTCTCTAGGTGCAGCATGTAGGTTACATAGCCTCACCCTCTCATTTATTTATTTAGGTCATGATCAACAATTAGGCCACTGATCTCAATTTTTTTTTTACGTGACGATTGATTTAGACAACTCGTCTCACCTTTAAGGAACCGCCACACCGCGGTGTCTTGCGGTCCTGCGACCTGCGGGCGCGATATCAGTACTTTTCAATTGTATTCTGATCGCGTTTGGTGTGAACCAGTCGGTACAAATACTACTGCGCTATCTAGTAACTCTTTCTGGAATAAATACACCTACTAAGTATAGTAAAATGGACAAGAAAGGCTATCAGCCGCGCCAGTACACAATGGTCACAGATTAAGAGAGCCATTTGCGCAGACGTAGACGGATCGTACGGTGAATGTACATTCCGCGGCGCAGGCGCATGTCTGCAAGTCACTGTGACCTTCCACAAGACTGATGATAAGCATGACGCATTGTTGCTGCTTTTTAGGGTTCCGTACCCAAAGGGTAAAACGAGACCCTATAACTAAGACTCCGCTGTCTGTCTGTCTGTCTATCTGTCCGTCTGTCACCAGGCTGTATCTCATGAACCGTGATAGTTAGACAGTTGAAATTTTCACAGATGATGTATTTTTGTTGCTGCTATAACAACAAATACTAAAAACAGAATAAAGTTAAAAATAATAGGGGGTCGGTGCCCATACAAGAAACGTGTTTTTTTCGGCATTTGAATATAACGCCATCTATGAACGCTTTACCTAAGCGTTATATTGAAATGCCGATCCCTAACACCTTTGTTATACGTTAGATGGCGTTATAAGAAATATATTTTTTATTAATTATTATTTTTTGCTGGCGAAAAATTATAGTGGTATTTTTTGCTCGATCTTGTAAAAATCTGTAGTGTCGTACGGAACCCTACGAGTGCGAGTCCGACTTGCACTTGGATAGTTTATTTTGTATAATATCGATTAACAATCTTAAAAGGGACTACCTTTACATGCCGTGAGATATTTCAGTTACAAGTATGAACTGTTTCATATTAGTTTATTGTTTTGTATTAACCCCCTCGAAGGACTTGCGCTTGCCTACTTTTATCATCCTACCTAAAGTTCCTATCGAACAAAAAAAAGAGGGCCCTGTGGTGTAGTGGGAGAATGGTCGGCTTTGACGCCAGAGGTACCGAGTTCAATCCCCGCCGTGCACCAATGGATTTTTCAATAGAAACGTTTATTCGCACATTAATTCCTTCACCGGAGGGCCCCTGCCCTCCGGTGAAGGAAAAACGAAAAACATCGTTAAGAAACCCTTAACACCCACATGGTGGTAGGACATGGACACTATCTAGCCGTCTGGCTACTAGCTACCACCCTCAAGTTTGAAAATCTTCATCCAATGTGTTCCGGCAGCTATCCTTGAGAGCGAGTTCCCATTCTAGGCCTAGCGTGTTACCATCCTCCATCGCATCATCTTACCAACATGTGAGATAGTGATCAAATGCTAGCCTTTATGATATAAATAAAAATACAAATTCGATATCGTAGGTATGCCAAAATTCATAATTAGGTTAATTTTTTTTTTATGTATTATCGGAGGCGCAGGTTCGAGTCCCGCTGGACGGTGAAACTTTGGATTGTATATAATAATGCTTTCATTAATGTTTAATTTTTATCAAAGATTAGGTAACCATCTGACATCTTAAACTTTGTTTCTATTATATAAAGATCCTGTATCACTCGTGTTTAATCGGTTGGGAATCGGTACGAGAATAATTCTGTAGTAGGTACTTATGTGGAAAATATAGGAAACTAATAGTGTATGTCTCTGCAGCCGACTTGAATCGCATAGATAGAAAATTTCGTAGACGTGCCTACGCATTTTAGCATACCAAGTATAACAGAGGTAATATACTTATTCACAGTAAACGCTATCCTATAAGTAATCTGTATTTGTTCCCCGTTCCATCCGACAAAGGCAGTAACTCCGTGCTAACTATTACTCACAGAACAATCGGCTATTGAGGCCTGCACTACGGAATAGCGCTATATTTTTCATTCCCACTTTACATTAATATCAGTAATGACCGGACACTCCCCTGGTATCGATAGGGTTACCACTACCAAAGAATATTATTAAAGAGATAAGAAAAAATTATCATCATCATCACTATCATCAGCCTGTGTCAGTCCACTGCTGGACGTAGGCCTCATAGATAGAATATAATACTTATTTTAGACGGTCGTGATCGTTTTATTGCCTGCGCAGGTCTTGATTGAATATTATTAAACGAATATAAAACTCAATAGGTGAGGCCTATGTCCAGCTGTGGACAGAAACAGGCAGATGATGATGATGATGATTCTAAATCGGACGCGGACGTGGAGTTGTCAAATTAGCTGAAAACAAACACCGTATCACAATTCACTACATCTTTTTTACAACTGATAGACTAGCGTTTGACCATTATCTCGCCTGGTGGTAAGCGATGATGTAGTCGAAGATGGTGACCACGCTAGGCCTATAATTTTCTGACTCTCAAGGGTCTTCTATGTGCTGCCGAAACACCGTAAGGTTACGGCGACAGATTTTCTCCTTGTTGGTTGCCTTGCGGAACATCGATGTATTGCGGTTTTACGATTCGGTTGACATTAAACAAGTTTACAACCATGTTACTTCCATATTAAACAATATTTACAAATAGTACATAATTATATACAATTTGAAACTAAATTAAGATAAAAACTATTTAAACTGATATAAATAAGTAAAATGTTATAAATAAAAAACAGAACCTAGGTCGCAGCTGTCTGCCGGTAACGTTCCCAAAAAGCTGGCGACGTTACCTCGTTGAATTGCTAGGCTAATCCATTGGCCGAGGTAAGCGCCAGCTCTTTGGTCACGAGTGACGTCTATTAATCGTCTGGACAGCTCCTTTACAAAACCTCGCGCATCTCGACCCCACGGACCCATTGTTTCGACCCCAAACGGAAGAAAAATGTAGCCATCACCAATGGCAGCATCTTTCCTCCGTTTCAGGGTTTCTGCCGCATCCGCTGCCGCACCTGCTGCTCGTGAGGTCCCGCATATGTGGGACGCTGCTAAGGTGTCAGCACACGTCGCGTCCCACACCAACGCTCTCCCTCGGCACCACGGAACCAACGTCATACCGTCGGGCCTCTTACCATCGTCTCGTGATATACCGTTCGGCTCTAATATAGCCGGCACGTTCACGGTGGCAAGGGCCCGACGAATGACGTCATTCAAGGAGGCGTGGAATGGCGTACATTCTATTAGGATTTTTTGTACTTATCTCGATCCGATTTCAAAATTGTCAACATTTGCAATTGCAGCAACTTGTGTCAATGCAGTATTCTATTTCGAGATATGCATTCCATCGTATCGTCACTTTCCATCGGTGATATAGTGGTCCAATGCAAATCAGTCTTTAATATCAAGACTAGAAGAATTATCGTTTAAACAACATAAAAAATCCGATTTCAAATGCTGCTTAGGTACCTCATTCGTCATTTTCAGTACAACGTTTGAGGTGTTTGTTTCTATATCTCTAGAAATACTCAACAGATTTTTACAAAATTTAAATTGGACTATTTCTAACTGAACTAGAAGAACTTCTTAACAAAAAAATAATTTTGCATATCTTCTATATATAATATGATGAAGTTATGCCCGAACATACACAAAATAACCGGCCAAGTGCGTGTCGGGCCACGCGCAATGTAGGGCTCCGTAGTAGCCCGTTATTCAATGCAAGTTTTTACCCGTTATAATCAAGCAACTAGGTACTTCGTCTTTGTCACTTTAAAGGATTTATTCTAAGGATTTTGTATTTGGTACAAAATTATCCAACACCCAAGTTCAACGACTATTACTGCTGACGACTATGACGAAACTATAAGGGTTCCTTGTCAGGACTACGGAACCCTAAAAAAACATCTAAATTGAGAACCTTCTCCTTTTATTACGTCGGTTCAATCTAATCCAATATCAAGTTATTCAACATGCACGATTTGTAATTGTAATCCTGTAGTCTCCCTATTGGATGTTTCTATAATAGACCAGGGACGTAGGGCAGGTAGTACATCTCTATTGGGATTCGGACACAATAATGGTGCTAAGCGATCGTCGATAGGTCTGAATTGGAAGCGTCTAGGGCCGGGTGCCTGCCGTGATCACTGGAGGCTAACGTTCCTGGCCTGTATGTATTCCATTTTCACCCGACTTCCAAAAAGGAGGAGGTTCTCAATTCGTCTGTATATTTTTTATGTTTTTTACGCGATTACTCCGCAAATTGTAGAAAGATTTGAATTATTCTTTTTTTCATTGATAACGTTCAACTCCAAGGTGCAGTCTCATTTTATCAAGATCTGAACAGTATCTCTAGAGATATGGTGATAGGCATCTCAAACTTACTACTGAAACTGACTCGTGTGGAATGTGAAGTCAGTTTTTAAGTTTTTAATCTACATTATTACCTTATTGCCTAAAATGCATGGGAAATTTACGTTTTTGGTTGGTGGGCTCAGTTTGTGCCATAGTGTTTTACAGATACAGAACCACTTGACAAAAATGTGTATACTTAAGTAGGTTCATTGAGCTTCCCGTACTCACTGAAGGTAATGGTATTTTTACCCGACTGCGCGACGCATAGGAGAGGTAATGTGTTTATTAGTCTATATATGTATGTATGTATGTATGTATGTTTGTTCCTTTGTGGCACACTAGAGACCAAACGCGAGGGCCGATATTGATAATTGGCACGTCAATAGATTCGCCATGCTAGCGCGAGTGTCAACGAAAACATAAAAAATTGAAAAATTCAAAATGGCGGATTTCAGACGCCAAAATTTGGGGTTCAAAAAAATTTTTTTTTTCAATACCTATCGAGTGGGGTATCGAATTAAAGGTCTTAAAATGGAGATTCAAAATATATTTATAACAAATAATTTATGATCATACAAATAAAAAAAAAAACGATTTTACATGCCGCGTTAGTCACTTTCAGTAACAAGTTTGCGGTGCTTATCTCTGAAGTTACTTATCAGATCTCAATAAAATTACAATGGTTCGTCAAATGGTAATTCGTTTGGGGGGACCCCCCCAAACGAAAATCACAACTTAAAAAAACTATATATATACTATAAAACTACCTACAACTTGACCGCTTTACATATTATTAAGTTCAGTAGCATTCTAAACGTCCACAGAAGTCTGAATAATAGTGACTTATTATATTATTATTAAGACTTCTATGTATACGTCACAGGGGAAAAAGTCAGGAATCTAGTGAAATCCCGAGTAAAATTGTGAAAAATAAACAAAAACATTTGGTAGGTAATCCTTCGTCTTACTGATCTAGTCTATCGAAATAACAATACCTATATCACATTGATATTGAACAGTAAATTCTTAGTAAATTCTACATCTGTTATAATCAGTATTTGCCTCATTGCCTGGATAATTCTGAACATTTATGCCAAGATTGCAATCAGAATCTCTAGAGTCAGACAGAATCGAATTCCGGTAGTACCGAATCGAATCGAAATGTCATCGTGTGCAGATCCAGAGAAACCACGCTGCGTAACCGGTTTGTGATCGTTACCTACACCTTTTAACTCATTGAGAATTAAAAACGTTGAAGAATTGGCTTGTTTATGTTACGCAAGTTTTTTGTTTCGGCAAAATCCGCTGACTGTCAGCGAAGAACGTTTAAAATTGTGACCTTATTATGGTACTTACTATGCCGAGATTTCAATTGCAATCTCTATAAGGCATAGTTACTAGCGTAGTTTTATGAGACGGAATCGAATGAATAGCTATTTCCCCTTTGAGCCATGTGAGTTTTAGAACATCAGTATAGCTCTTAAATTTTGGTTGCAAAATACACCTATTTTATCTTGTCTAAGGTGACTCTAGAATTATAGATCATCAATCAGAACCCTGCCAAAATACCTACATATATGAATAAATAGCCTATTGACATCAAAACTTAAGGTCGTAAACCATAGTGAAGCTGAAGATCGCTAAAACTCGGTGACTGACGACCATAAAGTTACTTAATGCTTATGCCATAATACGCGTATGAGCGTGTCACCTTCGAACTGCCAAGTCGTCAAAGCGAAATGTCCTAACCACAATCGTTCCTAGAGCGACCCAGACGTCCTCATTCCATATTATGAATAATATCTCAAGATAACATCTAAGCCTGAACACCTCCACTTCACTTCAACGCGTTTTACGTCTTTACGTATTATTTAAATAGGCCCGCAACCACAGCGCATATTCCTGTAATAAACCACTCAGTTTAAATGTCTAAATATACTTTCTACATAGTTGGATATTTCAAGAGTTGTTTTCGGTGGGGTTTTTACCATTCCACAATCGGTGCCAAGAGTTCTCGGTACGATAACCTGACGTCTGAGTGATGAAAATACTCGATTTAGCTTCCTGAACATGGATCGTTTGTCACACGCTGAACTGGATTTAACCGTAGATATCATGCATCTTACATGCCTCCGGGTGCAACCTCTCGGAAAATCAACATTGTAAATGAAACGGAATACGGTTCATCGTTCAGTTTCAGCGAATAATTTCGTTTCTATCTATAGATGGCTTCGATTGATCTATTGCTTGACTATAACTTGCTGTCAAAGTAATTAATAGCACCAAATAATCACAAATAATGTGATCGCAGCCTGTGTGTGTAGTATCAAAAGTCGCTAATCTAGAGATAGGTAGACAATATCTACTACAAAAGACCGAAAGCTCGAATTGTCGAACACGATATCTGAAATGCCAATCGAATGTTACCGATTTGGACATCGAGTAACGAAGTTCAACTCGAGCACGATAAGCTTTTGTTTTACGAGTCGGAACTAATTGGGAGTGTTGGATTTTCAGGCTCGGCTCGATGTTATAACATAAAGCAGACACGGCCTGCGCCGTCGGCGTGCTCCGATTTTAACCATGATAAATCCCGTAATCTAAACTCAGGACGAAGCACTTGATCGCTGTCTAGACCTGACTAACTAGCCCCGGCCCATAAACCGCAATACGATACAATCGCAGAGAAAACGTCGGGATATTCGCTGAGGCTCCATTCTGATTCCTGCTACCTATAGGCCTAGGTACTGTAGTTTAGGTTCTATTGATTGTGTTAGGTAGAATATTATAATATTTAAAAACATTATACCTAAACTTCATGTTTCATAACCAACGCGTGGTTGGTAGGCCTAAACTGTGTCATGCAAAAGTTTATATACTTTAGGGTCAGTTTCACGGATTCCTGATAGCCTTGATAGGAACTAATCTGGCAGATTTTTGACAGTTTTTATTTGGCGTCATCTGTCAGATAACTAACTATCTGAAACTTTATCAAGGATTGGGTGGGTGGGTGAAACTGGCCCTTAATGTACCACCACGCTACCAAATAATAGGTATACTTACTGCCTACTTATAAATAATAATCAACTCATGTCGGAGACCTCCAATGCCTTTTCGACTAAAGTTTACGGTATGTTAAGCTGTTTTTACCCGAAACTAAAACTAAAACTAAAACCCGACCAGGGTTTTAGTTTTTGAACTTATTTTTTATTACTCATTATAATCATAGAAGTTTTCATCATAGATATAAATAACTACTAACTGGACATCTCGATCTCGTACTGTCATAGTCGAACACAGGGCGGGTACGCATACGCGTCTCAAACGAAGCGAATACCTACCTAGCGACTAACACGGTGTTTGCGATATAAAACTGTGTGTCTGCTTGCGTTGTCCGCAATACCATCGTTAATCCTCCGATATTGTAAAAACCTGTCGAAGGAAAAAAAACAAAAGCGATGGAATCACTTTTCACAAGTAGTTAAGTTCAGATTTTGGAATGTAAAACTCCTGAATAAAATATTATTTTGTCTAGGTACTTGTAATGACGCCAAAACATAGGTACCTATCTTACATTTTACACGATATGCCGTGATAAAGCGAGCTTTACAGGCTAGCTTGATCAGAATTGAACCCCGCAGCTCGAACCGTTTGTCTGATCTCTACTTAGTTATTAAGTTACATTAGGGCTCGTGTTTCCGCGTTTACGACACGACGAACGATGGTTTCACGTCTCTAAACATTTCATCTAAAGTCAGACTTACAGTCGATGAACAAGAGAACAGCAATGTAAGATGATGAACACACTATGCCTAGAAGTTAGTTGATGGTTAAGTAATGAATTAAACAATTAAAAGTTAAATACTTTTTTAACACAAACTTTTTGTAATGACGTAATAATGTATAATGATAACAATACATACTAAACCGAGTCAGCGCGATGGTACCAAAGTATTATGGTATTATTATTGCATTGACACCGAAGATATACTCAGGAAGTGGCTTCCGTGATTTAACTTCCAATATTTGACCCAGACAAACATACTTAAGTACTTACTAACACGGAAAGTTTTATTTTAATTTTTTGATATCATATAGGCTAGCGTTTGACCACTATCTCACCTGTTGATAAGTGATGATGCTGTCGAAGACGGTAAGCACGCTAGGCCTAGAATGGGAACTGGCTCTTAAGGATACATATTACAATTTGCCGGAACACATTAGATGTTTGGCGATAGATTTTCTAACTAGAGGGTGGTAGCTGGCCAGGCGGACACTAGATAGTCTCCTACCACCATGCGGGGGTTAGTGGTTTCTTAACGATGTTTTTCCTTCACCGGAGGGCCACTGTGAAAAGCGCACATATTTTTTTTTCGATAGAAAAATTCATTGTTGAACGGCGGGAATTCAATTCGGTACCTATGGCATCAGAGCCGACCATTCTCCCACTACACTACCGGGCCCTCAAAAGTTAAATAAAATCTTGTTATAAAAATGAAAGTTTTGTACTTACAAACCAGAAAATTTAGATAGGATTTTCCTGAGTAGATTTTAAATATCTAATCCTGGTTAACCATTTCAGTTTAATTATTTGATTCAAATAATAATTTTAATTAAATTTAAGGTGTTTTGTAAAACATGTTAATCATTTAACTTCCTCGTTGTGGTATCAATATTTTTGCAAACAGCATTACCGACAATTTACAATCATAAACAGTCATTTAAATATCTCTCGAGATTGCTGCGCTTTCACTTCTGGCAGTGTATTTTCCAATTTTGTCGTCTTAACAAATTATCTAGGGAGGTTTATGGTAATTGGTCCGATTGTATACTTAATAACGTAATAAAACAAACTGTAAGGTTGGGCGCCTAGATACTCTAATAGGCAGTAGCTAGTTTCGCTAAAATACTCTCTTATTTTCACTACTCTACCGACCCGATCCAGGGGTTTTGGATCTTTAATCATAATAATTAACAAAAGTCATCGACGTAGTCCACAGAATTAGTAAGCAGAAGTGGGCCGGCCACATTAGCCAAAACTGCCAAAGAACCAACAACCGCTGGGGTAAACGACTTCTTGAGTGGAGACCGCGAATCGGTTAACGTAGCGTTAGTACGCCCTAAGAGAAGGTAGAGCGATGATGTTCGCAAGGTGACTGGTGAGCTGGATGAGATAAGCCGAGGATCGTGCTCAGTGGCGTACAAATGGAGAAGCCTATGTTCAGCAGTGGACTAGTATAGGCTCATGAACAAAATGTAATCGAAGGTACTTATGTATTATTATTCCCAGAGACAACTCCTTAAAAAAGCACCAAAGGTTCTTAGTCCGAGTCCATATCTACCCTATGTTCCTTTTAATATTCTTTGTTTGATAACCTATTTAATAAGTGCTGACCGCCAATAATATGAATTATATTTTCTACGAGTATCAATTATCTACCAAGATATTGGTAAGTATAGCTTTTAATGTTATGCAAACAACAAATAAGATAACTGGCCAAGTGCAAGTCGGACTCGCACTCGTAGGGTTCCGTAACACAGTTATATATTCCATTAATATGATTTTTCGCAACTACAAAATTAACATTGTTTTTCATAGTGTTTGTATGAAAAACAAAGTTATCTTTGCGGTCTTCATATCTCTAAAACTGCTGACTGTATCTCGTTCAAACCAATTTTCGTTGTTAGTTTTTATTGAGATCTACAGCATATATTTTTTTAGATTTTTCACTCCCATACTTTAAAAGTTAGAGGGGGGGAGGGGGGGGGCACACATTTGACCACTTTAGACCGCCTATCTTTCAAATTATTGACTTTGAGAAAAAATGATTTTAGGAACCTCAATGTCATTTTTAAAGACCTATCCATAGACACCCCACACGTATAGGTTAGAAGAATTTTTTTTTGTTTCAGTTCCATGTATGGGATGCCCCCCCTTAAACTTTTATATTTTTTATTTTTGCATATAAATCGGAAAGCGGTTCACAGAATACATCTACTTACCAAGTTTCAATTCTGTAGTCCTAACAGTTTCGGAATAAAATGGCTGTGACATACGGACTGACAGACAGACAGACAGACAGACATGACTAATCTATAAGGTTTCCGTTTTTTGCCATTCGGCTACGGAACCCTAAAAAACACTTCCGTTGTTAAAATACTTCTGTTGTTACAGAAGGCACATGCGAGGGCGTGAGATGCGGCGGCGAAAAGAAATGCGTGTTAGATGCGGAGCTGGGGGCGCATTGCGTGCGTTGCTGCACATGCAGCATCGCCGGCTCGCCGGTGTGCGCCGTCGACGGGAATACTTACGCAGGCGCATGTGCGCTGCGCCGAGCGGCGTGTGAACGGGGACGAGCATTGCCGCTGGCTTATAGAGGACCTTGTATGGGTAAGTAACGCTGAAATACATAATGTATCCTATCCCTACTTATGTAATACCAGTGATTAGTAATAAGATAGTAGTCCCAGACCTAGGATATCCATAATAGGTACCTATAGATACGGGAACAGTAATGCAGGCGAATATATCGACTATATACTTGTCAGCGCTAAACAGCGTGCGAGTGGTGTGACGTTTACTGTAGCTGGCGTACCTATAATGGACCTTGTCTTAGATAAGCTAAGCTTAGCTAAAATACTAACTGCGGTTCGTAAAAAAAATAATTTTTTTTATAAAGGTTACCTACTAGCAATGTGGGTTCAACATTACTAGTATTCTGTTAACCCCTCAAACCAAGCTAAATATGCTTGTGCCTGGAGTGGGTTCCCTGTGGTAGTTCAATAGAGCAATGGGTGGGGATCAAACTCACGACCTCTCGATCGCCAGGCCGACGATTTCTCTCGACAATCTCACTTGGAGAGAGAGGGGGCAAATATTACGTTTTTTTTTCTGCAAGAAACAGTTTCAAATTTTAGGTATTTTATTGTTCGATTTTCTAACTGTGATTCTAGATTATTAAATAAAATTGTTTTTTAAATAAAGCCAACGAAATCACTGCTGCACTGATTAACTTATTTGCGCTTATTTTATTATTAAATTTATGCAATTTGAAAATGAGATTAGGGTGGGGGGGGGAGGTCGAAAAACCGCCAAAATCGTCTCACGTAATTTACGGATGACCCCTAATTTGTTGTTGACAGCAAACGCAACATGCGCGTCTATAACCTGCGCCTCGAACCAGCGCTGCGTGTCAGGCGGGGCAAGCGGCGCGCGTTGTGTGTCGTGCGGAGCGTGCGTTGCGGGCGGAGCCAGGCGACAGCTGTGTGGCTCGGATGCACGTACCTACCCGTCGTGGTGTCGGCTGCAGCGCGCCGCATGCCATGCGGGACGAGTGATCGATCCTATACATACTGGGACTTGTAAAGGTTGGTTCTTCCTTGAGACCATTCTATCGCGACCATTCCGTTCGTTCAACGCCTTGTTGAGATTAAATTCATAAAGCGCGGGTGGTGCCAATCGACAGTTGTGTGGCTCTATTACACGTACCTACCCGTTGTGTCGCATGTACCTACTCGTAATCCGCCATGACTAATAAACCAGCATGGCTATTAAACCAACATAGCTATTCACAATCATTTGACAACAATCGCGGATTTGAAAGTGCCTTTCTGAAAATTTGGATGTTTACAATCTACAATGCTCTGATCCGGAACTTTTCACATATACATTCGAAAAAATCGATGATTATTCTAATCGGGAAATTTTCAGCGACCAAAAGCTTAAGGATTAATCAACATTTCAAATCCCAAATACCCTATGGCTTGCAAATTCTGATGTATATCCGATTTATGTTAGAATACCTGGGCTAGCAAAAAAATTGAGCATTATTGGGTGTTCGTCCACAGGTGCTAGGAATATTATATAAATGTTCCATCTGAATTGCTACCAAAAGTAGCTTACCACCTTCAATGAGAAAATCTACCGCCAAAACCTTACGGTGTTCCGGCAGCACAACCCTTTGACAGTCTGACCATTCCAGGCCTAGCCTAGCTACCATTTTGGTTCAAGTCAAGATGAACCAACAATGTATCGCTATAAATTCTATCGCTAAGCAAAATAACGTTTGGTGCAACTACTGTGTCGTTCGCGGTTCGTTACGCTTGTTAAACGGATGTACTGACTGCCTCCAGACTTATAGACAGCTTATAGTAGATGATCAAAAGCTATCATAACAACAAATCGTATGATCTGAAAACATATTTTGAGAAAGATTTAATACGTGGAGCGTAAGAAGCTATTAAAATCGTTGACTCATTCAACCCACAGCCCGCCTACTGAATTAATTTGTATTAGTATCAAACGCACGATAATATTTTTGAATGCAAACAGAATATTTATAAAGTTCGTCTACCGTCGTAATTCCCGTCATCTTCAGATAGCCCTTTCAAACATTTTATAAAAAAACTAATTCGCGGCTGATGTTAGGGCCAAAACCTTCAAAACCCATCAAACTACAATCTGTTCCCTACCAAATCACAATCTGAGTACCTTCAAACGAAAAGTAATGAGAGTTCTATCCAATGAAAGTAGGCGACACAGCCGCGGCAAAACCATTGCAGATGTTGATAGGCGGCGGTGACCACTTACTTGGGTACCATCGTACCAACTGATCACCAGGGAGAACGTGCTAATTATATAAGTACAGCTATATTATAGAAAAAAAAATTATAAATATTTTTCTTTTTCAGGCAGCAAAAATATAACGGACAATAGTGTGAGTCATTCGAGAAAAGTGAGCGGAGTGGGCAAGCGCGTCCTATAGTCATAGATATCTAGCTTTACTTGGACGATGTCGGTGGCTTTGCAGTGTAAGGAATCAAGCAGTCTGGCTGTCTACTCAGTCCCATGGAATTATAGCAATGGGTTCCTAACCTTAAATAATAGGGGCCCATAACCTTAAATAAAGCAAGCTATTTTCACAAGGTTATTAACTTATCACGGTGTATATTCAGAATTCAAATAATAAAAGGATAAATGTGGTATACCCATGCAATTGAGTGGAATACCAGACTTGCCGACATGAATACGGTTATTGCGTTACTGAATAACCAACGAAATTTACTGTTATTTTAAAAATGTGTCTAAAATCAAGTAATTTCTTCGTACCTATCATAACTTTGTAGTTGAACAAACTATTCAATAATTGGTATTTCATGTAACCGCTTCAGTCAGACAGATACATGACAAGTTTCTATTAAAAAATCCGTAGTTAGGCTAGAATTAGACTTACCTATCGAACCTGACGCACTGTTTCGAATTTTGTAGTTAATAATAATTATATTACTAGTTTTAAATATTAACACTTACATTATTTGAGCACCAAATCGTACTTAATATTTAGTCAAAATATTGATAAGGAGTGTAGTTAGCACAATATTTGGAATAGGTACTTTTTACTCTAAATAAATTCTAATTTTCCGTCTTATTGAAAGTCTATAGTTTATGTAACTCGTATTATGATGAAGTCCCTTTCATCAGACTGACATAATTGTTCTTAAAATTGACTTATAGAATCTTAAGACTTAAATAATTTTATTTCAAAATAATGTTAACGCTTATGCAATATTTATTATTAAGTTATGACTATGAGTATGAAGTTTTAGTGCAATAATTTTATTGAAAATTGTATGAAATTTATGTTATTATGTTTTGTTTTGTTTAAGTGCGAGTAGTAAATATAAAAAGAAAATCGGGCATGTTTCGTGTTTAAATACGTTCTCAGTATTATGTGTACGTAAGATTTACGATATCTTTATTTTCGAAACATTTTCTAATTGAAAAAAACTAAGTGATTGTAATAGACTGTAGTTATCGAAAGTAATTTATTGTTACTTTTAAATTATTTCCAAAACGATTCCAAGAATATTTTGTATGTGAGTTTAATGAATTATTGTAATTGAAGTAACTAAGTGTTGTCTTTGTAGTGAAATTAATTTCTTGGCGTCCTTCCTAGCTTTAATTAGTTTAAAACTTATATGTGTCTTCTATTTGTGTGCAAAGTGGACTCGGCCACCCGAGTTCACCGTTCCCACAAACGGCTAAAAGAAAAACATTTCGACAATATTTTATAGTTTAGTATTACTTATACTACTTGAAATTCACAATATCTCGCTGTTATTACTTTAGTACTTGTTAAATTGCTATTTTAATTGTAATTAAAATAATTCTTCATTTAATCTATTTCGTATTTGCCGAGCAATTTAACTTAAGTAGTCAATGTCGGCTGGCCTAGTGAAATTTTACCTTTAGTAAAATTTAAACAAAATATGTCCAAAGATTTCTTAAAATTGAGGTCAGTGTCTTCGATTACATGGATTTTATTATCGTCATTGGATTATTGTACTTATAATAATTGTATGAGGTTTATAGATTTGAATTAATATGGCAAGGTAAGACAAATGTGATTATAACTACTACAAAGCACATTTCCAATAAACAATATAGCACATTTCGGGTACTTTTACAACTTTTTGTGTTATTTTGTGATCGAAAGTTATTTCGATCAAAAAAGCCCATTATTACCGCACCGCAATACAAAGCAGAAAATGAGCATTCAAATATGACCTTTAACTCGTACTATGTAAATACACTTTACAATGAAAGTATTTTATAAAAAACTGCTTATCGCAAGCCGTCTGTTATTTTGTGCTGTAAAATAGTAAAGTGTATCTACAGAGTACGAGCAGAAGCCCACACTTGAATGGTAGTTTGTGTAACTGTGCGGGAGCGGTGCTGCAATAATGGGATGGTCCTTTACCTTGCCATGTTTTTTTGTTTTACTCGTAATAAATAGACAACTTGACTCTTGTCAATTACTTCTTAGTGCTAATAGCGTTGTTAATATTATCTGATTAATAACTAAATTGTTGTAGTTAAACTCATTGCAAACATTAGATGATGTATAATATATTTTTCTTGTTTCTTCATAAATATTTTACACAGAATTTGTTTTTTTTTTAAATATTTTACCAATTACCTAATATAGAATATAAGCGAACTGTTTTGTTGGATTTTGCATTAATATCAAACTTACCCAATTATTAAATAACTGCCAAAGGTACACATGAAACAAAACATTGCTAGAAGAGATAGAGACTAAGTAAAATAATTCATTATTATTAAACTATACAAGTTGGAGGACCCAAAGCACTACCCACTACCCATTGGCAAAACTGTATTAACCTACTTTTTCCTAAATAAAAAATAATATGCTGTTTAAAAGGCACTGTCTCAAGTTGGAAAATCTGTCGCCATATCATGTGTCCTGTATAACGGTGTTTTTCAGTAGCTGTCCTTAAGAGCCAGGCCAATTTTCCAGTCTTGACTTCCTAGCATGCTAACATCTTCAACCACATTGTGACTTTTCAACGGGTGAGTTAGTGGTCAAACGCTAGCAAATATGCTGTAGGCGCCGTTATAAGCTTAAAATTAAAAAGATTGTGGTCAGTAAACCAAGTCAAATTATTTTACTGAGCAGAAACTGCTAATGATGTTGTATGAATTAAATGCCATATAGAAGATAATGAACATTCAAATTTTCGTGAAAAATCTTTTTAATGATATTTTATTTAAATAAAAACCAGTCTCTATATCAATTCTATATTAAATAGTACTTCATACATGTCTAATTAAAAAATACATGAAACCACTTAATTGTACACTTATCAATATTTACACAAGTTATTTTAACATTATTCAATATGCCCAAGTGTAGGAATATTTTTGAGAAAAAAAATCAAGAAAAAAAAATCCCTGATGCGAAAACCAAACAAAAAATATAAAAGAGCTAAAACTTGATAAAAGTGAGACGGAATGTGTACAGATTGCATCGTCTAATGAACATATCATGTTATAATATTTAGTAACGTTTAGTCCTTGGTTCCTCTATTATACAGGTTGACTGGTAAAAGATTGTACTTATTGAAGAAATATGAAAAGAGTCAGTGTATTAGTCTTCGACCACATCATAGCTTACCACCACCAGGCGAGACAGTGGTCAAACGGTAGCCTATAAGATATAAAAAAACATTTTGGCTTCATTAAACAAATACAAACTTTAGTCATTATTTAGTGTCATCATGCCTAATTGCAAGCTGTACAATTGCAGCCAATCGGAGGTTCATCAGGTAACTCAACACCAGCATCAGAAATAGATTGATTGATATAGGTAAAGCTTTTAAGTGGACCAGCCAAGTCAACTTCGTTATCGACAACAAGTATTTTAGACTTATCCACCAGGGCCGGTAGTCTCTACATGCATGAATATCGAGCGATAATCACCGCTAAGAAAAGAGATGCAAATATACAACTCTAGCTGCATCCCCTTCTATAAGACGTTTGCGATGACAGGACGCATCGATATCAATGTAAAGCCTTCCACCCCGGATTTAGGTGCTCTTCCAAATACTTCAATCTCATTAGCTATTGACATCTCTTTCTAGTCAATATGTACCTACAGTTATTAAGTTGTTTTTGGGTGTAAATACATTATTACTATCTCTGGTTTCTTGAACCAGCTCCGTCATTTCTTTCGTCATTATCAACTGGCGAATTAATCATTGAGATCAATTCCAGTGTCAGTATGCCTTTCAGTTTAGAAAGTTTCACGTCTTCTATTTCACTTAACCGTTGAGTTACAACTACAACTGACAAACTATAACTCTTTATAATATTAGCACAGAAGTATAGATTATATCGACGAATAATGAATATACATGAATATATTACTGTAATGCTTTTAAAATATATCATATCCTCTAATACTACCCAACACACATCATACAATATATAATTGATATTTTGAGCTTTAATATTATAAAATGTACGTACCTACTATTTTGCTATAAACAAGCTTGCTTTCAGACTTAACTGTCATGATTAATCGAAATAGGGCACTATATTGTCTCTTATTTTTTTAGTTAGAATAAAAAAAAAGTCATTCTTTTACTGATACTGTCGTGTTTTCTTTTTTGTGAACACGAATGGTAGAGATGAATATATATCAAAACTACATCTTACAACTTCGCATTAAGTTTCAAATTACACCTAACATAAAAAAATTACAGTCAAAGGATTTTAGACCATCACCTGATCACAACAAGTACTATTCTTGCATTTGCAGCATGGTGGTTCTCGTAAACAGTTCCACGGTCAAAGCGCTCAAGAACAATGGAATGGACCGATGTTGGTGTAAGTGGAGTTCTACGAGTTCGCCCAATGTAGCAGAATAGTCTGTGTGGACCATTTCTATACCATCCTCACACAGAGTGAAAGTTAGGTATTCTTCTGAGGATTCCGCGTACATGTTTGATAACCTGAAAATAGAATATGATCATTAACATTTAAGAAAATATTCAATCACTAGCAGCCCGCCCCGGCTTCGCACGGGTAGAACATATATGCCTACAAAATTTGCATCAGTTTGATGCATCGAACATAAAATATGAACATATTTAACAACCATCGTCATATTTCATCCAATTTACACAAAACCTTAACGAATTATGCACCTAAACCTTCCTCATAAACACTCTGGCTATTGGTGAAAACCGCATGATAATCCGTTCAGTAGCTATTGAGATTATTGCGAACACACAGACAGACGCAGTGATGAACTTTGTTTTATAATACTTACGTATTGATATTGGACGGCCTTTTGGCGTAAAGGATAGTTACCCTGATTCTGACCCGACGGTCGTTGGCTCTAATCCTAGCTATATACCTACCAATGAAAGTTTTATGTGCATTCATGAATCATGAGTTTTCGTACAGTGGTAGTGGAATCATTAAATCTACCAAAAAGTAGCTTACCACCAAGGAGTACATCTGCCGCCGTAACCTTACGGCGTTCCCCGACGCAAAATGTAGGGGTAATATACGTTTAACGTGTGTATCTGTGTGTCTGTCTGTAGCATCTTAGCACCTAACCGGATGAACCGATTATGTTGTTATTATTGATAGTTTTTTTTTTGTTTGATAGATGTCTTCATCGAGAGTTTTCTTAGATTTGATTCATGAAAATTCGTTCAATCGTTATAAAATTATGAGCTTTTTTCTAGTTAATTGCGCTATGAAATCAACTTTCATAGGTCTGATCGATTCGAAAATCTTCTTCTTCAACGATATTGTAAGAACATGGAAGCCTCCTGGACTCTACAGAATACTCAAATCCTTACCAACTTACAGCTCAGATTTTAAATGTCTTGTTTAGAGTCATTGGAAAAAGCTATTATACATAGATCAGTCGGGGTGGTTTAAAATATTATATTATATTATTATATATATAGATGAATATTATTTTATACAATAGATCATATTATTATACTATATTGACTTCAAATTGATTGTGATCGGTGGGGATCTACAGCATAGCTAAGCTTATAATAATATTTTTCTAGTAACTATGACCTAATCTGTGGTGTCACTGCAAATATTTTATTAATTTTGCGATGCGTGTTTGTGAAATTCGTGATATCTTCTAGAGTTTTCATTTGAATTATATACTGTAAAGGACAATTTTAATCTGTAATATGTGGCCAAGCTAATTAACGTAATTATTTGGATAAGGATTAATACTATATACTTGAAAATACCCTTGGAAGTTATGTAATATTTTTTAACAAAAATTTTAAGATTAAAACGGTTACTGTGAGTCAACCTTAAGAGATAGACATATGCTGTCGCGGACTTTTTTGTAGGTCTTATTAAGTTGTACAACTCTTGCATAGAAAATATTCTTCTATCTATTTTCAATTAAGCAGCGTTCGTAAGAAACGTGTTTTTTCGACCGTTTATTTACCGACTTAGGTTCCAAATTAGGTCTCCACGAATGTACCTTTGATTTAAACGGGATAATATATAGCCTATTTTCATTCCGAAAGTCCATTCTATGTATTAGTGAAAGAATTTTTTAAATCGGTTCAGTAGTTTTTGAGCTTACTCATTACAAACATACAAAAATACAAAAATACAAATGTTCTCTCTTTATAATATTAGTATAAATTAAAGAGATATTTGCTTTTGAGAAACTAAACATTAGTTTTCCTAATAAACTTAAGACTATCTCATCTCCTTTGATTTTTTGTTCTCGAACTCGAACCCTCGGGCCTCGACCCCGACACAAAAAGAGAGATGTTATAAGTTTGACTATGCATCTGTGATGTGTCTGTGGCATCGTAACTCCCAAACGGTTGAACCGATTTTGATTTACTTTTTTTTGTTTGATAGGTGACTTAATCGCGAGTGTTCTTATCTTGGTTTCAAGAAAATCTTTTCAAACGTTTGAAGATTATGAGCTCTTTTCTAGTTGATGAAGCTATGAGAGCCACTTTCATAGGTATGATCAATATGATTTTCAGTATCTGTTACTTCAATCATACTGCAAGGACATGGTAACCTCTACCTGATGCTGGGCCTCTCCTGGAATCTGCAGAATACTCAACTCCTTACCGGCAAACAGCAAAGTCGTGTTTAGGCTCATTGGAATGGCCTCAATGAACTGATCATACATATACCAGTCGCGATGTTTTTAAATTTTAAACTCAAGTATTATTTATAATTAAGTGAAAACTGGAAAGGAAAAGCTGAAGATCGGGCTCAGTGGTGTCTTGGGAGAGCCGTCTTGGCCTTTGTCTAGTAGTGGACTGATACCGGCTGATTATGATGATGATGTTAAATCAAAAATTCAAGAGATGTCTTCTCAAAGAGAAGAGTAAGTTAATAATATGAATTTGCATACAAATAAAACCGGGAAGATTGCTCTACGGTTTCATCTTAGTTTATTAGTAAGTTGTAAAGTGCTATCCACTCACCTATAGTTCTTATGACCAGTGCGGTCTATCTTATACCCTAGCAGCATGTACACGACATCTCGGTATTCTTGTGCGGACGACGTGAATTCTTCTTTCATTCTGTAATACAAACAACAATCCATTATACAAGTAGCTGGTCATTTGAATTAGACAGGGTTATTTTTGATTGATTAACAACCAATTAGGGCTTATCTCACTAGGGCACCAGTGGCGACCAACGGACATTATACAGCTTAATGCCGCAACCACAACTATGTCTCTCACTTGACCACTAGTTGCGCTTCCAGACGTCTTTTAATCAGAGACAGTGAGTGATGAATCATACTGCCCGTGCGTCTACGATGTCAATTGAACGTGTTCACCACTGTTGTAACTGACGACTCTGGTGTCTGATCTGGTGTTTCTCGTTTAGTAGCTCAAGACACCGAGGCGACGCGACCGGCAGCACCATCATAGTGTGGCTGGCTGTCCATATTTGTAAACAATTTTTGTACTACGACTCTGAAGCTGCTTTTTCGTGCGAATTCAAAAAGTTTCAGTACAAATGTTGTATGTTATGGAATAAAACCAGCTCTAAGAGTTTGTTAATCAATCGAATAAAATAGAATCCTGTATATAAATAGTAGTATATGCAATATAGAAGCAGATAATACAACTAAGTGTTTCTATTCTAAATATGTAAGAAATAAAGCATTTTCTGTACTATTCTAATACTAGGATACTAATTTTTAACTTTACAGTATTCGTGAAAAAACAGGGTGAGTTTTCCAACTGGTGTGTATGGCCAAATCTTGAGGTAAAGGGTATAGGAAAAATTTTTTCAAAAGAATGTTGAGACTGGTTTCTATATTAAGAAACAAATCTCTAGCCTATGTCTAGCAATCGTTGTCCCTAATATTATTTACGGCGAAATTTATTGGATGGATTTGACCACCACGCCAACTTGAAATACACCCTATATATTAAATAAAACTTTAGAAAAAAGACAGCCTTAGGCAGCTTCTATCGCATTTGTAACAGTGTCCGAGAGATGGGACATTGTCGCTGACACAACATAGCGGGTATAACAATCTGTAAGCTATTACAGTCCTAAGAGAGTCGCGGATTTCCAGCAAGATCTTTGGTGCCAGCCAGTTTAGGGAGCGTTCAAGTATTACGTAACGCAATTTTTGAAGATTTTTGAAGCCCCCCCCTCCCCCCACTGTAACGCTCCGTAACGTTTTTGTGTACCCCTCCCCCCCTCTCTAAACGTTACGTAACACTCAAGTGATCATTTTTACCCTGGTCGCAAAAAGTTATGTTATAGTTTTTATTCTTGGTATAGTTTTATACAATCGAAGGATTCCCCGTAAAACGTAAACGAAAAGGGTTGCCAATTTGGGAGTTTTAATTCCCTAATTTTTTATATAAAAAAAGAAATAATGTTACGTAACATTGCGAAACTATTAGGACTACAGAATTGAAACTTGGTAGGTAGATGTGTTCTGTAAACCGCTTTTCGATTTTTATACAAAAATAAAAAATATAAAAGTTTAAGGGGAGGCATCCCATACATGGAACTGGAGCGTTACGTATAAAAAATTTTTTTTTTCTTCAAACTTATACGTGTGGGGTTTCTATGGATAGGTCATTAAAAATGACATGAATGAGGTTCCTAAAATCATTTTTCCTCAAAGTCAATCATTTAAAAGATAGGCGCGTCTAAAGTGGTAAAATGTGTGTGTGTGTGTGTGTGTGTAATCCCCCTCTAACTTCTAAAGTAAGGGAGTGAAAAATCTAGAAATAATATATTCTGTAGATCTCAATCAAAACTTTCAACGAAAATTGGTTTGAACGAGATACAGTCAGCAGATGTTGAGATATAGCGACCGCAAGTATAACTTTGTTTTTCATACAAACACTATGAAAAACAAAGTTATTTATGTGGTTGCGAGAAATCATAGTTATAGAATACTCTACTGTGTTACGGAACCCTACGAGTGCGAGTCCGACTTGCACTTGGCCAGTTTATTTTATTTTAGTGGCTTACAAAATTTTGGCCAGTGCCATAATTTTTAGCATCTAAGTTTTAAATTAAAACTAAGTCATTGAGCATGAGTTTTGCATTGCCATAATACAATTTACTTTAAATTTATTCCTGTGTATATTGATTTGATTGATTATTGATGGGAAAAGCAAAAATCACGCACTATTACCTATAGTTTTGATTTAAAACTTACGTGCTAATAACAAAAAAGCCATGCCAAGATTTGGTCCTTTTACCCTACACAGTCTTTGAAGCACTTCTTCGATTCCACCACGATACTGGTCTGTGAACGCAGCCTAAGACTAAATTATATCAGCAAAGTATTTAACCTTATACGAGTGCAACTATCAATGCCAATTGAAGGTCTTCAATCTCGGCCTTCATGCTGTTAGGACAAAAATTCAACGATGAATGGTAACAAATAGATCATATTATGTTATAGTACGAGAAAAAATAGATTTGACTACCCATGAAAACAGATATAAACATTGAGATTACTAAAGGTCGTTTTGTAATTTCATTTCTTTTATTACTTTTTACTTTATTTTGCTAAGGCAAGCTAAATGAAGCTTTTTTATCACAAATAAGCACGTATATAAAAAGCGTATTTGATATACGGCTCGTAAAATTCCGGCATGATCGATAGATGTATCCAACAATACCAACATGCTAGAAAGGTGGGAATATATAATACAGATACCATAGTGGTCACACGGTATCTATCAAGCGTAAAAAAGAAAAAAAATATCTTGTTATTTTAGTTAATAATATTAATAGAAAAATGTTAAATAATTACTAGATCTACTTTATTAAGTTCCAAATCGATGAACATATTTAGCGTTGATTTAAATATGTTACAGCTCAACTTATCACAGCTAAGAATTTCTCCAATCGAGATGATTCAAAGTCGCGATGTTAGACGACTTTGCGATGACGTATGTCTTAACCGTGCGTACTTTTTTTTAACGAGTATAATACCCAACTTTCTATGAATTATATAAGACATAGAAAGGTAATCAAATTTATTGGCTAAGGTACCAAATAACATTCTATGCTAATATGATCTATATACTTGAGTATAGTCCTTGAAAACGATAGGAAATCTCAAGCATAGATTCAATCATACTATTAATACAGCCCAAGCGATCTGCCGATTCGGACCTAGGACTTATGTTAAAGGTAACATCTACAGCAAGAATTTCTACTGAGCGGTAACATTTACTAGCTAACAAGAATTGCATGAAATCGCAATAGCGTGTATGAAGTGTGATGCAAGTCAAATTCCTCCCGCATATTTGCACAGATTAGTTAATGACTTGCGCCTAACTTCACACTCGCTATGTAGATAGCAAGTCACTGACATAAAACTTACAAAATACGTTAAATGTACATCTGAAGTGAAGTAGCGCTTACTCGAGAGGGTCTTTTTCACTGGCTTCCTCGCTATAAGGACAACACAGTTTTACAGACATTATTTAATAACATTGGTTGTTGACACACATCTTCTCTCCTCTCCGCTTTGGTGGAGTCCGTGCCTAAACACGTACACGTGTTGCATAGCTTTGAGGCACAATTATACGGTTCTCTCTAGACGGACCTGTTTCTAAATAAGCGTTCGAGCTAAATTCGTGTTGAATATTCGATTTGAATATAGTATTTTGGCTCAATATAACGTTTCATCTTCGGGTATTAAAAAATAAATCAATATAATGGAAATGTAAAGATGCTATGGCATATATCATCACCAGATAAGGTTGTGTAGTCCGATAAAAAAATAAAAGCAAATTTCACCATATAACAAATTTTGATAATTTAGGTTAATACATCTTAGTAATTGTACTAATTATTCAATCAGTTAATTGTGTCTTTAGTGAGTTAATAAGGAATATGCATGTAGCTTAGATTTATTGAAAAAATACATATTTTTTCATTGTTGTCCTAGAATTACAGGTAAAATATTTTTTTTAATTCCATTTTATTTAAATAATATGTTTCTTTGAAGTGTCTCACACTTTATATTTTTGTAAATTGTTAAACACAATCCAAAATTTCATCGTACCGACGGGACTCGAACCCGCACCCCCCGGATTACACGTCCAGGTGATCTGCCAATTAAACCACGGTTCGATACATCGATACGACGAAATTAGTGGATTGCATTTGTTAACCCAATTATGCATTGGTGGCGCCATCTATGACTACTTATTACGTAAGTTAATCATTCGGAAGAAATCATTACAGTTTTTCTCTCGTCGGATTTGAAAACTGTAATGATTTCTTCCGAATGATTAACTTACGTAATAAGTAGTCATAGATGGCGCCACCAATGCATAATTGGGTTAACAAATGCAATCCATTTTATTTGCTTAAAATAATAAATGAAATATGCAATTTAAGTTATTAAAGGGAAATTTAAGTTTGTTAAACAGATCACCATTGGTCAAAATTGACGTCACAACACATTACGTCACGCGATAGAAACATTGAGCGGAATTTTAGCGGGAACATGAAAATGTATGTATGTATGGAGTGTTCTTATTGTATTTATTTCTAAATGTTGTGTTTGCCGCGTATTATTGTGCAAGAGGTGTATATTACTAACCATTTAATATAGGTAAAAATAAGTACGAGATTAGAGAAACTGCTTAATTTTATTTAAAAATGGCATTGGCTAAATACAATAATCGCGCGGAGTCATATTTAAAGCAAAAAAAGCTAGTTTACTTCAAATTGCTTGGGGGTTCTCTCTTGGGTACGTAAGTGCGTGACGTCACAACACATTACCAAAGAGCCCGGGAAATTATAGCGTTTAAACTGCTCAAATTTATTTGGTCATTTAAATATTTATTAAAAAAATAATAAGACCAATTCCAACGTTATTTTATTTTTTTATTATGTTATATCGATGTAATGAGTGAAATACAAATATTAAAAAAACACGCATATTCCCTATTGACTCTGGAGAAGACGGTCATGCGTACAGGCGTTCCTCTTTCGTTTTCGATAATATGTATTAAGTTCGTATTACATTGCTTCTCGTACATATGCCTACCATACCTCTCATACCTACCCAAATGGATATTTGTATATGTTTTTACATCTTATAGGGCTGTTATGTGGAATAATATAATAGCTAATTCAAAAGTAAATGTGGATGACCGCTTGAACGCGTTGACCACCTTATCTGTAATAGTTCTAGGTTATATTAATGTTAGTTACCTTTTCAGTTTGATGCGACTATTTTCTAACTGCTGCTTCAGTTGTTGCGTCTCTTCTGTGCAGACATTCGATCCGCCTTCACGTAACGCTACGTTTAATCTTTTTATCTGAAAACAGTTTAACAATTCGAGTTCGAGTCCCGTCGGTACGGTGAAATGTTGAATTGTATAATGCAATGTAACAAAAAATATAAAGTGTAGAGAACACTTGGGTTTGAGAAAGTATGCTTCCCGTTTAGTCCCATTGTAATTTTATCGAGATCTGCTGAGTAATGGAGATATACACCTCAAACTTAATACTGAAAATGACTAGCGCGGAATTTGAAGACGGTTTTTTTGTTCTAAACGATCTTCTAATTAAACTAGAATACTATCTCATCAGGTCTCCTAGATAAAATTAAATTTCTGTTTACATTCACGCTAACGCAACTTCAAAATGTAAGGGAATGATAACTTTGTTGCGGAAAAATAAATGTCTTTCCTATACATTTATAACTTGCGTTAGCGTGAATGAAAACAGAAATTGGATATTGTCTAGGGGGGGCTGTTGCGAATTGACGATGTGATCGCAAATGGTAGCATTATAGGCCTAGAATGGGAACTGGCTCAACTAGCTGTCGAGGTCAACTAGTCGGATCACACCGTTAGATGTTTGTTGACAGATTTTCCATATTTCTCTCCCATTGTTACCCTTAAGCGAGTTGTATGGTGGTTTCAAACTAGCATGATGTATAATTATCGGATATATTATCAGTCGATTGTATAGCTTTTATAATCTTTATAAATTCTTTGTTTCGAACAGAAGCATTGTTTTTAGCTCGTTATTTAAATTAATTACAAGCAAACAAGCTGCTTTATTAATAATTTGAAGCGTACGATTAAAACTCGTTTTACCTCTTCTTGGGCTGCTTCTAAGTCGCGCTGAATCTGTTTCTGCGCTTCAGCGGCTGGATTATCAGCTAGATGTAGGATCTGTAAACGAAAAAAAACTTTAAAATCCACTTACTTTAACACCACATACTACCTTATTAAATAAATGTCCACGCGAATAAACCTGCCTATGAAAAAATAATCATTAATATCGATTCACAATTGGCCGAATAATCGGGTAACAGACATACAAAAAAAAACACAGACGCATGGAGAACCTCCTCCTTTTTTTTATCTAATAGGCTAGCGTTTGACCACTATCTCACCTGTTGGTAAGTGAGAAGATGGTAAGCACGCTAGGCCTAGAAAGGAAAAGTCGTCGTCGTCCTTTTTAAATGTCAGTTGAAAATGGGTTCACATGCGGCAAGGTTCTCATAGGTTTGCTGTGCTAATCACGTTACCTTAGTTTGCGGTGCGGAAGCGTTCCCTATACGCTCAATCTGCGCTTGTAAGGAGTCTCTCTGACCCCGCAACTTCTGCGCCTCACGACGCGCACATTCTGCTTCTTCGCGCCACTTGCTTACTTCCGTGCGAAGGGTTTCTATTGCTGTAATTAACAAGAAATTACTAAAAAAAAACAAAAACCCACTTAGATGCAGCGATGACCATTATTATTACGGGAACTATATACCTTTTTTGGAATCCTTACAAAAAGCATATCTAAGAACACCTTGGACTATGGAAACCAATCTAAACATACCTTAATTACAGAAATCCATCCAGTGATTTGGAAGATATTTGGTCATAAAGAATATTACAAACGTACAAAGAAAGGGGCAAAAATACCATTTCCTTGCAGTGGGGTAATACGAAAAAATTTTGACCATGTAGTTATAGGAGTTATAGGATCTAAAATCAAAGTTCAATGTAAATAATACTTACAAAATTATAAACTCTTTAAAATTCGGAAAGCTTTGTTTATTTCCGGTTTGAAGTGAATCATTGAGCACAATCAGGCGGAAGTGAGGGGCTCAGATTGATTACAAAATTTAAAATATATAAATACCAAAAGAAGGTTCCACCGAGATTTGAACTCGGATCGCTGGATTCAAAGTCCAGAGTGCTAACCATTACACCATGGAACCTATACTAGATCCTGGGCAATTCATTGACCATTGAAAGGTTGTAACACAATACATTGTTTATAATAAAATTGTTTGAACAACTGTTCTATCAGTTCCGAAACATGTTATTATAGCAGATTTATAGTCATGAACTTCAATTCTATTGAAACAATCATTATTATTAGAACAATATTTTACAGCTAGCCTTTTTCGAATTTGTTTAGTGGTTTTTGTGTCATATTCTTGTGAATATGACACATATGTTTGTACATATGTGGATAACTAATAATTTAGATAGTTTAAAAACTAAAACAACGACTTCCATGCCCCGCCACTCAGTTTCAGTAGCAAGTTTAAGACGTTTATCGTCATATCTCTGGAGATACTTTTCAGATCTCGGTAAAATTACAATGGGACCACCTCGGAATTGTACCCTACCGATTTAAAAAAGAATACTCAAAATCGGTTCATAAACGCAGAATTTATCCGCGAACACACATAAAAAAATATATGGTCGAATTGAGAAACTTCCTCTTTATCTGAAGTCTGTTAAAATACGAACGGTTTCTTTTATAAGGGTATGGATACTTTATTGTGAAACGTCTTATCTCAAATAGAACATAAGTACCTAAGCGAACGGGCTTTACTAGGTTTTTTATGTAAAATCGGATTGTCGTTAATTTTAAAAATAGCGCCGATATTTTATTTTTATATAATAGATGCATTTTACAGACTATATGTATATTAACGAATAATATCCAAAATCACCTTCATTTCACGTTCTATAAAATGTTTTCCCTGACCCCACGATTTCTGTCTTCTCATTTGGGTACATTTAAGAAATGTTTGACGAGATAACGTCTTATAAATCGATGAACACCGGCTGCACGCACGAAAAAGTATCTCGTTCCGCGTGCAAGCGAGAGCGTGGAACAAGCGATAGAGAGGCACGATCGTATGACGTTATCTCGTAAAATTATCGGTAAGCCGACTATACAGACAACCAATTTTTTTCTATAATATGTGTTAGGTGCGATTTGATGGTAGCCATTTTAATACGCTTTTATTCGCTTCAGACGTATGTATGTTTGTATGTTATGTTAGTATGTAACGGAATCTTTGAACATGATTTTAACCCCCTTCAAAACGTCGGATTAACTCGAAATTTGGCATACTTATTAAGGACCGATGACAATTCAATATTTTAGACATTTTGACCCGTTATCTATACGCTTTTAAAAAAATTCGACTAAAAAATGAAAAATAAATAATAGTTTAAAAAAACTAAAAAAATACGCTTTTATAGAAAATCCAACTAAAAAATAGAAAATACATTTTAATAAATTTGAATTAAAAAAAGTGTAAGCAAAAATGATTTATTGTAAAAAAAAGCGTGGGGTGCTTTTCAGGATATTATCAAAATAACCCTTCTAGTCATATCTGTTCATAAAATATTTGGAACTATTGATACCATGCACCCCACGCTTTTTTTTACAATAAAATCATTTTTTCTTACACTATTTTTAATTCAAATTTATTAAAATTTATTTTCTATTTTTTTTTTGGATTTTCTATAAAAGCGTATTTTTTTAGTTTTTTTAAACTATTTTTTTTTTTATAGTTAAATTCATCATTTAGGTAGATATCATTCTGCCTTTCTATTACTGTTAGTATTTAATCGAGCATCTTAGATTGTCAACTAGAATGGATCATGTATAAAATTAAATCGGATTCTAACGTCAAGCTTGATATGGCAAGCTTGACGTCAACCTTATTGTCTATGACCATAGATAAATATCTATGGTTATAGTCAATACCGATCCTCACCAACTTCATGGTCCTCTGTCATTGGGTTGTCGGTGACAATGTCAGTGGAAAACGGAGTTTACTTCATTAGAGAGAAAACTTGGCACATTTATAATTAAGCGGAGGCACTTTTTCTCGAGGTCTGGAATAGGATGGTCGAAGAGCTAAAACCTTAACCCGAACACACTAGACAAAAGAAGAAGCTGGTTTCATTTACCCTCGATGAAGTAGGCATCTTACATATGTTACCTTTGGCGTGACCCGAAGGGTCCGTGTTCGCTAGCAGGTCTCTGTACCCCTGTAACGACTTCTCCAGTTGTTCCACTCGTGCGGACAGCAGCGCGGCGGATCCAGATCCCGTCTCGCCACATAGCGTCACTGTTAACTCCTTCTCGTAGCAGTCTAGTTGTTGTCTGTTGATAACCAAGTGGTGACAACAAATGCAATTCATTTATTAGTCAAATGCAGGGGTCTGTTTATATTCTAGTCTAGATTAACTTAATTAAATACAAAAGTATATGCACAAATATGAGTTGATGGTTTTTATCTTAGTGCAGGATCTGCATGTAACAACATCTCTCGCAACAGAAGCCCTAGAGCTAATTATATTTTTTTTAAAGTAAATGTATAATTATTGTTAATGATGAAATTAATTGAATTGAATTAATGAATGTTAACATTTAAATTAAATAAGCTTCATACATTATGTCAATAATTTAAGTCATATTGTACTTTGTAATGCTTATTGTGTGTAAATAAATTATGAATTTTGATGGAGAAAATACTTGCACAGAAATCACATCTTCCCCCTGATTCTCAAGCATTCGAAAGCAAATTCGGATTCGGAAACTGCCTCTCTTTCGGATCAGATCTTTGCAATTTACAATGTTCTAATCCGCAACTTTTGATATTTCAACTCAAAAAAATCAGTAAATTTAATCGGAAAGGTTTCCGCGAGCAATTAGCTCACGAAAGAATAAATATTCGAAATTCAAAATGACGCTTCCGTATCGAATAAGTTTTCGAATGATTGAGAATCAGGGGGCTGATGGTCTTATCTATATACAAAAGCGAAAGATCCACTCATCACGAAATCTTGAAAATCGCTTGACGTAATGATTAATGATAATATTCATTATTGCTTACCTATAGCTATCCCTTTCCCTGGTGATGAGAAGCAGTCGTTTCTGCAGTCGGTGTATGAGATTCTCCTGATTCTTGCTTCTAGTAATCAAGTCGTTCAGTTTGCCAGTTGCCTTGTCACGCTCATACTTCATTGTGGCAGCGTCCTAAGACATAAACATTGTTCTGATTGAGTTTTGTACAAATTCCTATAGCCCAATATAGTCTTTAACGATACACACGTGAAAAGAAAACAAATTATCGACTGACTACCAGACGTTTTTGTCAAAATACTTTTTTAAATGAGCGACTATTGGACGCGCTATTCAAGTCAGACTGGACCGTAAATGCCTTTATTTATCCTAATACCATTGCTATTTCAGAAACATCGCTGTTTTTTGCGCGTCTTTCGTAAGTCGCCAGGACAGTAATTGTGAGCCATGTGGCACCCCCTTTATACAAGAGCTGTGCTATGAAAATAAGTGCAGCTATGATATGAGGATGTAAACAGTTTCACTGTCAGTTCAGTGTTAGCATTTCCAGCTGAGATGTACTAGGGAAAAGAGCGGACCTATTAAGTGTAGCGAAGTTGTAAACCAGCTATGCTAGCATGTTCACCATATTTGACCACATCATAGTTTACCAGGCAAGATAGTGATCAAACGCTAGGTATACCACAACGGTATAAAAAAGGGAACAAAATTAATATAAATAATTAAGATATATAATATATAATAAAAACTAAAACAACCGACTTCAATGCGAGTCAATTTCAGTGGCAAGTTTTTGAGACGTTTATTGTCATATCTCTGGAGATACTCATTAGATCTCGATGAAATTACAATGGGACCACCTCAGAAACGTACCCTACCGATTACAAAAATAATCATTTAAATCGATTCACAATTGACGGAGTAATCGCGTAACATACACACAAAAAAAAGAAGAAAAAAACATACAGACGAATTGAGAACCTCCTTCTTTTTGGAAGTCGGTTGAAGAAAACACTAAACACAGAAATTAAGATACTCCAAATTTTAAAAACTCGGCTAAATGAGATCAGTTACCTCAGTCAGCTGCGTCAGTTGCGAGTGTGCCTGTGAGCTGGCAGCAGTGGCAGTGAGCTGAGAATTGAGCGCAGTGTCGAGGGCAGTAGACAGAGCGCGGGCGTTCTCCACACCGTGCGCTCGTGCTGTGCTCTGCCACTCTTCTACGGCTGTCTCTAGTGATGCTAGCTTCACCTGCAGAGATCGATAGACTTCAGTAAAGTAAGAGAAAAGAATAGGTTATCTATATAAAACACAAAAATGTTTCTACCTATGTCCATTATAGACTTTGAAACTATTCATCCGCTGTAACCCAAACCGGTTTAACACACTCCGGGGTATCCGCTAGTATACATTTAAATATAATAGCGAAATATTGGACTTTCTTTGGATTGAAAAGTATATGGTAAAAGTAACATGTAAAATCGGTCGTTGGTCGGGGTTCAAAGTAGCCTTTCTTACAAGTAGGTAACAATATAAGTTACAATAAGTTACTTTTGTTTTTAAAACAATGGGTTAAATTTGTGGCTATAATGTGTAATGTTTTTTAACTAAGACTTCTTTGAGTAGTTTTCGCTTTTCCCCTAAACCCTATCCCTACATACGGCCATGGATGCCCAGATGGATAAGATTTGTGGATATTTATTTTAAAGTGGACAAACCCACCCGGTCTGTCCTCTTTAAAATAAAAGATCAATCTGTTGAGTCTCCAGAAACTATTTTTTTTTAGCCTTGCTGCTTGAGTATCTATCTTTCTTTAATACCGAGCCTTAGACTAGTTGAAATAAAGTACAATTTACCTTAGCTTCAAGCAGCTCCTGCTGCACCGGCTGTAGTACATTGACCCTGGATGTGAGCTGATGTACTTGTTCCTCCAAAAGCAGCTTGTTACAGATCGCATCTCGCAGCGATCGCTCGCTAGCACGGAGACGGCACACCTCTTTTTCTAACTCTGCCATGTTGGTCAGACGTTTCTGGGCAGTCTGTAGAAGAATAAAGGATCTAAATTTGAAAATGATACCCAAGCGCCGTGACGCCCTTAATACGGAAAGAAGCCATTTGATCAATTAAATCATGCTAAGGCAAGGCTGTGCAAGTGTACAGACCAGAGTTAACATAAAGTCAAAAGTCAAAGTATTTATTCAGTATGCGGGAAAATAAAAAATTTGCACTTACACACGACAAATAACATTAAATAGATCATATTCAATAATTAATATTATAAATATAACGGAAACATAACATATTGCTTTGAATTTACAAAAAAAAACAAAAGTATTGAGCCATTCAGCTTTCATCTAGACGTCGAACGCCACAGTTATAAACAAATGTTTAATTCCCCTGGTTAATGTAGGGTTGCGAACCGTACTATTACGTGCACCCCCAAATTATTTTTATAACCCAGGGTAATGCAATATCTACGATCGAATTATTTATGAGTAATTGTAATGTTTTTCTCTATGTCTCGTCACAATATTTTAGGTAAGCCAATAATTTTAGTAGTATTTTTTAGTAATAGTAATATTTAGTAATATTTATGTAGACATATCATATTTTGTCGTTTTATGTTGATTTGTGTCATACTTGTGTATTGCTTCACCGTGGATTATAAAAATAAGTGTTAACTCTGGTCTGTGCCGAAGTTAACCAATCAAATCCACATGTACCAAGACCAGATAAGTGCTTGAGTATTATACTAGACTACCGGCCAAAATCGCCTTATAAATAAATAAATATAAATTATAAAAAATATAACACTAATAACATATACGCAATGTGTGTGAGTTAGTATGATTGTTACTTCTTCATTCTAAATGATGGTTGACTGGACTGTTTTGGATTGCATTTTGGATGCAATTTGTTATGGAGATAGCATACAATTAACACTTTTATACATCATTTTATCGCGCGGTGTGGGCGGCATAGCTAGTTACTGATATACGTAAAGTATTTTACCTTAGCTTGTGTCTGCCAGTCTTTATAAGAATCCCGTTCATACTCCAACTCCTTCAGTTTTCCGGTGACCAACTGCAATTCAAATGTCTGCTTCTCCAGCTGAGTCCTCAAGGTGGTGCACTGATCAGCACGGCTGGTCTGCTTGGCTACCTCTGTTTTCAACATCTCTACCTCAGATTGGGCACCTTCCAAAGCCTGGTAAAAGTAAGATTAGTTTGTTTTAACGTGTGTGAGCGAGAAAGTAAGACTATGAAATACCGCGCATCGAACTGTTGGCACGGCTGAGGCGTGTCCATAAATGTAAATAGATTTTTGGAAACTAAACAAACCTCAATTAAGTGAAAAAAATCCTCACTGTGCATTCATTAAAAACATAAAAATAGTTGTTCCGAATCAATAACATCCTGAAGATCGTTGCACTAGGATATTGTGGTAGGAGTTGAGTACTAGATAAATGGTAATAAAAGTGAACCTTGTGAAACCAGTGAACATTGTAGGTTTTTTTCTCGTACTGGCACTGTTGAAATACATATTATGTTTATAAGTTATTTTCTTTAATATTATTGTAACAAAACAAAAGTACGGCTCAGTAAACAAAGTATAACACACCCTCCAGCTAGGTGGATCGGTTATGTAAGTAAACCGGCTGGCAGCGGTTGCAAACAAAGAGCTGAATACTGAGATCAGTATCGTGCTATAGGTAAAGTTTATCTCCAACAGTGGATAAATACTGACCGTTAAAAATGTTCAAAGTACAAAATGTACAGTAATGTATATGTACATGTATGTTTGTGTATACACGTGTAGAGATCTTCTACGATAACATGGCCCGCCCCTCCGAATTACTGTTTTAATGTGTGTAGTCACGTCCTTACGAAAGAGTTTGTATGTAGTTGTAATTATTCGTCTTCAGTAGCAGGCCGGCAGTACCCGCAGAGTACTGAATCACTCTACTACGTTATAAGAGTAGGCACTTCCCTACATTGTTGATACCCGAATTGTAAACGTACTTTGTAGCCAACCTATCTTAACGGAAAGTATTGCTTATATTCATAGAAACTTTTTTTGCAGTCATGTCGCGGAACCGGCAGTACCAGTACGCACACATGCGTGCACAGGTGGTGCGTTGTAAATACTTTCACAAATACTTTCAAACGTTTTTTAATTTTAGAGGGGCGGGTCATGTTATCATAGAAGATCTCTATTTATGTATATGTATAACTATATAAATAACTAACAATTAAAATAGATACACCAACGTCCGTCACAGTCTCGCAATATTGACCTCAGCTTGGTTGTCTGGAAGAAATCGCTTTAAGTATAATAGCATCTAGATTTAGATAGCATTTAGATAATACCATCCTTTGCATTACTTAGAATAAGTATTTTCCTCAAGTATTTGTTGTAATTATTGGTGTGCAAATAAAGTGTTTATCTATCTAATGTACATACCTGAAAAAGCTCATCCATATCCTTCTTCATCTCGGAAAGTTGATCCTTGCTGCTCATGTTGGATTCCAGCAACTTATCTTTCAGCTCAGCAATCTGCTTGTGCAGTTCAGTCTTCTCTTTGTCCCAGCATGCTTTAGCATCTTTGTGTTCTTTTACAGCCTAAAAAATTTAAAACAACTTTTATTTTGTTGTTTTTCTTTACTTGAGATTTTCAAGCAATAAAGAAGACTCGCGCATGGTGGAAATATGAGTGTATGTATTAAGACCTAAACTAAATAAAACTTGTAATTAAGTTTATTTTTATTTATTTTGGATCATACATTGAGACAAAGGCTTAGTTAATCGCGAAAAAGCTAAGAGTGCCTGTGAAAATGAGGCAGTAAGTACTTCATACTGTGAAAGTAGCTATCCAGTGCAAGTCTGGTTGTGTATGCAGTATTCTCATCTCTAGGATGGTTATGAAAATAATTTATGATCATACTAGATGAAAAAACCGACTACTAACACGACCGACCTATAGCAATTATTATTTATTCTGTGGCTATAGTAAAAAGTATCCACTAGCCATAATCATGTCATTGAGGTATCAAATTTGTTTATATTGTTTATCCTCATTCTCCGGAGATGATTATCAGATCTCGATAAAATTTAAATGGGACCAAACGGGAGAGGAGGGAAAGAGCTTTGCTTGGTATTTCTCTGCGGGATTGAATCCGGAACGAAGTAATTTGCCAGAGAACTATAGTGATCGACATAGCTCAACGGATTAGCAAACTGAAGTGGCAGTGGGCTGGTCATATCTGTCGTAGGACCCATAACCGCTGGGGTAGACTGGTTCTGGAGTGGACACCGCGAATCGGTAAACGTAGCGTAGGACGCCCTGTAACCAGGTGATGATGATGGAACGGGAGGCATAATCTCTCAAACAAAAAATAATTTTTCAAATCGGTTAAGATTTGACGGAGTTCTGAGGAAACAAACATTTAAAAAAATACAGTTGAATTGAGAACCTCCTCCTTTTTTGTGAAGTTGGTTAAATATAGCTGAAAATGATTGAGGCAATTGGGAGGAGAACTAAGAAGCTATTTAATGATGACAAGTTAATAAGCAAGAGGCTGCAAAGCCTCGAGCATCATCGCAAAGTCGCCTATTGTTTTTTTTTATCAGATACGTTTTGGAGAGTGTGCTGCCCAGTTGCACGAGCTAATACCGTCCCCATTTCTCCATTGAACAGCCAGACATCCTTACACGCAACACCGCTACATAGTGGACATTCTATCTATATGCTTGAAGCGATTTGATTCTACATTCAACATGTGCACTTCCAGGGAATGGAATTCATTGACCGAGCCTGTGTTTCCCGGTAACTACCATCTGGGGATCTTCAAGAGTGAATAGGTATCTTCTAGGCAACCATGCTACATCTTAGGCCACATCATCACTTAACATTAAGTTAGAGCCATCGCTTACCTATTTCATCATTAAAATATTAATTGAGAATGTTTAAAAACAAAAATAATAATTCATGTCAGTTCATAATTGGCGGAGTAGTCAGATGACAAACATACATAATTAAGATTGTTTAAAAACTAAATCAACCGACTTCTATGCCGCGCGAGTCAGTTTGATGTAAGGCGAATTTACCGATATCAAAATATTTATTTCTTAGAAAGTACTTGTTTTCGCAAGTTAAAACTTCACATGAAGCCTTTGTGCAATAAGATCTTTCTGAGCGCTAAAACGGAACACTTTTTTAACCAACTTCAATACCTACTTGCTACTGAAAATGAGAATGTAAGTTTGTTACATTCTCTTGTCATTTCAAATGTTTGACATAATGCGTATATGACCTTTAGTGTTTGAGCCCATCAACCCACCCTTTCCACATCCTACTTCAGCTGATTTTTTAAAAATTTTAAAAGTTTGGTTAGAAATCAAAAAAATCATATCTCCTAAAGGGGGGGTTCTGAAACTTCCCCTTCAGAGGGTGGCTCTACCCATCCCCCCCCTAAAATTGATGTCAGTTAATGTAATATTCATACCAATTTTTCACTTATTTAGATGATTTCATTGTTAAACAAAATAAAAAAATAATCTCCAAAGGGGGGGGTCTCCGCAAATTCCCCTTCAAGAGGGAGCTCTACCCCTTCCCTCACCACCTAAAAATCGATTGAAGTAGAACTAAAATTAAGCCCATTTTGCAAAGGTCATTGAAAATTACAAAAGTTTGAAATCTCAATAAAAAAGTAGTAGGGTATATCTGTGCACAAATGAAAAGAATTTATGATCTTTGAGAGAGTTAATCAGTATAGTGACAGATCACTGTATTGATTTTGTAAGGTCTTTATGTAAATAAAGTGGTTTTTTTTTAAAGAAAATGCCTCATCGTAAACATGAAATAATAGAAGTTACTTACTTCATTATATTCATCTTTGAGTTCTTGCTCCCGCCTCCTGATCACTGCCAATCTGTCCTCAATATCGGAGAGAGCTCGTGCATCTCTCTTGTGTTGTTCTTGAAGTGAGGACCTCTCCTCATCAAAAAGTATCTGCATCTCTTTACAGATTGTATGCTGGTGGTTTACTCGAGCCTCTAGTTTTATGATCTGTAATATATATATTAATAATAAGACCTGGAGTAGTGTACTAGTAATTCTTTATCCTGTACATGCGCCCTAGCACAGTCCCCATAAAAAACTCCTTGGTAGATCCAAAGTGTATTATATATTATTGACAGAAAAAAAAAATTTTATAGCATAATTTTTTTAAGAAATCTGTATAATTAACTAAAACTAAAAAAATAAACTAATCTCTTTAATTTAATTCAGTTGTACATGCATACAGTCTCTCATTATGCTACAAGTTTTTATTTCATAATTATAACTTACAATATGAGTATAGATAAATATCTTTTATGAAACACAACCTACGAAGAAATTAGAACACAACAATAGTTCTAGTTCTCCATCAGCTGTCAAATGCTAAATAAATGGATAAGTATAGGCTGGATAGTCTCACATACTCCATAATTTTACTGGACACTAAGCCCTTCAGACCTAACATTATTATCTTATTGTTGGTAACTGACAATGTGATTAGTGCTGACTAATGCGGACTAAGGGAGAGTAGCAGAAGTAAGTAAATACTTAGATAGTTTATACATTGACGTAGAAAGACATTGCAACTGAAAGTATGAAATTGTTGTAGAGATCAGTGGGTTTTAGATAAACCAAGTACATATACCGGTGAAAAATATTGCACATCAACCTTTAGAAAGAGACAATCGGCTAATTTCGGCTTCTTAGAGTGTTATCTCTGTCGCACGAAATACTAACGGTCCGGTATCTATTAAGAGCTGTTAAAACAATTATGATTTGCTTCTTTTGATCATTTTTTTTATTTGTATACACCATTTTTTTCTAGAAGTGCTGTCTTCAGGTTGGGCTAAAATAAATTAAAAAACATATATTCATCATGTTAACATATTTATTTATTTTACAGCTGCAGCACCTATACCTACATAATAAACACCATTATACCTATTGTTAAAATGAGACATTCTAATAAAAACAATAATAATTTTAATTCTCATTTCCTTCCATTTCACTATCTGTGCTCTCAGTGAGATCAATATCACTGTCACTATCAGCCGTATTTATCACAAGTCTATCAGTGTGATTGTCTAAACTGTGTTGAAATCTTCGATATTCATTCTTACATTTGATTGCATGATCACAAACCTTTTTCCACTCTTCAGCTCCGATCATGTTAATTTTTCAGTCAATAATGTTTTTACAGTAGTTAAATTTTTACACACATTTCTAGAGGCTACATAGCCTTTCAGTTGAGACCATATATTTTCAATCGGATTAAAATCCGGATGATATGGTGGCAATCGCAACACAGTGTGCCTATGTTCGTCAAGTACTTTATCCACGGAAAACTCTGTAAAAACCCTTTTTTCGGAGTGCTCAACTTGATTGCAGTAGACTGTTTCAGTACTGACTTCGTTTAATATATTGTTCAAAGTTCTTCTTGAAATTCCAGTGGCATTTGCAACTCGCTCTTGAACCTTCTTAAAATAATTACCTCCATTGTCATCCTCATTTTTTAAAATGTCTCGGCATCTATCTATACTAATATTATAAAGAGAGAACATTTGTATTTTTGTATGTTTTTAATGATTTGGCTCAAAAACTACTGGACCGATTTAAAAAACTCTTCCACTAATATATAGAATAGACTTTCGAAATGAAAATAGGCTATATATTATCCCGTTTAAATCAAACGTACATTCGTGGAGACCTAATTTGCAACCTAAGTCGACAAAAAAACGGTCGGAATAACACGTTTCTTACGAACGCTGCTCAATTGAAAATAGATGGAAGAATATTTTCTATGGAAGAGTTGTACAACTTAATAAGACCTACAAAAAAGTCCACGACAGCATATGTCTATCTCTTAAGGTTGACTCACAGTAACCATTTTAATCTTTAATTTTTTGTTAAAAATATTACATAATTTCCAAGGCTATTTTAAATTATATGGTATTAATCCTTATCCAAATAATTAATTAGCTTTAATTAGCTTGGCCATATATTATAGATTAAAATTGTCATTTACAGTATATAATTCAAATGAAAACTTTAGAAGATATCACAGATTTCACATACACGCATCGCAAAATTAATAAAATATTTGCAGTGAAACCACAGATTAGGTCATAGTTACTGCGAAAATAATATTATAGGCAGCTATTCTGTAGATCCCACCGATCACAATCAATTTGAAGTCAATATAGTATAATAATATGATCTATTGTATAAAATAATAATGATCTATATATATAATAATATAATATTTTAAACCACCCCAACTGATCTATGTATAATCTTTTCATTAAAAACATTACAATGACTCTAAACACGACATTTAAATCTAAGCTGTAAGTTGGTGAGGATTTAAATATTCTGTAGAGTCCAGGAGATATCCCAGCATCAGGTCAATGCTTCCATGTTCTTACAATATCGTTGAAGAAGAAGATTATCGAATTAATCAGTCTATGAAAGTTGATTTCATAGTGCAATTAACTAGAAAAAAGCTCATAGTTTTATAACGATTGAACGAATTTTCATGAATCAAAGCTAAGAACACTCTCGATGAAGACATCTATCAAACAAAAAAAAATATCAATAATAAAATCATAATCGGTTCATCCGGTTGGGTGCTAAGATGCTACAGACAGACACACAGATACACACGTTAAACGTTATAATACCCCTACTTTTTGCGTCGGGGAACGCCGTAAGGTTACGGCGGCAGATGTTCTCCTTGGTGGTAGCTACTTTTTGGTAGATTTAATGATCCCTCTACCTCTGTACGAAAACCCATGATTCATGAATGCACATAAATCTATCATTGGTAGGTATATAGCTAGGATTAGAACCAACGACCGTCGGGTCAGAATCAGGGTAACTATCCTTTACGCCAAAGGGCCATCCAATATCACTACGTAAGTATTTTAAAACAAAATCCATCACTGCGTCTATCTGTCTGTTTGCAATAATCTCAATAGCTACTAAACGGATTATCATGCGGTTTTCACCAATAGCCAGAGTGTGTATGAGAAAGGTTTAGGTGCATAATTCGTTAAGGTTTTGTGTAAATTGGTTGAAATATGACGATGATTGTTACATATGTTAATATGTTATATTCGATGCAACAAACTGATGCAAATTTTGTAGGCATATATGTTCTACCCGTGCGAAGCCGGGGCGGGCTGCTAGTTGTAAAATATTTATAGACATTGTAGATGATTTCACGTGACTGACCTCGTAAAGGTGTCCTTCTTTTTCCTAAGATGTCATAGTATAACTTTAAAATTATTGAAATTTGGGGGTGTTAACAACTCTATATATATATTTTGAACGGGACGCGACCACACTCTATCGCACTTGAACAACAACTGACAAAACGTCACATAGGTAATATGCACAGAGATAACGCTCTACGAAACCGAAATTAGCCGATTGTCCCTTTCTAAAGGTCGATGTGCAATTTTTATCGCCGGTATCTGTATGCTGCTGACAGAATAGGCTGTAGAGACTGACCTCTACTTAATTTTACAGCTTCACAACAGGTTATATTATGTCAGAGAGTACAAGCACGGTAATATAATATATCAGGAATGTGACTCAGCCCTGTCTAGGTTTTATGTGATAAGTATTATATTTTTTATTAAATAAAATGAAATTCATTGTGAATGATATTGGAAGTATGCAAGAAAAATACATGTTGTGTTTTTCTTGCTTTAATATGTAGGTCCCATACAGGAAGTCCCATAACTCAACTTCAAGCAGGCACGAGGAAAGGGGGGGGAGTCACGGTTCACAGCAGTCCCAAAAAAAAATCCCTTTAAATTTTAATTGGCAAATTTATGAAAATGAGAAAAATTTACACTATATTTTTAGGTCCTGTGACCTCAAATTTCATGATTAACATTGGTTTTTTCACTGTCGTGGAGCTAAATAAATGTACAAACGTATTGCAGTCACAAATCAAATAAAAAAGATTGATAAGTTAGTTAAAATCAACATAGTCTCATTGAGTCAAACTTGAAAAACTAATATCAGCCAACTGTGACTCTACCATAGAAAAGATAATAATACTACGTATAGAACGGACACTCTGTTCCCCCCACCAATTCCGGGCTTCCTCACCCCGCCACCGACTTGGAGCTGTCGAGGAGCTGCGCTGAGCAAGGATGCTACACGCGTACGACTATAGAACAATTACTACTCACGGAGAGAAGAACATCAACTTCATACATTTATGTTGGGACCAGTACAGACACTGGAGGTTCAAATTTACGTAGGTTCTTATTACGTAGGTATATAATAAACACTTAATTATATTAGTATACCTACCTACATATTCGTATTTTAGAATTCATTTTCATAAATGAAACAACTATATATATATACTCGTGCGAAAATAACGCTTCATTTGTAAAATATTTAAAAAAACTTTCACGTTTAAACATTTTTATAACACAGCAATTGGGAACTTGATGTAGGTATGTAGTATTTATATTCTCTTTACTTGATGTCGCTCTAACGTGCGAGCAAGACACACGACATTGTTTCGTACAGCTCTGGCTGGCCGCCCAACACAGAATAAAAAATAGTTACTGAGGTGCAGTTTGTTCTATGCAAGTCGACTGGACCTGGAGATGATGGTTTATGAAATAGCGACTAATATTTTTAGTGTTAAAAGCTTTTTGGGTAAGTGTACAAAAAATATTCATACGGTCAGTACGTAGTACGTATGTACGAAGTAACTATTATATAATCTGTGATACGGTGATTACGGGCGACAACCTAAGACATCACGCACACAAATGCACGTATAGAAAAACGACCCGTGTGTAGTGTCTGTGTCGGTGTCACAGTGTCGGTCGTTAAAACGCTAGTCTGTATGTAGATTTAGCGAGTGTCCGGGGTGTGACTACATACATAAATTTAAAAAAACATAATGTACCACCCTCGGCAAGTTACGTCATAACATGGCCCATTTTATTAAGATTCTAAAATGGTGCAACATCAACAACTTTTCTATTCATAGCAATTATAACATTTTTTTTCAAAACATCATCACATTAAAAATCAAATACTTAGGTCAATTATACATGTTTGCCGTCAAAGATTTGGAGATATTTCACAATCAGTGTTCCTAATTTTCATAAATTTGCTAGTTATAATGTAACTGATAAAGATTTTTTTTTCTATTTTTCCCGGGACTGCTGTGAACCCCTCTCACCCCATGTCTGCTTGACATTGAGTTTGGTTTTAGTGCTTTACCTGTGCTTTAGCAGCAATCAGATCTATTTTCAGTCGCTTTGCTTCCCAAGGAGACGGCGGAACTACCGACTTATTTGAACTATCAGAGTCAGTTCTAATCCGTTTATCCGGTGTTGGAGCATTGTCCATACTTGATTTCCTCTTATTACCGGCCAGCAGGTTGGATAAATCTGCAAAGTGTAAAAACAAAAGATAAGAATGAGTAATCATAAAATTTATAAAGTCGAGTAAGAAGTGTAAATGAAAATAATTACCTTGTTTCAGCGATTGATTACTATCAGAGAAATTCAACTTCGAAGACGCCGACAACTTGTCTTTCGGCGGTTCTGTGTTAATAACTCTCCGAAATGGCTCTAGAACATCGCTGAAAAGCGACATATCGCTTTCTTTCGCCATTATTTACATAGACCAGTTTTTTTCTCAGAATTTGAGCATATTCACAGAATTACTTTAAAATAGAAAACATCCAACCAAACAACCAACGCACACAATTTATTGCAATTTTTCAACGCAATCACAGACTACTATATGTGTCAGAGACCACAGACTACAGAGGGGGGTTAACGCAACGCTGTCTGTTCGGCACAAGACTGCACATATTAAGCACAGATTACAGACTAAGTAGAGATGATTGAGACTCAGTAAGCAGAGATGTAGAACTAGCGCGGAGATGTGCTGCAGGCATATCACGAAATTTGACAGGTATTGAAATTTACGAAATGACAGAGATAGAGCTCTACAGCCTACATAGCTGCGTCCCCGTCATTTAGTTTATTTCGTTCATTCAGCCTAACTTCGAGATAGCCTATTGCTGTTCTGTTGTCACTATAGAGAAATAAAATACATAGAGAACATTAGCTTACGCGTATGCCGTAGACAGAGAAAAGAATAGACCGCGGGTAGCTCTGTCTATTTCCCACGTGAAATAAGATATACTATGGAGTTCTTCCATATAACGGAAAAGGACAAAGCTATAATATTTCCCTCTCACAGTGACGTGCCGGCTTTTACAGGGTCAGTAAAGTAGTTAGCCGTTTTTAGCTTAACGAAATTTGACCTTTATTGCTATATGTCACTGGGTTCTAAATACATATATGGGTATGTCACAGATTATACTAGCTAAAAGCCGAGCATTGTGAGGGCTCGCGTAGTTTTTCTGCCTGGTAATAATTTTAAGGCAGTTTTTTTGTATATTAAATAGCGAATCTGCCCCACACTGGCAAAAAATTTTGCCAAAACACGACTCCAACAAATGCATAAAATTTGCCATCATATTATTGAATTATGGCATAAAATAAGATATAATAAAACCGGCCAAGTCGAGTTGGACTCGCCAATTCAGCTGGACCTCTAAATTGTGTGAGCGCTTATATAACTCAGAGGCCTATCTTGATTGGAGAGAACTATGTATGTATGGGGACACCCTTTGATTTTCAACTTTTTTTTATTTTTGTGAATTTTTCTTTTATTTGTGCTATGAGAACTGGCTTCTTGCCAAATTTCATGATTCTAGGTCAAAGGGAAGTACCCTATAGGTTTTCGACCCAAAACCTATAGGGCACTTCCGGTTGACCTAGAATTGTCAATTTTGGTTAAAAGTAAGGTTTTATAGTGCAAGTAAAGGAAAAAATCCAAAAAATAAAAAAGTTGAAAGTGAAGGTACATTTTGGTACTTACAAGTTTTCGCGAAAATCTAAATTTGCCCATATCTTTTTATCGTGTTCACTCAGGACCTTGATTTTTACACACTTAATAGGGATTATAGATCTCAGTATCTGGTATAAATTTCATCTTGCTAGGTCCACCCGCTCCTGAGAGAATCGGTGGTGACACACGAACAGACAGACAGACAGACAGACAGACGGACAAGAAAGTGATCTTATAAGGGTACCTTTTTTACCTTTTGAGGTACGGAACCCTAAAACTAAAGCTTACCTTCTCATTCAAACTTTTACAAAGGCCCTAGGGGTATAAGCTAATAAAATCTGCCCCCGGAAGAAATCTGATTGATATTTATACGACATGTATACGTATACTGTAGGTTCTAATAAAATATTTATTTTTTGAAAGTTTGAGATCTGTAACTCAATTGTTTTTTTTTTCTAAAGCAGAAAATGTAAAAAACAGAAAAAAAATATTCAAGACAGACTGCAGCAATTAATCCAATTTTTTTATATATCTTTAGGACTAATAATAGCTATTATATAAAAAAAATTGATAGCTTTATAACGTCATAGCATCATAGAAAAATTAAAAAAATATTTTTATATATAATTTTTTATTTACCATGATACAATTATGGCACAATAACAAAAAAAATCGTTTCTTTAATATTTGCCTATAATAATGTAATATTTATTTTAAAAAAAGGTACGTCATAGTGAAAAAAAACAGGCCAGGTGCGAGTCAGACAATTGTCCCGCACGTGGAGGGTCCCGTACGCCATCTAACGGATATCTAACGAACTTCTTACACCAACAAAGTGAACGTTAACACAAAGGTTTTAGCAATGAATATTGTTAAATATCTGGTTGACCAAGCTTTGCTCGGTATTTTTTGCCACTATTATTGCTACTTAAACAGAAAAATGTGACTCTTCCCCGACATCTATCGGCGAATAATAATACTATTTTTTTTTAATTTAGAGCAACTAACTGCTTTAACGACACAATAACACTAAAGCTTCGTCTACACACCAATAGATGTCGGATAGAGTCATATTTTAAGTTGATTATCGATATGAAATTTAATCCTAGCTAGATCGATTTTGCGCCTGTATACTTAATTTTATGTAATCGTTGGAGCCGTTTCCGAGATTCAGATTCAGATTCCGAGATTAAGGTAAACACGATAGCGCCATCTGTGAACGATTCATAGATGGCGCTATCGTAACAAACACGTTTTTTGTTTTAAACCCTTTGATTCTTAACTTTGTTCTGTTCTCAGTATTTGTTGCTATAGCGGCAACAGAAATACATCATATGTGAATATTTCAACCGTCTAACTATCACGGTTCATGAGATACAGCCTGGTGACAGACGGACAGACAGACAGACAGACAGCGGAGTCTCAGTAATAGGGTTCCGATGGTACCCTTTGGGTTCGGAACCCTAAAAAGCACTTTTCGGTCTCTCTATCATCTACTACTATCATGCATTTACATATAATACATTACATGCTCGCTTTCAATTGCTTTTTTTTGCTATTTATGTATATATATATATGTATTACATATACATATATTATTAAAAATAATATAAAGATTCAAAATAACAACAATAACTTCTTTTGTGAAAGTAAATAAATAAAACATTCGAATATCAATTACCAATTTTATTATTCAATCTTAGTTAGTTATCTTAGGTATTTTTCAAGGAACAAAATATTATTATTATGACACTTTATTAGAGTTCCGTAGCCGAATGGCAAAAAACGGAACTCTTGTAGTTTGTCATGTCTGTCTGTCTGTCTGTCCGTCCGTATGTCACAGCCACTTTTAACAACACAACTACTAATAATTTGGGAATAGTATAATAGTTACGAAATTCCTAAGAATACACAGTTGAAACTTGGTAGGTAGATGTATTATATGAACCGCTTTTCGATTTTTATACAAAATTAAAATAATTCAAGATCGTTTACAAAACGACAAAAACCGACTTCACACGCCGCGATAGTAATATTTTTTTTTTATCGGTTAAGATTTGACGGAGTACGGTGGTAGATTTGAGAGCAGACGGAAAGCCTAGGGCATTTCCAACCAAAAAAATGCATAATAAGAATGTTATACTTTAAATAGGAACATAAAATTTAGTTATAAATATTAAAATACGGGACTTATCGCGCCTAAAACATAAATTTTTATTTAACTGGACGTTTCGACCAAGTTGCATTGATCGTAACTTGGTCGAAACGTCGAGTTAAATAAAAAAATATGTTTTAGGCGCGATAAGTCCCGTATTTTAATATTTATAACTATGTGTTCAAATCGCGAAAGTTCTAAGTTTACAAACAGAAAATTGCCAAAATTCTATTTATATTTCAAAATTCATAAAGATCCTTGAAATCTGCCACTTTTTGAATCGTCAGCATAATCCGCATCATCACAACTTCACAACACGTGAGATAGTGGTCAAACCTAGAAGATATAAAAAAAATCTGCCAGAGTTAAAATTTAGGTCCTAAATCTGCCTAAATGGCAGATATCTGCCATAAATGGTACACTGATACCAGAAGTCATTTGGATGACAGATGTCAATTCTTTAGATTTCCAACAGATGGCGTTAGTAACCAAACATTATGTTCGCAGCGAAGTTAATTCTTTGATCTTCTAATGCGCCCCCCGCCGCCAAAATTATATATTTTTTTACTGATAACACATCTCCATGTGAATTTAAATTACTATGCAAAAGCACAAATCAATAGACGTGATAGTTTTTCAGTAAAGTGCACCACAAAAGTGCTCAGTTTGTGGGATAGTGTTAGGGCTCGCTTCGCTCGCCCTAATAATAGTTAGTATATAATTTTCTATCTCATGTGGCCACGCTACCATAATCTCTATATTTCTTTACTTTATAGAGTTATTCCATGTAACGGAAAAGGACAAAGCTATAATATTTCCCTCTCTCAGTGCGTGCCGGTTTTTACAGGGTCAGTAACGTAACGTAACTGTTTTTAGCTTAACGAACTTTAACCTTTATTGGTATGTCTCACTGGGTTCTAAATACATAATATATGGTTATGTCACAGATTATATACGTACGTGTTATGTTACAATCTTCTATTTCATGTGGCCACGCTACCCAAATCTCTATAATTCCTTACTTTATGGCGTATGCGAATGAAATAGCTATAGAGATATAACTGACTAACATGATGAACACGTGATACATGGGCCAGCTATAAGATAAAATGAACAACATTATTTGGTCGGGTCATACATGACAGCGGGTGAAAGCCAATGCTTGCAATAGAACCTGGAGCCAGTGTCTTTTTTGTTTTTTTATTTATTTATTTAAGAACTTAATAATTACCGCAACTAACTATACCACAGCTTACTCTATTGGTCAAATTGGGCTGAATGAACTAAATGACGGGGACGCAGCTATGTGGGCTGTATAGCTCCATCTCTGTCATGTTCGTTCATTTCAATCCCTATCAAACTTTGTGATAGGGGGGCAGATCACTCACTGTATGTGTAGCAAGCTGTCTGTTTAGCAAGCTACACAGCTCTGCTTGCTATACATTAGCTTGCTACACAATACATATACTTTCTCTATAAGTGACACGGATGATAGATGGGTGTAGTGATCTGTGAGTTCATTGTTCTCATTCTTTGACTCATATAGTACTCTGTGGTTGTCATTGTCACTGATGACAGTAATGACTGAATTGTGATTTGTGGTCTGTGATTTTTGTTTTGGTACTATTCGTGCTGTGCGTGTTGTACATTATTTTTTAATTTATATTATTTAAGCTAAAATGTAAGGCACATTTGTAAAATAGTAACGCTTTTTCTAGACAATCGCTACTGTTTTGAAGTTGAACAAGTGAAACAAACTCTATGATGATGGACGAAGACGAACCTCTACCTCCAGCTCTTTTGCACATGCTAGAACGTGGATTAGAAAGATTTGCAGAGGATCAAGTAGAAGAGGATGAATATTTTGAAAGCTATGACGATTTAGAGGTAGTGTAGAACAGCCAAATTCAAATTTTATTAGTCGCTATCTACCGTAGCCGACTGCATTACGGACAGAAGAGCACCAAACGGCTGTCTCATCTCTTTTAAGTTATGATACCGTTGCCGTCGACAGATTGCGCATGCCTGGAGACAAAAGACGGTAGATGAAGCTCAGGACAACTGAATTTAGTCTGCACCCCCTGTATAACTAACTTAACCTACATTGCACACTATGCTAACCTGTCTCTTGGACTGGCTAGTACCAAACATCAGGCCGGAATTAGACAGTCTACATTAGGAGAAATCCATTTTAATTATAATATTAATATGTATTTTACAAACTTATTGTTTCTGCCTATGTCCGTCCCTAAGAAACTTTGAATTTATCTAATCGATGTGCCCCAAACCAGTTTCATTAGAAAGATTATAATGTGAAGATGGTTTTAGTCGACTAAATCTATATACATAAGGCACATTCGGTCACATTATTACAAACCTGTAAGTCAATGCAATCAAAAGATATGACCATTTATGTCACATACTTTACAATTTTACTAGAGAATCAAAACCTACAGGGCTTCCTGTTGGCCTAGAATCATGAAATTTGACAATTAGCAAGGTCTTGAAGTACTTGTATAGGAATCAATCTGAAAACCTTGAATGTGAAATTCAAAAACAAAAAGTTACAAACTTATTATTTGCGGTTGGTGCAGTACATTTTCTATGGATCGAACTGCAAAGTTAAGTTTGTCATTAAACCTAGATTGAGAAGTTGGTACAGAAGTTGGTTTTGTAGTGGTAGGTAGGACTTCTGTTAGTCCGCCTGGGGCGGTACCACCACTTTGCCAATTCATTTTCAGCCGTGAAATATGAATGTTTTTCGGTTGAAATGGCAAGGTGTCCAGTAAAATTACCGGGCATGTGAGACTCAACATCCTTGTCTCAAGGTAACAGGCACAGTGCAGTGATATGCAAAATTCTGGTAGTCCAGAATTTTGCATGCCACTGTATCTGTAATAGGTAGACGTCATCCCTTACCATCAGGCGAGCGTCATACTTGTCCTGTTACCTTATAACAAAAAAAAGAAGCCTTGGTGGCTGAGTCCAACTTGACTTGGCCAGTTTTATTTTTTAGACTAATATTATAAAGAGATAACATTTTCAAACTAGTTCAACTTTTGAGATGTGTAATCACGAAGCAAGTGCATCAGTTTCAATATTGCAGAAAATATTGTTTGCGCGATGCAGGATCCCATACATTTAGGCCATATTTTAATGAGAGCTTATTAAAATCTATGTGAGGGGAAGGGGGAAAGGAGGGTATGTGAGGGGAGGAGGGAAGGGGGGATTAACTTGGCGTGGTACGTATATGTGTCTTATTTGTGAATGCTACCCAAAGACACTATTCCACACGGATGAAGTTGCTGGCACAGTTAGTACTTCATAAACATAAAACTATGTAACAAATACAATAAACAGATCAGTGCAGTTCTTATCAATCTTATATATGGCAAATTAACTGCTGCATTAACTTTAAATACCATTTGAATGCATCCTTTGTTGTAATAAAGACTAACAGACCGCAAAATTTAAGTTCAAATTGTTTTTCCAAAAGTATGTGAATTAATGCTGGTAGGATTATATTGTTTATAAACCTTGATATCTTTACAGGTACATAAATTGATGCTAGAAGATGGCCCTCGAGTCACTGCATACAAGGATGCAATTCTCAAGAAGACAGAGTACTTTAAAGACAAAATAGTAATGGATGTGGGGTGCGGTACAGGAATATTGTCAATTTTCTGTGCTATGGCAGGTGCTAAGAAAGTGTTTGCAGTGGAGGCTAGCAACATGGCTAAAATGGCACAAAAAATTGTTGACAAAAATGGATATAGTGATGTTATAGAGGTAACGTACACTTGATTAATTACTTACACAACATACTCCTGCGGTAAAACCCTATTTACATTTACAATTTACTTAAGTCCATATAATTTATTTTTAGTTACTTACAAATATTCAGAGCCAAGTGGTAAAGAAACGGTTTACTTTAATGGTCTACATGTGAGACTGCATCTTTAACATCTAAACAACCTTTTCATCCCATCTATTTGAAAAGTGATGGTTTGTTCCTCGATAAGTGCGCGCAAAGTAGGTCATAAGTAATTTTTTAATTTTTGGATTATGAATGTTCTTCTATAGTGCCCGGTCTAAGAAGGTTCTATGAAATTCCTTGACATTTCATGACATTTTTTTTTAATGCTGGATAGGCATTTGACCACTGTCTCACCTGATGTAAAGTGATGATGCGTTCAACGATGTAGGACGCTTACCTTGTAGATACCCGTTCATTCTCGATTTTCTTTTTCTTTCATAATATTACATGACATTTCGTAACGTTTCATGAAATTTCGAGACAAATCATGACATTTTGTTACATTTCATGACATTTCGTAACATTTTGTGACAATACATAAAATTTCATGACATTTTGTAACATATCATGACATGTAATGACATTTCGTTGCTTTTCATGACATTTCGTGACATTTCGGACATTTCATGACATATTGTGACATATCATGACATTTTGTTACATTTAATGACATTTTATGAAATTTCTTGACGTTTGATGACATTTCGTTACATTTGATGACATTTCAAGATATTTAATGACATTCAATGCCATTTTGTTTTGTTTTGTTTTTTATTCAACTTTTATTTAGGGGCTTTTGGCTAAATATGGCAGCCCCGTATTAGCTTACTAAGTAAATAATTATTACCTAACAGACAAACGCTCTTCAACCACCCTATGTACACATAGATAGAGCATTCTAATAAAATGACAAGACAAGCCCCATAGCGTTTCTTGGTGTTTCTTCTCTGATGGGAGTATTTCCGAAACACCGGTAGATTCAACAGCCATTCAGTTTTCCCCTTTTGTCCGCAGATTTTCTTTCTAGGCTTGCCATTTTTATTTTTATTTAAACAATATTATGCAGCTGACAGACGGACTATCAGTTCCATTTGGATCATGATATGTACTGTGATCGGTATGCGTTTCTCTATGTTGTGTTTCACTATTTCACTTTTTTATTTTTTTTATATAAAAATTGTCTGAAGTACTGAAACACACAGTTACATGTATGGTTGGTTTTAACCTACTTTAATTTTTTTTAAATATTCTGACGTAAACGATTGGATGACAGCTGAATGGTTCATTACTTTTTTTTTTTTAATTCAAAGCGCTAAATTCTGCTTTTGCTATGTTTACTTGATAATTGGTTATGATTTATTTTATGATTTATGATTTTGACGTGTATATGTGCGTATATTTATACTGCCTACATACTGAATAAATGCTTTGATTCTTGATTCTTGATTCTTAACATTTCATTATATTTCGTGACTTTTCTTGACATTTAATGACATTTCGTTACTTTTCATGACATTTAATATTTTTATTTATTTTCATCGCAAAGGTACACATTAAAGAGCTTTGCGTACCATATCAATGCTTAAACATCAACGGGAATGACGACATTACATTTCATACACTTCCTAAGAATTTCGAGAGGTAAAACATTAATAAACTTAATATTATTTATAAGTAACGTAAATCTAGGTAGTAAGGCTATCTAGGTACTTTTTGTTTAACGATCCCGTCGTTTAGTTGTAGTTTTCAACCTACCTATTGTTCACTGTAAGTAGACCTCCCGGGTACTAGTGGCCGCCTTCTAATGCAGGGTTAGTGTATACTAGTTTTAGTTCAAAACTTATATCAATTGAACAATAAAAGAAGGGGAAAGAGACAATGAAGAAAATGACAATATTTTTTTGCCTTTTTTTCATTTTATTTGTTAATTATGTCGTCGGCCTGCACATGTAATGAAATGTAGGTACTTATGTAAAAAGCAAAGAATGTCACACATAAAATGGTAGGTAGGTATAAGTCAGCTGAGTTTCATGTTTCAAGGGAATTCACATTAAGATCTTTAGGGAATTTCTATCGACATTACATCTTGCAAAATATTAATTGTAGCCTACTTGAAATTGGTAGGTTATTTTATTATTTACTGTAGGTAGCTTACTTAGATCCTATAGGTAGGTACCTACCTAAAAGAATAAATCTGACTGACTGATTGACTGACATATCAGTGCACAGCTGAAACCAACAAAGTTATACCTACCTACCTACTTATTTGAATTGACTTGGCCTTTTCTTTGACTAACGAACCTTACAATACGATTTTGTCTTTTTTTAATCGGTAGGGTTGCCGAGGAGGTCCCATTGTAATTTCATCGAGATCTGATAAGTATCTCCAGAGATATGACGATAAACGTCTCAAACTTGCTACTGAAACTGACTCGCGCGGCAAGGAAGTCGGTTGTTTTAGTTTTAACTATCTTAATTGAACTTTCACATAAACTATCTTAATTATAGTATAACTGTAGTACTTTTATTCTACCTCGACATTAATCATGAATGTAGCACTTTAAATATACTCATTACATTGTTCTACCTTAAAGTATTCTTATACCAATTAAAGGCTTCAATAAGTTTTCTCATAACATTTAACCCTATAGGAGAGGCCTCGAGTTGACCGAGTTATTCAGACTCTCGCTGTGTGCTGTCTCGCTGACTTACGGTGCATTTTACTGTGCGCAACAGGCGGTTCATAGTTACTATTAGTTGATACTGTGACGCAAATTCAAGGTCGCACTCGAGGCGTAAAGCTCATTTTGAACGTTATCGGCGTTGTAACTAGGTTTAATCTCGCATTTTTGCCTCAGGGAGTGCAATTTCTGTACTTGTACTATTCATTATTCTGTGACTATGTGAGTTGTAGTACTCATTGCATGCATGAGTACATCCATATACATTAGATATTATAATAAAAGCAAACATAACAAACATTTTTGACACAAGTGTGTGTATGTATGTGTGTGTGTATGTGTGTGTGTGTGGGTCTAATGTCAGTTCTGTATTTAATTAGGGGAAATGCATATATGGTTATATGTACTTTGTAGTGATGAATGTGGAGTAAAGGGCAGGGGATGGGTGTGTTAATCTCAACTTATGGTTATTACTAGGTAATTAATTTATATAATGTTATTTCAGGACTCTAAGAATGGTTTCTGTTTCTTGGTAAGTGAGTGATTTAAGGTATTTGGCGACAGAATCTTTACAGTTGTGTGTGTTTAGAGAGTAAATATTTAGTTTGCTATTGAGTAAGTTGTACAAATATGGGCCTAAAAATGGGAAGAAATTCTGAAATAATTCTTCATAACATTAAATGACATCTATTGACATTTTATGACATTTCATGACATATATGATTTTGCATGACATTTCATGACATGCAATGACATTTTGTGATATTTTTATGACATTATATGTCATTACATGCCATTTTGTGACATTACATGACATGACATAATGAGCCTTTTAACTATTTCATTTTCTCATAGAGGGGGATGAAAAGAGTGAATAACTCGGCCGCAAAATTATTTTCCCTCGGCCGACGTACTTTAAATTCCTCGCTACGCTCGGGATTCTCTCGGATTACTCTAGACTCCTTCACTCCGCTATGGATTTAAAAAGCGGCCTCGCAGAAAAGTACTATTTGGCACCCATGTTATACAATCTACTATTACACTGATTTCACCAACTCTGGGGACAGATAAATTATTATATTTCCTTCTGCCGTTATTCGAGGCCATAAGTAGACAAAATTTAAATAGCATCTTCCTTGTTTGGCTCATATTTCAGTCATTGTAGTTCCATATATCGTCAGCAGTTATTTCACTTGTAATAGTTGTAGTTTCTATCAAATTTTTAAAATTTTAGTTAAGAATGAATAATGATTTTATTTTTAACCGACTTGTTCGCGTTTCATAAACGACGAAGTTATCCGCATAACTTCGTCGTTTATGAAACTATTTTGATTATTCTTTTTTTGTTAGAAAGGAGATGTCCCAAGTGTGGTACCATGGTAATTTCATCGAGATCTGATAAGTATCTCAGAGATATGGAGAATAACACCTCAAACTTGGTACTGAAAATTAATAGTGCAGCATTTGAAGTTTGTTCTATTAGTTTTTTAAACGATCTCATTTATTATGTCTACTGACATAGTTATTTATATCTTTTGTCTTATTAAAAGAGTGGTCATGTTTTAATGTCAGGAAATTATGAAAATGGTTGCTAATGTCTATGTTTGTTTTCTTCATACACCATGATGCGGGCCCTTGGAAACATACATCTCAAGCATAAGCGATTATGCAATGAGGCAATAAGCTGTAACCTTGAGAGCCCCACTGGTGTATGATAGATGATGAGATAGAAAGATGGTAGCAGGCTAGGCCTAGAACGGAAACTGGCTCTCAAGGATAGCTGCCGGAACTCATTAGATGTTTTTGGTGAAAGATAACTCTATTCTAACTCGAGGGTGGTAGCTGGCCAGGCGGACACTACACAGTGTCCTACCACCATGCGGGGGTTGGGGTTTTCTTAACAGTGTTTTTCCATCACTGGAGGGCTACTACGAAAAGAGCACAATTTTTCTATAGAAAAATCCATTGGTGCACTACGGGGATTGAACTCGATACCTCTGGTGTCAAAGCCAACTATTTTCCCACTTCACCACTGGGCATAAATAAGACAACATTTAAAATAACTTGGTATGAAGCCTTCCTGTCTGTCATGGGTAGGTGGTATCTGAACAGAACCTTTGTATATGTATTCTATGAATGTCGCCGGGCGCCGTGAGGCCAGTTGGATCCTATCGCGTAATTTGATTTAACATTAAACATTAAAACAGCTTGCATTAGATGACTGACCTTGATGCAACAAAAATACTGCAAAATGAGTTTTATAAGATAAACACATTGGGACTTATTAGTTTAGACTAACTCTGCGTCACGCATCACTCAACCGTCTATGTGTAAATGTATTATCTTTGATCTACGCTCACAATCTGTATCACTGTGATGCGAGACTAAACAAAATAGTAACTGCTAGTGTACTAAAGGTACACGAAAATAGGTGGTAAAAATTAATTAGTAGGTGGCATAATTTTTTTATCCAAATGCCATACTAGGAGGTTTCTGTATTATTGCGTCTTGTTTCTCACATAGCACAACTGTTTAAGCTGACTCATCATCTTTTCTTTCCATTTGCTGCTTACTTTGCATTAGTCATTGTGTTTATCTCACTAAAATAAAAGACATCCCACACCATAAATGCTTAGCCATCTTACTATAATCACTTACCAACAGGTGAGATAGTGATAAAACGCTAGTCTACATGATTTAAAAAAAAATGGTCTCCACTTCAAGAAATATCTAACGGTTTATTTATATTCTTGATTGCAGGTGATTCACAGTAAAGTTGAAGATGTAGTTTTAACAGGAGATTTGAAAGTGGATGCCATAGTATCCGAATGGATGGGATTCTATTTACTACACGAAGGGATGCTTGATTCGGTGATAGCAGCCCGGGACAAGTTTCTGAAACCTGATGGAAAAATGTTTCCAGAAAGTGCTGTGATTTATGTTGCTCCATGTCGGTAAGAAATATACCTTGTTGTTCTGTAGTCAACTCAGTAGAAATGTCTATTGACTGTCCACTAAATAAGTCAAGAACTGCATCTACAAATGCAGAAGAAGGTCATCATTGTGTGCCAACTGTAAGTACATGCTAACATATTGATTTCAGAGTACCGAAGTTAAACCAATTTTGGAAGGACTTTGAAGGGATCGATATGAGTTCATTCGCCAGACATTTGAGGCTACAAAAACAAAGTAAACCTGAGATAATGACTATAGCGAGTGAAGATTTAATGGGCCATGAGGAAGCACTGTGCTGGGTCAATTTGACTGAAGACAAGGTCTCAGACTTGGATTCTTATAGTTTACAACATGTTGTAGGTAGGTGTAACTTTTCATGTCTTTAAAGATTGAAACAACAAAATTTGAAATCTACCAACTTGACCCCACATCTCCTCTCCGCTTTGGTAGAGTCCAAGCCCTACACTTTAGCTTATTATTTCTAACTAGCTGTGCCCGCGACTTCGTCCGCGTAGAATAGTGTCTTTTGGTAGCATTAACTAATAAGACACATACGTATCCCAGCTACACCGCACCCTACCACGCCATGCTAATCGCCCCTTCTCCCTCACTTACCCTCCCCTTCCTCTCCCCCTCCCCTCCCCTTCTTCTAACTTACCCTACCCTCCCTCTCACCCTTACCCTCACTTCCACATCCCCTCCCCCTCCTTAATTTTAAATCAGTTCAGTGGTTTTGGCGTGAAAGTGAGACAGACAGACAGAGTTACTTTCGCATTTATAATATAAGTGAGGATTATTTTCTACGAATAAATAATAAGTCTACGAATTCTACGAATATTATACGAATTTCTACGAATAAATAATAAGTCGTCTATGTGTTATGTGTTGTAAACGTCCAATGTAAAGCAACGGACAACCCGGTCAGTATTTGGATGGGCATGGGTGACCGTGAGTGGCAACTGAGCGCTACCGTCGTTCGGATGACACTTTTATTGGTCTGAATTTCAAAGTTTAACATTTATAATATTATTAGGGTGTAGGTAAAATTTTACATCGCAATTTATCCCTTTAACGAACAAAAACATTTTAAAAAAGTACAGTATGCTAATCCTGCCTCAGTGACATTTTTACGCATAGGTCACAATTTATTCCTATCATTACCATGGGAATACCAATGAATCATAAAAGTCTGCTGGTTTTCTTTAAAGTGTACTTTTTCTACTTTCAGGTGCAAATAAGGAAGGGCACTTTCAAGGACTCTGTATATGGTTTGAATGTAACTTCCCAAATGGTGAAGTCCTTGACACAAGCCCTAAAAGTCCGGCTACACACTGGCAACAGACTGTGATAGTGTTGCCGCAGAGTAATATGGTAGAGGATGGGGAACCTATGGCTTACAAATTGGATATGAAAAGAGCTGAGGATAATCCTAGAAGGTCTGTTTGCTTTATACTTTTACTGGCAGGGCTTAAATCTAAGATAATAAGTTGTTGCTATTTTTGACACAAAAATTCACACAATTGCCATCACTAGAGCACTTCCAACAATTCAAGGCTTCGCTCAGCTTCGTTATGGAGTTGGGATGGCTTGGGAATCGCTGGCAGGAAGAAATTCACAATAAAACCTAAGCGGAGTGTCAGTCCATCCATGCAACAATCACGAAATTATTGAAATGAAAGAGATGGAACAACAAGCATGTATAGCTCCTCTGTTATTTCGTCCGTAATATATTTTTGAACACATTTGCTCAAAAAGTGTATTTTCAAAGCCTGTATACATTTGTAAACTTTAAACTTTCGCGATTTAAACACACAGTTACAAATATTAAAATACGGGGCTTATCGCGCCTAAAACATTAATTCTATTTAACTCGACGTTGCGACCAAGTTGCATTGATCGTAGTCACGAGACGACTGAATCAAAGAGAATATAAATACTACGTAAGACTGAATGTTGTCTGGATGACCACATGCACTTTTCTGGTGCAGGGAGAGAAGGTCAGGGCGTGGCCCTCTTCCCCTGGCGTTCTTTTTCGCCCATGACTATGGGCGCGTCTTCGATATTCTGGTGTCACGGAGAGGTGTCCACCAGCAGCCACTATACGCCGGTGCGATCAAGCCCTGCCAGGTTGATCCCCGTTCGGGGAAGCCCAGCGAACTCGGCAGCGGCCGCCGGCGGGGTCCTCCGTTCGTTCTCAGCTTCTACATTTGTAGCGGTTGCTTCTTCTTCTTCTTCTTCTTCATTATCAGAGTCCATAAAGAACTCTCTGATGCAGGGCTTCATGGAGATTCTTTTTCTCACAGGTCTGTTGGGTAGTCTGGTGTGTAGGGGGGCGATGCCACGTATGTGCTCGTGTGTGGATCTGTCCGCCTGCCAAAACATCTTCTTTCCCATTCTCTTCACGAATTTCTCGAGCTCTTCGTGTTTGAGGTCTCTTCGTATTACTTCGAACGTATCTCGGGGCCGATACCATCGACCTGAGCGTCGTGTTTTCTTGTGCTTGGAGTCTGGACTTGTTGGACTTGCTCAGGAGAGGGTACTAGGCAGGGGCGGCATAGGTGAGGCGCGTCCTCACGTAGGTTTTATATATCAGCATCTTTGTTTTTATGGGTGTCTTGAGTACCAGATCGCTGAGAGGCGCGCACGCGCCTCTTTTGTTTTCGAAATGAAGCAAAAGGGAGGGTTATGTTTTTGACCGGTATGTGGGTATGTATGTTTGTATGTATGTGCATCTGTTCCCTCATAACTTCTAAACTACTTATCATAATTTGACAAATGAGGTGTCGTTATACGCGTCTTATTTGTCTGCTGGTTATAGGTTATGTAATGTCACAAGAAATTGATTGTGGCGCACTCTAGAAGGCACGAAGTCAAGAACTAAAAAAATTTTTTCATCCCAACCCGGCGTGTGGGGTATCGTTAGATAGGGATTTTAAAATGAAAGTAGGGTTTAATACATCATAATTTTGTCAAGCGTAGCGTTTGCGAGATATATCCCGTCGAAGTCAAGAAAACTAATTTTTACCCCACGGCGCGGCGTCGTAAAGAAGCAATAGGGAGGGTTATGTGTTTGTTGATCGTATGTATGTATGTTGACATGTATGCATGTTGACATTTATGCAAAACCCCAAAATACTTTCTAAAAAGTATGAAACAAGAAAATATTCTCCTCTGAGATCGCTATGTACAAACTATTCAATATGTATCGTTTATTATATAAAAACTTACTTTTAATAAATGTTAAATCGTATTTTATACATATTCTTAGTGGTATCAGAGGCAGGCCTGTCGCACTGCGCCCTCCGCGCACCCTCTCGGGTGCATGTTCAGTCAGTTAAGTGTCACGCGCTCCTTACTTATACCTACCTCATTATTATATTCCTTGCTTACGATATTAACATACAAAAATATTATTCAGTATGTCTAAACGAAGGGACAAAGCATTGCGTAGCATACAGATGCTTAAACAACAACGGGAATGACGACATTACATTTCATACACTTCCTAAGAATCTCGAGAGGTAAGACATTATTATTTATAAGTAACATAAATCTAGGTAGTAAGGCTATCTAGGTACTTTTTGTTTAACGATCGTTCACTGTAAGTAGACCTCCCGGGTACTAGTGGCCGCCTTCTAATGCAGGGTCAGTGTATACTAGTTTTAGTTAAATACTTATATCAATTGAACAATAAAATAAGGGGATAGAACATGTTAATTTTTTTTTGCCTTTTTAGGGTTCCGTACCCAAAGGGTAAAACGGGACCCTATTACTAAGACTCCGCTGTCCGTCTGTCACCAGGCTGTATCTCATGAACCGTGATAGTTAGAAAGTTGATATTTTCACAGATGATGTATTTCTGTTGCCGCTATAACAACAAATACTAAAAACAGAATAAAGTTAAAAATAATAGAGGGTCCCCATACAAGAAACGTGTTTTTTCGGCATTTCAGGCCATCTATGAACGCTTCGTTAGGTAAACGTCCCATAGACGGCGTTATATTGAAATGTCGATCCCTAACACCTTTGTTAAACGTTAGATGGCGTTATAAGAAATAAAATGTTTATTAATATTATTTTTTTGCTGGCGAAAAATGATACATACATACCTACATACAATCACGCCTTTTTCTCGTTGGGGTAGGCAGATACTACTTCTTTCCACATGTTACGATCCTGACATACCTCGTTCGCTTCTTCCACTTTCATGAGCGCCTTCATTGAAAAATGATAAGTGGTATTTTTTGCTCGATCTTATAAAATACTGTAGTGTGGTACGGAACCCTACGAGTGCGAGTCCGACTTGCAGTTCGCCAGTTTATTTTCATTTTATTTGTTAATTTTGTCGGCGCGCTGCAAATGTAGGTACTTATGTAAAAAGCAAAAAATGTCACACATAAAATGGTAGGTAGGTACTATCGAGGGACAATAGTCCAGTAGCACCTCAATGTTCATAGTAGCCCGCACGATATTTCTGTCGAATGTTCCAACGCAAACAATAACACGTAAGTACGGCATAGATGGCATGCTTAGCCAGACCACAGACGAATAAAAAGGTGAAACGTAGCGTCAGATACATTTGGTTAACATCAAATAAAGATAACAATATTCCACTGTATACGCGTTTTTTGTTGTTGAGTTAACATAACGTCGAGTAAGCTACGCAACAAGTAACGGATGCTTAAATTCGAATGAGCCATTAATAGCATCTTGGTCGAGCGGTAAGGTGAACTGATAAGGAAGCAGGAGGCCCGAGTTCGAATCTCCATGCATTGCATGATTTTGTTATAATGTTGAGGTGGCATAATCGGGAGAACGTTTAACTAAACTTTTTGGTGGAACTTTGATGCCAGAGGTACCGAGTTCAAACCACGCCGTGCACCAATGGATTTTTCTATCAAAAAAATTATGTGCGCTTCTCACAGTGGCCCTCCGGTGAAGGAAAAACATCGTTAAGAAACCAACAACCCCCGCATGGTGGTAGGACACTATCTAGTGTCCGCCTGGCCAGCTACCACCCTCAAGTTAGAAAATCTGTCGCCAAACATCTAATGTGTTCCGGCAGCTATCCTTGAGGGCCAGTTCCCATTCTAGGCCTAGCGTGCTTACCATCTTCGACCGCATCATCACTTACCAACAGGTGAGATAGTGGTCAAACGCTAGCCTATAAAATATTTTAAAAAACACAATTATTAATAGCTTGTATTATTATATAGGTATCTGTTTAAACAAACTTCGCTAATACAGGTAAATTGGTGATCTATGTTATGTGTGAAATAAAATAAATAGCACGGTGATGTTATCTTAATAGTTTATGAAATATGTGTATGTATTCTGTGTATGTATTATATGTATGTGTATGTATTTATTATATATATTATATACACGTATGTGTATGTATTATATGTGTATATAAATCTGTGTATTCTTCTAAGTTATACAAATAATAACTTAGAAGAATACACAGCAACAATCATTAAAAAAAACTGATTTACAACGTATCGAAATATCATAAACTACTATTTTTATTTAATATTATATTAAATTGAAACCGTCTTCATTGACAATTTTCTACTTTGACAAAATAACACTTTTTTGGTTGCATCTAGGAATTGCTCTTACCTTACCTATTGATTATTTAAGGTTATAAGCTTAATTATTCATTTTCTCTAGGAAAAGAGGATTGAAGCTTAATCATTTATAATCATAACTTACACAATTACTTATTACAAATTATCACAGCCGGCACATTGCCTAGTTTTTATATACTTTTAAATTAACATTTCGCGTGACTTCTATTGTTTTCGATACAGATAAGAAGCCTTTGAGTATTCAACCAAGAAGCCTTCGTAATCCACTATATTCGCACATATTATGTCTGTCACGTAAATTTTCCCCAAACTAGATCCAGGGGCACTACAGCCAAGTAACTATTATATAATCTGTGCTACTTTGCTGTAGTCCCCCTGCGTAGTGAGATAGCTGGAGTAGGAGGGAGATAGTCCCCCTGTGTAGCGAGAGATGAGAGATGTCCTGAGCAGCTACAGCTGCTCAGGACATCTCTCGTCTCTCGCTTCTCACCTTTACATTATTAAACCCCATGGCATAGAAAAGATAATAATTTGCCTATGGAGTGCGCGGGCATTGCCTACATTCCATAATGGCGTATAAAATACGTCTGAAAACACCAAATCTTATTAACACACTTTATTAACAATTAACTTTCACAACTACGATTTCTCAACACTTATCACTCAGAAATAACTTACACTTATGCCGCTTTCACTATACATTTGAGATATTATAATTTATTTAGTCCATTACTATGCAATGCCTCAATATTCACCGGCTTTAATAATTGTATTTGCTTGCATTTTGATTTTTAGGGTTCCGTACCCAAAGCGTAAAACGGGACCCTATTACTAAGACTCCGCTGTCCCTCTGTCTGTCTGTCTGTCCGTCTGTCACCAGCCTATAGCTCATTAACCGTGATAGTTAGACAGTTGAAATTTTCACAGATGGTGTATTTCTGTTGCCGCTAGAACAACAAATACTAAAAATAAAATAAAGTTAAAAATTAAAAGGGGTCCCCATACAAAAAATGTGTTTTTAAACGCCATCTATCTTATTAGTTTCGGTAAAATGACATAGATGGCGCTAGTAAACGAGCCCCGTCTTTCTAGATCGCGACCAAACCAAATATTCTTGGTAATATCAATTAATCAAATATATGAGGTTGAAACTTTGTTATGTTTCGTATTGTACGGAACCCTCCCTAAGTGTGCGATAAGAGACGCGATGCTGACTCGCACTTGGCCAGTTTTATTTAAGTTATATTAATCAAACTTCAACCACCACCGAAGCTTACAACCGACAATGTTATCTTCATACATTTATGCCATCAATACATTTTGTTTCAAATCTACCCTCATTATTTGTAAAACTGATAAAAAAAGCAAAACTGGTCTGACTATTCTACTAATTAATACATGCGCTCTTTCTAATGGTTTCATAATGAAAGAGTGCGATATATGGGTCTTTCTATCTCTTCTATCTTTCTCTTTCATTATGTTACTTTCGAAACGTCTTCTAGAAGAAGGTCGTATGTGCATATTTTGCTGTCATGCTATTGCTTTTTGAGACTGCTACTCCAATTATGACCGATACTGTACCTACCTAAAAAAATAAATCTGACTGACTGATTAACTGACATATCAGTGCACAGCTAAGAAACCAACAAAGTTAATCCTACCTACCTACTTATTTGAATTGACTTGGCCTTTTCTTGTAACTGTAGTACTTTTATCCTACCTCGACATTAAACATGAATTTAGCACTTTAAATATACTCATTACATTGTTCTACCTTAAAGTATTCTTCTACCAATTAAAGGCTTCAAAAAGTTATCTCATAACATTCAACCCTATAGGAGAGGCCGCGAGTTGACCGAGTTATTCAGACTCTCGCTGTGCGGGCTTACGGTGCATTTTACTGTGCGCAACACGCGGTTCATAGTTTCTATTAGTTGACACTGTGACGCAAATTCAAGGTCGCACTCGAGGCGTGAAGCGCATTTTGAACGTTACCGGCGTTGTAACTATAGTCCCCGTCACGAGAAGCTATAAATTATGCAAACAAGTGTTCAGGAGTTCACAACATTTGGACCAACAAAAAAAATGAATTTGTGAAAATAAACTCGAAACTCGAATGACGCGTTTATTTCAAAATGGCGTCCCGATAGTTTACAATCCCTGCGTCCGGTACCAAGAAACACAAACGATAGCGCTTTGCGTCGTTAAAATATGATCCGACTAAATTAAATAGGTTGTTACTTTCATATAACCCGTCTATATTTCATGTCGATTGAATATGGTCAATTTATTATTATCTCGCAGTATAAAATGTTTACTTAGTAAAAGATGTTTGTTTACATAATTTATAGCTTCTCGTGACGGGGACTTTAGGTTTAATCTCGCATTTTTACTCTCAGGGAGTACAATTTCTGTACTTGTACTATTCATTATTCTGTGTCAGAGGATAGCCATGGTCGTACGTCACCTACCGTAACAAAACAATACATTCTGAGAAGTAGCATACGACCACGGGTATCCACTGAACACCACTAAGAATATGTATAAAATACGATAAAACATTTATTAAAAGTAAGTTTTTTAAATCATAAACGATACATATTGAATAGTTTGTACATAGCGATCTCAGAGGAGAATATTTTCTTTTTGGACCGTGATATTTCAGTAGTCGGGTTTTAGTTTTTGAACTTATTATTTATTTATTTCTACCGCTTCACGCACAATACGGGAATAATAGTAGCGGTCGGTCGAGAGGATCTTAGGGTCATGAAGTTCGATCCAGTGATTAGGTCCGGATTCCAGTAAGTGGTCGGCGTTAGCAGATTTATTGACCTGGCGGTTTTTTACAGCTGCGATGTGTTCTTTGACCCTTTCTGCAATAGTACGCTTGGTCTGTCCGATGTACGATTTACGATTTTGTATATGTGAAAATAAATTGAGGGTAGTTTCCAACGAACTCACATAGTTCTAATATTTAGAACACGTATCGCCATTTTCATATTAGAAACGTCAAAGATTGTTTCGACTTTTTGATTTATAACTAATTGTAATGTTTTCTTGCAAATTTGCTGAAAAATGTTGAATGACACGTGCGGATATTGGTTTTAACAAACTCGTGACTATGGTAAACCCTCGACTTCGTCTCGGGCTTAAATTCGTCTACTCGTTTGTAAAAACCAACTTACCGCATATCATAAATAACTATTGTTCTCTTCAGGTACAACCTTATAATGGAAACCCTAAACGCTGACGAAGTGGACCACCCCATTCCTTGTTCGTGCTACATGACCAAATGCATCTTGGTCAACCAATTGATGACAGACCACGCCGAGCACGCTAAGGAAATGAAAGAAAACGCATCAAATCAAGAAAACAGTGCGTGTACAATATAATGAAACTATTGGAATTTGTAAATAAAACTAGTTATGTTTTCGAATGTTCTTTAATCACAGCTAATTTTAAATCTTGTTAAACTATGCAATGGTTATCTTACAATAAAATTGTTAATACACTGAGAACATGGAATATTTTAAGATAAAATCAGTTTAAAAAATATATAATACAAAAACTACAGCCATCAGTGGAAGTCTAGTGTCATCAGTTACCTCGCTAAGAACATGCCTCAATGATGCTCTCGGAAATATATTAGTAACTGCATTAGTTTCGCTTGTATTATTTAGTTCAATATCTTAGCATATTAGCAACAGACTGAGTCAACTGCGCCTCCCCGCTGATCCATCAGTGGAAGTCTAGTCTCATCAGTAACCTCGCTAGGAACATGCCGCAAGGCCGCTTTCGGAAAGATACTAGGTAACTGCGTTAGTTTCACTAGCTTGTATTGTTTAGTTTATTTCAATATCTAAGCATATTAGTAACAGCCTGAGTCAACTGTGCCTCCCAGTGGGGAGGCACAGTTGACTAGACTACAACCGTTGGCTCCACTGAGCCAACGGTTGTAGTCTAGTCTCATCAGTAACCTCGCTAGGAACATGCCGCAAGGCCGCTCTCGGAAAGATACTAGGTAACTGCGTTAGTTTCACTAGCTTGTATTGTTTAGTTTATTTCAATATCTAAGCATATTAGTAACAGACTGAGTCAACTGTGCCTCCCCACTGAGCCAACGGTTGTAGTCTAGTCTCATCAGTAACCTCGCTAGGAACATGCCGCAAGGCCGCTCTCGGAAAGATACTAGGTAACTGCGTTAGTTTCACTAGCTTGTATTGTTTAGTTTATTTCAATATCTAAGCATATTAGTAACAGACTGAGTCAACTGTGCCTCCCCACTGAGCCAACGGTTGTAGTCTAGTCTCATCAGTAACCTCGCTAGGAACATGCCGCAAGGCCGTTCTTGGAAAGATACTAGGTAACTGCGTTAGTTTCACTAGCTTGTATTGTTTAGTTTATTTCAATATCTAAGCATATTAGTTACAGACTGGGTCAACTGTGCCTCCCCACTGAGCCAACGGTTGTAGTCTAGTCTCATCAGTAACCTCGCTAGGAACATGCCGCAAGGCCGCTCTCGGTAAGATACTAGTAACTGCATTAATTGTTTTACTAGCTTGTTGAATCTGTAACAAATTAGTTTTTATTTCATATTATGTTTCTTAAAGTGTTACTACACACTTTATATTTTTGTACATTGTTACACACAATCCAAAACAATTTATATTTATCAGTACCTATGCTGGCCATTTATTTTAAAATAATGCATTGAAATGTATCGTTTAAATTATGTCACTTGTAGCAAAAAATCAATAATAGTACTTGTAATACGTACTTTTTCTTCGTAAGAACGCGTCACGCGGCAGGCTGCACACCCCAAATAAAGCCCGCCAGCGACTTAGCGGCCGGTATGTAATTAGCGCGCGCAAGTACATTAGAGTGAAAGAGGCCTGTTTGTAGTACGGTGACGCCAAATCTGCGGCAACGGCGTGTGCGACAAGTTTACATACAGGATGTCCCGTTACTCAACGTCAAGCGGGCACGGAGTGAGAGGGGGTCACAACAGTCCCGAGAAAAAAAAACATTATCTGTTAGTTTAATTTCAACTAGAAAATTTATAAAAATGAGGAAAATTGACACGATAAATTATATTTTTAGGTCCTGTGACCACAAATTTCACAATTTTACGTAGTTTTTATCAACAATGTCGTGCTAAATAACTGTACTAACGATACGCAGTCACAAATCAAGCAAAAAAGGTTGATAAGTTAGTAAAAATTAACATAGTCTCTTTGAGTCGAAGTTGAAAAATTTATATCACCCAAATGGGCCATCTTTTGACGTTGAGGGCCCGGTGGCGTAATCGGGAGAATGGTCGGCTTTGATCACGGCATCAAGCCGAGTTCAAACCGCCGTGCACCAATGGATTTTTGCGCTTTTCACAGTGGCCCTCCGGTGAAGGAAAACATCGTTAAGAAACCAACAACCCCCGCATGGTGGTAGTATCTAGTGTCCGCCTGGCCAGCTACCACCCTCAAGTAAGAAAATGTGTCACCAAAACATCTAATGTGTTCCGGCAGCCATCCTTGAGAGCCCATTCTAGGCCTAGCGTGCTTACCATCTTCGACCGCATCATCACTTACCAACAGGTGAGATAGTGGTCAAATGCTAGCCTATAAAGTATTTAAAAAAAACTTGCCGAGGGTTGTACAGTTTTTTTTTTTAAATTTATGTAGAGTCAAAGTTGGGTGATATTATTTTTTAAACTTCGACTCAAATAGACTACGTTAATTTTAACTAACGTATCAACCTTTTTAACTTGATTTGTGACTGCGTATGATGCATATCGTTAGCTCGTTTATTTAGCACCACGTTAGTGATAAAAACAAAGTAAAATTGTGAAATATGTGGTCACAGGACCTAAAGATATAATTTAAGGTGTCCATTTTACTTATCTATACTAATATTATAAAGAGAGAACATTTGTATTTTTGTATGTTTGTAATGATTTGGCTCAAAAACTACTGGACCGATTTAAATTATATATTAGTGAAAATTCTTTCACTAATATATAGAATGGACTTTCGAAATGAAAATAGGCTATATATTATCCCGTTTAAATCAAAGGTACATTCGTGAAGACAATTTTCAACCTAAGTCGACAAAAAAACGGTCGAAAAAACTCGTTTCTTACGAACGCTGCTCAATTGAAAACAGATGGAAGAATATTTTCTATGATATAAGATTTTTACAACTTAATAAGACCTACAAAAAAGTCCGCGACAGCATATGTCTATCTCTGAAGGTTGACTAACAGTAACCATTTTAATCTTTAATTTTTTTGTAAAAAAATATTGCATAAGTTCCAGGGCTATTTTCAAGTATATAGTATTAATCCTTATCCAAATAATTACGTTGATTAGCTTGGCCACATATTATAGATTAAAATTGTCCTTTACAGTATATAATTCTAATGAAAACTCTAGAAGATATGACGGATTTTACATACACGCATCGCAAAATTAATAAAATATTTGCAGTCAAACCACAGAATAGGTCATAGTTACTGCGAAAATGTTATTATAAGCTTAGCTTTTCTGTAGATCCCCACCGATCGCAATCAATTTGAAGTCAATATAGTATAATAATATGATCTATTGTATAAAATAATAATGATCTATATATATAATATAATATTTTAAACCACCCCGACTGATCTATGTATAATCTTTTCATTAAAAGCATTCCAATGACTAAACACGACATTTAAAATCTGAACTGTAAGTTGGTGAGGATTTGAGTATTCTGTAGAGTCCAGGAGATGTCCCAGCATCAGGTCAATGCTTCCATGTTCTTACAATATCGTTGAAAAAGAAGATTTTCGAATTGATCAGACCTATGAAAGTTGATTAAAGCTCATAGTTTTATAACGATTGAACGAATTTTCATGAATCAAAGCTAAGAACACTCTCGATGAAGACATCTATCAAAAAAAAATCAATAATAAAATCAAAATCGGTTTATCCGGTTGGGTGCTCAGATGCTACAGACAGACACACAGATACACACGTTAAACGTATAATAAACGCCGTAAGGTTACGGCGGCAGATGTTGTCCTTGGTGGTGGTAAGCTACTTTTCAACAGACTTCCAAAAAGAAGGAAGTTCTCAATTCGTCTGTATGTTTCTTTTTTCTTTCTTTTTTTGTGTGTGTATGTTACGCGATTACTCCGTCAATTGTGAACCGATTCGAATGATTATTTTTGTAATCGGTAGGGTACGGTCCCATTGTAATTTCATTGAGATGTGATAAGTACCTTCAGAGATATGACGATAAACGTCTCAAACTTGCTACTGAAATTGACTCGCGGGGCATTGAAGTCAGTTGTTTTAGTTTTTAAACTATCTTAATTATTGGTAGATTAAATGATCCACGAAAACCCATGATTCATGAATGCACATAAAACTTTCATTGGTAGGTATATAGCTAAGATTAGAACCAACTACCGTCGGGTCAGAATCTGGGTAACTATCCTTTATGCCAAAGGGCCGTATAATATCACTACGTAAGTGTTATAAAACAATGTCCATTGTGTTATAAAACACTGCGTCTCTCTGTCTGTTTGCAATAATCTCAATAGCTTCTGAACGGATTATCATGCAATTTTCACCAATAGCCAGAGTGTTTATGAGGAAGGTTTAGGTCTTAGGTGCATAATTCGTTAAGGTTTTGTGTAAATTGGTTGACATATGACGATGATTGTTAAATATGTTAATATTTTATATTCGATGCAACAAACTGATGCAAATTTTGTAGGCATATATGTTCTACCCGTACGAAGCCGGGGCGGGCTGCTAGTATTTTTATAAATTTACCAGTTAAAATTTAACTAAAAGATAAGGATTATTTTTCTATTTTTCCCGGGACTGCTGCGACCACCTCTCACCCCGTGCCCGCTTGACGTTGAGTAACGGGACACCTGTATAATTTATATTCGCGCAAAACGAAAAATCCGACTTTACATGCCGCGATAGTTAAAGGTACTGGCTAGTTAAAATCATGTCATCAAAGTATACAAATTTGCTTATATAGTTTATCTCCAGAGATAATTGTCATATCTCGATAAAATTTGAATCGGACCAAACGGGAGGCATAATCTCTCAAACAAAAAAATAATTTTTCAAATCGGTTAAGATTTCACGGAGTTCTGAGGTAACAAACATTGAAAAAATTACAATAATAATACAGTCGAATTGAAAACCTCCTCCTTTTTGTGAAGTCCGTTAAAAATGTCAGGAGAATATAACCCGTAGCAATTGCACTATAAGTGACATAATTTAAACCTTAAAATTCAATGCAGCTTCTCGTCGTGAGGTTATAACTGTCCTAGAAAAAGTAGTAAATACTCACTTATCAGAATATCCCCTGATGTAATAATCCTCGGCGTCCTTATCAGGCGCGATCTCACTCATGCTGCAGAATGAATGACACAGCTTGAGCAATTCCATGATGTTACAGAACACTGGATTGTTGAGGGAGTCTGTGGTGTCGCTTGAAGTGTCAGTGTCCGACTGAAATATTATTTATTAATTAGAGCGGTGCGCAATCAATATTCGTCAAATCTATAACTGTCTGAACCCGTCTTTATTTTATTCGACTGCGCCAGAAGGAGGGTTGTGTTTTTAAGTGTATGTATGTATTTTTCTTTAGCACACCCTGTAGCCTAAACGGCTGGATGGATTTCAACTTAGAGGCGTCCTTAGATGCGTTTGTGAGAATTTCACTGGGTATATCAAAATTTTAAAATAGCCGATTTTACACTGTTTTTAGGGTTCCGTATCTCAAAAGGTAAAAAAAGGAACCCTTATAAGATCGCTTTCTTGTCTGTCTGTCTGTCCGTGTGTCACCACTGATTTTCTCAGAAACGGGTGGACCTAGCAAGTTGAAATTTATACCTGATACTGAAGTCTATAGTCTAGTCTATAGTAACTATATAATATTGGGTGTATAAAAATCAAGGTCTTGAGTCAACACAATAAAAAGATATGGGCAAATTTTTTCGTGAAAACTTGTAAGTACCAAAATGTACCTTAATTTTTAACTTTTTTTACTTTTCGGAATTTTTCCTTGACTTGTGCTGTAAGACCTTGCTTTTAACCAAAATTAACAAATCTAGGTCAACCGGAAGTACCCTATAGGTTTTAGGTCGAAAACCTGTAGGGTACTTCCCGTTGACCTAGAATTATGAAATTTGGCGAGAAGCAAGGTCTTACAGCACAAATTAAGGAAAAATGCCAAACAATAAAAAAAGTTGAAAATTAAAGGGTGCCCCCCCCTCCCCCATACATACATAGTTTACGTCAATTAAGGTAGACCTCTGAGTTATATAAGCGCTGATACAATTTAGAGGTTTAGTTTAATTGGTACATACCAACGTTGGTACGGAAGCCTCGGTGGGCGAGTTCAACTCGACTTGGCCGGTTTTATTTTTTATATCATATAGGCTAGCGTTTGAACACTATCTCACCTGTTGGTAAGTGTTGATGCGGAAGCACGCTAGGGAACTGGCTTTCAAGGGTAGCTGCCGGAACACATTAAATGTTTTGGCGACAGATTTTCTAACTTGAGGGGTGGTAACCGGCTAAGCAGACACTAGATCCTAACACCATGCGAGGGTTGGGGGTTTCTTAACGATGTTTTCCCTTCACCGGAGGGCCACTGTGAAAAGCGCACATAATTTTTCGTCTTCACTCTTCTACTTTTTTCCTCAAAACGTATGAGTTTTTCAAAATATATGTAATATAATTCGGAAGGACAAATGCTTAAAAACTAAAATATGCATTTTTCACGAAACTGCAGTCGATTTTTTTGTTTTTTTTTTCTACTCAATAATTTACTTGTTACCTTTCTCATGTCATGGCCTTACCGTAGTAACCGTCAGAAACGATTGACTCAGCACATCAGCCAAGAAAGTGGCGTGAGATTTCTTCAGCTTCTCAAAGTCGTTGGTTTTGTTGACATCGTCCATTAGTCGAGCGAAATTAGTCTCTAATACATCCGCTTGTAAGTAATGTTGTAGGTTGTCCATTAGAAACATTAGTTTGTTGTGTAGCTGGCACATTGAGAAACTGAAATTCAATATTCCTTTGGTAATGCTATAAGGTATAGTAGTAGAAGAAAAGGGTCAGTTACTACGCCTAAGATCTTTACAATATTATAGCTTATACACAACTAGAAGTGTCCCGCGGCTTCGCCCGCGTTAAAACCTTCTTTTATTTACTTAAAACTTTTCTTTTGTAAAAAACGATTCTATCATTAAACACATCAAATAAGAATTAGTCAAATCGGTTTACCCGCTTTCATGTTATCGCGTGACTAAGGCAATTCAGGATTCACTTCGAAAAATCCTACAACACGTACTTTATCTTTCCCATCTTGTTTCGCCATACAAACTTTGAATCCCCGTTCCGTATCCGGGAGGAATTTTCAGAAAATCATTTCTGAGCGGATACCTACGTCATAATAACTATCTGCATTCTGAATTTCAGCGCAATCAGAAACAATATTGATTTTTAGACTTTGTTACCTCAGTTTATCCTCTTAGGGTGGCATTTTGAAAAAGTCTGAAACTCGTATTTACTTATTTATTTACAGAAGTACTTGTGTGAAATGTCGAATAAAACGACTATCCAAACTTTGAACCCCCGCTTCATCCCCTTGAAGAGCGTAATATGAAAAATTCTTTCTTAGCGGATACCTAAGTCAAAATAACTATCTGCATATAGAAACAATATTGATTTTCAGACTTTGTTACCCCATTTCAGCCTCTTAGGGGTGGAATTTCGAAAAAACCTATAACACGTGTTTACTTATTTATGTCCTGAAGCACTTGTGTGAAGTTTCGAATAGAAAAGACTATCTAATAATCTAAAAATCTACAAATACTATAGACTATCTAAAAATATTTGGATTGTGTTTAACAATTTATCTAATAATGTTTTTCCATAGAAACTTTGAACCCACGTTCCATCCCCTTCAGGGGTGAAATTTGAAAAATCCTTTTTCAAAAGTAACTAACGTTGTAATAATTATCTGCAAGCCAAGTGTTAGCGCAATCCGAAAAAATATTGATTTTCACACTTTGTTACCCCATTTCACCCTCTTAGTGGTGGAATTTCAAAAAAACCTGAAACACGTATATACTTATTTTTGTACTGAAGCACTTGTGTGAAGTTTTGGATAGAAAAGACTATCTAATCTTGTTTCTCCATACAAACTTTGAACCCCCATTTCATCCCCTTAAGGGGTGAATTTTAAAAAATCCTTTCTTAGTACACCCCTACGTACTAAGACAAATATAATCTCCAAATTTCAAGTCTCTACGACCAGCGGTTTAGGCTGTGCGTTGTCTGTCAGTGAGTCAGTCAGTATGTCAGGACAAAGATTCTTATAGTATTAGATTAAATAATATTCGTAGACAAGAATAGACAGGCTATCTTCTTAAATATAAAAATCAATTGCTGTTCGTGTCTCACTAAATTCGAGAACGGCTGGGCCGATTAAGTTGATTTTGAAATGTTTGTCGTGGTCCAGGGAAGGTTTAAAAGGTGAGAAAATTTGGAAAAATTGCGAGGAAGATAGTAATAACAACAATTTCATTTTTCCCATATAACGTTCGTCCCTTCGGTACAGTAGAGTAGTTCTCTATTCCGCTCGCGAAAGGGTTTTGAATCGACAACATAATATATCCACATTACTCGAATTATTGCGTAGGTATTTAAATTTTAATATTTTGAATTTTTATGGTTGTCCCAGGTTGTCATTGGTGGTTCATTCAGACATTTTTGTTTTTGTATTGACATATTTTGATGGTTGTCATTATGGCGCTTCCATACATGGGTATTCGCTATTTGTGTATAAATACCGATAAAAATAAAATAAAATAATAATGGGAGTCCCCATACAAGAAACGTGTTTTTTAGGCTTTTTATGCTCACTCTTACAAACCTTAATAGATAAAGACTTAAAATTTACTCATGGTGTGTATTACAATGGCTGAAGATCAAATAATAAAAACTAAATCAAATAAAAATTATAGGGGGTCCCCATACAAGAAACGTATTTTTCAGGCATATTTTGTTCAATCGGAACCCTGCGTGTGCGGGTCTGACTAGCACTTGGACAGTTTATTTATTATTTATATATATTTTGTTTATTTATTATATATATTCGCGATACGAAGTTCGCTGGGTCAGCTAGTATATAATATATAAAGATATTGTGTAAATTGGCCTAAATATATCGGCTTATATTCATTTACCGAGGGTTCCGTACACGCTTCTCAAACTAGGTTAAAGGATAAACTTAACTAGCCGTTCGATCCCTAGGCTCAGTTATTGCAACAACCTCTAATAAGAAGATTGTAATAGTAAATTAGTTTATTCTTATTTAACTACATATTTGCGTGTGCGTGCTTTTACCTGTAAGACATATATTATTGCCAAATCTCATGCTTCTAGGTCAACGGGAAGTACCCTATAGGTTTTGAATCTTTTGTGTAATCGCAAAATATGCGACATAAACGTGGCCAATCTTTTGATCGCGTTGACATACAAGTTTAATTTTTTCAGAACTGAAAGAGACAGTAGACTATATCTACGCCTTCCGGAGAAACAGGGCCCTGACAGACAGACAGACATACGGACAACCAACAAAGTGATCGTATAAAGGTGCCTTTTGCCTTTTGAGATACCAACCTAACAGTACTCTGTTTATAAGTCTTCCACAGCGCGTGCAGATCATGTTGCGTCTGTTTAATCCGGAGCAGAAGTCGGAACATGTCGTTGTATCGAGCTAGCACTTCTGGTGTGAACAGCAGGTGCAGCGGCCACTTGAAGTCGTACTTGAGGATTATACTCGACCAACCGTCGGCCACTGGAAGTAATAATAATTTATGATCGTACAAAACGAAGAATAAACTGGCCAAGTGCAAGTCGGACTCGCACTAGTAGGGTTCCGTACCTCACTACAGTATTTTATAAGATCGCGCAAAAAATACCACTATCATTTTTCGCCAGCAAAAAATAATAATTAATAAACATTTTATTTCTTATAACGCCATCTAACGTCTAACAAAGGTGTTAGTGATCGACATTTCAATATAACGCCTCTATGGGACGTTTGCCTAACTAAGCGTTCATAGATGGCGTGAAATGCCGAAAAAAAACGTTTCGTGTATGACCCTGTATTTTTTAGTATTTGTTGTTATAGCGGCAACAGAAATATATCATCTGTGAAAATTTCAACTGTCTAACTATCACGGTTCATGAGATACAGCCTGGTGACAGACGGACAGACAGACAGACAGACGGACAGCGGAGTCTTAGTAATAGGGTTCCGTTTGACCCTTTGGATACGGAACCCTAAAAACGACTTCACATGCCGTGATAGTCAAAGTACTGGCTAGTTATAATCATGTCATCAAAGTATACAAATTTGCTTATATTGTTTATCACCATATCTCCGTAGATAAATTTCCGATCTCGATAAAATTTGAATGGGAACAAACGGGAGGCATGATCTCTCAAACAAAAAAGAGTTTTTCAAATCGGTTAAGATTTGACGGAGTTCTGAGGTACAAAAATAATTTTTTTTTTAATAAATTAGAAAATACATCGGAATCAATCATGTGCATCAAGAAAAAACAACGTCGGATTAAGAACCTCCTCCTTTTTTGTGAAGTCGGTAAAAAATAAAAATTCAACAGATCAGAGCAGATACACACTATCACAGTTTTACAATCAGACAGTTGAGAATCGCCTTTGATGTTGGACGACACCGCCTCCCGAGTAGGTAGTACTTACGATATCAGCCGCAAATGTGCTAGGGTTGTCAAAAAAAAATCTACGAGCTGATAATATTAAGAGACAATAATTCAAGCTCGTTTAAAAAACTAAAAGAACCGACTTCAAACATCGCGCTAGTCAAAATAGCCAGTAGATGTAGTAACTATTACATTATCTGTGCCAGTAAGTAAAGTGCCAGCCAAGTAGTAAGTCGTTGAGATAAGTAAATGCGTCGTAACATTTGTAATGTTGATATATTAAAAATGGCTCGGCCGATTTCGTTAAAATTTAAATGGGACTACCTGGGAATGGAAGCCTTTGAAACAAAAAAAAGAATTTTCCAAATCGGTTTAGGCATCTTCGAGTAATCGGTGAACATAGATATATAAAAAAAAGGTTCCGGCGAATTGAGAACCTCCTCCTTTTTTGTGAAGTCGGTTAAAAATTGTTATTGATTTGTTATATTATTGTAATACTGTGACTTTGGTTCACACACGATCATAGCGACGTGATGCGTATGTACTTACAAACCTTAGTTTATATAGAAGATCATTGCCTTCATACCAAATATAAGGAGGACTATAGTATTTTTTTTCAAAAAGCTTCTTGATGTCATTCTTTAACCTCAACTCAATTTTACTAAATACCTAGGTTTGGGTAATTATCAACTTATAAAAAATAAATATTATATATTACATTGTATCTATATATATAAAAGAAAGTCGTGTTAGTTACTACACTTATAACTCAAGAACGGCTGGACCAATTTTTTTGATTTTCGTATTTTTGGAATTATCTTTGTCAGGAATAGGATAATAAGTATTAAAAACAATGAATAATTGACCTAAAAAAATTATATAAGATAAAATATTTTGCCAAAATGTTCCTGGGTTTAAAAACTGACCAATCATTTGATGTTCAATTGTTTATTCCGGCGTATTTTCTTTTTTGTATAATTATGGCTCCACACGATTAGTGTATTTAGCCAGTGTCAAGTATACAAATTCTCTCCATGTGTGGATAGCATTACAATATTCGGATTATAACGTTTTTTTTTTTGTATAATTATGGCTCCACGCGATTAGTGTATTTAGCCAGTGTCAAGTAGTAAGCCCAGTAAAAATTCTTCAAGTTTTTGTGAATGCAAGTCATGTAGATTTTAAAAATGTAAATATTGTCAGTAATGATAATTGTTTGACATATTTATTGATTGTCCAATATGCGTGCGTTCGGAAATGTATGCTTACAAGCAACATAATAAACTGGCCAAGTGCAAGTCGGAGTCGCACTCGTAGGGTTCCCTACCACAATACAGTATTTTATAAGTTCGAGCAAAAAATACCACTATCATTTTTCGCCACTAAAAAATAATAATTAATAAACATATTATTTCTTATAACGCCATTTAACGTCTAACAAAGGTGTTAGGGATCGACATTTTATTATAACGCCATCTATGGGACGTTTACCTAACTTAGCGTACATAGATGGCGTGAAATGCCGAAAAAAACACGTTTCTTCTATGGGGACCCTTTATTATTTTTAAATTTATTCTGTTTTTAGTATTTGTTGTTATAGCGGCAACAGAAATACATCATCATTGAACATTTTGACTGTCTAACTATCACGGTACATGAGATACAGCCTGGTGACAGACGGACAGACAGACACAGACAGACAGACAGACAGACGGACAGCGGAGTCTTAGTAATAGGGTCCCGTTTCACCCTTTAGGTACGGAACCCTAAAAAAGTGTATATATTTCCAAAAACCATTTTTACCAACTTTTATTCTATATCTGTATTGCCATAATACCTTAATATCTCTTTTGTATTCATTTATTACGTTCTTAAAAGCCTAAATTAAGTGATTAACTTAAAAGGTAACACGACATTCACTGTCTGTTAGGTGGTACGAAGTTCGCGGGGCCAGCTAGTTAATTTAATAAATGAAATCATAAGTCCTTGTTGTATTTTGCCGTCGGAACATACATACACAGAACAAGTGTCCCCCAATAAGACTCGTAACTAAAATTCGCTTGTGCATTAACACGTTCACGGCGTCCCTCGTGCGATCCCACAAACTAAGCGAGATTGTGGGACGCGGTCCGCGCCGCCTGCCTCCCCGCGAATACCCCGCCGTTGCTCTGCGCAAGTACATTCGATTCCAAACTGTATGGTTGTAAAACTGTGACACTATACTATTTGCTGTACCCCGTAGTACGAGTTTTCATCGTAAACGCTTTTGACAGATATCACATAGTTTTCGACTTATTCTGGCTCCCTGATTGGTCTAAAATTTAGACCAAGTGGTTTTCATACTTCACTTCACAAATTTAGTGAAGTATGAAAACCACTAGAGGCGCTGTACTGTTTTTCATACAATATTTATTCCATATACGATATAGAGTTTGGTATGGAAACTCGTACCAAGGCTACTGAGCCTACTAGGTATAGTGGCGTGCTTTGGGAGAGGCCTACATCCAGCAGTAGACTAACACCGGCTGATGATGATGACTATTAGCTGTCGATGACCCAGGTTTCGTATATATCAAAACCTAGGTCGAGATATTTGACAGCAAATTGTAGTGAGTATAATAGTCGGTACTTAAAAATCATGATTCAAACAGACGTAATCTATAAACGGTGGATAGTTGTGTTATATTTTGTGGATTTCATTGAGAGTCAATTTTGCAGAGCCCTTATGCAACTCTTTGGGTATAGAACCCTAAAAAAGAATGAAAAATGGACTGACTATACCAAACGTTAAATTGAGATTTGACTGCAGTGGATGTAAAAAACACTGAATATCATGGAGATCTTTTTTATGATAAAAAAAACAGCAAGGAAGCCATAGGCCAACCTGATGGTAATTGGTTAGGTACTGTCGCCTATTGACACCTGAAGTACCAGAGGCGATATTGATGCATTGCCTGCCGTGTTGGGTGGGAACTAGATCACTTGGGCTAGTACCCGAGGATGTTGTTAATATCAACATTACGCGGTACACTTTACCAATAGGGTTGCCACCCTTACACCACTTAGCAAAGAATCCAGGGGAATATTTTATTTTTGATGTTTGCTTCTCAGAGGCTTAGCAATATGTTGAGCCCAACCCTATGCCAACGGCAGTGTTCACGTCAGCATTTCTAAAAATTATAGTGTATTGATAATAATTAATAATATAGCAAGAGTGTATTTTGTTTTTGAGTCGCTTGCTTTTTAGGGTTCCGTAGTCCTGACAAGGAACCCTTATAGTTTCGTCATGTCCGTCTGTCTGTCTGTCCGAGGTTTTCCTAAGAGACCGTTAATACTAGAAAGCTGTATTTTGTAGGGATATGTATATAAATTACGCCGACTAAGTGGTGAAATAAAATTTTGAAAAATATTTTTTTTAGGGTAGCTCCCCTACATGAGAAGTGGGTATGAATTTTTTTTCGTTTCGTCGTCTACCCCATCGTGTGGGGTATCCTTGAATATTTCTTTTAAAATTACTTAAAGGTTGCTAATACCATTTTTCGATTGAATGCTCCATTTACGAAATATTAAACTTTAAAGTGCAAATTTTTGTTCCAGTAGGGCGTCCCCCCCCCCCCCCTAAGATAACTTTATTAGTTTCGCAGTAATAGTCGTTGAACTCGGGTGTTGGATAATTTTGTACAAAATACACCTTATAAACATATTATATATATGTTTATAACGGGCGGGTAAAGACTAAATTGCTACTACGGAACCCTACACTGCGCGTGGCCCGACACGCACTTGGCCGGTTATTTTTAAATGTTGACAAATCAAGTTATGTTAATTTTTTTATTTTATACACACACTAGCTGTACCCGCGACTTCGTCCGCGTGTATAGTGTCTTTGGGTAGCATAAACTAATAAGACATACGTACCCTAGCTACACCGCACCCTACCACGCTAATCCCCCTTCCCCCCCTCCCCTCACTCCCACTTCCCCTCCCCTTCCCCTAAATGACCTACCCTCCCTATCCCCCTTACCCTCACTTCCACATCCCCTCCCCACAACTCCCCCTTCCCTCCCCGTACCACTCCCCCTCCCCTTCCCTTCCCCTCCCTCTCCACTGCCCTTACCCTCCACTGCCCTTACCCTCCCCCTCCACTCCTCTTTCCCTTTCACACACTTTGAATGTAATTTTCATTTTATCGAATCAACAGCCTAAAATATAAGTTTCAAGCTTCTATACTTCCATACAACTTTTCATCCCCCCCTCTCATCCCGTTACAACCCTCTTTTCGCATTACAAAGAAGACTGTCCTTTCTCAGTCTCTAGACTGTCTGTGTACCAAATTTCATTTAAATCCGTTCAGTAGAACATTCACATAAACCTTACATATTTTTATATAAATTTTCATCCCCTATTCCCTTACAACTCTTTTTTCGCATTAAAAAGTAGACTGTGTCCTTTCTCAGGCTCTAGACTATCTGTGAACTAAATTTCATTTAAATCGGTTCAGTAGAACATTCACATAAACCTTACATATTTCCATACAAACTTTCATCCCTTATTATTATTTTACACCCTTGCGGGTAAAACTTTTACAAACTTTGAATGTCATATTTATTTATATCGAATCAACAGCCTAAAAAATAAGTTTCAAGCTTTTAGCTTTAAAAATGACGTTACTTCCATACAACTTTTCATCCCTCCTTTCAACCCCTTACAACCCTCTTTTCGCATTGAAAAGTAGCCTATGTCCTTTCTTAGGCTCTAGACTATCTGTGTAGCAAATTTCATTTAAATCGGTTCAGTGGTTTTGGCGTTAAAGTGAGGCAGACAGACAGAGTTACTTTCGCATTTATAATATTAGTAAGGATAATCTGTAAATTTATTTGCTGGTTTGTTGGAATAAATTATAAATCCATCAATGATAGGCTAACATTTGGCCACTATTTCGTCTGATGGAAAGCGATGATGTGATCGAAGGTGGTAAACACGTTAGGCTTGGAATGATCCGGGCTGTGCTGCCAGAACACCGTCAGCTTATGGCGTCAGATTTTCTACTTGGTGGACGTAAGCTACCTTTTGGTAGCAAGTCAGAAAATATTGAAATAACACTCCTACCACCCGTAGGTATCTAACGAGATCCTACCATCTTGTGATACAGTGAAGTTACGGCCCTTAAAAGGTCTGTAAAAGGATGCGGTAGGTACGCCTCAGGTAATTGATAGTGAAAAATTATCAAACTTACCTGTACTTCCATCATCATCATCAATAGAAGACGCTTTGCTAATGAGAGACGTATTCGGCTTCACATAAGGCAGTTCAAACGTAAACTTTTCAATATCCGCACTGTTACTCAAAAATACAGCTCTTGCAGCCAATTGGAACGCGTGATTCATATCTGGAATAAGAAAATTATATAATATTTGTTAATTAATTTAAATGGAATAAAATAAGCCGGAGTCACACTTTACCGTTGTGTATCGCATCACGAAAAATCGAGAAAAAAACGACAGTACTTATTCTAAAGTTGTTTCCTTGAAAAAAGTCAAAAGTCAAAGCATTTATTCAGTATATGGGCAAATTACAAAATTTGCACTTACACACGTCAAATTACATTAAATAGATCATATACAATAAAAAATATTATAGATATAACAGAAACATAACTTATTGCTTTGAATTTACAAAAAAAAAACAAAGTTATTGAGCCATTCAGCTTTCATCTAGACGTCGAACGTCACACTTAAAACACATGTTTAATTCCCCTGATTAATGTAGGGTTTCCAACCGTACTATTACGTGAACATTTTTTTACTCCATTTTGACTGAAGTGAGATAATTTTTTTTACGAAACTCATTCTGTGTTAATTATTATTAGGTTTTTCATTATTCAGCGGTTACTGAAAGATTCAGCTAATTTTAGACAGATAAACGTTTTATTGAAGTTGTAGTTAATCTGTCATTAAAGTACCTAATAGGATACTAGAGATTTTATCAGGAACCGCTAAAACTGGTCCATATTTTCTTTTAATCTGATAAGCTAGCCTTTGACCACTTGGTGGTACGCGATGATGTGGTCAAAGATGGAGAACACACTAGTCCTAGAATTAACTTTCAAGGTCTTGTGTGCTACCGTAACATCGTAATGTTGTGGCGGCAGATTTTCTCCAGCTATAATCTCTCCAAATATAATCGTATTACGTTCGTAATACGGTTGAATTTCGTAATACGAAATTCAAATCTCACCGCGGATTCTGCTGTCGAGATAGCTTACAGAATAGTCTAGCTGGTGGTAAGCTAGTGGTAAGTCAGGCGGAACATCGATGTTATGCTCCTACCACCTTGACCTAACATTCATACTTATAACCACCAGTCCTACTAATAAAGGTATTATAAATAAAGGTATAAATGTGACAGTTTGCAATTTTAGATGTTTGTTACTCAATCTCGCAAAAACGTCAGAACGGATTTAGATGAAAGGCACACAGATAATTTATAATCTGCATGAAATATACTGTAGGATACTTTTTAACACGGAATAAACCGCGGTGCAAATCTAGTATATTTTATAATCAAGTCAGTTAATTGTATATTTATTTTGTTAAATCTTCGCGGCTAAACGCCTACACCGAGTTGGCGGACATTTTGTACAGCCATATAGGACCCGCGAAAGTAATTTTCGGTAGCAAGTTTAAGATGAAAGAAATATATCTGTATCTCAGGAGATACGATCGTCGGATCTTGATAAATTGTGTAATGCGACCAAACGGGAAGTACAATCAAAACGTGTTTAATAACCGATAGTTCTGAAGTAACATAACATAAAAAAATACACTCGAAATGATAACCTCTTTTTTTTGATGGCAGTTAAAAATTTCGAGGAAACAACTAAGAATCAGTATATTTCTAGCTCCGGCTTTAATTCAATCATGCAAACCATATTGGAAGCTTTCTTGTAAGCAATTTTTGTAAGCTGTTAATCCCTTTTTCATAGAAAATTCTGCAAATAATCAGAAGGCTTATGAAAATTTCCGTGCGATCTTCTGAGGTGAATTAAATTAGGTAAACAATACTAATAAGGGTATTATTATAACAATTGAAGGGTCAATTTGTGATCAATTGACCATGCATTTTACAGTCTCAAAAAGGCATTTTCATGTTAGGGTAAGTGGAGTGTTTGTGTCTATCTAGACAATCTTCTCAGGCTCACCTGTCATTTTGCATAATTCTTTTTGTGATTTTTAGATCACGACGATGTTGGATTAAAAAAAAAAACAATCTCAAAAACGTGAATAAATACTTCATAACATACCGTACGTCACGGCTTCGCACTAAGTAAACCTAACTGTACCTAACCTAATTAACTGAAATAATGTTATAAAGTGCAGGAGATCGGATATTCAGATGCATATTTAATTACCTAAAGTTTAGATTTTGACTATTATGGAAAGCACTTTTTGTCATAACAACTACGCGATATGTAAGTGTTGGTACCTACTTATACTTCGTGAGATGTAATAAACCCACTTAAGACACAAATTACAGTTGCCCTGTTACAACTTAATATGGTTGCTTTTCCCTACTGTTATTGACTGATTTTTGACGAAGCAAAATATTCTAAAAAGGCTTTTCCATAATTATGTTATCCAAACATTAGCTTAAGGTTAGGTTAAGTTAATATGCATCCGATGTCTAGTTATAAGTTATAATTATAACCCTACCTCTGGTAGAAGTCCTAGCGGTGGGTTTATCAAGAATATGCGCCGTAAGTCTGAGAAGCTCGAGGAATAGCTCGCCGCGTCCAAGCAAGAAGAAATCCTTCATCAACTTCAACTCGTGGATCAGTTGAGCTTCCTCTACTGCTACCGTCCATAGATGCTGGAAATTAAAGGACTAATGTTTGTTATAAGCCTTTATTAGGTCCATCTGTCCCGGTGTCTACGGGTAGCAAAATCTAGCCTGTAATTTTTTGAATGACAATACAATATTATGGTGTCGTCGAGCTGGTCTGATAAATGTCCTTTAGAAAATTAACGTCATAACAACTATTTAAGAACCACCACTGACACACAAGACAAAATCGAACTAGTTTTGGAGAAAAATGGCACAGTATGCACCAACGAAATGATTACTGCAGCGCCCCCTGGTGGGTTGTCACCGTAACACCTATCTAAAAACATGCACCAATTACACCCGAACCCATAACTGCTAACTACATATATATCGGACTAGCAGTTTTGGAGAAAAATGGCAACATGGATTTGCACACACAAAAAAACATCCTCTCACCCCAAACGCATATACAGTCTCCGTTCCGTCGTGGGTAAAAATGCTTTTTTTTGTCATACTGTGACATAAGGTAGGAAGATTAAACTGGACGTTGGTGGTAATCGATGATGATTCAACAGAACCTGTCGAACGCTAATCGTTTAAGTCCCACATGCCCTATAATTTCACTGAACACTTTCCTTTTATATCAAAATACATTTCTGTTTCATGAAATGTTTGTGTAAAATTCATACTGACAAGACGCCTTTGGCATACAGGTCGCGTCATGTAAAAAGAACGCTGGCGGTCAAGCTGCACATTAGGCGATTTATCGGTCTATTTGGCGGAATGAATGAGGGGCGAGCAGGTCACGTGCCGCATACTAAATGCTTGCCGGTGCGCCATTGGTTCGTCAGTCGACCTTTGCTTTCCCACGCTGTGTACCCATTCGTGCGCAAGTGTACCCATGCGCATACACACTCCCTCCACTTTCTTCCAGCGTTATTTTTACATGCTGCATACTGTACTGCTATTTTCACTTCTAGAAAAGCAAGATTTTACCTCACTGCCGCATCGTTATTTAACATCTGGTGCGATAGTAGTGCAGTGCTTGTCTGTCCACAGTAAATAAAACTAATATTACCCGTGTAACACACTCTTTTATTTCTCTGATGACCCCTCTGAGATTCCAAACTTCGAACACTTCCGGGTCTTTCAGTTGCTGTAGTTTCTCGTGAAATTCTGCTTCTTTTTCTTCCCATATTGTAAATCTAAAGGAAAATATGAATTATTAATAGTTATACTATGTAAATCGTAATCGTAACATTATTTTGTAATTTTAAGAAGTTAGAAAATCTGTTGCCTAACATCTAAATAAATCTAATGGTGTGCTCCGGCAACTTTCCTTTAGAGCCAGTTCCAGCGTGCTTCGAGGATGGTAGCACGCTAGGCTTACGTGACGATGCGGGCAGACCACATCTTACCAACAGGTGAGATAGTCAATCGCTAGCCTAGCTATTCTATTGTAGGTAGGAAGCTATGAATAATTAGAATCGTCGATTAAAAACTGACAAAATCGACTTCAAATGCCGCGCTAGTCACTTTCAGTAGCAAGTTTGAGGTGTTTATCTGCATATCTCTGGAGATACCTACTCACACAGTCATCGGATTTCGATAAAGTTTTCAATGTGACGAAACGGAAAATATAACTCTTTCAAACAAAAAAAGAAAGTTGGAAATTGGTTAATATATTACGGAGTTCTGAGGTAACATAAATGTGACAATTTCAGTCAGTATAAAATAATTATATTTATAATGGACTTAGCATGGTGGTAAAACTAGCTATGATGTAAGAATTTAAAAAAATCACTTAGATTATAATAAAGCGACGGTTGCAAAGCGGTGGGCAGTGACTGGAAAAGAAGAGCGGAAGATCGAGCTCAGTGGCGATCTTGGTAGAGGCCTATGTCCAGCAATGAACTGGCACTGGCTGATTGTGGTACCTAATGATGATAAAGCATAAAAATAAATCATGTCTGATATTAAGGTCAAGTTTACTAAATCGCAGCGCTTTGTGTAGTCTCTACAATACTCTACATAAATGCAAACATTACCTTCTAGAATCAGCCTTGCACTTGATAGGCGTCATAACATTCCGGTTTGCTACGAAGCCACTGTTTCTCTTCACCGCCTTCGGATCGAAACCAAATAATATGACAGTCTTGCCTATGAACAAGACCTCTTGTGCCACAGACAGCGGTACAAAATATGGAATCATATTGGGGTTTAGGGCGTAGCCACAGTCTAGATTTGTGTCTTGGAGCTGAAATGGAGATTGAGCAAGATCAACACCAATATTATCAGATAGAATGATTATATAATCATGCTTGTCTGGAAATGCATCTTATATATGTCTATTACGTGAAGAAGATGGCACCTACCGAGCCAGAATGAACCATGAGCTAAACATGCTACTGCGTAACGAGACCATTGTCAGGTTCATTAAGGCTCAGCTCTTGAGATGGGTAGGCCACATGGCCAGGATGGATGACACCAGGGCTGTTAAAATCCTCTTACATTAGACTTAAAAGATGTGGAGGAAGATCTGAGAGAAATTGGAAAGCCTTGGAACATAAAGACATAGGAGAACACAGCCAGGCAAGAATAACTAGAGGAAACTAGTAGAGGAGGCTAAGACCCACATAGGATTGTAGCGCCTCAGGAAGTAAGAAGAAGTAAGTAGGTAAACTTGTTTGGAAATTAAATAAAACATTAAATTAAAAAATCAAAAAACCCGACTGCACAAAAAGTGAAGTGTTAAAAAACGAACTGAAAAGAACAAAACAAGTAAGTCTAGTAGTTTAAACTTCTGTTTAGGGATATCAAAAAACTATACCATTTCAATTCTTTCTCGGTCGATACACTCATAAAATAAATTATACTTTGTTATATGGAATGTAGAGACTTTAACAGTCGGGACACATTAATGGCTTAACGAATGGGGATAAGGACAGCAAATTCCGTAATCTTCTCATTTAATTTAGAGAGTTGATGTCATGTGGATTATTGAGTAGTTTCCGGGGATCTAAACTACTAATTACTAGTCCATCTAAAAATCTAACCCGGCTCAATGCTACATAGGCTTGATCTTTCGCAAAAATGCGTGAACTTAAGTCGACCACAGCTTTGTCCAAGGTAGTACCTTGTAATTTATGGACAGTTACACCCCAACATAATATCAACGGTAACATTTTCCGCTCTATTTTACCCTGTCCACGAAGTGCGTCGAATTCTGTACATGATGGTTCGATTCGGACTCCTACTCCAGAGACGTTTTTTTTGATACCTTTGTCGTCAAATTCAACATAAACAGCCTGTGGCAGTTCTCCGGGTTCCAACTGGTACCCTCCGAAGAGCTGGCCACTCAATTGTTCTCAAGTAACGTATTTTTCGGCGTTTTGTGCTTGAACTTGTAAACTAATAATAGATAGAGACTTGAAATCTTCACTAAATATGTATAACTATGACTGTTATTACAATTATGGAAAAAAGAATAAAAAACCGAAATGCGTGAAATAGATAGGGTATTGCTTTTTAAGCTTACTTACTTTACAGTTGTACTATTAAACGACTATACCAAAAGGAAGAGGTTGTTTGTTACCTCAGAACTCCATCAATTCTTAACCGATTTGGAAAATTCTTTTTTTGTTTGAGTTAATATGATTTTCGTTTGGTCTCATTGTAATTTTATTAAGATCTGATAAGTAACTTCAGAGATAAGCACCGCAAACTTGTTACTGAAAGTGACTAACGCGGCATGTAAAATCGTTTTTTTTCGATTTGTACAATCATAAATTATTTGTTATAAATATATATTGAATCTCCATTTTAAGACCTTTAATTCGATACCCCACTCGATAGGTTTAAAAAAAAAATCTTTTTGAACCCCAAATTTTGGCGTCTGAAATCCACCATTTTGAATTTTTCAATTTTTTATGTTTTCGTTGACACTCGCGCTAGCATGGCGAATCTATTGACGTGCCAATTATCAAAATCGGCCCACGCGTTTGGTCTCTAGTGTGCCACAAAGGAACAAACATACACATACATACATACATATATAGACTGATAAACACATTACCTCTCCTTTGCGTCGCGCAGTCGGGTAAAAAGGCAATAAATAAGACGAGGCGCAGGACATTGTTGGTTGTCTGGACTGGATGACTCAAGTTTTTCTCAACCCTTTCCAAACTTATCAAAGAAGCAGATGCCAATGCTCTATTGTAATTTCTACTTACAGTGGATACAAGAGACTTATCACATGTAACAGAAGAAGGCGAAGAGAGGAAGGTGTCCGATTCATCTTTATGTGTCCTCGATATAAAGAACTCTTGGTAAGGATCCTTCAGTTCACCATAGAGTAGCCAAGTACATAGCTGATTTACAAATACTTTGTTCATGCAGGTGAATATCCTGAAAAAAAAAATCCTAGCTATAGGTAACTATTATTTTTTTAAATGGTTATACACTCACTCATTGAGAGTTTAGGCAGACAGCTTCCAGGGCATTTAGAAATTGACAACATTCATTCGTAAGTATCTGTATTGTATGTAGTATATGTATGTGTATCATATGTATGTATTTGATATTTATATATATAATGATATACCTATGTAATTAGTTTACTTAATTATAGGTTTTCAATAGCTTTTAAGTAGATTGATGTATTGCGCACTGCACTACCAGCCATTTTTTACTACGATACTGTCCATCCAAAGGTTGTCTGGCAGAGATCGCTCTTAGCGATAAGACCGCCCACTGTAATAGCATAGACTTTAAGTAGTTCTGATATGATTAGTATACTTTGCTGGTATTCAATAAAGAGTATTTCTATTCTATTCTATCTGGTCACTCATGGTAAAAAGACATAGATTCTAAATGGCAGGTCACACTGGCGAAACGGCACGGGAGGGCATCGAGGACTCCCAATTTAAATTTCACAACTAACAGGCATAGAAAACAGTCAATAGTGTTGTATGGATCAGTATGGAAGTCTGTGAACAAACATACATATCTAATACTATAAGAATCTTTGTCCTGACATACTGACTGACTCACTGACTCACTGACAGACAACGCACAGCCTAAGCCGCTGGTCGTAGAGACTTGAAATTTGGAGGGTATATTTGTCTTAGTACGTAGGGGTGTACTAAGAAAGGATTTTTCAAAATTCACCCCTTAAGGGGATGAAATGGGGCTTCAAAATTTGTATGGAGAAACAAGATTAGATAGTCTTTTCTATCCGAAACTTCACACAAGTGCTCAAATAAAAAAATAAGTAAACACATGTTTTAGGTTTTTTTGAAATTCCACCCCGACAAGGGTGAAATGGGGTAACAAAGTGTGAAAATCAATATTTTTTCTGATTGCGCTAAAACTTGGCATGCAGATAATTATTACAACTTGAGTTACCATTGAAAAAGGATTTTTCAAATTTCCCCCTTAAAGGGATGAAACGGGGGTTCAAAGTTTCCATGGAGAAACAACATTAAATAGTCTTTTCTATTCGAAACTTCACACAAGTGCTTGAGTACATAAATAAGTAAATACGTGTTTTAGGCTTTTTCGAAATTCCACCCCTAAGTGGCTGAAATGGGGTAACAAAGTCTGAAAATCAATATTGTTTCGGATTCCGCTGAAATTTGGCATACAGGTGGTTAATATGACGTAAGTATCAGCTAAGAAAAGATTTTCTAAAATTCACCCCTTAAAGGGTTGAAACGGGGGTTCAAAGTTTCTATCGAGAAACAACATTAGATAGTCTTTTCTATTCGAAACTTCACACAAGTGCTTGAGTACATAAATAAGTAAATACGTGTTTTAGGCTTTTTCGAAATTCCACCCCTAAGTGGCTGAAATGGGGTAACAAAGTCTGAAAATCAATATTGTTTCGGATTCCGCTGAAATTTGGCATACAGGTGGTTATTATGACGTAAGTATCAGCTAAGAAAATATTTTCTACAATTCACCCCTTAATGGGTTGAAACGGGGGTTTCAAAGTTTCTATCGAGAAACAACATTAGATAGTCTTTTCTATTCGGAATTTCACACAAGTGCTTCAGGACATAAATAAGTAAACACGTGTTTTAGGTTTTTTCGAAATTCCACCCCTAAGAGGGTGAAATGGGGTAACAAAGTCTGAAAATCAATATTGTTTCGGATTGCGCTGAAATTTGGCATACAGATAGTTATTACGACGTTTGTTAATTCTGAAAAAGGATTTTCCAAAATTCACCCCTGAAGGGGATGAAACGGGGGTTCAAAGTTTGTATGGAGAAATAAGATTAGACAGTATTTTCTATTCGAAACTTCACATAAGTGCTCAAGTAAAAAAATAAGTAAACACGTGTTTTAGGTTTTTTTGAAATTTCACCCCGACAAGGATGAAATGGGGTAACAAAGTGTGAAAATCAATATTGTTTCAGATTGCGCTAAAATTTGACATGCAGATAGTTATTACGACGTTAGTTACCTCCGAGAAGGGATTTTCCAAAATTCACCCCTGAAGGGGATGAAACGGGGGTTCAAAGATTGAATGGAGAAACAAGATTAGATAGTATTTTCTATTCGAAACTTCACATAAGTGCTCAAGTAAAAAAATAAGTAAAGACGTGTTTTAGGTTTTTTTTAATTCCACCCCGACAAGGGTGAAATGGGGTAACAAAGTGTGAAAATCAATATTGTTTCAGATTTCGCTGAAATTTGGCATGCAGATAGTTATTATGCCGTTAGTATCCTCTGAGAAAGGATTTTGCAAAATTCACCCCTGAAGGGGATGATACAGAGGTTCAAAGTTTGTATGGAGAAACAAGATTAGATAGTATTTTCTATTTGAAACTTAACACAAGTACTTAAGTAAGTAAATACGTGTTTCAGGCTCTTTCGAAATTCCACCTCTAAAAGGGTGAAGTGGGGTAACAAAGTATGAAATCAATATTGTTTCGGATTGCGCTGAAATTTGGCATGCAGATAGGTATTTTGACTTAGGTATCCGCTAAGAAAGAATTTTTCAAAATTTACTCTTCAAGGGGATGAAGCGAGGGTTCAAAGTTTGGATAGTCATTTTATTTGTCATTTGACACAAGTACTTTTGTAAATAAATAAGTAAATACGAGTTTCAGACTTTTTCAAAATGCCCTTCTAAGTGGATAAACTGGGGTAACAATGTCTAAAAATCAATATTGTTTCGGATTGCGCTGAAGATGCTTTAGAATGCAGATAGTTATTATGGCGTAGGTATCCGCTCAGAAAGCATTTTTCAAAATTCCTTCCGGATACAGAACGGGCATTCAAAGTTTGTATGGCAAAACAAGATGAGATAAAGTACGTGTTGTAGGATTTTTCAAAATGGGGAAGTCTCAAAATTTGGGTTTTTCGGGTAAAATTAAAAAATTACCCCATTTATAATGAATCCCGAATTGCCTTAGTCACGCGATAACATGAAAACGGGTGAACTGATTTGGCTAATTCTTATTTGATGTCTTTAATGATAGAATCGTTTTTACAAAAGAAAAGTTTTAAGTAAATAAAAGAACTTTTTAACGCGGGCGAAGCCGCGGGGCACTTCTAGTACATAATATACTGTGGCGGCTTGCATCGTCATAGGATGGTGCAAGCTGGAGGTTGATACAGCCATATCTATCAACAAAATTCCATAGTGTAGTGACCATGTCTACACACACACAGTGAGAATCAATTGTAGTTTCTTATGGCAAAAAAACACATGTGTGTACAAGAGGGCTTAGAGTCGGGCAGAATAAGTCCTCTCTCTCGCTCCCATGTATAGTTAACTATAAATACTGAGACTTACTTGATAATAGCTTCGTGCACTCTCTCATTCCCGTTCAAAATGTACTGATGCACAAGGCTCAGTATCTGGCAGCCAATCAGCCTCCTTTCTTTAATGGTTGTTATTATTCTATTCAACGTATTGAACAAGCTATAGAACTGTTCCACGTAGCTATATACATAAGACAATGTGTAGTTATGGTTGCCAATTACCAAGCTTTCTACTTCAACTAGAGTCTTTTTATATGTTTGCAAAACATCTCCAATACCTTCACTTAGAGACTGCGTGTATAAACCATATATTTTAGCACTTGATGCTGAAATGAAAATTTATAATAAATGTACAATGAATACTAATGTAGATATGATTAGAGATTTTTTGTCAAAGGTTTTTAGGTAAAGAAACATTAGAAAAGATGCCTAAAAAGTAAAAATATTGGGAATATTTGATAGTGCTTTTTGTAAATACTTTATTGCATTAAAAAAAATGTACAAATGGGGGACTTAATGCTAAAAGCATTTTCTACCAGTCATCCAGCAGTGGTGGGGAAAATTTGGAGTTGTGCTTATAGTAGTACAGAGGTGGTTTTATATACTAACTAATATATATATTATCTTATATATTGATATAATAAATACCTACTACCGGACTAACTATAATAAATATGAGTACTTACTATATATAAAAACAAATAAATAATATACATAAACTTAATGAAATTACATATAATGTATTGTGCTTTTCTAATTGTTGGTAGGAAAAACTTTCTTGCGGAAATAATCTTTGACTCTTGAATGAATCTTTCGATGGAGCCATTTTGATGTTTTTTCTTTGGGATGTATAAAAATTTGGACATAACAATGTCTATTGAGTCAGATACCATTATAAATTGGATGATATTTATAGTCAACTCCTTACAATATTAGTTATAGGTAATGTGGAATTAAAATATCATGTTATGCAAGATATTATTTTGCATAATTGTTTCTATTAAATAAATCATTGTCTAATGCATTCCTTAAACTTTTTTTTTTTTTTTTTTTACTTTATAGGCTAGAGTTTGACCACTATCTCACCTGTTGGTAAGTGATGATGCGGTCGAAGATGGTAAGCACGCTAGGCCTAGAATGGGAACTGGCTCTCAAGGATAGCTGCTGGAACACATTAGATGTTTGGTGACAGATTTTCTAAGATAGTTTAGGAAGAGTGAAGAGCTGTTACTGGCATGTGTCAGTAGGCTTAGATTAGATTAGACCAACATGTGATCTTAAGCTAAATGGGCGATAAATCAGTGATCACTTGTGGTAGGCTTCGCTGATGATCAGACCACCCACCAAACAAATCCATGTTGCCAAAGTTCTGATACAATGTTCGGTGCTAGCCAGCTTGGATTCTAGCAACTATATCTACATCTTCAGGCAAGATAGTGACCATGTGTATCTGTCTAGCATTGGAAACAAGATAAACTTAATTTCTGAAACTGCAACCATCCCGCCTAGGACCCACAGTAAAACAGTCGCGACATTCTGGTGAACCTTGACTGACCCGCCTTGCCAAGCCAATTTAAGCTGTACAGCTATGCACTCTGTGCAAATATTCACGAATTGAGCTAGGCGTGATTGATGTTAGTGGTTTAAAATTATTAGGAATAGCTTTTGAGCTAAACATAATGTTATCATGTGTAGTTTTGGAGGTCATGATTATGGCCTTACATCTCTATCATCAGACCAGCTCAATGGTCTGATAAGTACCATTTATCATTGCATTGTCATCTGATTTACTTAAGTACACAACATTTCAGCTCAACCTGGTGTTTGAGCCTACATAAGTAAAATTTAACTTTTAAGATTTTATTTGTAACCAACACCAATGTATAAGACACTGGGACAGGTAAAACTAAGTAAAAGCTTGGAAAAAATGTGTCCATGTCTCATAAAGCCGCCTAGTTATTTAGTAGACCTCATGAGCCCTTAGAACAGTTATAACGATGCAATAACCAAAGCTTTCCCTTTTCTCTTGACCTATGTAGACTATGTAGTAGATGTGTGTATGTAGACTTTGGAGCAAAATAGAGGTGCGATTACTCAAGTTCCCTTAGTCCTAGGAGGTCAAATCTGGTGTCTATGGGTTCGTCTTGTACAGGCAAAGAGACCTGCATAGTCTGATTGGCATAGGTAAGTACAAATTTGCCGAAAAATAATTAAATCCAGCCATATATAAAACGCTACAGCAAACTTCTCCTTTACCTCATTTTGAAATTTTTTATGCAACAACTTGTGTAGAATGAAGTCTTTAGTGTGGCTCTCAAATTTGATTGAAATCCGTTGATAAAAAACACTATAGCAAACTTCCACCCATTCCCCCAATCAGAAAAAGCAATCTACAAACATTTTAAAATAAATCAATGAATTTGGCAATTTTCATGGCGGTAAGAACAGACAGAAAGCTGTGGTCGCTCAGTCAATGAGTATTACATGATTTTAAATTACAGTACTTAAACTTGTACAGATACCTGCGTGAATGTTCCTAGCTCGAAATCCAGTAGATTCAATAAAATTATTGATCCTGTGGTGGCTCTTGGCAATGTCACATATTCGCCCGTAAGTTTCTATGTCACCCTCATTTGCGAAAGTAAGGCTTTTCTAAAATAAAAACAAATAATAATGAGATATTTTAATCTAAGCACTTTTTCAAGAGAGTTTTAACCGACTTAAAATAATATAAGATCGTTTAAAAAACTAAAAATAACCGACTTCAATGCCGCGCTATTAATTTTCAGTACCAATTTTGAGGTGTTTATCTCCATATCTCTGGAGATTCTTATCAGACCTCGATAAAATTACCATGGTACCACACTTGGGATTTCTCCTTTCTAACAAAAAAAGAATAATCAAAATCGGTTCATAAACGACGAAGTTAACATAAAATAAAAACAACAAACATAAAAACAAACATAAAAAGCAAACATAAAATATATATATATATATATATATATACGGTCGAATTGAGAAACCTCCTCCTTTTTTTGAAGTCGGTTAAAAAAGGGGGATGTTCTCATTCTCAATTCGTCGGAATCTATTATTTTTTAGTACATTCCCCGATTACTCAAAAACGCCTAGACCGATTAGGAATTTTATATTGGTTATACTTTTTATATGGTTCCATTTAAATTTATTGTATATTTATTGATAAGCACCTTAAACTTGCTACTGAAAAGAAAATTACTAGCGCGGCATTTGAAGTCGGTTCTTTCTTTTAGATTTTTAACAATCTCAAAATCATTACTTACATCTTCTGTCTTTCCTTTGGTTTGGGAACAATCCCACAAGATTAACAAGGCGTCATGAATCATATTAATATAAATATGATAAGGATACTATTTATAATTTCATTTATTTCATTCGTATCGTATCTTATTATTTTCTTTGTTTTTGGCTGTATCGTATCTTATCTTTCAATATATCAAATATTCGTAACGTTTTCGTAACTTTCATACACAGAGGACTTTTTTCTTTCGTAAGTCAAGTCCAAGTAAACGAATCAAACAAAGATCATAAAAGATGTATTTGTAATTTTGTATATCAACAAAACTAAAACCCAACAAAACAAAGAAAGTATATAATATAGTCCATGCAACAAAACAAAACCAATCCAATAGACAAGACATTCATTAGCGTATGACGTATCTCCTTAGTAGTCTGTGCGTATGACCGTATGCGAACAGGCCTGCCTGTCCTGTCTCACTCCACTCCATGTACTTGCCGCGTTCGTGGATGGAATATTATATACTTTCTCTATGGCCGCTTTATTCACCTACCGGCCGCGAGGCAGGGATCCCAACCTGAAGCGTGGAAATTATCGTACCAGGGTCGTAAAATTAACTAATTAATAATGGCTTAAAATACATAAAAAAATCATATGATACGATATAAGAAGGCAATTTTTATTACTTTGTGTATACAGAACAGAATCAATGTATATTCAACTCCACAAAGGCAGACGGGCTGAGTAGATAAACCACAGACGGGCAGAGAGACCACAATCCACAGATTTTATAACCATGCCAACATTTTGAAATGAATAAATAAGCCAATACATGGCGCTGTGAGCAAAAAACAATAGTATTTGCTCAATTTTTTTAATCGAATATCGGCGTAATTCTCAAATTTTGCGGTGTATGGACATTATCGTATATTTGCGTACGATAACGGTGTTCCTATCGTTTATCGTACGGAAGTCTAAATTATCGTATTTGTACGATAATTATTGTACGGTTAGGATCCCTGCCGCGAGGCCGTCCACAGCGTCAACGGCCTTTATTCAGACTATTCAATGCGATTTACAGAGTACTTTTTTATATAGGATAGTGCGATTGCCGCTAGCTACGCGACGCGGTCGTATGCTTGTTGTTTCGATTTCGGAATTGATTATGTGTTAAAATTATTATGGCGTCTGGAAATGTATGAGCAATACATGGATGTTCATCAAAAAAGAAAAAAAAACACTCTTTTTATTTACCCGTTTACTAGTTTTTTAACGTAAGCAATCTAAAATGTAGTTCTATGAAATATGCTGTGCTAAAAGTTTGGTGAATTTTAATAAAAAGTAACGCATTACAGTATAATTAAAGTATCTATTAACAACATCGACAGTAAGAATCGACAATAACCAACCCTACAGTAGCAGCGGCCTTATCAAAGGCATGTGGCGGGCTGAGTAATTTAGGCTCTCGCAACGTGGTTTTAAGGTGCATTTTGACTCAGCATGAGCGCCGCAACACGCGGTAAGCTATTAAATTCAAGGTCACATCTAAAGCTTGTTGCGTATTTGAACGTTACTGACATTGTAATTAGGTTTAACTTCGCATATTTGATATCATATACGAAAGAGTGAGCCTTCTGTACGTAGTACTATTAAGTATTCTGTGATGCGAATGAAATAGCTATAGATATATATAACCTGACTAAAATGATGAACACACGTGATACACTTGCCAGCTATAAGATAAAATAAACAACGTCATTTAGTTGGGTCACACATGACAGAGGGTGAAAGCCAATGAGAGCACTAGAACTGGGAGCCAGAGCTGGCTCCAAACAATAAAATCACATATGCAGAGAAGGATAAAAAAATCTTACCCATCTCGCTCTCTCATACCAATGATCGTATATTTTTATCCTTCTCATATGATTATTGTTATTTTAATGCCAGTTACATTTAATACTCCATCCCTGGCTAAATACACTAATCGTGTGGTGCCATAAAGAAACTAAAAAAAAAAAAGAAAATACTCCATCCACAAATACTACGTGAAGTTTAGGGAAGTTGTGTTAAAATACATGACTCGATTAAAATCGCCGTACAATCGATTTCGATCTGTGTAAATCTATACGAATAATATACCTACCATATTACATTTCCATTCCTGAACATATTACATATACATTTTGACAAAAAATAATTTCTATTTCTATAAAGTCGCAAAAATATTAAGTAGATTTTAAATTAAACTATTTTCAATGCTAGTTTTGAATATGGTAATACAAAATGAATGACTGAATGGTAAATGGATAGACTGTGGGTCTGTGAATCTATCTTATGACAGTAGTGTGTGTTTATACCAAAATTGTATATTTATACTATACTCTTTGGCTAATGCCCATAAATCCATAAAGTATTCTGTGATCTGTGCCCATAAAATTGCGCCCACGCATCGCAACGCACGCCGTGTTTAAAGGTGATAGTTGAATGTGCTTTGTGTTTTGGTTTTGTATGTATGCAAAACGTATTGCACGGAATGATTTCTTGAAGATCTGACATATTTAGAATAATTTGTTTGATGAAACAATTAATATTAAAAGTATAACAGAAAACAAATAAAGGATATGATTGTATCAATGAACCTTAACATAATATTTCTAATGATTACAAGAAATGGCGGAAGCTTGTAGACTGGGTAATCGTGAATCAGAACTTAAAACGTCCACAAATCAGAATGAAAACTTTTGTGTAATTAACGTTTTGTGTGTGTTTATATCATTAGTTTCTATTCTAGCAGATCTCACAACTGGTAAGTAACATAACTAGTAACTTTTGAATATACACTTGATAACATTATCTACCAATTATAAATTTCCTTGTTTTCAGATGTGATTGTATTTGCTGAATATTGTAAAAATGGTCACTTACTATGGGCCCTTGGCAGCTTTATTTTTATATTTTCACCCAATGTATTGGTGAATGTATTTTCAATGCGTTGGTTTATTATTGATCGGACAAATGATCTCAGACATTGGATATCTCATGGTTTTTTAGTGGGACTTCTTGAAAGGTAATTTAATCAATTAATACCTACAAATTACTGAAATACCTACACTAAAATGTTTTTATGTTTTATTTTATTTTTATATGCAATAAAACACAACACATATTTTAAACATGGTCCATTGATTGCTGATATGATTGCCATTGGTTTTATTTATTGGTTGCCATTATTAGCATCATTAGAAAATTAAAAAATGCTCAGAAGTGTTTACACTAAATTTAGGTGAGTCAAAAACATGGTATGCATATATCATAATAATTTTTTTACGATAGTTTAAAAACTAAAGCAACCGACTTCCATGCCCCGCGAGTCAGCTTCAGTATCAAGTTTGAGACGTTTATCGTCATATCTCTAAAGATACTTATCTCGATGTAATTACAATGGGATCACTTCGAAAATGTACCCTATCGATTAAAAAAGAATCATTTGAATCGGTTGACAATTGACGGAGTAATCGCGTAACATACATACAATTTTTTTTACCATTGTACAGATTAATTTAGAACCTCCTCTTTTTTGAAGACGGTTGAAAAAGCATGCAGGGTGATAAAATGTTTCATGGTGACAACCATGTTTTAGCCATTAAGGCGTTATTGTGATACAATTAATATAATTTTATTATATTTTAATAAATTTTAAACTTCATTGGATAATTTCTAGAGGAAATGCTTTTTAAATAAAGTAATTTTATTTTCGCATTATTGCCGTATTCATTTTGATCGATCCATTCCATTGACTATTATAGGTATATATTTTTTTGTTGTAGTTTTAGATATTTTTCTTCGCAAATAACGAAATGAAGTTTTATTTCAAATCTTTGGAGTATATACAATATAATATATAATATAAAATGTACCTACTACTAACAACGTGTTTATGAAAAAAAAATAAAAAAAAAAAAAAATAAGAAGAGCGAAATTTTTTGAATTCCAACTAACTGTACTTTATTACTTAGACTTTGCTGTCTGTCAGTTACAGTATTATGTTTTTTTAAATAAATAAATAAATTTTTTATTGCAATAGTAGAGTACAAGTTTCGCAATGGGCCCCAAACTAGGCTAAGCCTGTATCTTGGGAGCCAGAAAATTAAAGTACGTATTACAAAATTAGGTATTCCGTACGTGAACCACTGAGATATACATAGATTGGAGTACAATTACACTTAGTACAAATTCATAATTTATACACTTAAATATAAAATCATGCAGCAAACGTAAAAACAAGGGATAGAGAAGATTATTAATTTCAAATAGAACTACTTATTGTTATAAGTATTATTATTGCTACATCGTCGACCACATCGTCACTTAACATCAGGTGAGATAGTGGTCAAAAGCTTAACTTATTGTCTATTGTTATATTGAATTTATATCGATTCAATCAATGTTGAACTAAACTTATCAATATTCATAAAAATATATATACAGGGTTATTGGTAATTCGAAGTAATCCCGGCAGGAGCAGATAGGGGGGCTAAAATTATATTATATTAGCCCCCTCAATGTTTGGCCGAAAATTAATAGTTTACGAGATACATATTTGGAAATTGTAAATTTTTGGAAAAATACAAAATTTTAAGGGTTTTTAACAAAATAAAATAATTGGCTGATTAAATGTTATTCAATATTTTTTTATTCGTAGGGAACTTTGTGATACTGATTAAGAAGTAATAAAATATCCAAAAATACTTAGAATCTAATAATAAGCGTGCATATTAATAATAAAACTTCCTAGTTTATTAAGCTTTCCAAAATGGTAAAACAGTTGGTTATTTTTTACTAGAACATAAATAAACAAAAAAAATAGCTTATTAAACTAGGAATTATTTTTAGGAATATGCACGCTTAATATCATAGTGTTTAATGTCGCTTAATGTCGTAGTTTTTTTTTAAGAAAAAATACATTAACAAAATTATTAAAAAAATAAAAAACGTTATAAGTCATTGTTATTACATTCTAAGTATTTTTGGATGTTGACTTTTTAAGCTTTATCACAAAGGTCCCTACGAATAAAAAAATATTAAACAACATTTAATCAGTCATTTTTTTTATTTTGTTTAAAACCTCCAAAATTAGTTATTTTTCAAAAATTGATGATTTCTAAATATCTCGTAAACGATTAATTTTCGGCCACACATTGAGGGGGCTCGACTAAATATGTCGCATTTAAGCCCCCCATCTGCTCTTGCTGGGAATATGTTAAATAACCAATAACCCTGTATATAAATTAAATAAAAGCTTACTAGCAATGTGGGTTGCACATTATTAGTAGTCTTGTTAACTCCTCCAACTAAGCTAAATATGCTTGTATCTGTAGTGGGTTCACGTCAATAGTGCAATTGGTGGAGATCGAACTCATGACCTCTTGATCGCAAGTGCAAAGCTTTATATATTATATATAGTATGGTCTTAAACATAATAGGTGGACATATGGAATTTATACATAACATTTACTATGACAGCAGTAATAACGAATAATAAAAACACAAACAAATAATAAAAAATTTAAGGAGTTCTCCAAAAATCAAACGTGTTGTTTTAGAATTTTTTTGCTCGATCTTATGATCGCTAATAGATTGACAAGTTACATTTTTACAGAGTCTGTATTAGTATGCACAAAATAATGCGGTGCTCTACCAAGGCACTTTTTTGCCATCTTATAACATAAAGTACGGTAGAACCCTTCGTGTGCGAATTCAGGCCGATTTACTGGATTGACCAGTCATGTATCCTGATATAATAATGTTTAATAAATTAATTACACTAGTTGGACTGCGGAATTTCGCTCGCGTTGATTGTACTTATTATATGTTTTTTATATCATACTGGCTATACCTGTGCAAAGTTTCAGCTAAATCGGTTCAATCGTTTAGTCGTGCGTGAAAACGTACCAAAATAGCATTGGCTCAGATAAACCCAATTTCGAATGTATGAATAAGTATGAATAAAATACCATATTATAAAGCGAAGACATAAGAAGCGCTAAAATATTATAATTTACCGTCTTCGACCACATCAGAGCTTCCTACCTAGGCGAAATAGTGGTCAAACGCTAGCCTATAAGATAGTTATTAATATAAAAAAAAAAAAAATTAAGTTATCTAGACCGTTGTTCTATTATTCATCGATTCGCACTATACAATTCATCGAAAATATTTGCATGGCTACTGAACTGAATAGACGATTTTCGATTAAATTGACTTTTTTTTTGTTTTTCAGATATATTACATTTTTACACAAAGTGTTCGTTTGTAAAATCTGGGAAACAGTCGAATCTCAAAAACTGATATCTCAGAGAAATGATTTGTGTTTGCTTCATTTCCTATACATTTTTACTGGAACTGTGCCACAAATTATTTTACAACTGTATGCAATAACAGTGTTGGACGATAATTATCAAACTAAAGGTAATTGCCAACTTTTTACTTATATAAATATTATACTTAAATAATAATAATAATGCCTATAATACTAAATAAATTTATAAAGTTACTAGTTGAGTCCCGTGCCTTTGCCCGCGTGTAAAATTATTCTATGTCATATTCTACTCTGCTGGTTATGATAAATTATGACGTCTGCCTTTGTTCGGATCGCATACACTATAGAGTAAATTTTTATACTGGGCATACACCGCGGGCTACGAAGTTCACTCACACGCGTTCTAATAGTTATAACTTTTAATCAATTTACTCAAATTACTTAGTAAATAGAGTACCTACTCAATTTAAATGTTTTGTTATGTCACAATTCGAATTATAGGTACGTAGCGTTTGACCACTACCTCGCCTGGTGGTAAGCAATGATGTGGTCAAGGGTGGTAACCACGCTAGGCCTAGGTCTGTCCTTCAAGGGCTTTGCTGCTGGAACACCGTAAGGTTACGGGCGGTAGATTTTCTTCTCGGTGGTACTTTTCACAGCTACTCACGCGAAACATCGATATAGTGCTCCTACAACCTGTGTGTAACTTGACAATTATAGTTATACTGGGCATACACCGCGGGCTACGAAGTTCACTCACACACGTTCTAATTTTTATATCTTAACTTTTAATCTATTTTCTCAAATTACTTAATAAATAGAGTATCTACTCAATTTAAATGTTTTGTTATGTCACAATTCGAATTATGAGTACTGGCTTCCACACAAAATATATGTACATGAACTTTTTTACAACTTTGTGAGAGTGACAATTCCACCATAAGTACTCATATTTTTTTTATTTTCATGTAACTCTAACGGTTCATGCAGCGCACGCCGTAATAGCTTCCAGAAAGCAGGTTAAATCAAACATCTGATAGGCTAGCCGCTAGCGTTTGACCACTACCTCGCCTGGTGGTAAGCGATGATGTGGTCAAGGGTGGTAACCACACTAGGCCTAGGTCTGTCTTTCAAGAGCTTTGCTGATTGAATACCGTAAGTTTACGGGCGGTAGATTTTCTTCTCGGTGGTACTTTTCATAGCTACTCAGGCGAAACATCGATATAATGCTCCTACAACCTTTGTGTAACTTGACAATTATAGTTATATTTCGGCCAATTTACACCATTATCGTTATAATACGATTATAGCCTATGTGCTATGCTGTCGTATAAGCTACGAGTATTACAAGCTGAAGTTTAATTAAAATCCGTCCTGTAGATTTTTCGTAAAGAAGTTAGAAACAGCCACTCATACTCACAAAATTTCACGTTTATTATATTAGTGTTTTTCATTGAATAAAATGAAAGATTTTCACATGGAAGTCGTTATTATGAATTTAATGAAAAATAACATTTGTAACGTTTCAGTTGTTGCTCTTAGTGCATCGATAGCATCGGTGGTATGGGGCTGTGCAACATACATTTACAGTATTACAGCCTTTTCTAAAGAAAATTTTAAATGGAACGCATTTTTCTTGAAATGTGTTTGGCATTTTTGTATGTTGATCAGCAGAGTACAAGGCATTCTGTTGTTGACGATAGTATTTGATGTTTGGACCTTGTTACCCCTGGGTAAGTTTATAATAAAAGTTTGTTTGGGCAGGTTTTTATATGCTTCGAATAAATATGTCCATATTTTCAATAATAAAACTTGTATAATTGTTTTAGGTTTACATTGGGCTGCAATGACTGTCTGGATAATTACACAAAAGACCAAATTTTGTCTTAATAAATTTGAAGAAGCTATATATAATGCAGTAATGGGATTCGTACATTGCTTTATTTATATTAATTTAAGGGAAGGCCATACTCGATATCGCCTGATGTTATTTTATACATTAATAGTAACACAGAACTTTGGAGGTCTGTTTTTATATGTCCTCCTTACAGATACAGAACATCAAAAGAAACCTTGGTCTATAATGATGACTATATGTATAATCACTGGAACTGTTATAGGTAATTTAAATTAACTGTTTGATCAAAAAATCAAAGATGTTTTATTTTATTAAATTTGCTTAAGAGTAATTAATTATCTTTATATTTTCAGGCATGACATCTATGATACTGTACTATCGATTTTTCCATCCTACTGGACCAATTATGTGGAAAAATATACACCATGATATAGAATTAAACAACAAATCTGTGATACAAAGTTCAAGTAATTTGAATAACGGCAGTTCTTTGAAACACGTTCGATCTTTTAAACGATCTCAACAATGCCAGCCCACAAATAATAATCCGAGGTGGGTACAATATTACAATCCTTACTAATTTTAATTGCTGAGGATTCCATACATAATATACCTATGCAAAATCTGTAACTAAGGGTCACAAATTACCATACAGGCTGCATTTTCACCATAAGGTGATATAGTGGTTAAATAATGAATTGCGTGTAAGTAAAAAATATTCAACTTTTAATAATAATATAACATAACATATTTTTACAGCAACAAATCTTCCCAAGAGATTAGTAACAACGGAAATGAACACGCGGATAAAAAGTATTTATTAGATCATTGGATTGCAAGATCTGGAACGCCAACTTTTACTTCGGCGCCTGTTGGGAATGTTAGTTTGGATGCATCGAGTATTGAAGTTTATACTGTAGAAAATACTCCGCAACCTAAAGATAACTGTAGACAAAGTAATATCAAGCCATTGTATCCAAAACCTGGAAAAAAGAAAACTATTTGTGCTCCCACAGAATTGACTCTTAAGTTGTCTTCATTGGAAAGTATCGAAAGTTCTATTGATGAAATTACTTGCAGCAATTCACATATTAACAAACGTAGAGGAATTTGTGCATCCGATCAACTACGAGAAGAGCTTAATAATTTAAACCTAGACATCAGTAATCTACTTAATGAAGATTTTTTAAAGATGATTAGAACCGACCATGGCTCCATAATTAGCCACGAAACTGATTGTTCGAACAAAAAAACTTCTTCTGATTCAATTGATATGGATTTGGATTTGAGTTTTAGTGACATAAACAGTTCAGATATTAACACTTTTAATGAAAACATTGTGCAAAAATTATGTCTTAGTGCTTTGAAGAATATAAAAGTGGGAAACCAAGACGCTGATATTGAGAACATACAAAGGATAGCATTAGATATTCTTAAAGAAATGTACGCTAAAAATGATAGAAGGAAAAGATCTCTTTTACCAAAATCTCGTGATATTGACACGCCATCGGAAGTTTTATCAGTTCATGATTATGAAAACATGTGTGCGGTAAATATTGCAAGAGAAGCGTGGGGTTTAAGATCTTGGAAAGGATACACTGACATCGAAAATTGGATTCATGATGGTAGTGTTGTGAGAGACAGACGACGAGATACACTAACTTCGGGTAGTTCTGAAGTTAGTAGTTGTGTCTCCCAAGAACTACGAAGTGCTATAATGACAGCACCACCATTTCCCAAAAAAGCCCCGACGTATTCTAACGTATTTGTCAAATTCGATCGTACTGATCAAGATGACTATGCCAATACTGTGATTTGCCAAGAGGATACATTTTTAGCAAAACCATGTGTTACTGATGTTGGAAAAGAGCTCAATCATTTGGAACCGATTATCGAAGAGTTAGATGATTTAGGTGATATAGATCCATCCAATAAAAAGAGACTTAATTCTGAAAGTTCTCTTGTAGCTACAATAGATGAAATTCGTAAATGTACTGTAACTAATTCACCTAGAAATTTATATCATAGACGAGAAAATACTTGGGATAGTCCGCAATATCATAGTTTCAGTCATAGAATAGATCCAAATTTGAAGCAAGCATTATGGAAAGAACCTTCCAAATGTAATTCCAGTAATATAATGGATTCATTAGAAGAAAAAGAAAATGTTGAAGAGATTAATCAAACGAAAATTAATAAAATAGAGATGAAATTAAATATTCCTGAAACTTCAAGCAGCGTGACACTAAGTCATTGCACTAATAATAACGGTAGATATGATAAAAATACAAGGCGGTGCAATAGACACACTATCAATATTGCGAAAAAAAATAACAGTACTTCTCAGGAACACATTCCAGACACATCAAATGAAAATATCGAACAGTTGTTATGGCAGTTAGTCTCAGAAGACAATGAATTCAGTAGCAGTATTCCGACATCATTGGATACTTTTCTTAGAAAAGAAGTTTCATTATCTTCTGTGAATACAAGTTCAACCAAAATTTCAAACATAAAAAAAATTGCAAGAAGTCATCCACGACGAAAGTTTTCCATTTTACGTGATCGTTTTGAACCTAGAATCAATTCTCACTCCGATGAAGAGGCTTTATTCCATTCAACTGAAAGTATTTTGAATTTAAATGCCTCTGAAGCAAACGTGATTAATGTAATAAATCAGTTAGACGATTCACTGCATCTTTCCAACGAGATAACTAAAACATCAACAAAGCCTGTTGAAACTTTACAGTCTCAGTTGAATACAATAACTTCTAAAGATACAAAAGAAAAACGGTCTATTTTTATGAAACAAGTATTAAGCCCACCTAAGTTTAATACCAAGCTCAGGCATAAGGTATAATTTGTATTAAAAGTGCTACTAATAATATTGATATACAATGAAAATATAATTATATATTGTATAGAATATCATATTCATAACTAAATAAAAAGCTGTGATTTTATAATAATAGCGGCTGGTTTTTAAGTCGATAACGTAGATCTCCATAAGTAAGGAATGTGACTCTTTTAAACTTTTGATTAAAGCTCCTTCTAGGATATACGGCTAAAACTATGAATAATCTTATATATAAAAATTAATCCCAATTGCCCTTGGTCACGGCATCACGCGTGAACGGCTGGACCGATTTCGCTAATTCTTTTTTTGTTGTGTTTTTTATCGTCAGGAGATGGTTCTTATGAAAAAAAAATTAAATAAATACAAGTTGTTTTTAACGCAGGCGAAGCCGCGGGGCACAGCTAGTAATTTATACAAAGAATTTGTATGATATTGTTAACTGAATTAAAGGACGAAAAAGAACACTGTGATTTTTGTGCCTATATTTAGTCAGTATTTTGTACTAGATTACAAATATAAGTCTAATAGCCATTATAAGTAATGTAAGGTTTTTATTTTTTAGAAGCGAATTAAACTGCTTATTTTATATTTTTATATGAAAACTGTTTTAATATCTGAAAACCTCTAAATAAAACGAGTAATTATAACAATAACCCATTTAATACAGTATTTAGAAGCAAGCATATTTTTAAGAGTTGCACAATATTTATCGTGGCACACGGTAGCATTCAATGCAAACTTAATGGATTACAATTCTTACATTTACATAAAAATATGTTTAATCTATAATTAATATAAGTAACAATAAATATCACTTTTTCTATCCTCAATTAGTACAATATAAAAGATAAAGAGTTGCCCTTTATCAGTCTTAATCGTATAATCATTATATTTATGTATAAATAATAATTGTATACATAAATAAAAAAATAACAAAATATTTAAACGAAATAATGAGACGTTGTTTAATTAAATTAATAAAAATAAACGATTGTATCAAATAAAACATGAAGGTACTTAATCAATCCATGTTCATCATCCAAGAATATCCGCTATATTCTTGGTCTCCATCTTAAACAGCTGAGATGAATATCTATGATACACATTTTAAAGTTTTAATCATTGCTGCACAAAAAAATGTTTAGTTACGACTAAAGTAAAAATACATTAAATATGCTTACATATTAAAACGGACACCATTATTTTTCTATAAAAATGAGTTAGTTATACGCGCATATCGGCCGAGGATAAACTGGATAAAAGTGGTAGCGGAATGGACAAACATTGACCAACTTTAAAAAAGGATAAGGTTCTTAAATTATACCGGAACGATAGCTTTTAAAAAATGCGATGGGAGAACCAGAGATATGGAGCGAATCACATTAAAAAAAATGTTTCTTGCAGAATATTTGTTTGTATTTAGTGCCCTTTATGTCATACCTAGATTTATTGTTATAATATAACTTATAAGGCATGTTACTAAAATATACAAAATTAATATGTGTATGGGTTAATTCTTAAAGATCAGTCGTCATAACGTTAGTCAGAAGTCGAATACGATGAGCGTTACAGTCTTGGCAAAGAATATGACCATCAAGAGGATAGCAACCGCGACCATCTGCTTCAGAAGATAATTGTAGTCCACAATCCTCGCAGCGATAACATCTCACGTGAAAACTTCGATCCAATGCTACCACTCGTACTGTCTCTTCTTCACCTTCTTCTGGCATTATTGGCAGTTCACAAACGCAGCAACGAGGAGCAAATTTCTTATGAAAGTCGTCAATACAATGAATTTGATTCATAGCATCCACAGTAAATGGTATTCCATCCAAGCTTTTACCACATTCCACACAAGTGAAACAGTTAGGATGGTAAGGTTTACCCGTAGCCCGAATTATCCTATCTAAAATTGGTTTGTAACAAACAGAGCATTTCTCAAGAGTTTCCAAGTAATCAACTTCACAGTATGGTTGGCCTTCTACGGCGTAAAAAGGTTTTCCTTGCAGGTTTATATTGCAGCGGAAACAACAGAAACACTTGACATGATACATATTCCCCATTGCTGTGCAGCCAGAAGTTTCTCCGATAACTTTTTCGTTACATTTTATACAAATGCCAAAAACATCCAAATCTTGACTATCAGAAATAGATTGGACAAGTAAGTCGGTCAGTGCATCGACCTCCACTTCCTTTGGTGCTGGTGATTTACTGACGTCAACTGTTTTACGATATTGTGGAACACTATTAGTGGACGTAAAAGTATTGCTATTTGGCCGTGGATTAATGGGCTCATAGAGTGACTCATACGCAGAAGCTTGAGAATTATTAGCATATTCATTCAGCTCATTTTGATAAATTGGAGGATATGTAGGTCTATCTTCATCACACCTTATGTTAGTTGTAGCTCTGACTAACTCACTATAGTTGGAGCTGACTGGTGATGGTGGAGGCAAATATTCTTCTTTAATATCAAATGAAACAGATGTTGCATATACCGGTAAACTTGGAGGTGGCGGAGGTGGCAGTTCTTCGCAAATTTGATAAGTTGACATATTTCCGTAGTTGGTCTCAAAATTCTTGGCGGGCGAGGCAATATCTCGTCTAGGAAGGTTATTATTGCCTAAAGGCGTATTTAGATGACCAATATTTGCGTAATCCTTAAAAGGTTGGTTCATTGTTCCCGGAGTCATATTGCTATATGTTGGACTATTAGCAATTATTGGTGAAATCTTTGTTGAAAATGATGGCTCTCGCAAATTATTCACAATGGTACTATGTGGAACTTGTGGCTGAGCCTTCTTTTTAGGTGGCACTGCAGGTGGTACTTTTTTAGTTTTATTAGGTAGATTCATATTCATGCTGTCCATAGTCATTTGAAGATCAGCTAATTGTTTTTCTAAGGCTTCAATGTTATCAAGGCGTGACATTTTAAGATAAACGATTGACCTGATAACAAGAACTTGATTTACAGCTGTAAAGGTATTTTAATTACCTTACAGTACAACCTGATCCAGTTAATGTGAGATGACCTTTGTGTACCGCACACTATCTTTAAAATAAATTTAATAAATCTTTCTATTACAAAATAAGTAGAACTATGCAAAAACTTTTTCACTCTCAAATGATGACAAAGCTGAGAAGTGACAACACAACACAACCGAGTTCTTCAACCTCACTGACACATCAGTTCACATTGTTCGGTTTTTGCATTAGTCATCAACTACGATAATCGATGGCACGGTCATTGTTCGAGTAGTAGGCCGCACCGCACTATTCACTGCACCTTTTTAAGCTGTGGTAGTGTGGACGAATCAGCTGGCCTATCACGAACTTTGACAGTTGATCATTGAATGAATGAAATTAACTAAATGACGGGGACCGTGGATGGAGTATTAATAGATTTGGCATATAAATAACAATAATAATATGAGAAGGATTAAACTATACAATCACTAGTATGAGAGAGCGAGATGAACAATAAATGTTTATCCTTCTCTGCGTATGCGATTTTACAAACTGGCTCCAACACTGGCACCAAGTTCTATTGCACCCATTGGCTCTCACCCGCTGTCATGTATGACCCAACCAAATTACGTTGTTCATTTTATCTTATAGCTGGTATATGTATCATGTGTTCATCATTTTAGTCGGGTTATATCTCTATAGCTATTTCATTCTATAGCTATAGCTATTTTATTCATTCATTAATATCTTCGAGCATTTACCAAAGGAGATGTTAACGCAAGGCGTACCCCTCTGCTGGCCATATAGCCATTTTTGGCCATATAAGCGTGCGTAACTACGCTGTATTTTTAATACTGTGTGCGTGTTTCAAGCTAGTGTGCGGGATCGTTAAAGTGAGTGATTTGTGTGTGTGCAATGCGTGTTTACCTCGTCCCCCGTAAGTATCGGCAGAAAAAAATGTTTGCGGATTACATCGTTAACATCTCCATTGGTAAATGCTCGAAGGGTCATATATATATATATATATATATATACAGTGTGGAAATTAAACTCAGGCCCTGGAGGGAAACTACTTTAAATCCTTAAGCTAGCTCATTTTACTTAAAGGAGACATTCCTTTATTTTTGAAAAGAAACAAATCTGCATTAAAAGATTTTTTAAAACTCGCTTGCTTCGCCCGGGACTCGAACCAACTAAAACTAAAAAAAATAAACACTCTTTATTTTAATATACTAATCGGTAGTATTAATATTCAGGATAAAGTTTCTCTAACAAACATTAGGTCTTAAAAATAAAAATAATCGTTAAATCTAACATCAACTTTATTTTACTATAAATTTTGTAACACTTAAATTATTTAACTGATAAATTGGTCGAAATGAGCCCCGTCGTTCCGGCTACACAACATTAGTCGCCGTTAAAATTCATTTCTTGTAGCCTTCAGCAAAGTGTTGTGGTGCCCCTGTTATGTCCCTAATAACATTTTCTATCGCAATCCTTAGCTCTTGCACGGTTTCATAGCAAGTTTCATAAACAACATTTTTTACATGACCCCATAAAAAGAAGTCCATGGGCGTCAGGTCTGGACTTCTTGCAGGCCATCTAATCATCCCGTTTGTACCTATCCAGGCATTGAAATTTTCATTAAGGTATGCCCTGGCAATTCTGCTGTTGTGGGCAGGTGCACCATCTTGTTGAAAAATGATATTATTTCGTTCCTCTTCTGGCAGAAGGTTTAATTGATTTTGTAAAAGCTCCAATATTTCGATGTATTTTGCTGCATTCAGATGTCCTTCGTAAATGTGCATCAAAACAACCATGTTACTTTTGATTCCACACCAAACATTAAACGAAAATCTGACCTGATTGTTCGTTTCACGGACACGGAATGGATTTTGACGAGACCAATAATGATTGTTATGTCTGTTATACATTCCATTATTACTAAAATTTGTTTCGTCAGACCATACAATACAGTCCAAGAAATTTGGGTTGCGGGCTATTTCTGTTTGAATATTTTCACAAAACTGTAATCTCCTGTCACTATCTCCGGGATGTAGTTTCTGCACCAATCGCCCATCACGACAACATTTTTATTTGTATTTTTTCAGAACTTTAAGTATACTAGTATGGTTGATGCCTATCTCTTGAGCAGCTTCCCTGCTTGAAGCCTTCGGGTAACACTCGAAGTATGTCAAAATGTTTAACTCAACATCGCTATAGTCCAAATTTTGTTGCTGTGGGCGTCCAGTCTTCTTTTTAAAACTTCCAACGGTCAGTAAATTATTCACAATTCGAGACAAAACTATTCTAGATGGTAGTTCTCTGTCTGGATACTTCTCGCGATACCACTGCAGAGCTAAATCGTAGCTCTTGTTGCAAACAAAGTAAGCTTCTAATAACTCGAATTGTTCTTGATACGCCATTGTGAGATAATTTAATTACGTTAGGAAAGCAACACTACTTAAATAAAATCTGTTGATTAAAATCGTTCGAATTTTAAAATTATTGTCCCGCATTGCAAACAAAGTCAAACGTTCCATTTTTAAACTTCTCCACTGAACGCCTCGGATCATGTAAGAAGGAAATGTGCATAGAGGTATTACCACCATTGAACAATTTTCTTATCGAAGATTTCAACAAGGTACTTAACGATAAATTAGCAAGCGTGTACTTCATACGAAGTCTTTGAGTGTTGGAGAGATAACAGACATGTAAATGTCTTTTACTTGTTAAAAGTGAACAGTAACCAAACATTTTTTAGAGAAACTTTATCCTGAATATTAATACTACCGATTAGTATAATAAAATAAAGAGTGTTTATTTTTTTTAATTTTAGTTGGTTCGAGTCCCGGGCGAAGCAAGCGAGTTTAAAAAAATCTTTTAATGCAGATTTGTTTCTTTTCAAATATAAAGGAATGTCTCCTTTAAGTAAAATGAGCTAGCTTAAGGATTTAAAGTAGTTTCCCTCCAGGGCCTGAGTTTAATTTCCACACTGTATATACTTTCTCTGTGGACAGGCACGCATGTAAGCTGTATAGCTCCATCTCTTTCATGTTCGTTCATTTCAATCCCTATCAAATTTCGTGATAGGCCCCCAGCAGGCTTATCACGAAATTAGGTTGAATGAACTAAATGACGGGGACGCAGCTATCTAGGCTGTATTGTGATCCCTTAAAAGGGAAAAGAAAGTGTATCTAACAAATACGTGCTCGTATTGAGAGCAACCGGTCTGTAAAGAGGCCGGGGCTCCATCACTTTTCAATTACAGAAATAAAGAAATATGAATTTCATGGTGTTTTCGTGAATCGACACACCAAAGCGTCCCTGCGTCTTCATTACAGATAAGTGTTATTGCAATATCTATGTAGACCGCTTCACACAGTGAGATATAGCTCTATCCATAGCCGGGATTTGTGAACGAGTACCATCGCTTGACTAGTAACAAATCGCCGGAACATCAAGTGCCTTTCCGCATCCTAACTTACTTTCAAGTGGTAGTCGATAGGTAAGGCACGTGCAAGCATCTGGAATTTTCCCGGGAGGTTTCCCGGAGGATCCCAAATCTTGTTTATATGAATATGACATAATTATGAAATTACCTGCGATTAGGTAAATACCTAAACGTCATAATGGCACATAAATCGGCTGCCATTTATGGTCCATTGATGAACAATGACTGCCGTTGCTAGGTTTCTGTCAATAAATACATCTACACATAAAATGGCTGCCATTAATTACTGGTTATTAGGGCGCCATTTTATGTGCCATTATAACGTTTAGGTATGCATCTCTTTTTGAAGTTATTTCCATTCAGGCATATAATATGTATCGCGGCACCTCCCTGTTTCCTACCTCCATTACTAGAGACACATATAGTAATCTGTGTACTAGAGTCTTCACTCTCGTCTACGTTGTCTGTGGTGTGGTGCAGTGAGTGTGCTCTAGTCTGTGGTTGGTTAGTTTAGTTTTGGTACTCATATAGTAATCTGTGGTTTTGGTTTTGTTTGTTGCGTGGATGGAGTATTGCGACCTGTGATTGCGTCTATTATATTCTTTTTCTTTTCGCCAATATCGTTATAATTCGTAGTTATTATACGTACATATTAGAAAATTTACGAAATCTGTATTAATTAAACAAAACTGAAAACCATGCAGTGTCAACTATGGATGGGCAGCGTAAGTATTTAGTTATTGTTGTGTTCAATCTAACCTGTGAAATTATGTTAAAACCATGAGTTTCTGTTATTAAGCGCCTACAGTTAACAGTATGTATTTTATATATAAACGTTTTTACAAACCGTCGGGTAATATCCTCTATCAGTTACAATCATACAGCTATGAAGCTGGAGGAAGGCAGAGATTATTTTCGTCACAACTTTATGACTGCCAGACTGCTTTGGTTCTGTCCAATATAAATACTTAGTAGTAATAGCAACAGTAAATATGAAGAAAAATATGGCTTTACTGTATCAAATCATGCTGTCCAATACTATCCTACCTCCACTTCAAAGTATGAGCTTGTCTAGAAAATCCTAGTATCTCAAGTCTAGTAGTCCAATTATATCAAATTTATTTCAAAGTATATGTCACGTACATTATAATGTTTTTACTTTTATTTTTAGTTGGAGCCCAATATGACAGAGAGTTTCATCATGGCAGCCTTCAATAGGATGGGACAAAGGCCCCTAGCTGTCAAAGTTATGAGAAATAAGTTCTCAGGAGAGCCTGCGGGTTATGCCTTTGTTCATTTTCAGGTAAATTTATTAAATTAAAATTATGTACTATTATGTATATCATATATCCTTTGTGTTATTCCTGGTACAAACTATGTGTATTTATTTTAGATTTATAGTTATCGTGAGTTTGAATCATGATTATAAATTACCGACTATTATACTCACTAATAATTGTTGTCGACTGTCTCGACCTAGGTTTCATGCATGTCCGATGAACATCCTCGGGAGTTTAGGCAGCGAGGTCGCAATGACCACTGCGGGCCGCTGCTCGTCGGGGGAGGGGGGCTCGGCAAGCGGTGCCGCTCGGTGATAGAGGGAGATTGAGCTTGTCCGATGTCTGACAGATCTTGCATGCATCGGACATGCATGAAACCTAGTGAGTATAATAGTCGGTAATTTATAATTATGTGTATTTATCTTTTAATTCAAATCAGTTTAGTAGTTTTTAAGTGATTAAATGACTAACATGATTTTTTATGTCAAATAAACAGGATGCTTTTTTAATTACCTGCATGGCTCCAACATGGTACCATATTTTTAACACATTAGACAGAATTTAAAATATGTATCCGAAATGCTATGCACCTCTGCATTATATTGACCTCAAGCGGACATCCGACTTGTGCTTTATATGTGTACCTATTTGTTCTCTGATGTAGGTGTGGGTGGCATACTTGATGATATTATGAACTTCAATTCAGCAGACATAACTTACCATCAGGTGACCTTCTTGTTTGGCCTGTTATGTCATATTATAAAAAAAGTTATTGTAGTAAGATGCAAGAATACAGCATATTATTCTATCTGCCTCATTCCATTGATTTATTTTCTAAAGATTTTCATTGCAAGATATACACGTTTAATTTCTCCAAATAACCCTTGTAACTTCTATATTTTCCAGACCGATGAAGAAGCAATAGACACAATGCACAAATTAAATGGCAAACCAATCCCAGGCACATTTCCAGTGGTGCGTTTTAGGTTAAATACTGCTTCAAGGGAAGCTCGGGCTAATATGCAACAGGAGAGAGAGTTTTCTGTATGGGTAGGAGACTTGAGTCCGGAGGTTGATGACTATTCTCTTTACAGAGTGTTTGCTTCCAAGTATTCATCTATTAAGACTGCTAAAGGTAATGTTCAGCTGTTCTAGATATTTTTTTTTTCACACTAAATCACAGACAAAATGTGCCAATAACTGGCATAGTTGCAAAAAGCAGTAAAAACAAGTAGAGAAATGACATTTATCATAATCTCACCTAATGTAAAGTTATAGAGATGACATAGTGGCATGGATTTTACAGCAAAAATAGTAGTTATAAAAAAAATAGTATTATCATATAAATACCATGGAACTTATCAGAATTAATCCTGACGGAGTGATATTTTTAGTTTTTTTATACAATGCAATATGTGTGCCATAGGAGAGGCCATGTCCAACAGTGGACAAATACTGGCTGTTTTTGATGATGATGATGCAATGCATCTAACCCTATAGGAGAGGCCACGAGTTGACCCAGTTATTCAGACTCGCTGTGCGGACTTACGGTGCATTTTACTGTGCGCAACACGCGGCTCATAGTTACTATTAGTTGATACTGTGACGCAAATTCAAGGTCGCACCGAGCCATGAAGCGCATTTTGAACGTTACCAGCGTTGTAACTAGGTTTAATCTCACATTTTTGCTCTGAGGGAGTGCAATTTCTGCACTTGTACTACTCATTATTCTGTGTCCCTACCAAGGTTACCTAGAACAGATTGCTTAAAGCGATAAGACCGCCGATTGTTTTACCACATTATTTTTATTTTTGGTAGTGGTCTACTAGTCCACCTGGGGCCGTACCACCACATAGCCAATTAATTTTCAGCCCTGAAATAGATATGTTTTTCGGTTGCAATTGCAAGGTGACCAGTGAAATTACAGGGCATGTGAGACTCACAATCAACATCTTATTTCTCAAGGTAACAGGCGCACTATGCAGTTGTGTTTTGTTGTGTTTTGTTTTGGTAAACATCAAAGAGTGTGATAATGTATTTGTAAAGGGTATGCTAATAGATCACAGACATCTAGATAATTTATTCATAGTAGACCTCAGAATACATTATGCTGTCTAGAATTTTACAAGCCCACATTGTCTTTCATAGCTATATGTCATTCCAGTCTATGGACTCTCGTCTGGACTCCAGTCTATGGTGACATATGTGTCACCATCAGGCAAACCGCTTGTCTTGTTTACCCTCCAACTGTAGGTTAATAAATATATGTCCCTGTAATAAATCCAATCCAATAAAAAAAAACCCATCCCAGGCCTCCCTCACTCGCCCATAGCTACAGCGATTCATACCTAAACTTTCGACCAACGCTGGAGCTGGTATCCGCCAGTCGGTTGTAACTGCTCACGCGCGCGCAACGTATATTATCATTTAAATTACGGGATAGTTGCGCATTCGTATTCTATATTAGAAACTATTTAAATTTTTCATAGTCATTTTGCGGGTTTGACAAAAACGAAGCATAATATTCTTAATTTTTTTATGCTAACGATACTAAAATGACAAGACGGCGTAAAATTCACTTTCTCGACTTCAAATTCGACTCTTAGTTAGAAATTTTGATGTTATTTGTGAGGTAAATAAAAAGAATTCGTAAACTTTTTTTTTATTCCATTGAGTCAACCCTTTACTGTATCGGGTGCGCGCCGGTACGCCGCGCGCTGTACGAAGTAATAATAACGCTAGATCGAGCGCTTTAGACACATTTTTGCTTGTATTGTCTGAAATAAACGTTGGTATTGTGTTTTTGTAGGGGAGTGAAATATCTGTTACGTAGTAACTATAATAGAATATGTGCCCATCCATCTATTTCAGTAATACTAGATAGCTCCGGCTACACAAAAGGCTATGGCTTCGTAAGGTTTGGCAATGAAGAAGAGCAGCGTAATGCCCTATACTCCATGAATGGTTACACGGGCCTGGGATCGAAGCCTCTCAAAATATGCACCGCTGTTCCCAAACCTAAAGGAGCTTTACAGATGCAGAATCAGAATAATGCAGGCAATGCAAATGGATATAATGGACAAGTATGGATAATTTATCGAATTAGAAAAGTTAGTTATAAGAAAGCGTAGACAGAGAAAAGAATAGACTGTGGGTAGCTCCGTCTCCTTCTAACATGAAATAGGATTACCATGGGAGTTATTCTATGTAACGAAAAGGACAAAGCTATAATATTTCCCTCTCAGTGCGTGCCAGCTTTTACAGGGTCAGTAACATAGTTAGCCGTTTTTAGCATAACAAACTTTAACCTTTGTTCTAAATACATATATGGTTATGTTACAATCTTCTATCTCATGTGACCACGCTACCCAAATCTCTATAGTTTTATCACTCTACATAAGAAAGTGATAGAAGATGCCAAGATTAATGGTTGTAATTTTTTTTTAATTCTGTGAATTCAGATTAAAATCTAATCTAAAATAATGGACAGTCAGTATGTATGTTTTACTGTAGCTACAATGGAAGAGGTACCAGCGCTTACAGTTCCATCTCAAAAATCCACACTATATACAGTGCAACATACAAGAGTAGAAATTAATTATTTAAGAACTAACTAGTCACTATTACAGGCAACACCAAAAAAATTGTATTTATTGCGCGACTACTGATTTTGATACTTGTTTTCACTCATTGAATAATGCAAGTAAGAAATAAGCATATAAATAAGAATTGTATAGAAGAATTTGTATAGAAATAATATCTATATAAAATTTATTTAGACACTATAAAATTTATAAAGATACTTATAGGTTTCCATTCAAATAAAAATTTATGTCATATTTGCAAAATTAATACAAGTATCAATAACCGGCCAAGTGCGTGTCAGGCCACGCGCAGTGTAGGGTTCCGTAGTAGCCTGTTATTCAATGCAAGTCTTTACCCGTTATAAACAAGCAACAAGGTACTCCGTCTTTGTCACTTTAAAGGATTTTTTCTAAGGATTTTGTATTTGGTACAAAATAATCCAACACCCAAGTTCAACGACTACTACTGCTAAACTAATAAAGTTATCTTAACCGCTATAATTTTCCTTTAAAGTTCATGAAATGCGCTATTATCACGAATTTTTCCAGATTTTTCAAGCCAGCAGTTTAGCTTTTAGAGGGGGGGGGGGGGGACGCCCTACTGGAACAAAAATTTGCACTTTAAAGTTTAATATTTCGTAAATGGAGCATTCAATTGAAAAATGGTATTAGCAACCCTTAAGTCATTTTAAAAGACCTATTCAACGATACCCTACACGATGGGGTAGATGATGAAAAAAAAATGCATCCCCACTTCTCATATAGCTACCCTAAAAAAATATGTTTTAAAATTTTATTTCAGCACTTTGTCGGTGTCATTTATTTACATACCCCCACAAAATTACAGCTTTCTAGTATTAACGGTCTCTTAGCATAACCTCGGACAGACAGACAGACGGACATGACGAAACTATAAGGGTTCCTTGTCAGGACTACGGAACCCTAAAAACGTTTGTTTCTAACTAACTGTGTTGCTACATATAAAGCTGGGTATCCATTTGAGGCAGCCTCGGGCCGAGCGGCTGCCACGACCCGAGGCAGATCTAGTGGAGACCGTGCCGCGAGTCGAGGCTTGCCGCGACTTTTTTTTTTTTTAGTTTTAGTCTAGCATTTGACCACTATCTCACCTGTTGGTAAGTGATGATGCGGTCGAAGATGGTAAGCACGCTAGGCCTGGAATGGGAACTGGTTCTCAAGGATAGCTGCCGGAACACATTAGATGTTTGGTGACAGATTTTCTAACTTGAGGGTGGTAGCTGGCCAGGCGGATACCAGATTGATAAACTTGATTGACACAATCCTAGCAATGGACCAATGGACAATTAATAGCATACGTTTTAGGTTTAGATATGCACCTTTTTTTTTGTAGGTATTTCATGTCCTTATCCTAACTATCCTAATCCTAACTAATATTATAAATGCAAAAGTAACTCTTGTCTGTCTGTCTGTCATCTGTATCCTTTTACCATCCATCTGTGTATCACTTTTACGCCAAAACCACTGAACCGATTTAAATGAAATTTGGGACACAGATAGTCTAGAGCCTAAGAAAGGACATAGGCCACTTTTTAATGCGAAAAAAGGGTTGTAAGGGGTTGAAAAGGGGGATGAAAAGTTGTATGGAACTACCGTCATTTTAAGAGCTAGAAGCTTGAAACTTATTTTTTAGGCTGTTGATTCGAAATAAATAAATATGACATTCAAAGTTTGTAAAAGTTGTACCCTCAAGGGTGTAAAATAACAATAGGGGATGAAAGTTCGTATGGAAATATGTAACGTTTATGTGAATGTCCTACTGAACCGATTGAAATGGAATTTGGTACACAGATAGTCTAGAGTCTGAGAAAGGACATATGCTACTTTTTAATGCGAAAAAAGGGTTGTAAGGGGATGACATTTTGTATGGAAGTATCGTCATTTTTAGAGCTAGAAGCTTGAAACTTATTGTTTAGGCTGTTGATTCGATATAAATAAATATGACATTCAAAGTTTTTGAGGGGGAAGGGGAAGGGGACGTGGAAGTGAGGGGAAGGCTGAAGGGAAGGGGATGGGGAAGTGGGGGGAAATGGGAGAGGGAAGGGGAGTGTGGGGATGAGAGAGGGGGATGGGAGGGGGGATTAGCGCGGCGTGGTACGGTGCGGTGTAGGTGGGATACGCATGTGTCTTATTTGTAAAATAATTAGCCTAAATAATTAAAAATGCTACCCAAAGACACTATTCGTCGCGGGCCCAGCTAGTGTCTAATATGTCAATGAGTAAAAGGTAAAATGTTTATCGGGTGAAAACTGCAAAAGGTGCGAAACTTTTATCGCAAACTGTATGTATTCATTGGTATATTACGTTTGTTTATGTTAGTCAGCGTCTTTTACAATATTATGCTCTTGAATTGCTGTTTTATATAGCCTTTTATCTATTCCCTTTTCTCATAGAAGGGGATGAAAAGCAGAGTGTAAAACTCTTATAATAACTTTAATTTTTGTCTTATGAATGTTCTTCTATAGTGCCCGGTCTAAGGCCCGTAAGATCAATGGCAGTTTAAACCGCAATGAAGAGTTTAACCTCCAGACAGAGATTATTTCTTAAGATCAATGTCAGTTAATCTACCGATGACAGTTTAAACTATGGTTCTGCCTAAACTACCCTTAGAGTTGGGTTAAACTCCCAGTAAACAGCTAATCTTTACATTTTGGACATGTGTTTCAAGATGGTTGCTTTGTGCCATCTGTTTTGGTCATTTATGGTCACTTGTATTGTATCACAATTGAACAAACTCCCCTCTGTAGTCTGTGCAATTGAAGCTAGCTGAACTGAAGAATAGTTTGTTCCCCTTCGAATTTATAAATGGATATTTATAATAATTATTCAGATTCGGATATTGAAATTATTCAAGAATTGAATGATTTAAATAGATATTACAACCGACCGTACATTGTGCGAAAACGCGAAAATCATTGGCATAAATGGGATGATATTGAGTTTATACGTCGTGTCCGTATTTCGAAAACTTCTGCAAGTGCTATTCTACGCAACATCGAAAGTGATGTTTCCCACCGCACATCAAGGTAGGTACCTAATTTTTCGTTATAATGAGCTTACAACAGTCACAACTGTGCCCCACAGTTTCATGTAAGTAGTGGAGAACACAGACCACACGGTGGTTTTAAACATTACCATAAATAGTAGGTAACTTGTAGTAAAATAGGAGGACACAATTTTAATCATACACATTCCACCAATTGACTTTCCAATTCCATTATTCTCCACATACTTCGTTATTATAGTTAGTTAGTTATTATTATAAACTTCACAAAAATAACAAACAACGACGTAAGAAGTACGATACGAAATGAAACACTAACTAATGTGGTAAATACTTAATAAATTTAATGGTTTAATCCATTTTTTAAGTTAAAATAATAAAAATACCACACAACCAGCCACCACAGATACAATTTACTCGCTCAAACAATTCAAAATTGACAGATCACACGGGAAAATGCCAATGTCAATGTCAAACGAGCCAACAAAAAATATTTTACTTGAGAAAGTTGCCATGTCGAAAGGAATAATCGAAGTTTAGCTGATCGATCCACATTTGCCACTTGATCTTAAGACAATGGATTAAACCATAGATTAGAAATGATCGAAGATTAGATAAACCCTAGTTTAAGCTGCCATTGATCTTACGGGCCTAAGGCCCGTAAGATCAATGGCAGTTTAAACCGCAATGAAGAGTTTAACCTCCAGACAGAGATTATTTCTTAAGATCAATGTCAGTTAATCTACCGATGACAGTTTAAACTATGGTTCTGCCTAAACTACCCTTAGAGTTGGGTTAAACTCCCAGTAAACAGCTAATCTTTACATTTTGGACATGTGTTTCAAGATGGTTGCTTTGTGCCATCTGTTTTGGTCATTTATGGTCACTTGTATTGTATCACAATTGAACAAACTCCCCTCTGTAGTCTGTGCAATTGAAGCTAGCTGAACTGAAGAATAGTTTGTTCCCCTTCGAATTTATAAATGGATATTTATAATAATTATTCAGATTCGGATATTGAAATTATTCAAGAATTGAATGATTTAAATAGATATTACAACCGACCGTACATTGTGCGAAAACGCGAAAATCATTGGCATAAATGGGATGATATTGAGTTTATACGTCGTTTCCGTATTTCGAAAACTTCTGCAAGTGCTATTCTACGCAACATCGAAAGTGATGTTTCCCACCGCACATCAAGGTAGGTACCTAATTTTTCGTTATAATGAGCTTACAACAGTCACAACTGTGCCCCACAGTTTCATGTAAGTAGTGGAGAACACAGACCACACGGTGGTTTTAAACATTACCATAAATAGTAGGTAACTTGTAGTAAAATAGGAGGACACAATTTTAATCATACACATTCCACCAATTGACTTTCCAATTCCATTATTCTCCACATACTTCGTTATTATAGTTAGTTAGTTATTATTATAAACTTCACAAAAATAACAAACAACGACGTAAGAAGTACGATACGAAATGAAACACAACTAATGTGGTAAATACTTAATAAATTTAATGGTTTAATCCATTTTTTAAGTTAAAATAATAAAAATACCACACAACCAGCCACCACAGATACAATTTACTCGCTCAAACAATTCAAAATTGACAGATCACACGGGAAAATGCCAATGTCAATGTCAAACGAGCCAACAAAAAATATTTTACTTGAGAAAGTTGCCATGTCGAAAGGAATAATCGAAGTTTAGCTGATCGATCCACATTTGCCACTTGATCTTAAGACAATGGATTAAACCATAGATTAGAAATGATCGAAGATTAGATAAACCCTAGTTTAAGCTGCCATTGATCTTACGGGCCTAAGGAGGTTCAATGAAATTCTTTGACATTTCATGAATTTTTTTTTTATGCTGTATAGGCAAGCATTTGACTGTCTCACTTGATCTTAAGATCAAGTGAGACATCGTCGACATCGACATCGACATAGACATCGACATCGTCGACCGCATCGTCACTTAAGTGACGATGCGGTCGTCGATGTAGCACGCTAACCTTGTAGATATGACCCGTTAATTCTCGATTTTTTTATATATTTTTATTTCATAACATTACATGACATTTCGTGACGTTTCATGAAATTATGTGATGTGATGTGATCATGACATTTTGTTACATTTCATGATATTTCGTGACATTTTGTAACAATTTGTGACATAACATTTCGTGATATTTTATGAAATTTTGTGACATTTCAAGGTATTTCATGACATTTTTTTATTCAACTTTAATTCCATTTTGTTACATTTGATGACATTTCGTGACTTCTTAACATTTTATGACATTTTGTGACATTTTATATATTATATATTCTCGTGCTATTTACATTTTATATACTCTCGTGCTATTTAATGACATATCGTTACTTTTCATGACATTTATGATATTTCGTGACATTTTGTGACATATCATGACATTCCATAACATTGCATGACATATCATGACATATATGACATTTTGTGACATTTCATGACATTTCGTGACATTTTGGTCGTTTCATGACATTTTGTTACACTTCGTGACAGTTTATGACATTTATGATATTTCGTGACATTTTGTGACATATCATGACATTCCATAACATTACATGACATTTATTGACATTTCATGACATATATGACATTGCATGACATTTCGTGACATTTTGGTCGTTTCATGACATTTTGATCGTTTCATGACATTTTGAATGTAATTTTGCGACATTTTGTGACATTTCATATAATTAAAAGACATTTTCATGACATTACATGACATGTCATGATGAGCCTTTTAACTATTTCCTTTTCTCCTAGAATGATGATGAAAACCAGAGTGTATAACTCGGCCGCAAAATTATTTTCCCTCGACCGACGTACTTTAAATCCCTCGCTACGCTCAGGATTCTACTCTAGAATCCTTCACTCCGCTCTGGATTTAAAAAAGCGGGCTCGCAAAAAAGTACTATAGTCCGGCAATCTCGTGCGCGACCGTCCCGCGGGGTGTCAGACGGTGGCGGGGACGAGGTACCCAAGATGTTAGCGGGTTGCGGGTGGTGTAGCGGGGAAGGGAAGCGTGTGTAGCCGTGTCACAGATTATATAATAGTTACTACCGCTACCTCGTCCCCGCCACTGTCTGTCACTCCGCAGGAAGGTCGCGCACGAGATTGCTGGACTATAGTTTACACCCATGTTATACAATCTACTATTGTCATATACTTTCATCGACATTTCGTTGAAATAAAGTCGAAAATCATTTAATATTTCGATGATTGTTGACAATAGTTTCACAGTGAATTAGGATCGTTTAAAAAACTGAATAACCGGCCAAGTGCGTGTCGGGCCACGCGCAGTGTAGGGTTCCGTAGTAGCCCGTTATTCAATGCAAATCTTTACCCGTTAAAAACCAGCAACTAGGTACTTCGTCTTTGTCACTTTAAAGGATTTATTCTAAGGATTTTGTATTTGGTACAAAATTATCCAACACCCAAGTTCAACGACTATTACGCTATAGTTTTCCTTTAAAGTTCATGAAATGCACTATTATCACGATTTTTTCTAGATTTTTCAAGCCAGCAGTTTAGCTTTTAGAGGGGGGGGGGGGACCAGTAGGGAACAAAAATTTGCACTTTAAAGTTTAATATTTCGTAAATGGAGCATTCAATCGAAAAATGGTATTAGCAACCCTTAAGTCATTTCAAAAGATCTATTCAACGATAGTCCGCACGATAGGGTAGACGATAAAAAAAAATTCATCCCCACTTTTCAGCTACCCTAAAAAAAATATTTTTCAAAATTTTATTTCACCACTTTGTCAGCGTAATTTATATACATACCCCTACAAAATTACATCTTTCTAGTATTAACGGTCTCTTAGCGAAACCTCGGACAGACAGACAGACAGATAGACAGACGGACATGACGAAACTATAAGGGTTCCTTGTCAGAACTACGGAACCCTAAAAACCGGATTCACATGCCGCGCTAGTCATTTGCAATAGCAAGTTTCAGGTGTATAATATTGGAGATACTCATCAGATCTCGATGATGTGCGTTTTGCCATTTGTGTGCTGGGCCTAAAGGTTCAACTCGTATGCAGTCCTGGATTTGTCAATAGGCCGTATAGGCTGCGGCCTCGGGGCGGCAGATATCAGACGACGCCCACTTGATTAAAAAAAAAGGCACTTGCGGCGGCGGAAATAAAGTGGCCTACACTTTTATAAAAATTAAATCCTGCACTGCTTGTATGTTGATCATGTTAATAACAATAAATAACAACCCATTATTATAAATTTCAGGAGTACAACCAGTACTACGACCCATCAGCGTATTGGCAGAACTACTCCGCTTGGTCTGGTTACTACGGACAGAGTGAAAGCGCCGCGACCACCGCCACACCGGCCGCGGATTCTACACACTCCACCGCTTCTAAACCACACAACGATGAACTAGCTCTTGTTGGTAAGTTTGAGATTTATTCATTACTAGCTGGCCCGGCGAACTTCGTACCACCTAACAGACATTGAATGTCGTGTTACCTTTTAGATAAACTTAATTTAGGCATTTATGAACGTAATACAATGAATACAAAAGAGATATAAAGTTTAGTAATGTATTATGGCACTTTGATTGTCAAGCAAATAATCAAAGTTGTGGCAATACATAAATAGAATAAAAATACAACATTCAAGTACTTCAACCGCGTGTCAGCAAGACATGATGCAATGAAACAATGTTATTATTGTGATTAAGTTTAATTTTAATTGTAAAAATATAATCACCAGTATAAGCAAGCTGGCTGGCAGCGGTTGGAAACGAATGGCTGCAGATCGAGCTCAGTGGCGTGCCATGGGAGAGGCCTATGTTCAGCAGTGGACGGAAATTGGCTGATAATGATGATGATGATGATAAATCACCAGTATTTAATTTTAATTCTGAATTAGTATAGGTACTTACTTTATTAATAACTGTCTAATATTTTTTTGCCTTATAGATAAGACTGTATACATACGGAATTCATAAATTGGCTATCACATTCTTGCATATCTCTGTATTTACGTACATTCCGACAAAATATAAAATTGATTAGGCATTGATTATTATTGTCTGGATTGCTTGTATGCATACATTTTTTTTAAGTTTCATTATGGCTCCACACGATTAGTGTATTTAGCCAGTGTCAAGTATTAAAATTCTTCACGTTTTTATCAATTTTGGTCGTAGAGATGAGTTAAAGTCACATTTCAGCTCTGTTTTCAAGTAAAAGTCTGGTCTGTCATACCTTCAGTAAAGATGTGGTGTTTACTGAAGATTTTCAGTGGATTTTTGTGAAAACGCAAATAGGATGTTTTTCAACATTGTGCTGTTTTTCTACACTCGCACACATTTACCGGCATTTATTGCTTAATAATGCACATTTATTACACATTAACACGCGGAAAAACACCAGTTTTAGGAAAAAATACAATGAGATCACACACTTTTATACGTTCCCGCCAAAAACTCGTAAGCATACATTTCTGAACGCACGCATATTTGACAATCAATAAATATGTCATACATTTTTAAAATGTACATGACTTGAAATCACAAAAACTCAAAGAATTTTTGTAATTGACGCTAGCTAAATACACTAATCGTGTGGAGCGATGACCCTTATAAATTTGCGGTTTACCGTATCGACGGGATAAACAATTGAACATCAAATGATTGGCAGTTTTTTAACCCAGGAACATTTTCGCAAAATAATTTGTCTTATATATTTTTTTTAGGTCAATTATTCATTGTTTTTAATACTTATTAGCCTATTCCTGACAAAGACAATTCCATAAATAAAAAAATCATAAAAATTGGTCCAGCCATTCTTGAGTTATAAGTGTAGTAACTAACACGACTTTCTTTTATATATATAGATTATATTTAGGGACAGTTTTATAGGTACCTGATAGCGCTAATATGAAGAAATCTGACAGATTTTATATGTCGTTATATGTGTATGTATGTATTGTCGTTATGTGTCAGATAACTCATCTAACGCATTATCAGGAATCAGTGAAATTGTTACTATATTTTAAGGTTAGGAACGAGTAGCAGGCTGTTCTCCATAGATTTTTATGAATTACAATATCGCAATCACAACAACAAATTATTAATTAATAGAATAAAAGTAATGAATATTTTTTATACATGACTAGCTGACCCGGCGAAATAAACTGTAATAAACAAAAAATAAATTGTCCAAGTGCGAGTCAGACCTGCACACGCAGGGTTCCGATTGAACAATATTTGCCGGAAAAATACGTTTCTTGTATGGGAACCCCCTTTAATTTTTAAATTAATTAATTTTTATTATTTGATCTTGCAGCCATTGAAATACACACCATGAGTAAATTTCAAGTCTTTATCTATTAAGGTTTGTAAGATCGAGCATAAAAAGCTTCAAAATCTCATTTCTTGTATGGGGTACCCCCGTCTGTAACCGGGGTCTGTAACCCCGTTTATTATTTTATTTTATTTTGATTTTATCGGTTTTTGTAAACAAATAGCGAATACCCACGTATGGAATCACCATAATGACAACCATCAAAATATGTCAATACAATGACAAAAATGTCTGAATGAACAACAATGACAACTTGGGATAACTATCAAAATTCAAAATATTAAAATTTAAATACCTATGCGATAATCCGAGTAATGTGGATGTATTATGTTGTCGATTAAGAAACCCTTAATTTAATACGTGCTTCAAATTTCAATTAGAGAATGGAACAGAGTCTACCCTACCGTACCGAAGGGACTAACGTCAAATGTTTGACAGGAAAGTAGGTAGAACAGTTTATATGGGAAACATGAAATTGTTGTTTTTACTATCTTCCTCGCAATTTTTCCAAATTTTCTCACCGTTTAAACCTTCCCTGGACTACGACAAACATTTCAAAACCAAAATCAGCTAAATCGGCCCAGTCGTTCTCAGTGTCAGTTTTAGCGAGACTAACGAACAGCAATTGATTTTTATATATAAGACAAAGTGAACACAATAAGTAGGTACCTATTTCAATGTATAACATGGTCCCTCCTGCAACTGTCTTCTATAAGTGTCGGTTTCGGTGCGCTCAGAGTTGCTGTCAGAGTAACAGTCGTGGTGCCACCCACCGAACAAGGGTAGGCAGGCTTCAGTCGTATCCTTTGTTCAATCTTTTAATAAGAATGATAGTAATTTCAATGTAATATTTTCAGATCACAAGAAAACAATCGACATCAATCAGATGAACGAAGATTTTCTAGATCCTGAACTATCAATATGGGACAGCCTTGAGTCGTCACAATGGTTTCCACATGAAGTTGTCGAAGTGCATGGTTAAACTAATCCTAAGTAATGCCGAGTTTTATTGATGATTGTCATGTAAAGCTTGCTACCTTATCAATTAACCATTTCGACGATGGGGAGGGATAGAAGTGATATGTGGCTTTCTTCTAAAGTCCAGTGCACCGTATTACTACCATCTTCTATTTCCAGACTCGCACGATGTGACAACAAACCAGGATGGTATAAGATATTATACCGCTTTGTCCTAACATCAGGCCAAATGCTGCCGATCGTCATTATCAGGCTGTATTACCACTGCAGTCCACTGCTTGACATAAGCCTCTCCCATAGCAAGCCACTGAGCTTAATTTTCAGCTGTTCCTTTCCGTCCGCTACCAGCCACCTTGCGAATATCGTCGCTCCACCTAGCTAAGGGGCGTCTAACACTGCAATTGCCTAGTCGATGTCGTCACTCTAGAACACGTTTACTCCAACGGTTCTGCTATGTAGCAGAACCGTATATGACCCGCCCATTGCTAGGGAGCGGTTGGAAAAAGGCAGCTGAAGAAAGAGCTCAGTCGAGTGTTGGAGGAGAGGCATATGTCCAGCAGTAGACTAATACAGGCTAATCATTATGAATTACATAGTTACGAAATAAATACGGTTTTGACAGATTTCTAGAAAAGGTAATAAAATCTTACGAGATTCGTATCTCATAAAATCAGAACAGAACTCTATGTGCGAAAACGTCAATGTATGATATGGCGAGATAATCGTATGGGATAAACTCTAAGGCTGAGTTGCACCATCTTACTTTAACTATAATAAACGTCAAAAATCAGTCAAACTCCATACAAAACCACCGGTTATAGTTACGGTTGAAGAAAGATGGTACAACTCAGCCTAAAACCTGCTCTTGTTACGTTCTCTTGAGATAAATGTTTATTAAGTTAGTCCATAATAAGTCTTAAGTCTTAATGTATTTGATATAAGTTGATAAATAAAATTAACCATTATGTGGTAACTCATATTTGATTGTTTCATTTCAATCAATGTTTGCCTATAGGTATTGACTGTAAATAAACTGCAAGCCAAGTAATTGTAGTAATCACAGCTGTAATTTAAATATGATTTCTTAGCTCATTGGCCAAATTCTAATTAATTCTGAGGCAACGGCGACCGACTAATTGCGGAATATCCATTGAACTTGTAGCGGACGAACGATACGGCTTTATGATCACCTGCAGGGCTAGCATGGCGAGGGGATAAAATGTTTGTCCCCTGTTTTTCTCCTCTGAAACGAGTCAAAATTGTTTTCTCTACGTGTCAGAGCATGGCTAAGTGGAAAGACAATATTTATCCCCGTATATCATTTGACGTTTAAGTATTAATATCCACCTTGTAAAGCATGGACGACAGAGGGAAAGGGAATAACTGCTATATTTGACATTTAAAGAGGACAAATGTATCTACTATCATAAGAGGTGGGTTTATGTTTATCTATCACCGCAATTTGCCTTAATATGTTGCGTGCGTATTAAATCTACATTTTCTCGTTATTAGAAACGCACAAATGGGAACGTCAATTACACATTTTCGGATTTTACCGTTACATGGACATTGACAAGATATACACAATACTTACTTATTTTGTCCCACTCGATCTATGCATTTCTTTAAATTCAATACAATACAATACAAAAAATCTTTATTGCAAACCAATTACACATATCTATTACAAAAATCAAAAATTATGTCTACTAGCCCCCGCAAGTTGATATTGCAATGGAACCTTGTCACAATAACAGCTGCGTGCATCAGTCGCAAAACTAATTAACGTAAGCGCGGTACTGACGGTGTGACGTCGACTACGTCACCAAGATGGCAGCCAATCGCAATATAAACTTGCGGGGCTAGTATGTGGTATTACAATGGGCAGTCTTATCGCTGTTAGCGATCTCTACCAGACAACCTTTGTATGGACAGAAATACAAGAAGAATAAGACGGTGGTGTACAAAAATAATAAATACTTTTTTCTTTTAATCGCGAGGTATGCCGAATAAATTGCCAGACACGGAAGCAGTGCCAAAGAGTAAGTTAGAACAGTGCCTAAAAATTAACAAATAAATCGAAACAATCTTAATCTCACGATTCTCAAACTAACTTAACGACCTTGTGAACGTTTTCGTAACTGAAAAATATATTGCAATTTAGTAGATTTTTTCTCATGTATTACGCTTATCACTCGCGGAAGAACACAAGTTTGAGGAAAAAATACATTAAGAGCATTTTCGAAAACACAAACAATTTTACATATATACTAGATGCGTCCCGCGGCTTTGCCCGCGTTTGGGCCACCCATAACACTTAGGGGTATTAAAAATTAGTTGTAAACCTATAATCATACCTACTTAATATACATATAAAATTTCATCAAAATCGGTCAAGCCGTTTAGGAGGAGTATAAACCCTAAAACTGTGACTTAAGAATTTTATATATATACTAGCGGATCCGGCAGACTTAGTCTCGCAGCGCCACCTATCGGGTCCAATTGTGTATCTAAACCATCTACGGAGTTACTCAAACACACATACCAAAATTCATCCAAATCGGTCCAGTCGTTTAGGAGGAGTTCAGTGACATTCACACGTACAGTAGAATTACATATACTTCATATACTTAACACTGGCTAAATACACTATCTGTGTGGGGTCATAATGGAACTAAAAAGAAAAAGAAAATATCAAAACTGACGACTTGAATAAAAAAATGATGACTGATAATACAATTTTAATTTATTTTCTATGTATGGCAACAATGAAGGGGACAAGTCTATTCCCTCCATATCCACCGTGACAAATATATCCACCTGTGCGCCCATGCTCTGAATGACAAAATGACAGATGCGGAAAAGATTTTTATCTATTCCCCGGGATAAATAGTCCCCTCGCCATGCTAGCCCTGCTGGTGTTCTAAGTAAATCTAGCCCGCCCTGAAGAAACTATACTTTGTTGTATGAATAATACTTTATTGGACACCAAGTAAAAAAATAAAAAAGTAACAGAAAACCAGTACTTAAGATATCTTTAGTACAATAGGCGGTCTAGTAACGGTATTAGACCGCCTATTATACTATCGATATCTTGTTTCTGTGGAGAAAAGATAATACTACGTATAGAACGGATACTGTTCCCCCCACCAATCGGGCCATCTTCACCTCGCCACCGATTCTGATCTGTCGAGGCGCTAACGTGAGCAAGGGACGCCATACGCGCACGACTACAGAACAATACTACCTCAGGGAGAAGAACATCAACTTCATTCTGAGTCCTCGCCTGCGCGGTACAGGGGCGCGGGGGTATGACGACAAAGGGGACCGAGACAGGTGCGGGCGGCGGGCGAATTTTTGTAATCGCTCATAAGTATTATAAAATATTTCTGTGGGAGCAGGTCTGCCAAGAAGACACAGGAGATTCAAATTTACGTACTATATATTCCTATTTTAGAATTCATTTTCATAAATAAAACAACGGTATACTCGTGCGTAAACCTTAGGTTTTAAATATTGAAGAAAAACTTTCTTAATAATTTATTTATCTTTGTCACTTTTTCAAAACAAGTAACTTGTTATGTAATGTCCCTTTCAAATAACGTAATCAAATATATTAAAATCCCTTTCAAATAAGTGAGGGAAGTAGGACACTATCTAGTGTCCCGACTTCCCTCAAGTTAGAAAATCTGTCGCCAAACATCTGATATGATTCGGAGTTATCCTTGAGAGCCAGTTCCCATTCTAGCCCTAGCGTGCTTACCATCTTCGACCGCATCACCACTTCAGTTGAGATAGTGTCAAACGCTAGCCTATATATGTATATATAAAGAAAATCTATAAATCTTGCTAAAAGACAGCGTCGGTTCGCCGAGTTTCGGCATAATGTTCGGTGCTAGCCAGCTAGGAATCTTCCATCAGCCATCTGGCTTAGGATAGTAGTGCTGTATAGTTTGGGTTAAAGTCAACAGTCTTGTGCCTTGTCCTCACGTCTTCATTTCCATTTGAACGATTCTATCTCAGAACGTTGTTACCAGGTGAAACATGCTAAAGCATAATATTTTAAAAAATAAAACAAAAGTAGTGAACCATTCAGCTGTAAATGTATCAAGATGATTTTATTGACTCGTGTTCGTCCCGTCGCTGTGTGCGTGAGGACTATGCGCATGTAGTAGTACGAAATGTATACCTGTGCATTTAAGAAACGCACCCTTAAGGTTTTATCATTAGATTGTAATTGTGTACAATGTGTGTGTATTTAGATAATAAAACAAAAGGTGAGCTTTACTTACATGTACGTATATTAACAACAAGTCTACATTAAAAAATACGATAAATACGCGTATATGTAACGGTTTAAAATAAAACAATTAACAACTTGATCATACAAAATCTACAAACAATGTATACAATAAAATAACTTATACTATGTACAACATTGAACATTCAATATTACTTAAGGAAACACATTTGATTTATCTGACATCACAAAAGGAGACAGGGAAAACGGAAAATGGGAGGTACTATTTTTGTGTGCATATTTAATATACCTTTTTACGTATGTTATCCTAAAACTGGCATTTGAGGATACCTACATAGTTTTTTTTGTTTGCAGGGATACAGCTGCAGGTTGGTTTAAAATACATTTTGTCGATATCTTCGGAGATATGGAGAGTTATCAACTCAAACTTGAAAAAGACTCGCGCGACGTGAATTAAAAGATGCAGTCTACAGACTGCATCTTTTAATTTAACATCAAGAAAATTGTGAAAAACTGCTTATTAAATCTATCGAAACAATGATAGTAGGTCCGTAAACAGTTAATAATAATAATAAAGATTAGTTAGTAGTAACATTAGTTTAAAAACTAAAACAACCGACTTCTATGCCCCGTGAGTCAGTTTCTGGAAAAAGCGAGCAAGTTTGAGACGTTTATCGTCTTATCTTTGGAGATACTTATCTATCAGATCCCGATGTAATTACAATGGTACCACCTCTGAAAGGTATCCTACCGATTCAAAAAATAATTATTCAAATCGGTTCACAATTGACGGAGTAATCGCGTAACATACAAAAAAAAAATAACACACAGACGTATTGAGATCCTCTTCCTTTTTGGAAGTCGGCTGAAAAAGGGCACGCAGAAGGTCTTAAACATAAGGTTACTACGTTGAATAGAACGAAGATTAGGGGTGCGTTCACGACCTACACCTGGAGTGCAACGCTCTTACCGCGTTCTCGACTTCAGAGCGTCGCACCCGGTTGTAGCAACTGTGTCATTCACGTTCTCGGTTGTTGCAACTTTTTAACCATCAAATCCGATAGTTGAAAAACGCTCTGACGTTTGTGACAGTAATTTTGGCGGGTAAAGTTGTAATTTTTATTATACATTAAGTGAGTTATTATTAGGTGAGATAAAAACAAACGGATTATTCAGAAAAAGAAATGAACATAACCTCTAAATTTGAGTCAACGTGAAATGTCAAAGTAACTAAATAGTGACACCAGAACGACCACGGGTGCTTTAGATAAGTGAAAAACACCCGTGGTCGTTCTGGACCTTCGAGCGAGTTGCAAAACAACCAAGCAACTTTCTCCGGAGGACGTAAACGCAGCCTAGTTCAGTATGTAACTGATCGCCAACGCAATTTATAGGTGCTATAATTTTTTTCGGTTTAATTATTGGTATTCGGTGTAATTGTAACATTGGTCAGTATCGGGTTTTTGCAGTATGTTTCTTCTATATCAATTCATAACACAAAATGATAAAGACTATGCATAATGCATATATTTGGAATTGATAAATTGCGGGGTGTTACCAGGTGAATTCAGTTCCATTATAAAATTCGTATGACGCTTAGAGACACGATTAACAAAGACGTGTGCCATTAGCCTAACTTTTAAAATAACAAGCAGACATTAAATCAAGATAAACATTAATATAACTTAATTCACATTTATTCGCATTGTGTAGTTTTTTGAGATGAAATTCAAGGTTCGAAACGCATCTTAAAAAACTTTTATTACATATTCATAAATTATGAGATCAAGCAAGATTAGAAATACTATTCTCAAAATCCGTAGTCGCTTTTTAGGGTTCCTTACCCAAAGGGTAAAAATAGGACCCTATTACTAAAGATGACGTATTTCTGTTGCCGCTATAACAACAAATACTAAAAAACAGAATAAAGTAAATATTTAAGGGGGCTCCCATACAACAATAGTGATTTTTTTGCTCGATATTGATAACGGCAACAGGTAGACGCTTGAAATATTCACAGAATATTGAGTTAATTATTCACTTTAAAAATAAATAATAAAATTAATATTTAAGGGGGGGGGGGGGGGGCTTCTATACAACAGACATGATTTTTTTGTCGTTTTTATAGATAATGCTACGGAATCCTTCGTGCGCGAGTACGACTCGTACTTGGCCGGTGCCTCCGTGGGGGCGAATACCGACCACATGATTGGTTGATCATTCGTCGGTCTCTCTCTCTCTAACATGAGTTCATTGGTACCATGCATCCCGTCCCGTCCCATAGCGTACATATTATAGTGCACTGCGCGAAAGTTCCGCCTCTAGATCAGCTTTTGTCCAACTTAGCTAGTTAAACAATTTGAAATTCCCGTTAAATTACAATTATCTATCTAACTAAAATGATTTGAATGGGCCAGCCGGTAGAGGCCGACCTAGGGGAACGTATCACGACCAGATCGGAGACGTTTTTAAGAAAGGCCAAGTCAAAAGTACCTATAACCGGCGAGCATGTATGGAAGCACTCATGAAAGTGGAAGAAGCGAAAGAGGTATGTCAGGATCGTAGCATGTGGAAAGAAGTAATTTCTACGTAGGTAGAGATTACTTCTTCTACCCCAACGGGAAAAAGGCATGATTGTATGTATGACACAAACTTTTTGATTTACTTATTTTAAGCTAGATATTCAATATGCTACATTATACACATGGCATGTTAATATGACGACGAAATAACAGTGTTTTTTTTTATAACGGCCGAGTGCAAATAGGATAAGATATATACCGATAGTATTCCGATAACAATTAAAAGATATTATGTTTCTTTTAAGTGTAATGTACACTTGTTATATAAAATCAAAATTTCATTAGTAGGACCATATTGTAGTCGGGTATGAATATGTCGATACGATGAAATAATACTCAGCAACAAAAGGCAGTGTCCGTTTTAGGCTATCCCAAACAATGTTCTATCGATTCATCTTTAATAGATTGAATTGATCCAAATTCGGTACTATAACTTCTCACTCCTCCTTCACAACGTATCTCCTGGACTCGGCCAGCCAAGGTTACCTAACACAAATACCGAAGCTCACAGAAGCCCTCCATCAAAGATCTGTTATAGTATACGAACTGAGACGCTTTCTCTTATTAGGACTCAGGTTCAAAGGCGGTGTATTAGTCCTGTCACTTTGCACGGAACCCGGCGACACGGTAGATTTAGGCGTATCATTTTTCACATAGCTTACTAAAGAAGACATAACTTTAGGATCTAGAACTATTGACGATATACTTCCATCTGCTTGCTTAATAAATGTATGTAAAGCTTTCTGGGAAGGCGCTAGAGGGTCGTCTACGGTCAAAACTACCAAAGAGCCCGGCGTTATATCTGAAGGTACCGAATGCACCGCGTTTAATACGACAGGAGATCTCGGTTTGAGCGTCGGAGTTCTTTGTAAAGTAGCCATGCTTCTCGACGTTTTCGGCATCGGGGAAATGGGTATAGGTACCTTTCTCATCTTAGGCATCAGTGTAACGCTGGCGTAGTCTGTACTGACAGGTGTATTCAGTATAGGTACGGTGGCTGGTTGTGTAATTTGTGCTATGGGATCTTTAATACGTTTGGTGCGTGGTTTTCTCTTGTTGGCCATAACCGCGATGAGATTGTCCACGGTGCCGTTGAACTGGGTCGAAGCGCTCGGTAATATTGATGCTCCGAGAGCTTTCGAGCCTTTACCTGAAATTGGGAAGAACCTTTTAGACGAAGAACAAGCCATATTTATTGGGAAGAGACTGGATTCTGCAACAGTCAAAACGGCTAATACTTTTAAAATGTAGGGTACAAATACAACAAGGTTGTTACAACAAACATATTTCTATAACTATATAATTTGTAACATAGTTTTTGTATTTAAATAAAGCAATTTTGTATATATTACTTATGAATGCAGAATAGAGGGAGATGCAGTCAGTCATTATTATTAATTTTATTATAGTTTCCTTTAACTTAAAGATTGTAAACAAAAGTAATTTTTATATGACATGAAATTATAAATAAACTAGCTGTGCCCCGCGGTTTCACCCGTGTAGACGTTGTACCCGTGTGAGTATCGGGGAAAAAATACCATATGTGTTATTCCAGGGTCTAGACTATATACATACCAAATGTAAGCTTAATCGGTTGAATAGTTTTAGCGTAAAGAGGCAACAAACATACAGAGAAATTTTCGATTTCATAATATTAGTAGAAAGTTGTTAGTTGTTGAAGATGTGTCCTTACTTTTTCTAACATTGAGCATTTTCATATTTTGATCCTGTTCTTTTTGAGTTTGTCGCGCCTTTTGTAGTTCTGAACGTTTGTTGCTTTGTTCGGCCGCTTCTTGTCTCTCCTGCTCGAATTCTTCTTGCAGTCGTGACGCGTCCCAGCCCGTCGAGGATCGGAGCGCCTTGTCGATTTGTGCCAAGTTTGTCCTCTCTTCTTTTTTGAACTGAAAAACATATTTTTTTGTGATTAAGTTTAGCTTCGTGACAGCGTATACTTGGTATCCTACCATAAAGGTAGGAGGACATGAGACGTGATAGTTACACAGTTGAAATTTTCACAGATGAAGTATTTCTGTTGCCGCTATAATAACAAATACTAAAAAACAGAATAAAATAAATATTTAAGGGGCTCCCATTCAACAAACGTGATTTTTTGCTCGTTTTGCTCGATATTGATAACGGCACGGCAACAGGTAGACGGTTCAAGTATTCACAGAATATTTAGTTACATATTAATTTTAAAAATAAAACCGGTCAAGTGCGTGTAGGGCCACGCACAGTGTAGGGTTCCGTAGTAGTATAATATTTAACATAATTATTTTTAAAATTATCCAACACCCAAGCTAAACTAATAAAGTTATCTTAACTGCTATAATTTTCCTTTAAAGTTCATCAAATGCAATATCATCATGAACTTTTCCAGATTTTTCAAGATAGCAGTTTAGCTTTTAGAGGAAGGGGGTCGCGGGGTGAGGGGGGGGGGGGGGCACCCTACTGGAACAAAAATTTGCACTTTAAAGTTTAAAATTTCGTAAATGGAGCATTGAATCGAAAAATAGTATTAGCATTTAAAAGAGCTATTCAACAATACTCCTCACGATGGGGTAGACAACTAAAAAAAATCCCCCCTTCACATGTAGGGGAGCTACCCAAAAATAAATGTTTTCCTAAATTTTATTTTACCACTTTGTCAGCGTAATTGATATACACAGTACACCCCCCTACACAATTTCGGCTTTCTAGTACTAACGGTCTCTTTGCAAAACCTCGGACAGACAGACAGACAGACAGGCGGACATGACGAAACTATAAGGGTTCCTTGTCAGGACTACGGAAGCCTAATGAATAATTAAACTAAAATTACACAAATATTTATAGGGGCCTCCCATACAACAGACATGATTTTTAGCCGTTTTTATAGATAATGGTACGGAACCCTCGCGACTCGCACTTGGCCAGTTTTTTTATTCTATGGCATTGAACTTGCAACACAGAGGAGCTCTCGTTTGCCATGAGTAAGTACTTTATACAATTACAGTTGCTGCATTGTTCCAAGCCACTGTTTGATGAGTGGGTACTATGAATAAAGTAGGATAATGAATAAATTATACATATTTTAAGCTTAAGATCTCGTCTACTCCTCCCCACGAATAGCGGCACTACGTAAGTCAGCGCCGATAGCCTCGAGTGCTATGTAGAAGCGCACAATCTACGCGCCAATCTACGCCGCGGCCGCTGTTAAGGCGTACTATGAATAAAGTAGAATATGAATAAGTACACATTCTATAGACGATTACTGGCAGGATTCGGCCGGCGGTGCTTCAACGGTTGTGCGTTTTGTAATTGTTTTGGCAGTATATTGCCGGTGGGTACTTTTAGCGGTTAAGCTTAAGATCTCGTCTACTCCGTCCCGGGAAAAGCGGCACCATCAAACTGAAGTCAGTGCCGATAGCCGCGAGCGCTCTATAGAAACGCACAGTTTCTGCGTTGTTCAAATCCGCAGTTTTATAAGAGGGATGGCGTACTATGAATACAGTAGGATAAGTAATACACACCTTAAACTTGAGATCTCGTCTACTTCTTCTTGGGAACAGCGGCACCATAGAACTGAAGTCAGTTGCGACAACGCAAGCGCTATAAATTCGCAGTATCCGCGTCATAGTGTTGACACTATGAGTGAAATAAGAAATTAATATCAGTAATACATACTTTAAAGCTTGAGATCTCGACTACTCCTTCCCGACAACAGCGACACCATAAAACTGAAGTCAGTCACGAAAGCCTCGAGTGCTCTGTAGAAGCGCACAATTTACGCCGCAGATAAGACGTACTACGAATAAAGTAGAATATGAATAACTACACTTACTTTAAGCTTAAGATCTCGTCTACTCCGTCCCGGGAAAAGCGGCACCATCAAACTGAAGTCAGTGCCGATAGCCGCGAGCGCTCTATAGAAACGCACAGTTTCCGCATTGTTCCAATCCGCAGTTTTGGGCGTACGTCGGTACACGCGACTTGTGGAGCTCATCCAAGCACCTTCACGAACCACTGAGTCGGATAGCTTGCGTTGTTCCGATTGTTGGATCACCTGAACAGACAATTTTGACATATTATGATAGACTTTGCTCATCTAGAGAGGATGGATAAAGGAAGATTGACGAAACAGATTTGTGAGTCCAGTTTAAATAGGCCAGCCGGTAGAGGCCGACCTAGGCGAACGTATCACGAATCACGAGCAGATCTTTAACGTTTTAAAGAATGCGAAGTCAGAAGTACTTATAACCGGCGATGTATAAAGGCGCTCATGAAAGTGGAAGAAGCGAAAGATATAACATTCACATACATTTTGAAGTTCCATTTAGCATGAACGCTAACAGTAATTGTATTTAGTCTACAGGACAGTAAGTATAGTAACAAATCTTACCAAGCTCTGTTCATCCAATATAATCTCTCCATTAGGTCCTAACTTTATCTGCGGCACTGGCGCAGCAGAATCGTCATCATCGGCAGTAGCCGGTTCTTCAGCCACTTCCTCCTTCTTGCTTTGCACTTTACGTTGTTCCTCTTTCTTGTTGGCCTCGTTTGCGTTTATTTCATCTTGATCAGGTCTACGGAGTTCAGAAGAATAGAAATCCTGAATGATCTGTTTAATTATTTGGGTTTTTTTATATCTTATAGGCTAGCGTTTGACCACTATCTCACCTGTTGTTAAGTGATGATGCGGTCGAAGATGGTAAGCACGCTAGGCCTAGAATGGGAACTGGCTCTCAATTAAAATTAAGCTTTAACAAAAACATTTTGATGGTCAATTTTACCATCGGGCTTATCGCGTAGCTCATGATTATAAATAATACTTAGACGCGACCCGCCCTAACTCCGCACGGGTAGAGCGTATATGCCCAAATTTTTTGCATTATGGCGTAGCTCATGATTTGATAACTTCTAATTTTTAGTTCTTCTAGAGTAGTCTAGAATCAATCAATCTATCCATATTTATTTACTGATAAAATGTACCTAAGTCTATTAATTAGATACTTACATGATAGGGTTGGTCATGGGGTTATAGAATATCAGGTCAAACATGGTAAGTTTGTCGCGTTGCACGGATTCCTTGCGACGTCGCATGGCTGCCATACGTCGACTCACTTCTAGACGGCGAACTCTGTCAAATAAATACAATATATTATACACCACAGAGAGCAATTTCCGACAGGTGGTAGGAGCATTATATCCATGTTCCGCCAGACTTGCTACAAAAACGTAGCTTACCACTATCAAGGAACAAATCTGCCGATAAACCTTACGGTGTTTCGGCAGCACATAGCCCTTGTGAGTTAAACTATTATAGTACTAGCCTTCTTTTGGGTCTGTCAGGCGGAACAACCATCAATTTTAATTTTGTAAACGAAAATATTTCCGCGACTCAATAGCTCACGGATTATGAATATTCAACATTGAAAGTGACGCGAATATACCTGATTTAAAACACAATACCTATTATTATAGAAGTACCGACTATTATACAGGATTACACTGAGATCATATATTTAAATAAATATACAACATAAACTTAACATGATTTAACATAAAAATTAAACCAACATATTAACTTAACTATGGCTAAAAGTAAAATACAAACAATACTTGTTTAATCTAAATTATATAGGCCACATGCATGGGCAATACAAGTATGGTGTATTTAACTTACTTAGATACATTTTTCTCCTTTAACGGTGATCCAATGGTAGCTGGCGTTTGTGGCGCCATCTGGCTTACACTCGAACATACCGAGTCGTTCCTAACGCGGGCTACGTCTCTGAAAAATGAATAGTATTTTTAATGATTTAAAATTAGTCTGCAGAATCGGATATTTCAAATCTTAATGCAATAGTTAAAAGTGATTATTTCGATAAACTATGAAAATTATATCGAATAGAAGTTTTGGGAAAGTTTAAATCAATCTAGTAGCGGAACCTGCATGGTGTTAGGACTCTGTCTAGTGTCTGCCTGGCCAGTACAACTACCGCCCTAAAGTTGTCAAATCTGTTACCAAAACTGTTGATGAGAGCCGTAGTTGAGAGCTAATTACCAGTCTCTTAAAAACCAGTGAGATAGTAGCCCTAGTTACCCTATTCCTATATATTATCATTATATAAAAAAATCTTCGTCACTCTAAAATAATTAAAATAATAATGTTTAAGACTTTAAGTTACCATGTAGGTGATGATCCAATGCGATAGTTATATTAAAACCTTACAGTGTTCCAGCAGCATACAGCCCTTGAGAGTCAGAGTATTCTAGGCCTAGCAAGTTCACAATCTTCGACCGCATCATCGCTTACCCCACAGGCACGATAGTAGTCAAACGCTAGGCTTAAAACATTTAAAAAAAATCAATTACCTGTTAGGCAGTGAGGCCAATGTACTGTGAGAGGTGTGGGAGTCATGTCGCTGCCTGGATGGTACGGGCGTTGAGGATCCTCCATGCAATGCTCGGCGGTTTTCATCTTCTGACTCGCTTGCACTGCCCTGCAATACATTTTGTGTAATGTACCCACTCTTACATTATGTTGTTTGTAACGTTATGATAAGATATGATAATGGGACAAGCTTGGAATATTATCTAATGAAATTAGACTGTTTCCTCTTAATTCAGATATGAGACATTGTTATACTAAGTTCAGCAGTTGAATTAGTACAAAATTGACAACTGACTATTGTACTATAGACTGGCCAGACAACTAAGTGACTGAGTGGCAGAGGTCAACATCAAAGGAAATCACATTGGGAGCGGGTGGCAGATGAAATATGGACTTTGCTAGCCATAAGCCCGTCTCCACCATCCTGTAATGTTACAGGTGCTCTAGGTGCTATCCAGCTAATTATAAGACATGTGATTTTTAGCTTCACAAGCTCACTTTAAAATTTGATATTTATAACAATAACAAGAACTATTGAGCAATTTGTCAATAAAACTTATTGATTTGTATAGAATATACATTTCTACATGCTTAAACCTTTTGAGCGCTAAAGTCACATATACGTGCCAAGCACTGGTGGGCCCTGTATGCCAAGCATCTTCTATAGATGACAAAAACCATACAAAACCGTACTGCTTGGCGTTCAGAGCATGGGAGTGCGTTTGTAGTGTGGTGCTCAAAAGGTTAATGGTATTTGTTCATTTTCTATGAGGTTTCTGTCCAAAAGCATGTATGTAACATGGTGAACAGTAGTAGTATAAAAACAACTGTCTAAAGTAAACAATGTAACTCAAATATTGTTTTATCACATTATACCAAATTGTACTTATTGTAATAGTTCATGTTATGGGAATATAAAGAAAGCTACTGTTTCATACAATGTATAACTAATTCTGTGACAAACTCCTTATTATATAGCTATCATCTTAGTTAGTTTTTGTTTTGTCTGGAATGAATTTGACTGTACAATGTGGTTAATTTAATTTAATTTCAGAAAAATATGCTGTTGCCCACTGGACTACTGGGTCTGTCATTTAAATACACACTGTCATTTTAAATACATTTCAACTCAATAATAAAAATATAACATACCCGTGAAATGTTTCTCTCAACTGACCCAAACTAACTGCACCTCGCGACTTTGCCTGCGCTTAATATTGGTTATAAAAGTTTCTCTTGAATCACTGTTGCATAGTTTAATAGATCGAGGTGTACACACACGGGAGCAACTTTGTTTTATACTATGTAAAGATTACCAATAACATGTTACTTACAGGTATACTATTCCTTCTCATGGGCCCCAATCTTGGCACCGGACGAAGTTTATGTCGCACTTTCGTTGGGGATGGTAAGGGAACAATAGGGTCAAACAGAACTTCTGCATTTTCAGAAATTATTTCATTTTTCAATACATGAATCGGTTTGGGTGCATTACAGACTGGCTTTAGAGGGACAATGCCATCCATTACATCTGGGGTTTCTGGAGTATTAGGGCTAGTGTAACCTGAAATATAAGTAAGAATTATAACATGCTAACATTTGATTAAGATTAAGATTTGCACATGTCTACCACAGAATTGTACAATGTACACAACCAGCATTTTCTATTTTGTCCTTAGCTTCAACATTTTCTTCAACACACACAGTGTGTTGAAGAAAATGTTCGCACATATCACACTTAGAAGTGTGTGACACACTTCTAAGTGTGATGTCGGCAAATTCAGAACTTTGGTTCATAAAGAAGAGTTGGGATGGCTTGATTAGTAACTGTTAGGGAATATTGAACTATACACTATACATTCCTCCACTCTCACCTCAAATTATAAGTAAGTTTTACACACAGATACTTACTCTCTATGATATTTTTATCTACAGCTGCAGTACTACTATTTGGTTCAGTTTCATTTACTGTTTTTGGAGAAGGAGGATCTCTACTCGCAGTTACTTTACTATGTTTATCTTGGAGTTCCAACAGTCTCTTATGTGGAGTGATGTGCTTTTCAACACCAACTTCTACCTCAATTACTGGTGTCCTTACAACAGGCGATCGTCTTTTTAAAGGACTTGCTCTGGATTGAGGCGATACAAACACATCAGTGCGCCACGCTGCAGGCCTGTTTGTATCAGTTTTATCACGCAGAGGAGTATTACAACGTTTCTCAGTCGCCCCATGTGTTGCGACCGGGACTTTCCAGTCGGAAGCAACTTTCTCGATATCTGGAGTACGTCTTAGGGCACGTGGTGATTGCCGAGGAGACGGAAGAGCGGCTCTAGCCGGGGAGCCTCCAGAATGCTTATCGACAGATGTCCGCCGCACCTTCGGACTTTTAATCAAATTTTCAGCTAGGTCCTTTGCCTGATCCTTTTTCTTACTGTCCGCAGATTCAGTATTTTTTCTTCTTTGCGGTAGCGCAGCTACAGCTTTTATTCTAGCACGTCTCGTCGACATTATAATTATCCAAAAACTTGAACGGTGAGCAGAGTCTGGTAAATAAATAAATATTTATCGTAACGAACACTTTATAATAAAATTGTTATGTAGTATAAAGACGGTTTTAAATTAAATATCATGCTATTATTCGTTTAATATTCACAATAGCGAGAAATAAAATAATATTTTTTGCACAACAATACAATACGGTACACATGCACGCCACGGTCAAAGAGAATATAATACTACGTTACACGGTAGTTAACTGTCAAGTCAAGTTTGACAATAATGACAATTGACAAGACAGAATAGTTTGACTTGACTTTTGAATGTAGGTGATATACAGAACATTGACAGCTGGGCTGCGTTCCATGTATGCGTCTTTACGTCCTCCGGAGAACATTGTTTTGTTGTTTTGCAACAACATGAACATCGACGTCATGTCAATTAAACCCCTAATCATTATTGGCGCGCGGTACAATCAATTCCGCAACTGGCCGAGGTATGCGGTCGCGGGGAACTGTTTGTGATTGGCGCTTCCGACTAGTTTCCGGGTAGAACTCTTAGTGAATGTTAACTTATCACCTCTGTTCAAATTTCAAGATCGTAACAAAAAAATAAAGATCTTTTATACAAACTCGCATGAGCCCTAAGACCTCCTTAATCCAGCCCTGTCGCAAAATCCGTTAAAAGCGAATTATTACTAAATAAATTTATTACTAAAAAATTCTGGCCACATTTCAAATTTGTAGCAAAAACATGAAGGACTTCCATAAAAAAAATGGCGAGTGCAAGGGCACTCGCAATTTTTTTTTGGACAAGAGGCCTTAAGGGGTCTAAGGAGACCCCTTAAGGCCTCTTGTCCACGACACGGTTGTTCAACCGTACGGTGTGTTAGCCGTACGGTTGAACTATCGTGCTAGCTTGTACATGATACGGCAAAATCACCGGGCGAGACATTGGCTAAGTACTGGCTAGCTACCTACTGACCGTTACGAATCCGTGCATACGTCCGGCGCCGTCGACACACCCCGATAGACTGCCATACAACACTGGTGAAAATCACGCCGTTCGTAGACGCGGCGCGCCGAGGGGCAGTCACGGCGCACACGGCCGCGGCGCCGTGACATGGCGCCACCGTGCACGTCTACAAGCTTTCATAGTGATCCATACAACACTGACGACCGTGCCTACACGCGGCGAATTAACCGTAGATTTTCACGGCGATAAACCGTGTGTGGACAAGAGGCCTAATCCGGCCCTGTCGCAAAAACCGTTCTTAACGGACGTCTACTAACTATGAACTACCTCCCTGCCAAATTTCATCTTTGTACGTCCAGCGGTTTTCGAGATTTCGTGATAAGTAACCTTTCGCTTTTATATATATAGATTATATAATATGCCAATAAACATATGCATAAGTACTATTATCCCATTAAAAATTATGCGTTAAGAACTGTTATGGTAAAGTAATAAACTAGCCAAGTGCAAGTCGGACTCGCACTAGTAGGGTTCCGTACCACACTACAGTATTTTATAAGATCGAGCAAAAAATACCACTATAATTTATTGCTGGCAAAAAATGATCGTGGTATTTTTTGCTCAAATTAATAAACATTTTATGTCTTATAACGCCATCTAACTTCTAACAAACGTGTTAGCGATCGACATTTCAATATAACGCCATCTATAGGACATTTACCTAACTAAGTCTTCATAGATGGCGTAAACAACACGTACTTTATCCCATCTTGTTTCGCCATACAAACTTTGAATCCCCGTTGCGTATCCGGGAGGAATTTTTAGAAAATCCTTTCTGAGCGGATACCTACGTCGTAATAACTATCTGCATGCCAAATTTCAGCGCAATCCGAAACATAGTGATTTTCACCATTGCACCCTCTTAGCGGTGGAATTTCAAAAAAAACTGAAACACTTATTTACTTATTTTTTCACTGAAGCACTTATGTGAAGTTTCGAATAGAAAATACTGTCTAATCTTGTTTTTCCATACAAACTTTGAACCCCCGTTTCATCCCCTTCAGGGGTGCATTTCGGAAAATCCTTTCTCAGAGGGAACTATCGTCGTAATAACTATCTGCATGCCAAATTTCAGCGCAATCCGAAAGAATATTGATTTTCACACTTTGTTACCCCATTGCAACCTCTTAGGGGGGAATTTAAAAAAAACCTGAAACGCGTATTTACTTATTTTTTTACTGAAGCACTTATGTAAAGTTTCGGATAGAAAAGACTATCTAATCTTGTTTTTCCGTACAAACTTTGAAACCCCGTTTCATCCCGTTCAGGAGTGAATTTCGGAAAATCCTTTCTCAGAGGTAACGAACGTCGTAATAACTATCTGCATGCCAAATTTCAGCGCAATCCGAAACAATATTGATTTTCAGACTTGTTACCCCATTTCAGCCTCTTAGGGGTGGAATTTCGAAAAAGCCTAAAACACTTATTTATGTACTCAAGCACTTGTGTGAAGTTTCGAATAGAAAAGACTATCTAATGTTGTTTCTCCATAGAAACTTTGAACCCCCGTTTCATCCCTTTAAGGGGTGAACTTTAGAAAATCCTTTCTTAGCTGATATTAACGTCATAATAACTACCTGTATGCCAAATTTCAGCGCAATCCAAATCAATATTGATTTTCAGACTTTGTTACCCCATTTCACCCTCTTAGGGGTGGAATTTCGAAAAAACCTAAAACACGTGTTTACTTATTTATGTCCTGAAGCACTTGTGTGATGTTTCGAATAGAAAAGACTATCTAATAATGTTTCTCCATAGAAACTTTGAACCCCCATTTCATCCCCTTCAGGGGTGAAATTTGAAAAATCCTTTTTCAAAGGTAACTAACGTTGTAATAATTATCTGCATGCCAAGTTTTAGCGCAATCCGAAAAAATATAGATTTTCACACTTTGTTACCCCATTTCACCCTCTTAGGGGTAGAATTTGAAAAAAACTTTAAACACGTATTTACTTATTTTTTGTACTGAAGCACTTGTGTGAAGTTTCGGATAGAAAAGACTATCTAATCTTGTTTCTCCATACAAACTTTGAACCCTCATTTCATCCCCTTAAGGGGTGAATTTTGAAAATCCTTTCTTAGTACACCCCTACGTACTAAGACAAATATACCCTCCAAATTTCAAGTCTCTACGACCAGCGGTTTAGGCTGTGCGTTGTCTGTCAGTGAGTCAGTCAGTCAGTCAGTATGTCAGGACAAAGATTCTTATAGTATTAGATTGTATAAAATAATATTAATCTATATATATATATATATAATATTTAAACCAATCCGACTGATCTATGTATAATCTTTTCATTAAAAGCATTCCAATGACTCTAAACACGACATTTAAAATCTGAGCTTTAAGTTGGTGAGGATTTGAGTATTCTGTAGAGTCCAGGAGATGTCCCATCATCAGGTCAATGCTTCCATGTTCTTACAATATCGTTGAAGAAAAAGATTTTCGAATTGATCAGACCTATGAAAGTTGATTTCATAGCGCAATTAACTAGAAAAAAGCTCATAGTTATATAACGATTGAACGAATTTTCATGAATCAAAGCTAAGAAAACTCTCGATGAATACATCTATCTAAAAACTATCAATAATAAAAACGAAATCGGTTCATCCGGTTAGGTGCTAAGATGCTACAGACAGACACACAGATACACACGTTAAACGTATATTACATTATTACCTTACATTTTGCGCCGGGGAACGCCGTAAGATTACCGTGGCAGATGTTCTCCTTGGTGGTAAGCTACTTTTTGGTAGTTTTAATGATCCCACTACCACTGTACGAAAACTCATGATTCATGAATGCACATAAAAGTTTCATTGGTAGGTATATAGCTAGGATTAGAACCAACGACCCTCGGGTCAGAATCAGGGTAACTATCCTTTACGCCAAAGGGCCGTCCAATATCACTACGTAAGTATTATAAAACAAAGTCCATCACTGCGTCTGTCTGTCTGTTCGCAATAATCTCAATAGCTACTGAACGGATTATCATGCGGTTTTCACCAATAGCCGGAGTGTTTATGAGGAAGGTTTAGGTGCATAATTCGTTAAGGTTTTGTGTAAATTGGATGAAATATGACGATGATTGTTAAATATGTTCATATTTTATATTCGATGCAACAAACGGATGCAAATTTTCTAGGCATTATTTATGTTCTACCCGTGGGAAGCCGGGGTGGGCTGCTAGTATATTATATATTATCAACACAAATATAATAAATGCGAAAGTCAGTTTGTTTATTTGTTTGTTTGTATGGGACTTCTTCACGGTCAAGCGGCTGGACCGATTTAACAGAAATTTTGCACAAAGATAGCCAGTATTATAGATTAGACTATAGGATACTATTTAACGCGGGCGAAGCCGCGGGGCACAGCTAGTATAATATTATAAATGCGAAAGTAAATCTGTATTTCTGTCTGTCTGTCTCGCTTTCACGCTTAAACTACTGAACCGATTTAAATAAAATTTGGTACACAGATAGTCTAGAATCTTTTAGAACTTTTTAATGCGAAACAAGGGATGTAAAGGATTGAAAGGGGGGATGAAAAGTTGTATGGAAGTATCGTCATTTTTAGAGCTAGAAGCTTGAAACTTATTATTTAGGCTGTTGATTCGATATAAATAAATATGACATACAAAATTTGTAAAAGTTGTACCCTCAAGGGTGTCAAATAACAAAAGGGAATAGGGGATAAAAGTCTGTATGGAAATATGTAAGGTTTATGTAAATGTTTTATAAGTTTGCTACAAGAGACAAAATATTAGAGCTATCCTGATGTAACATTTACGGAGTCAATACATAATATGAAAGTGAAGTTAACTTGAGGAAAGGATAAGGGGGATAAGTGTGCTTATCCGAACGGGCAGACAGACGATGATAAAATGTTTATACGTATGTGTCTTATTTGAAAAAAAATTGCCTAAATAACTAAAAAAATCTACCCAAAGTATTATTCCACGCGAACGAAGTCGCGGGAACAGCCTAGTGCTCAATATTTTTTTAACACACAACCCGCAGCGCATTCGTCATACACACTCTCGTCTCACATTATGATCTAATTTCAAATCCAGCTACGTATTAAAACAATTACCGCTATAATTTTGAACAATAATAAGTTCAGGTACGTAGTATTATAACCTGTTCTGTGGTTTAGGTGTAATAAGTAGGTAAGGTAAGAAAAATAAGATCGTTTAAAAAACTAAAAAAAACCGACTTCAATGCCGCGCTATTAATTTTCAGTACCAATTTTGAGATGTTTATCTCCATATCTCTGGAGATACTTATCAGACCTCGATAAAATTACCATGGCACCACACTTGGGATATCTCCTTTTCAACAAAAAAATAATAATTAAAATCGGTTCATAAACGACGAAGTTATCCGCGAACAAAAAAAAACATATATACGGTCGAATTGAGAAACCTCCTCCTTTTTTTGAAGTCGTTGATTAAAACAGTATTTTGTTAAAAATGAGCTCTTTCTCTAGGTTTTACATATTTCACTTCCCATAACTCGTTCCTTATTAGCGTTTCTATCAAATGGTGTAATAATAAAGGATGTGTAGGTATTTTTTTCTTAAAAATCAACGGGTTCAGTTCCGGGCTAGGAATATTGAATATTCAAAAATCCAATGATTTAATTTTCATCAAAATCTGGCCCTAGGCACCTTTGAGTATTTTTTGCTATTCCTCATAGTTTCGAATATGGCCATCCACGCCCACATGAAAAATTCTGCTGTATAGGTTAGGTAGGTAATGTTCAAGTGTGTATGGTAGACGTAGGAAAAGTAGGGGAAAATAAACGAGGTATGTTTTCTTCATTCTTTTAATGCATTTTCTCTAATTTTCTTGACAGCGATGAGCACTTTTGGTGAAAATAGATACCAGAAATTAGTAAAATATATAACAAATAGGTAATTCAGATTAAAACCTATAAGATGATTTCGTTAAGGTTTCACTTACTTCCAGTAGACTTTACAATAAAAATAGATCTTTTCTATAAAATTTATATATTTTACAAAAGCGGTAATGTTAAAGTTAAAACAACAACAATTAAATGCCTCTGGGAATGGAACGCAATTATAATAATAATAATATAAATCTCTTTGTAGATAAATTGACAGATAGTCACTCTGTTAAGACCAATTTGGTTGTATAAATATCTTACGAGTACAAAGTAGATATCTATCGGTGTCCGTAAGTCGCTGAACTGAGTACTAGGCTGCGTTCATCTACAGTAAGCTACTGCGTATTGGTTCGTCATTCATTTACTATATTTTGGCTAAAAAGTCAACATTTGCAAAACTCTCTTTACAAATTGTCATGACACTATAAGAATAGTCAACGACGATCGTACGGCGCTCGCACGGCGGCCGGCTCGGCGGCTACTAAGATAAGATATGTCACTCGTGTACCTAGAGATAACTGCTAGTAGAAGCGGTCTGCTAGTAGCCAAGCCTGCCAGCACACATCCAACAGAATCGAAACAGAAGTCAGAGAGAGAAAGAGAGAGAAGCGTGCGAGTCATGCACACAAACCGTAACTATACCTACTCACTCGTTCTAAGGAGGTCGCCGAGCCGGCCGCCGCCAGCCGCCGCTCTATCACATCACTTAATTCGTCCGAATTTGTTAACTCTCCGGCCTACTTACTCCTACGAAATGATCACTATCGACAATAAATTATTTTCTCCTACAATTAAAACAAGGTATGAAGTGTAGTGCACGAGAACCGAACGCCCGTCAGCACGGGTAATTGACTGGATCGCTCCAACGAACGCCCGCTACCACTCCCGTTGGAACCGCGCTAATGCGAATCCTCGATATTACAATATTTACAGAAATGACCGTCAAAAGATTCGAAGCGCTACTGATCCACCTCTACTTAGGAAACCGAGAGAATTGGTTTGCGCTAATCGTGCCGATTCAACGGTAGATATGACTACTTATAATTAAAAACGAAAGCAACCGAGTGCATTGGAGTCGCTATGCGTAGAATGCGTGAGGCTCGCGTGTTGTGCGTCGCATGTGCAGCCTACGCGGGCCCGGCCGGGGCCGAGCCTCGCTTAAACTATCTCACGATCCAACATTTATAAACATTTTATATAAAGAACTTCGAATACATCAATATCTCGGAATCGTGATTATCAGGAACGTTTATATACTTCGAACATTTTATATCGCGATCGAATATTCCGCTTTCAACAATAGAGGTCTAAGTATTTCATACGCCAACAAAGCATAAAATAGTGATATCTTTACAATTCAGTCTAGTCTATATAATTATTTTCTCTTTAATGGCAAGGTATCTCTATAAAGATTCAATAGTATTCTTCAATATATAACAGGTATATCTATACAATCGGAATACGTCACGTATTCGATTCCTCTCAGCGTCAATGATATAAAATTTAACCTAAATTATAACACAGGAGAATTAAGTATAAGATCACAAAATGAGATTCATCGGGCGGCGCGTGGGCGCGCGCCCGGCGAAGTCGCAGCTATAATACTCGTGTCTACGCTACTCTAGCGGGCGGCACGCCGCACGTCGCACGCCCGTCGCCGGCCAGAGCCGCCCGCACTAAGCCTAGTATTGCTATGTGTCGCCGCTCGCGCCGGCTACCATGCCGAACGTCGTCAGGGTGCGATGCCGGCGTCCGACTTGTGGAAGGTGGCGCCCGTGGAGCAGAGCGCCGGCGCACCGCCCTGCGCCGAGCTGAAGTCATGCTCGGACTTGGGGCGCGGCAGCGCGGCCGCCACGCCCAGCCCGGGCAGCGCCACGCCCGCCATGCGGCACGAGGCGGCCTGCAGGGGCTGCAGTGCCAGCCCCAGCGAACGCTCCGATAGTCGCGCCACGCTGTCGTCCGACAGGCTCACGTGCTCCGCCTCCGCGGCCAGCGCGTTCACCACGGCGTTGATGGTGTTGCCCTCGGACGTGGTGTCGTCCTCGCGGTGCGCCACCAGGTTAGGGTTCTTGCCGATCTTGTTCAGTCGCTCGGCAGCCACGCTCTCCATGGTGCGCCGCATCAGCGGGTACTGGTCCAGCACGGCGTTGAAGTGGTCCACGGATAACGAGAACAGGTTGCAGTAGGTCTCGGCGCGGACGGAGGCCACTCGGCGCGCGTTCGTCAACAGACAGATCTCGCCGAAGTAAGAACCGTCCGAGAGGCTGGTGGCGACCTCACCGTTCGCCATCACAATGTCGACTATTCCTTCTTGGATGAAGTACATTTTGCTTCCGATCGTTCCTTCCTTTATGATGATATCACCTGAAATTATACAATGTTTGTATTAGGATTGTTATATAAAATCTTGTATAAGTATACCTACTTGATCAATTCAAAACGAGAATTAAAGAGGTATTACACCACACTGAATCAAGGTCCGTACAAACCGTGTAACTCCTTAATCAGAGAGGGCTACGCCTACCCTTATTTAGGGACCTTGATTTAGTGTGGTGTAATACCCTTTTTAAATGAAAAGAGTTAGTGCGCTGTTATATAAATATATACTTACCAGGTTGGAAGACTTCATAACGCAGTTTAGTGACGACATCCGACACGAAGTTGGAATCGGCATTCGCGAAGAATGGTACTGAGGCGACGAGAGATCTGCAGTTGTAGTTGATGACATCTTCCCTGAGCTTTTCGCTGAGCTCGCCCAGGATGAGTTCTTCGTCGAAGAATTTTCCCTGGTACCGATGCTCGAAGTATTCCGTGATGCGTTGCCGCATCTCTCTGGGAAGTTTGCGGTATGCCATATACTCCTCTACTTGTTTCACCTGTAATTTAAACGATTATAATTAGCACATGTTGCAAGTTGAGGGATTGCATTGCCCGCAAAATGAGAACAGCTTTTGCCGCACGCGATAAAACATACCAAATGATATATGTCGTGATGGTTTATGTTTATGAGGTGTGATTATGAATGCAAGATTAATGAAAATGGTAATATAGCAAAAGATGTTCGCTCGGGCTCTACACCAGCTACCACCACGCCAAGTTTTGCACAGTTGCACGTGTAAAGCGACAGCCTAAAACTTCAAACACACTCCAGTGGTAAAATACAGATACAGACCATGCACGTTATACCTACCGATAACAAAAAGCCCTGAATATATTGGAAAGACATCGCTATCTACAACAGCACACTATCTCGACCTAACCCTAAAACTGATGGTTAGTACTACCCATGGAAAGTAAACTGTTATGAACACCCACTTAACATTTATGGCATTTGTTAAAAGTGAAGACATGAATATTGGTGCAGATGAAGTTTTATACAGTTCTAAACAACCAGTGAAAACACTAAACAAACATTCGCGCTGTACTCACGTCTAATCTCTGAAACAGGCAAAGGTGTTTTAGTGATAATTTCTCTCAGATAGATGGTGAAATTTCTCTGCACCGTTGTTGAATCGATAAATTGAGTTCTTAGGAAACCGGGACGAGGAGGTGACATCAATTTTAATGCTTCTAGTTTTACGAACCGTTCCCCGATGTGGCAGCTATAGTTCAGGTGTTCATAACGATTTACACAGAAGTTATAGTCACTATAAAAATGATAGTACCTAGTGGCGGTGTGATATATTTTTAGATGGTGTTGGTAGAGTTTGTTAGACATTTATGTATTTACAGATTTATGTGTTCATGTGCTCTATATTGATTCCTAAACCGTCATGTGAACCAGGTTATATGACGAAAGATGACGAACGATAAAAGTCCGGTTCTGTAGATTTACGCCTGATATCTACTTTATCAGTGCCTTTGGTGATGATGATCAAATTAATAAGTTTCGATATAAGAGTAGGTACCGCTGAGGTATAGAGCTTCGTTGCATGTTGGTTTGATACCTATGAAAGCAAACTCTTACCTTTTCACGGTACTGTCTTCGAGAGGAGTCAAGGGACTGGATGAGATTGGTGGCGTGACCGAGGAAGAGCGCGTAACACGTGGCTCCCGAAATCATGGAGAGCATCGTGAGCCACATGTCTGTGAGAGACTGAGGCGGAAACCTGCCGTATCCAATGCAGAGCATATGGGACATGGCTTTGAACAGCGCCCATGAGTATTGTTCCAGCCAGAATGCTTCCTGAAATCATAATCAAGTAGTAATAAGTAAACAAGTAGGTAATTGTGTTCCGACGGCATAGCCCTTAAGAGTCAGGCTATTCTAGATTTAGCGTGTTCACCATCCTCAACCAACCTTAACACCAGCCGAGATAATGGTCAAACGCTAGCCTATCTATAGACGCAAAAAGACACACTTGATTCCTTTTGTGGCGTTAAGAAAGGCGACCACTTGTATTAAGCTTAGGACGTTGCAACCGAAGATATCGCCATTCGGTTCATCGATTTTCATAATTTAGATTAGTTAGATTAAAGTCAGTTATAATTTCCAGCTTATTATCAGACACGCGTGGTTCGCCCATTCTTCCTTGGTTCATCTGTCACGTGTTATCTGACGATGTCTCTAAGTTATGTGCTTCTTTTCCAAAAACAACAAAAAATATTTACGATTAATACAAAAATCTGATAGCAAAACTCAAAACTCTAAGCATTTATTCAGTACTAGCTGTACCCGCGACTTCGTTCGCGATTCCTACAAAATCTTAACAAAACTTAACGTTAGTGTGGCTACACTTAATTTTTTAATCGTCTCATTAACGTTCAAATCAATGCCTTATATTATGATTAGGCCAAGAGAAGTTATATCTGCTACGCTGTAATTTTTTTTAATGTAACAATTCATGTCTTAATTTAAATAATCCACACTAACATCATAACTATCAATATATGGGATATATATGGGCACTATTGCATTGCCCCGTTTGGTAGATAGGGTTACAATTTTAATGACAATGTATTTTAAATGGAATACTTAAACAATTTTTAATTGCATATACTATTACATAATATATTGTCTAACGAAAATTTGGCAAATATTGTACTTTGGTATGTAGATACAACGTCGTTATAATGTATCAAGCCGCACAAAAATCCAGCCTCATAGAGAAGCGCTCGTCCAACGTTTGATCTCCTACATTTAAAGATATACCTATAACGACAACTAATCACCTTGATATTCTCGGCATCCCATTAAGTATCGACTCTTAATTTTACTTTTATATCACTACATAATATAAAACAAAGTCCCCTGCCGCGTCTGTCTGTCAGTTTGCGATAAACTACAGAATTTGCGGTTTTCACCAATAGATAGAGTGATTCATGAGGAAGGTTTATGTGTATAATTCGTTAAGGTTTTATGTAAAGATTAATTTATACTCGACGCCACAAAGTGATGCAAACAGATATACAGGCATATATGCTCTACCAAGCAGGGCTAGCATGGCAAGGGGACTATTTTGTCTTTCCACCTATCCGTGTAGACAATATTTCACCCGGGACAACAGTTTAATCTATATCAAAGCGATGGTTGACGGTTATAAAAAAATCCAGCTAAGTAGATGCTTAACACTATTGATAGCAGAATAGAAAAACTCATCAACGACGACTCCAATAAATTCGACAACCGGGGATAGGCTTATTAAAAACGTTCATATATAACCTTTAATAAGAGGCACCTTTCAATTTCAGCCGGGCTATTCACAATCATTCGAAAAAAAATTCGGATTCAGAAACTACCTCCCCTTCGACTTAGATCTTTGCAATTCACAATTATCGGAACGGAGATACTTGCATTTCAATTCGTTAAATCAGCGATTCTAAATGGAAATACAATTACGTTTATAATTTTAAATGTCACTTTCAATGAATTTGAATGTATCCGATTTCAATTAGAGTACGGAGAGTACTCATAGATACATATTTGACCATCTTCATAATAAAAGTTAACACACTCTTTTTTTGTAAATTATTTTTATGATGATTTTTTAGCACGAAATAGTAAGTTACTTTCTTGTGTGTCTGTCGGTCATTCCAGGTGTAATCTGACGACTTAAATTTCAAATATTTTCCAATTAGTTATCCAGCTGAAAGATTCAGGGAAGCTAAAATATCGATGAAAATGCATTCTATAGCGTGGTTTTTAGATACATTTTAACCGACATTTATTGCTTTGTCTAAAGCATGTTTTAAGTTTTTCGGGTATTTATCTAAAGAGAGTGAACTTAAACAATAGAAAGTCTTAACTGGCTAAGTGCAAGTCGGACTCGCACTCGTAGGGTTCCGTAACATAAGCGTTTTTATGAAAAACAAATGTATATTTGCGGTTCGGATAATGTGCTATATCTCAAAAACTACTGACTTCTAACCAATTTTCTGTTAAAGTTTTATTGAGATCTACAGGATATTTTTTTTTAGATTTTTCACTTTTTACACACACATTTTACCACTTTAGAAGTGTAAAACTTTCAAACGAATGACTTTGAAAAAAAATTGTTATAAAAACCTCAATGTAATTTTCAACGACCTATCCAAAAACATACCGCACGTAAAGGTTTGATTAAAAATATTTTTTTTTAGTTTCTGTTCCCATGTATGGGGAGCCCCCCCTTAATCTTTATTTTTTTTATTTTTGTATAAAACTCGTAAAGCTGTTCATAGAATACATCTACCTACCAAGTTTTAACTGTGTAGTCTTAAAAGTTTCGGAATGAAATGGCAGTGACATACGGACGGACAGACGGACGGACAGACATGACGAATCTAAAATGGTACGAAACTGCACATAATTTCTACCTAATAGAACTACGCCAGCGATACGAATTCAGAAGCTGGGAAACCCGACGATCCTGTAATATGTGCAGTTATAATGTGTAATGTAAAGTAAAACATCGACTGGCATAGCAATTCGTCATCTACATCTCATGTTTCAAATGGAAACCTACTTCGGTTATCTTACTTAGCTTCGCTTAGCTCTCATACATAGTTGGCTTTGAGTAACTCAAAGATAGTTGGGCGCTAGTTTCGTTTCGCTTATATTACAATAATGAGGCCTGTGTTTAATCCATCATCGGCAGAAGAACGATCGAGTGTCGTTTGCCGAACTCAGCTGATCTCCTTAAACTTAAGATAACAAAAGAGAGTGCGTATGCCACCATCATCCGAATATCTTTCTCAAAGATTTATTACTTTATTAATGTTATTTCTTGAGAGCGAATCGATTAGCAACATGCTTTTATTCGATTGATGGCTGGTTCGTGCGAGTCACAACTCAAACCACATTTTGCCACACGTAGTAGGAGCATTATATCGATGTACCGCCTGACTTGTTCACATAAAATAGCTTTTTACCATCAAGGAGAACATCTGCCGGCGTATCCTTATGGTGTCCAGCAACAAAAAGCCCTTGGTATTCAGGATCATTTTAGGCCTAGCGCATTCACTATCTTCGATGACATCATCGCTTAGCACCAGTCGAGATAGTCGTCAAACTCTAAGCCTATCAGCAGGGTTATTCTAAATCATTCGAAAGCAAATTCGAATTCGGAAACTGCCTTTACTTCGACTTGGATCTTGGCAATTCACAATGCTCTGATCGGTTAATTTTGATATATCAATTAGAAAAAAACAGTGATTTATTGGAAAGATTTCCTTTGCGCAAAACAGCTCAGGGAGCAAAAAAAGAATAAAATTAAAAATGAAGCTTCCGAAATCAGGATATGTTTTCGAATGATTAAGAATAAGCGCAAAATAACTAACAAATAATTACAAAAACATTACATTTTCGACAACATTTCTAACGTGTTGAGAATAGAACCTACAGCCATTGCTTCTTAAAGCAAGCTCTGTTCCACCTGATCCAATCATGTACATATGCAGTGTGGCGAATTTAAGCATAACAGTGTAAATCTGCACGTATAATTACAGAACCAGGAACGATTCCCGTATCATGTTTTTTTTTTTTTTTTTTTTCATGAAGACTTTGTTTTAAGTACATATACATTTGATCAAAGTATCATTTGAGAAGTGTTTACCTAATAGATTGCATACATTACATTACATTTACATTTACATAAAAATATCCTGTTTTTCCCGTGTCCCACCAAAACCTTTATGTTTTTCAGGATAACCAATATTCTAAATGTTATTCCATAGTATCAGCTATGCTCACTTTAAGTTTCATTAAAATCCGTCCCGTAGTTTCGATGTGATGATTTTTCAAACGGACATACATACAGACAAAAATTTTAAAAATTATATTTTCGGCATCTATAGCGTTCATAATGCTTCCCCCAATTTAAATTTCAAAAAAATATTCAAGTACAGTTTTCGCTTAGTTACTGTTTTATTATAGTATAGAAGATAGATAGATATAGAAGAAGATAGATATAGGCAGATTAAAAATCTGCACTAAAACACGTCTAATAATATTAAATAGATCATATCAATAAATATATATTCCTATTATTCATAGGTAGATATTAGGTACAATATTTAATAAGTAGGTACATAACTATATCAAACTCTTTGAATAAAGTATTTTAGTCATGAAACCCGTCTCTCCAGCATGTAAGGTGGTTTGACGAACCAAAAACTGCCAATAAGTTGGTTACTCGTTGGCCCATTGATGTTTACTGCTTCTCAGGGCTTATTACCGGTTGCCTCCTGTGCGTTTTATTGGACCGTTGTATATTTTAAAAGACGATAGTTATTTACATCGATGCGTGCTTCCAGCGATCACCGGTCACGTCTGGTTATAATTAACTCAATCATTTATGTCATGTGCTACCAACTATAAACAGTAAAGCTAATTCAAAAATAATATAAGAATGAATAGGTATTATTGTGCTTGTACGGTTAAACGGTATGAGGTCTTCTGTTAATGGTAGATGGTCTACTTACTAAAACAAATCAAAGTTTATATTGCTCACCTGTAATTCGTTTATTGCTACCCAAGAGTTCGGTGGAAACCCTTGAAGCATAGGAACGAGGAACTGCAGACAACCGGACCAGTGCCCGATTAGCAGCATCATGCAGATCAAATTGAATATCCGCATGAACACCGAGGCCATGTTGAGGAACTGCAAAGACGGAGTGGTCATCAGTCAACATCGGTTTTGAGGATGAGCATCGCCTCTAAAGGAAGCCGTGCGGAACGCTCGACGAGGACGCTCGAGTTCAAGCATCGCGATGATTCTCTACCGATGATTTCGTAAAATGTGAGAAAAAAATGTGATCGCGTGAGTCGAGTGTCGCATGCGTGGCGACGGCGAGGGTCGCGGTGCCGCGGCCGCCGCGCGGTCCCGCGATCCTGGCCGCGGTCGGCCGCGCGCCCGCCGGCGGGACGAGGGTCGGAAACAGAAACGCCAAAGAAAGAGAGGAAGCGAAGCGAACGCAGCGGACTAAGGGACGCCGGGCGGCGCCGCCGGCAACATGCTAAGCGGGCGAACGAGCACATGCGCGCCGGCTCGTGCCGACCCTGGTTACCTTGAAGATCAGATTGCTTTTGGTGCCACCCTTCTTTTTGGCAACGTCGGAGCCGAGACGTCCCCTCCGTTCCGTGCGCTTTTTTTGAAGATTCTGCAAGATCTAGAAAACAAGCGAGAAACACGAGATAGTAGGAAGAGAGCCAGGCGCGCCCGGAGCGCGGGCGGGGATCGGCGGGTGGAAGGCGCGGTGCGGGGCGGGCGAGGCGGACAACACAGGATGCACTAACACCGAACGGAGCGGGCTAGCCCCCTACGCCTACGCTGCTATCGCGGCATGCGGCACCTGCGAGGCGAGGTCGCGTGAGCCGGCGTCGGGGTCGCCCGGCGAGGCTCGCGGCTGCGGCGCGGGGCTCATCTGCACACAATGTGACTGCGGTCATGCGTGTCGCACCCTCCCGGCCTCCACTTCTCACTGAATCTCCGCTCGTCCCTTCGCGCGACACCGCGTCCACTGCCGCTTACTCAAACTGCGACTCTATATTGCCGATTCACTTTCTAATTCGACAGATTGCACAACAAGCTTTTTTGTTACTTTTTCTCTCCAATTTAGTTCACGAGTCATCACCGGGATGGCGGTTTCTTATTTTTGTCTATTAAATCTAATGAACTCTAATGGCATAATCTATATATTTGATTCTTTGATGGTGCTAGGTGCTCGCTTTCTACGGAAGATAGATTGCTTGGTTTTGTATCGTCGAGAAACGCGTCTGATAATTTTGTTTCGTATTGAGTGATTGTTGTGTGAGTTCGTCGACGATTCGGCGTCAGCGCATCTTCACTAAAGGCGTCGAAAAAAAGCTGCAACATAATAGTTGATAATCTCGCAAATAATATTAATGTCGGGCTCGGGTGTCTTGGGACGGTTCGGGTCGTCTCGGCGCGGTGTCGGTGCGGTCGCGGAACGGTCGCGGCGCGGGCGTACGCGGTCGGGCGTCACGAGTGAGAGCGTGCTCAGGCAGAAAGAAGCTTGCAGAGAAGCAGTAGAGAAGTGCAGAGCGGGACGTGGGCTCACATACAGTGGGGCAGGATCATGGTATAATACAGGATTACAACAATTTCACGTCGGTGCGATCACTACCGGCTAAAACATTTCAATCTGATTTATTGTCAATGTTATCATACACTAAAAATTCCATCAATGTTCACTTGCCAATTCGTCGCTACGTCTTCTTCTCTGTATCTATTTAAGGTTTTGTTTGATTAAGTACTTAACATTTTAATCCAATATTATAGTTTGTTTAGTAGAATCGGCGTTATTTATGTGTTAGTTTAATGTGAGCGTAATGTAGGTTAGGGCTGTGTTAGTGAAGTAGTTAGAGGTAAAGTAGATAAACTAGTAACCCGTATCCTAGGGGTTGGAAGGGATGATGGCTTACATATACTTCCTCCCATTGTGAGACGTAGCGGACGAGCCTGGACAGCCGCAGCAGTCGCACTAGAGACAGCAGCTTGGCTAGCCGTAGTATCCGCAGCGCGCGCCCCGCGTGGAGAATTTGAAAGCTTTCACTAAAATCCTGCCAACACAAACAATAACATTATAACATTCCTACGCGGACCGATCGATGTCCTAAAGGCACTTCAGAACATCGATACTCAGAACGGTTTCAAAAGAAGTGTTAAAAAGACATGCAAACTGCATCAGAAAGTTTTCAGCCAAAGAAAAGTGCTGAAGCGAAAAAACATGTTATAATTATGTTTTGCAATTTACAGTTTTAGTTTTTTTTAATTATTTGTGAAAGCTTCAAAGTTAATGTGGACTTTTCGACTGTTTGCAAAATAGTTGCTATCCTAAAAGTTTTTATAGATAGCCAATTTTGCAATTTTAAGCTGTGGCAGAGAATAATAATATCAACATTAGAATTACTCTGCCTGTTAGTGTAGGAATCTATAAAAAGTTCTGTATGTAATACAATTTGGTCGTGTTGTTACTGGTACAGTTCCAAAACAAATATTTATAGCGGAGTGTTAGAGTGCTGTGGGTAGGTCAAAATATTTTTTTATTGAAATATTACTGCCAATATTAAAAGCATAATTTAAAGAGATCGTGCTGTGGAAAAGTCCAAAGACAAAACAATAGAAGAGTGTGAAATAAATACAAAGGTAGGTACGTATATAATATTTACGAAGACGTGCATATAACCAATAAGTATAATATAATATTAAATTGAATAATTGCAGAAGTTTAAATTATAGTGCAATTTAGTGAGTATTTGAGAACAACCGGTGCACGGAGTTGGAAAGTGCTCATTAAAAGGTCAACAATCTTCCTAGCTGGACCAATCCCATACGACTGTATAGAAAGACATTTTATAGAAATATAAGACTATGCAGAGATCACCGAAGAATCTTACAGACTACTGACGCGTGCAAACAGACAAGAAAAGTGCAAAAAATATAATCAAATCATACTTTAATCGATGAAAACATGTTTGCTAGATCTATCAAACCTTTCCATTGGACCCTAAACATTCGAAGATGACGGAGATACTCGTAGAAGTAGAACAAGAGTTCACAATGAGAAACAAAATCAATAAACAAACGATAACAAAAATCTAAAAACAAATTAACACCCAAGCTGAAACAGAATATCAACAAATAAAAGATAGTTAAAACTAGTATAAAGAACAACACGGCCAAATTGCAACGTACGTTTACCTGATTGAAGATCAAAAATATATAATCTAGTGGTATGCTAGAAATAAGGTCAAGGAAGAACCATGTCCTCAAATAGTGCTTCGCTATTAACTTGGGATCTAATATCACTTGTTCTGCATTATCTTGCTGCATTATTCCTGGAAAGATAGATAAAATAACTTTGAGTATGAATGTTCCAAGCTTGGCACCACCTTTTTATATGGTATCTATCTCTTCATCTTGTATTAAGCTATTAATTGCAATTTACAAAATCGTATCTTCAGTTGACTACGAATAATAACGAAATAATCTTAAGCCAGTATATTCATATTCTTCAATGCACAAGAAATTTCAAATATTAAAATTAGTTGAGACAAAATTAACCTACATTCTTTAAATAAAGTTAACAAGAGAGAACTCACCTGTTCTAAAATTAACAACGATATCTATAAGAAATATGGTGTCCGACAGACAGTTGAAGGCAATCCAGCGCGTGCTGAGGTCATCATTGAAGAATGAGATGGCGACTGGCAGGATGATCAGGTTGGCCACTAGCAGTAATAACATGCAAAGGTCCCAATAGAATCTGTAACAAACGAAATAAATAATAAGTTCATGTACTAACGCCATTAAAAGTTAGACAATTCTGGAATAATCTAGTATGTACTCGTTCTGAGCCTTATATCTTAATCCTACACGTAATCTCTTGTTTGTGTCAAATGGGTGACTATTTGTGGACAGGCTTTATTCGTGACTCCAACCACCTATCGAACAAAGAAATGCCAATCTATTTGGCGAAATATGGGATGATGTTCAGTGCCAGCTAGCTTGGAAGACAGGTTGGGATAGTTGCACTATTTGGATTGGACTGAGGTCAGTTTTCCTGCGCCTCGTCTTATTGCCGTCTTCCATTTCCAGAGCGCGCGTGAGAGAAGCGCGATTCTATCTTAGAGTATTAGACCACACCGGGACTATTCACAATCATTCGAAAGCAAATTCGGATTCGGAAACTGCCTTTACTTTGACTTGGATCTTTGCAATTCACAATGCTTCAATCGGTTACTTTTAATATTTCAATTCAAATAATCTGTGATTCTTATTGGAAAGGTTTCCGCGACAAAATAGCTCACGGATTTATCAATATTCACAATTAAAGTTTTTGGAATGATTAAGAATCAGGGGGCAGGTCAGATAATGGTCATGTGTACCTATGTCTGTCCATCATAAAAATAACTTCAACTACTCCGTCTGGGCCGAGGCTACAAATTTGACAGTAGATAATCAGAAAAACTTAAACCTAGTTTAAACTTATTACAGATATTTAGGGAGTGAACGCTATAACTTTAATTAAAACTATACGTTCTCATGGACAATAATCGAGAAAAACCACTATTATCCAAACATACAACAAAAGCCCAAAAAAGATCAACTGAAAACAAACCACAATGTTTATGCCTTTTGAACCTCAAATCTGACTAAAATAGTTAAGAACAATGTAAACAATAGCAAATAGGTCAAGGTTAAATGTGTTTAATAAACGGGAGTATCTATTTATATCTCATACGTACGGAATACCTCTTATAATATTGAGATGTTGCTTGAAACAAATATTAAATCTTCAGCTATAAAACTTTCATTTTTAATAATGACCAATCTATAATTTGTTCATTGGGATAATTCCAATGAACCCAATTAATGTATATACAATAAAATATCTGCTGTATGTTGTATTGGGGTTAATTAACCCAATAGAATATAATCCAGCAAATAATATATAGAAGAAGCAAATAATAAGAGAATATAACCCAATAAAATATAATTCCAGCAGATGCTTGAGCATCAGGCAGGATACCAAATCTTCGGTTGATCAGACCAGTAAAAGTGGCTCCCATAGCCTCACCAACTAGAAAAGAGGTCATGATCTTTAAACGGCTGAACAGAACACTTACAATGTAGTCACCTTTTAAACAAAAATAAATTCAATCAAAATTGATTAATCCATTTGAGAGCTATTATAATGCTACATACAGACACAAACACCTTGAACATAAGTTTAGTATGGATTGTAACGGGAGAATGCTGCAACAATTAAGTAGAAACTTAGGTGGAATTTTCAAGAAACTTTACTTGAATAATATTTGTCTCAAAGTTGCAAGATAAGGTCAGGGTTCCCTATATCAAGAGTAATCTGCAAAATGTACCCTCCATGTGAAAATTTGACGTTGTAGGTAGGTCAGGCATGTCGCCAACTTTTAACTTTTACGATATTATTCATAGTTACCCCGAAGAACAAGTTTATGCTAAGTACTCTAAACTATGTGAAAGCTGGCGTTATGAATAGTTGTCTACTTTCATTTTGAATAGGTTACAGGGTGGTTTTAAATTTTGGCATTGGAGCTTTTAATGTGTACCTAACTTATTTAAATAACATAAATCATTGGCTAGACTAATAGGTTCATATAAAGCTTTATGAAGTGTTAAGTCAAGTAGTCTCGTACCTGAGTACCTACCATTAAAACAATATTATTTTGTATTAATAAATATGGAAGAACTTTATGCTAATATTTATTCGGATGTATGTAAGAAGTTGGTTCTAACTCGCGAAAGACACAGTAGTAAAACGAGTTGACCAAAACTACGGGGGTAATTCTCCTGACTGAATCACAATGTGATCAAAACTGAAACCATGAAATCAGGTGAGTAACACTGTGGGTGTACAGGACATGTGTCGTGTATGTCAGCTCAATTACCCAATAGAGTGGCGATTCAGTGGACAATTGCTCATAAAATGATCTCATCTCGTTTAATCTGACCGCACCTGTTTGTGAGCCCCCTACAGATTCACTTTATCGTGTGAATATCTTTGTTACAGTCTAAGATCCTTGCAGAGTAAAGCAGCTTTCCCTAGACATTTATTTTTATTCATGTAACTATATTATGTTTTTTGGAAGCTATTTACTGTTATATGAACAAAAATGAACGCAACATAACAGTAGGTAGAGTAATGTCTTGGCTATTTTACAATTTAACCAACATTTTAGGTAAGTATATTTATAGTACCTAGGTCGGGTTCTCAAGTTTGACACTTGAAAAAATTACGAGCTTATATTACTTACCTATTACTTGTGAAAATAGCGCTTGTAACAAAACCGAAGTTGTGTTGTTGTACTGTAGCGTCATTTATCGACGGCATTCAATAAAATTTGAGAGGCACACTTAGAACTTCATTCTACATAAAATGTGGCGAAAAAAAATCCAAGAAGGAGGAGTGGAGGGGAGAAAGATGGTGAAGTTTGCTGCAGCGTTATATATGGACGCATTTTAATTTTTATAAAGGCACATGAGATCTACCTTTCTCACAGAACTACTAGTGATTATTACTTTAAAGGAGCAAGGCAGGTTTAAAAGTATGCTGCGATACTTTTTCAGTATTATAGGTCCAATATACAATGCTTACTTCGCAATGGAACGCAACTAAATACTTAGTTATATTGCGGAGTGAGCAATGTAAACAAATAATACAACAAAACCTAAATGACACGACGTGACCCCTTTGAATTGTTCGTATCTAGGACGTCAGGAACTAAGGATCCAGAATGACATCATAAAGCCAAGTAGCCGTATAGCCCAGTGGCATTATTAACTTCAAATCCTACTTCCCCAGTATCCACAGTGCGGAAATATAAAGAGGTAAATGGCTGTAATTTCCTACTACAAGCCAAAATAATCTTGACAGTAAGTCGTCAGTCCAGTTGGACGATTGCGGCAACTGAATTTTAGACTTTTGGGCGAGTGTTTCAGTGTTTCAGTTTTCCACAGGAATAAGCGCTAACTATAGACGTTTGTAATGTGTGTACATGTGTAAATAGGCTGTTTCTTCTAAGACTAATTAAATGACAAGGCTGAGCATAAGCCGATGGAATGCACGGGTTTCTTTTATCTAACGCGTTAGTTTCGTTCTTTAATTAGAATTACCAAATACAATTACAAAATAACCTAATATGGATATTAGTAATAAATATATAGACAATTATAACTTTTCTTTACTGTCGTGTTTCCCTATACACGTTTTGAGCAGTTTAAAACCACGATCAAAATCTGTCTGTTTCATTAATGACTAAATTAAAGTATCAAGTAAGTCACTTCAACATCTATAAATCCCACAAGTTCATAAACAAACTATCAATTATGTTTAGGTGTTCAATTCACGTTCTTAGAAATTTAACGTTGTTTGTAAACATACATACATACATACATACAATCACGCCTTTTTCCCGTTGGGGTAGGCAGAGACTACTTCTTTCCACATGCTACGATCCTGACATACCTCCTTCGCTTCTTCCACTTTCATGAGCGTCTTCATACATGCTCGCCGGTTATAGGTACTTTTGACTTGGCCTTTTTTTAAAACGTCTCCGATCTGGTCGTGATACGTTCGCCTAGGTCGGCCTCTACCAACTGGCCCATTCACACACGTCTCATAAATCTGTTTCGTCAATCTTTCTTCATCCATCCTTTCTAGATGTCCAAACCATCTAAGCATCCCTTTCTCTATCTTTGTCACTACATCTTCTACCACACCACAACATTCCCTTATCACGCTGTTCTCCAACTTATCCATCAGAGTCACTCCGATCATACTTCTCAAACTTCTCATTTCTACAGCATTAATTTTACTTTCATGCTTCTTTTGCCATACCCAGCATTCACTACCATACATGAGTGTGGGAACCAACACTCCCCTATGTACAGCCAGTCGTGCTTTTTTAGACACGTTCTGACTTCTCATAAAGTTATGTAGTGCCCCACTCACTTGGTTTCCAGCCAAAACTCTTCGCTCAATATCACTTTCATACTTACCATCTCTCGTAAACTTAGAACCCAGGTACACAAACTCTTTCACTTGTTCCACTCTTTCTCCTTCAATCGTCACATAACAATCAGTCATTCTTTCTTCTCTTTCAAAAACCATTACTTTGGTCTTGCTTACATTCACTTTCATCCCTTTGCTTTTTAAGGCGTCATGCATAATATTAACCATTCTTTGCAACTCCTCCTCCGATGATGCTAATATCACCTGATCATCAGCGTATAGGAGGCATTTGATGGTTAAATCATTCATTCTTAATCCGTACACACTTTCTTTCAGATCTGTCAAGCAATTGTCTATGAATAGGTTGAACAGCACTGGCGATGCTACGCATCCCTGTCTAACACCTTTTTCGATGTTAAACCAGTCTGTGTACGCTCCGTTTATTCTGACACAAGCACTGGAACCCTCATAGAGTGATTTCAGTGCTTGTATCAAACTGCCGCCCACCCCATACATAGACAATGTTGACCACAATTCATTCCTCACCACTCTGTCATAGGCCTTTTCTAAGTCTACGAATGCGCAATAGACCTTTTGGTGTTTCGCCAAACATTTTTCGGCTATGCTTCGTAAAGAAAAGACCTGATTCATGCATCCCATTCCTCTCCTGAAACCCGCTTGTACATCCCACATTTTCTTATCAGTTTCATTCGTCACTCTTGTAATCAGTACCTTTGCATACAATTTTCCAACGATGCTGAGTAAGCTAATGCCGCGATAGTTTTTGCAGTCTTGCTGTGATCCCTTTCCTTTGTATAGCGGCACAATGACGGCTTTGCACCAGTCTTCTGGAACAATTCCATTCCTCCAGCAAAGGTTAAAAAGGCGATACAGCTGACTCGCTACCACACCTTGTCCAGCCCTCAGCATCTCGACCGAAATCCTGTCATACCCTGCAGCCTTACCCGATTTCATACTTTTCAACGCTGTCATTATCTGTTCCATGCTGATATTATTTTCATCGCCATCTTCATTGGCGTTACCAGTTGTCACTGTAAACACGCCAATTTAATGAGAGATACCAACAGTTATAAGTACGGTATCTTAAGTACATAGTACTAATAATTATTCTGTGTCTTTAGCATGTCAGGGGGCTACTAAGGTCATTATTATGTTTGTTTTAACCTTACTACGGTACACAGAAGATGACGATAGGGATGTGGCTTTAGGGCCATCTAGCAACATCAGCATTTAGTGGTAGGAAGTTTTGGTACTCTGCCTGGGACGGTACCACCACTTTGTCTACCACCTACTTACTGTTACCACAGAATAATTAATAGTACTGCGTACTGTTACACAATTTCAGGGCTGAATGTCCTGAAACAGATGTGATTTTCGATTTGAAGGACAGTCAGGGTTCAGTGGGGATATTGCACTTACCCTCTCTATGAGTTTCATTAAAAGAACAGAATATCTGTCGGCCAGTAGCCTAACTTGCCGGCGTTCTAAAACATTTTAATGGTATTATAATTAGTGTATTCGGTAGTATTTTGTCACTGAGGAAACACGAGTCTCACTCCAGTAAATAAGTAAATAGAGAAGTTGCTTGCGATGCTAAAAAAACTTTCCCTGAAATTATATCAGTCAATTTTCACCCACTTATTTCTCTAACAAAAATAAAATGAAATTGTAAAAGGTTAGGAAATTCTTCCGACGCTACAAAAACGTTAAGAGGTGAAAAATTCGTGAAATAAAAGTTGAGGTTAAGCTATAAAAACTTGCTTTAATAAGCTATGAGGAATCCGTTTATATTGCTGTTCTACAAGTTTTTAGCTGTCTTTTGCAGTGTTCAGTGAAACATATTGTAGTAGTATGTAGTTGGAAAATCTATAATATTGTACTCAAATTGAGAGCTCACGACGACATTATTTAAACTTGGGTTAAAGAAAGGAGGAAAAATTCTCATTATCTCACCGCATCAATCATCTCATAAATCAGATTTCAAAATAGTCACTTACTTGAAAACAATATATTCATACTTCATTGTTGTTGTCTTAGTTAAAGTTACAAATTCATTATTTCATAGAGAGCTGTATAAGTATGTTTATAGCACAGTGTGACCTAAACCCGCACTTCACGCCGTGCAATATTTTTCTATTTGACGGAGAAGCGTAGCAAGCGTAAAGTGCGGGTTTATGTCACACTGACAGCTATAAAATAATATACGATACTGGTGACTTAAGTTGTCTATTATTGCATGGCGTGAAGTTAGCTACGCCGTGCAATAATAGACACTACTACTTAAGTCACACGTATCGTAATATACTAATACGTATACGTTGGGAACTACCTACTTAACGTATTCACTATCAACTTCTATGCTTTTAAGTGGTTAAAAAACATATGCCTTTGCATATTTAATGTTGTTGTGTATACCTATAGAAACCTGGCCTGCTTTGTAAAGTCTCAAAAGGTTCCATTTCAATATCGATAAATTTTATTTACCCAGTATAGGCTAAATGTGGGCTTACACCTTCCTACCTTCCCTAATTTCCACGCCGGTGTTATCCAAAGTACTTTCTTTTGTTAGGATTTCAAAAGATTTATATACACACAAAACAACGCTTTGTGCTGAATTAACTAGAACATTAAGTTGGCTGAGTTCTCCTTTTGTGCTTGTATCATTGATGTGTCCATACGATATGGCACTTAGGCGTGGTATGTAGTATTTATATTACAAAAGCGTGGCAACGTTGCTTAGTTAGCTATCATTAGATGCCTTTTGTTCTTAATCCATGTTCAGAATATCCAAAGCACGATTTACTAAAATTATTTTTAGATAATCTGGTCCATACAGTCGCTGCGTAGACCCGACCTGTGCTACGCGATACAACAAGGGTACATAAATTACAACAAGACATTACAATTTATATATATAAAAATCAATTGCTGTTCGTTTCGAAATGTTTGTCGTAGTCCAGGGAAGGTTTAAACGGTGAGAAAATTTGGGAAAATTGCAAGGAAGATAGTAAAAACAACAATTTCATTTTTCCCATATAAACTGTTCTATTTACTTTCCTGTCAAACATTGGACGTTCGTCCCATCGGTACGGTAGGGTAGACTCTGTTTCACTCTCGAATTTAAATTTTTACATTAATACAACATACATTACTCGGATTACCGCGTAGGTATTTAAATTTTAATATTTAGAATTTTGATGGTTGTCCCGGGTTGTCATTGTTGGTTCGTTCAGACATTTTTGTCATTGTATTGACATATTTTGATTTTGTCATTATAGCGCTTCCATACATGGGTATTCGCTATTTGTGTATAAAAACCGATAAAAACAGAATAAAATAAATGTATTGCTTTTTATGCTCGATCTTATAAGCCTTAATAGATAGAGACTTGAAATTTACTCACGGTTTGTATTACAATGGCTTATAGAAGTTCAAATAATAAAAGCTAAATTAAATTAAAAATTAAAAGGGGACCCTATACAACAAACGTATTTTTTTGGCAAATTTTGTTCAATTGGAACCCTGCGTGTGCGGGTCCGATTCGCACTTGGACAGTTTATTTATATTCGCGGTACGAAGTTCGCCGGGTCAGCTAGTTATAATATACTTTTAGGGTTCGTAGTCCTGACAAGGAACCCTTATAGTTTCGTCATGTCCGTCTGTCTGTCTGTTTATCTGTCTGTCCGAGGTTTTGCTAAGAGACCGTTAGTATACTAGAAAGCTGTAATTATGTAGGGGTGTGTATATCAATTACGCCGACAAAGTGGTAAAATAAAATTTTGAAAAATATTTTGTAGGGTAGCTCCTTTTATGTGAAGTGGGTAGATTTTTTTTTTACATCTTCTACCCCATTGCGTGGCGTATCGTTGAATAGCTCTTTTAAAATGACTTAGGAGTTGCTAATACTGTTTTTTGATTTAATGCTCTGTTTACGAAATAAATGAAATAATACACTTTAATCCCTCCACTTGAAATGTCGAACCCTAATACCTTTGTTAGACGTTAGATGGCGTTATAAGAAATAAAATGTTTAATAATTATTATTTTTTGCTAGCGAAAAATGATAGTGGTATTTTTTGCTCGATCTTATAAAATACTGTAGTGTGGTACGGAACCCTACGAGTGCGAGTCCGACTTGCATTTGGCCCGTTTATTGTAGTGGGTAAAGACCTGAATTGAATAACGGGCTACTACGGAACCCTAACCTGCGACACGGACTTGGCTGGTTTTTAGTCTATAAAGTGGGTGGGTGAACTCAACTGTGTCTCAACTGAGGTTTATCTTTGACGCTTAATAAAAATGTATCCTTAAAATCGTGCGATTGCGCAATGAGAACAACATATTTCAATTACTACGGAACTTCGTTGAATTATAATCATGTAATATTGCAGCGGTAATAAAATTTCATAAAGATTTACAATCACAAAATGAAAATAACAAAAGAACTGCGGCTTTTACGGAAACCCATTACGTTCTCCATCAATTCATGTGATTGAAATGGCATTGGTTCGGTTGATGCAGTTGCTATTATCGATACAATAAGGTTTAAATTGGCTTGTATAATGGTTTAGAATGAGAACATAAATACTCATTGGGTTAATTAACCTTAATTCGATGCATTCACCTTTTGTCGTGTATGAACGCAATCGCATGATGCACTAAATGATGGCTACAGATTTCAGTCTGTCCTAGTGCATTTATGACGGATTCGTAGAGATCTACTTACACATTCCTTTTCAAAATATTTGTGTCGAGATGTTAATTGTTTGATATTTAACTATTGCAACTGTAACCGTTCCTTTTCTTTAGATATATAGATACCTATAGATATGTATTCACTATTTTTTAATTAATTAATTAATAAATTTTAATTACAACAAACATCATTCAAGACCAACATCTGATGCCAAGTAACGGAAGGTTTTATTTTTATTATCATGCAATTATATATGATTAATATTATTTTTGTGTCATACAAACTTTCGACAACTTAAAGTTTATTTTTTACCTTTCTATCACGTGATGATAAGTGAAGATGCGGTCTAAGAAGGAATCATGCGTTTCTGGAAATGGAAGACGGCACTGAGACTGACTGTTTTTTATTTTTTTTATACTTGATAGGTAAGCGTTTGAACACTATCTCACCTGAAACAATCACTATTCACAAACTGACTTTAAATAGTCCTTATTCAAATAGCGCAATTATAATATTTCAATCCGTCTTACATACTGGCTGGCACCGATCATTATGTCCGAACGGATTTTTTGAAATTTATTTTATTTTAATTAGGTAAGCGTCTGACCACTATCTGGTGAGTTAGTTCCTAATACCTATCTCCAAACAGTATGGGTAAGATATACCTACTATCTCCACAGTGCATGTACGGTATGTACCCACCGGTACCATACCATATAGTAAATACCGTGTCCACTGACCCGTATTCATTAGTTTCTCTAATTGGATACGTGTGCGTTATCTCACCGCCATTGTATTGATCAGATTTCACCTTGTTGGATACTGTTTGGTATTAAGTCAGCTAATTTGGTTGAGTTGTAATTATTGAAAAGGAAAATTGTATTAATATCGGGGCTTTTTTGGGTTAAACGATATACCGACGTACATTTTATGCAGTATAGGGTTAAGTTTTTATTTTGTTTTATTTTTTTAAATAATTAAATTCTAAATTACAATATTCCTTGGATATCTATACATCTACTTATCTAGTTTTTTTTATTAAAGTCAGCAAAATTTTCCTTGTATGTGCAAGGAAGAAAGTCGACCTTTATGTTCTTACAATTTTTAGACATGTTTTGATAGAAGATAACATGCTGGTTTTTTTCTAAATAACTACAAACTACTATTACTAATATGCATATGCAATGCAATTTTCGGAAATATATTATAAATATTTAGAATCCACGGATGATAGAACTGTTTCGTAGGAGAACCTTGATTTTGATCTCAGCAAAAAATCGTTCATAATCTGACAACCATGAATCCGACAAAGTATCATGTAAGTAAGTACCTACATATTTCATAGGTACTAAACAATACTGAATTCGGGAGTTAGAGGCCCACAAATAAGCCATCTGTTTTATAGCTGGCATTACTCGATGGTCGTTTGGTTTAACGACATCTTAAACAGCTTCATAGTCACCGAAATGTGAGTGTAAAAAAATCCTATTTCAAGTTTAATCTGAGCTTAAAAGAGCTATACTACTGTGATTATTGGCTGGCAAGCTTTTCCCTGATTACTGTGAATTTACTTAACGCCATGTGTGTACCTGCCTATACAGGTGGATTTTTGAAATAAGATCTAAAGGGTAGGTTTTTTCGAACGATTCTAACTTTTTAACCTGCTTGGTCCAATAGAATATTTAGATCGAATGGGGTAAAAAAAGTGTTTGTGTAAATTGTTTACTTTCTGAATTTTTTTTTCAAATTCTGTGATTGCTTTGCATACTACGAATAAAAACACAGAACTCAGATTATCTTAAATCTATGTTGCAGCTCAATATATAGTTAAGTATAATCGACAGTCTCCTCAGAACGTTTTAAGTAGCTACAACGCAAGAGGTCGATAAGGTCCCACCTCAAAATCTACCCTTTAGTCGTACTCGTATATTCATGACGGACTTTTCTCCCGTCATCTGATTACTGTGAATTTACTTGACGCTATATAAACCACCCACCTACATTAACGTACATTCACGAGGTTCTCACATCATCTGCGCACCTAATTATTAGATAAGAAGGAATGAGTCGTGAGCGCAAGTTAAATATTCTGTAAGAAAAGTTGGAACTTTGAATTGCTAACGTAGTATATCCCATTAAATATTTTTAATGGTATATGCCTGCGTTTTGATCACTATCTTACCTGTTAGTGTCGAGGATGTTAGCACGTTTAGCCTGGAATGGGATCTAGCTGTCACTTGACTGTGACAAAATAATTACTTGTTGCAATAAATGGTGCATATAAGTGCATTGCAATGCACTTATATGCACCATTTATTGTTTGTAATATTTTCAACCATATGTATATCTTATTCGAAAAAAAAACAACGCGAAATATAATTAAATAATCAAGTGTCACAAATTGAACTTTGCATTGAATATTACCTTTCTTTGTACAGCATTACATTTTAATTTCTTTACTACGTTACTTTACTTTAATTGTCCATTGTTTAATTTTTTTTTAAATTTTGCTGACTTTAATAAAAATCATCATCACAGAGCTGAACTTATTGACAAACAAAGACAACAGAAAATAGCTTCTCCTTAGATGCTAATACATGTTTCCTTTATGATAAAAGCAAAAGGGAGCCATACGAAATTGTTCTGGGTCTTGGTGCAAATGTTCGTGATCACATCAAATTGCCGGTAGGTACTGCGTATCGCACCTTGGGAAATCGTTGCAATCCATTTCTAGTTTACGATCCTCGACCTTTTCTGGGGGATAACATACAAATTGTAATAATAGACATGAGTTTGTGGATATCATTGATTTGGAGATTCGGATCGGCATAATATTTGACACAATGCTTAGAACAAAACTGATATGACAGTTTGATAAAGATTTGTTTACTTTTTGACCAACTTCCAAAAAGGAGGAAGTTTTATTACCGTCTGTATGTTTTCTTGTGTGTGTTTATCGATATTTTCGCCAATTATGAATTGATATATAAAAAAAACTTTTTAGTTCAAAAGGGTATACTCCCGAGGTGGTCCGATTGTAATAACATTGAGATCTGATAAGTATCTTCAGAGATATGACGATAAACGTCTCAAACTTGCTACTGAAACTGACTCGCGGGGGATGGAAGTTGGTTGTTTTAGTTTTTAAACTTTATTATAGAGGCTCATAGATGATCCGTGATGATGAATATTAGATGTCGTCGCCATTTTGTCTTTGAGTGGTTTTATAACACTGACACATACGCCCGTATTCATGTAGATTATGCAAACTTATGCAATTTTATAGATTTTAAAACCAAATTACGGCTAAATGATATTTAAACCAATTTACAGATAAATAAATGTCATTCAAACTATCTAAATAATTTAATTAGATATCTTTTCGTCGTTATTTTCACGACGAAAATTGCTTTCTGAAGTTTTTATCGTGAAAATAACGAAGACAACTAAATGAAATTATAATAAACCCAAAGATTTGCAGAAATAAGCTGGAAAATAGGTGCACCTATAGGTAGCATGTATGACGTTACCTATTTTGGCATATTTAAAAAAGCATTTCAAAAATTTCACCTATTTCGTGTCGGTTTACCATGATAATTAAAACTTAAGCCGTAATAAAACATAAAAATAATCTATGTTAATGAACTGTACGTAACCCATGGCTGTGGCTTACTATAAGTCACTTCTCCGCCTCTCTAATCCAACTTAACACCCTCAGTTCTGGCTACCGTTAACCTTTGAGTACTGCTGGGTTATATTTAATTTTAACACAAAATTGATGGCAAAATGGTTTTCAGCTCACTGAGAATGATATCTATCTATTTATCGTCATCATCATCATCATCATCAGCCGGTGTCAGTCCACTGCTGGACGTAGGCCTCTCCCAAGATGCGCCACTGAGCCCGATCTTCGGCTCTTCTTTTCCAGTCACTGCCCACCGCTTTGCGTATCTCGTCGCTCCACCTGGTCACAGAACGTCCTACGCTACGTTTGCCGATTCGCGGTCTCGACTCTCCTACTACACAACATGACAAGAACATGATCGAACAATCAAGAAAATACCACCAAGTTAACTCCATGTTTTGTTTATACTCAATTAATGTTTAAAACAAAAAAATTAAGAATACATATTGTTTTGTTTATTCTAAGAATAGAAAATTAACACATTATTATTGTACCTTTATCCATATAGGTCCGGAAAACAAAACTTAATTTACATTAAAATATGCGTATTCGTATTCGTTCGTACCTATAATATATGATAAGCATATATTTTATACAGTATAAGTATATAATATACTAGCAGCCCGCCCCGGCTTCGCACGGGTAGAACATATATGCCTACAAAATTTGCATCAGTTTGTTGCATCGAATATAAAATATGAACATATTTAACAATCATCGTCATATTTCATCCAATTTACACAAAACCTTAACGAATTATGGACCTAAACCTTCCTCATAAACACTCTGGCTATTGGTGAAAACCGCATGATAATCCGTTCAGTAGCTATTGAGATTATTGCGAACAGACAGACAGACGCAGTGATGAACTTTGTTTTATAATACTTACGTAGTGATATTGGACGGCCCTTTGGCGTAAAGGATAGTTACCCTGATTCTGACCCGACGGTCGTTGGTTCTAATACTAGCTATATACCTACCAATGAAAGTTTTATGTGCATTCATGAATCATGAGTTTTCGTACAGTGGTTGTGGGATCATTAAATCACAGATTAAATCTACCAAAAAGTAGCTTACCATAAAGGAGGACATCTGCCGCCGTAACCTTACACCGTTCCCCGACGCAAAATGTAGGGGTAATATACGTTTAATGTGAGTATCTGTGTGTCTGTCTGTAGCATCTTAGCACCTAACCGGATGAACCGATTTTGTTTTTATTATTGATAGTTTTTTTTTGTTTGATAGATGTCTACATCGAGAGTTTTCTTAGCTTTGATTCATGAAAATTCGTTCAATCGTTATAAAACGATGAGCTTTTTTCTAGTTAATTTCGCTATGAAATCAACTTTCATACTCGTAGATCTGATCAATTCGAAAATCTTCTTCTTCAACGATATTGTAAGAACATGGAAGCATTGACCTGATGTTGGGACATCTCCTGGACTCTACAGAATACTCAAATCCTCACCAACTAACAGCTCAGATTTTAAATGTCGTGTTTAGAGTCATTGGAATGATTTTAATGAAAAGATTATATATAGATCAGTCGGGGTGGCTTAAATTACTATATTATTATATATATAGATGAATATTATTGTATACAATAGATCATATTATTATACTATATTGACTTCAAATTGATTGTGATCGGTGGGGATCTACAGCATAGCTAAGCTTATAATAATATTTTCGTAGTAACTATGACCTAATCTGTGGTTTCACTGCAAATATTTTATTAATTTTGCGATGCGTGTTTCTGAAATTCGTGATATCTTCTAGAGTTTTCATTTGAATTATATACTGTAAAGGACAATTTTAATCTATAATATGTGGCCAAGCTAATTAACGTAAATATTTGGATAAGGATTAATACAATATACTTGAAAATAGCCTTGGAAGTTATGTCATATTTTTTAACAAAAAAATTAAGATTAAAATGGTAACTTTGAGTCAACCTTAAGAGATAGACATATACGGACTTTTTTGTAGGTCTTATTAAGTTGTACAACTCTTGCATAGAAAATATTCTTCTATCTATTTTCAATTAAGCAGCGTTCGTAAGAAACGTGTTTTTTCGACCGTTTTTTTGCCGACTTAGGTTGCAAATTAGGTCTCCACGAATGTACCTTTGATTTAAACGGGATAATATATAGCCTATTTTTGTTCCGAAAGTTCATTCTATGTATTAGTGAAAGAATTTTTTAAATCGGTTCAGTAGTTTTTGAGCCAAATCATTACAAACATACAAAAATACAAAAATACAAATGTTCTCTCTTTATAATATTAGTATAGACATAACTCAGATTTTCTGTGTGGGTCGTGTTTCGACTTTCTCCTAAAACTTACTATCAGGTGACATATTACATAAGACATAGGACACAAAGATTTCAGTAGCCATAAAGAGATGAATGAGAATATAATTCCCTAATGAAGTTCACCCTAAGTGATGAGACCGTTACGATGTTTTTATAATAAAGTATCTTAGTTAAAGATTTATTATTTTATTTGAAAGTACCTACATAATTTAACATGGTTTACAAAACGAAATAAAACTGGCCAAGTGCGAGTCAGAATCGCGTCTCTTTGGGTACGGAACCCTAAAAAAAGACAACCAAATGTGCGCTATTAATTTTCATTAAGTTCATTAAGTTTGAGGTTTATCTACACATCTCTGGAGATGGGTTCTTCTCAGGTCTCAATAAAATTATTATGGGGCCAAACGGAAATTATATTCTCTTAAACAAAAGAAGTATTTTCATCAGTTAATAAATTACGAAGTTCTGAGGTAACAAACATTGAAAAAAAAAAAACAGAAAAAAGAACCTCTTCCTTATTTCTAAAGTTGGTTAAAAATACGAAATGAAGTGTTAATATATCTATATCTTGTTATTAGCGAACAATGGAGTAATTGCACGCTACAATGATTTGGATTGACTCGTCACTTTGTCGCGAAATGTCAGAAAAAGTCATTGCATTTGCAAACAACAGTTTTCCCACGGGCCGAGCGTGCGATTGTCATTTGTCGCGGATAAATATGCGGACTGAACATTATTGATGCAAATGAATAGGATGGATCACGAACTGGAAATTGTGTCATTTCCATTTTTCTTTCTCCATTTCCTATCAGAGATTCATTTTTACATATAACTAAAATATCTTGCTGCAGCAAAATATCTTGTTGCAGACCTTTCTCAAGTCAAGATTTAACGTTGGCGGATTTATCGACGACGTTTTTCACTTTAAAGATTTTTGAAGTTGAAGCAAATGGATATGAAGAGAAATTTATAGAGAAAAGTCTACGTGTTTTGATGTTATTTATACTTCTGTTTTAGCTTTGGCATACGATTAATCGTCTCATTCTTAAAAACATGACGACAAAGTAAATACGAGAACATACTTAAGTAAAATCGAATCCCGTTTCAATGATTGCACGACTCTTCTACTAATATGGTCACCTGTGAAATATGACATATTGGATATGAAGTATTTTGCCCAAGTAATGAATATTGTAGCAAAATATTTATCCCCTATTTGTCACAATTTAATTTACATTTAAAAACATCCGTTGAGATAGGTGTCATGGCGTCGCAAAATGTCGCCACAACACAAAAAACTATTTAAATAAGCATTCTGAAAATTATTATGTACTTTTTAGTTGTGCTACACAGCTATTCTTCTACTGTTACAACATCATAGTACATATTTTTAAGTCAAACAAAATTCGTATTAAAATGCACGTTTCAAGTTAATATTTAGTCACATTATCATAAATTCTAAATTAGGTTAGATTATTATAATACATTTTGTTAGGTAGGCTTCAAGTAACCTCTGACTTGCTACACATTCCCGCCCAAGGGATGCATAGATTAAGCTAAATTTACATAAGTTAGTAATAATATTCCTGTCTCACATGTAACCTAGATGTGTTGTTCTGAAAGCTAAGATAATGTCTAAGTAAGTTGGAAACAACGGCACTTAGATTAAGATAGGTTTAGAGCGGGCTAAGTTTGTTTTGCTAGGGTTACGTAAGTACCTGATACCTACTCCCGCCGTTAATATTTTAACTATCATGAACATGTCCGATCTGCAGTTTAGGATTTACTTTTACATACTCTAACTACCGCGTGGTAGAACTTCTGTGGGGCATTACGACCGCTTTGTCAGTTGTTCGTCAGGGAAAAAGAAACATTTTTTGGTCGAAGGACAAAGTGTCCAGTTAAACTAGAGTGTCTAAAAAAAATAATAATATACGGTCGAATTGAGAAACCTCCTCCTTTTTTTGAAGTCGGTTAAAAACATTTTTCACTGATATAACATCAGTAAACATTTTTAGAAGATATCAAGCCAAGCCATACAACAACTGAGAGTGGTAGACTCCACCTAAGTTGAGTTATGCGCAGATACATACTATCTGCGCTCTATCTGGTAACAGCCCATAGGATTTAACACAGAAATATAAATAATAAGGTAACTAGTTATTATTAATATTTCTGTAGTCTTCCTGCTTCACTTTAGCACCTGGAATCCAAGCCCGCGAGGCACAAACTATTTATGCAACAGTTTCATAGCTATGTATCTCAATATTTCATTTTACTCTCGTAGGTTCAGGAAAAACTTTCCTTCGTGTTACAAAAACCGTTCTATGCTGCGTTACCTACGTTATGTTGCTGTTTACATTCTCGAATGATTCCTCAGGCATGTTCATCGAACATAACCTCGAGCATTGTCGAGCGTTGCCGAGTATACCTACACGAACCTCCTAATGTTCTCGTCCTCCATTAGTAGAATGGCACGTATCGTGATATCACGCCACTCGGATGTCTAGACTCCTTTGGAGATAACGCCGACTCTGCCCGTAATGTGATAGTTTGGGATATGTGTTCACCCAGTCCGCTTGGAAGGATCAAATTAAATAACTGTGGTATTCTATTTCTATAATAGTGCTATTCTAGCACTGAAATAATGTCTTTATTTATTTACATTCTCAGTGTTATTATTAGCCAGGTGTTCCAATGCCTTCTCCATGAGTTCCATACATCGCTTCCTTGCGCTATTGCAAGCTAATAAATAGTAGGTATGCGTCCGAATTAAAAGGGAATTATATATTATTTTGTGTCCAGAGCCGGATAGTCTTGACATACAATACATACATCAACGCTGATGACAAACAGCTTTTAAAATATAGTAATTAATTCGATCGTGCAATTGACCGAGAAGCTTGAGGCGTTATGAAAAGTATTTCACTGAAAACAGAATGAAAATACGAAACAATCTAGGACTAATAGTATTTTTTGATTATTTAATAGATAAAAAGGTCTCCTCTAGAACCACCTTTTGAATTTTTTGAGCTAACAGTGCAAATACATAATTATTATTATGAAAATATTAATATACCATATATATAAAATATGTATAAATATAATAACGTATACGTATTATGTATGCTATAAAATTTACAGCGCTTCAGTAAATAGCTTCCCAACTAAAACTGACTGTATTCAGTTAATCGAAAAGCGATTTATACTTAAGTTGCAAGTGTGGGTTAAGCTGCAAAAGTAATTTCCCGTTATACGCCGCTCGGGAAAGCACGTCTCCAGTTAACTGGGCTCAACCGATCACGTTAGTTACCTTCGATTTGTTCACCAATTTACTTCCACAAGGTTTTTAATGTCAATTTTATTTAGCACTTTCAGCGCTGAAAAAGGTTGTGACACTTTTCAGTCTTCCAATTCTAGGCAAGCACTTCTTATATCAACTAACTACCTATAGATATCACGGAAAGAGGTAACATAATGATACGTAATACGGCAATACGATCAAACTTTCGGGGCGCAACTACGTTATTCTACTACTACTTGTATACTTATACTAGTTTAAAATTGTAAAGGTATCATATAAATCATATAAAATTGTTATAAGTGTCAAATTGATAAATACATTATTATTATTATATTATTATTCTATAACTCTATAATCTTTTTGAATATTTTAAACAGAACAAGTTCTATAGGATGTTTAAGGCTGAGAACACATGGCTATTGTCGCCCGAGTGATTGAATGTGCTATTGTTTTGCTGCTCAGACGTTCATTCTACCGTTACTCGTAAGCTACTTGTACGAGTATGTATAAACGCTTGAGTTACTTTACCAGGTATATTAGTATAAAAGCCTGTGAGGCCTTTTGCACATTATAAGATATTTTCTTGTATCTTGTGTCTTCTGAGACATGAGAAATTCAGTCGCATTGGTTGTTATATGAGACCATACATATTACAAGATATTTTTTCTTATGTCTGATAAGACACGCGCATGCTAGTCGTCCCTCATCCATGTTTGTCTCTTGCACATTTTAAGACATTTCTTGTCTGTAATAGACAAGAAAGCATCTTATAATGTGCAAAATGTACAACCGCTAGTCTTATTTACTACTACTTAAATCGCGCAAAAAACCAGTGGTTCAAGTAATGATGGTAGCTGATGTGCGGTCAGCTTAAATATTAAATAAGTTATGTTCCTTTATCCACCGTAAGGATTGGCCGGGTTTCCTGACGTGGGCCTTTTGACCGGTTTTATTTATTGATACGAAGGTAAAACACTTTCCTTTTGATAGATTGGTAACCAGGATTTTTTTTATGAAATCGACCGCTAAACGGTTTACAAATGTGTTAAGCTCTATTAATGTTTAGTAATTGAGATAGTAGAAATTATGAACTATTTAAAAACAGAAGCTAAATTGAATGATTTGTATGTTATTTTTTAAGTTATGAGGTGTGACAATAAAGAATTTTCTATCTATCTATCTATCTAAGCTCTATTTAACTTTGAACAAGATTTAAGAATTTAATTTAAAGAAGTTAGAAAGAAAGAAGAGGAATATAATAATAAATGGAATTTAAGAAAGGAAATAAGAAGGAAAAGGAATAGAAGAATATAATAATAAATATATAATAATATTTGGAAACACTTAAGGTACGAACACACCGCAACGTCCTGCGTGCGCGATCTAGGCAACGATCAGATAGCGCAGTAGTATTTGTACCGACTGGTTAATACAAAACGCGATCAAAAAACAATTGAAAAGTACTGAAATCGCGCCCGCAGAACGCAGGACGCTGCGTTGTGGCCGTACCTTTATATAATTACAAAGTTAAACAAATACAGCAAAAAATTGGTATAAATAACTCAAATGAAGATAATAACTATCGTTTGAGGTGCCAAAAAGGCTTAATTCTGCATAATTATGTCCGGGGTTACACCTAGACGCTTGTTTTAAGCTAAGCCTGCGAGTGATGGACCAGCGCAAATTATTATTTTAAAATTTAAAACATTTACAACACAAATATTGACTAGTAGACTAGACCTCGCGTGCCCTTATAAAAATTGAAATTCGTCCATATATATAACGCTACAGCAAACTTCACCATCTTTCTCCCCTCCACTCCCCCTTTCTCGGTTTTTTTTTCACATCTTATGTAGAATGAGATAAAAATTCTTAAATAAATCAAGGAACTCGTGTGCCAGTTTTCGTAAAAAAATTCGACCTGTAGACGAGAACAGACAGACAAATATCTGGGCAAAAGCATTTTTGGTTTAGTCGAAACTGAGACGCTTTGCTCGCTACGTTCGCTCGGTCAATAAGTTAAATGTACGTACAAATAATAAAAAAACAATATTACACTTTCTAACTAAACATTTATAAGAATGTACCTAACTAACCTATGCCATAGATAAATTATTTTCAATATTTATATAGATAAATATTTAAAATAATTTATCTAGCCTAGCCATAGGGCTAGGCTAAGAAAATCAGCGCAACTTTTTGCCGAACATGGTCATCATTTAATTAGTATAAGGCCCAGTTTCACCAGTTCCTAATAAAGTTTCAGATAGTTGTCTGACAAATGACGCCATATAAAAGCTATCAAAAATCTGTCAGATAAGTTTCTAATAGGGCTGTCAAGAACCGGTGAAACTGGCCCTATATATGACAGGCATATAACTGGCCGTATAGTATTTTTATATTATGTTCACAAAATGTCTCATACGCATGAAATCCATTTGACAAAGGTCTTGTCGTTTTGTAGTGAATAGATAAAGCTATATTCAATATTCGTCCCTAACATTTCAGGGCACTGAAAGTCAAGGGAAACTCGGCTGACCTTTGCCGGCCCTGTCACCGAAATTGCCATCGGAAATATGCAAATGTTGACAAATTGTATTTCGTAGATAACGTTATTATTAGACCTTTTCATTTTTGATAAGTATGCTGATGACAAAGTGATCTGTGGCAATGGGGAATCTGACCTTGACTTGAATGCATGCGTTGAGTATATTGAAAGCTAGTGACCCGTTTTTACAGGGACCTGTAGTTTATAAATGTGGTGACTTCTATTTAGGGTTAATATAGGATAACTATGGATTGGTACTCTCAAAGGGGGCAAAAAATAAATTATACTTTTAATTATAAATAATATTAAGTATACAAGACAGTCTTTGAGCAAGCAATACATTATAATATACAGATTTCGTCTAGGCTCTCTAAACGGATGTAAACTGTGGTTTAAGACATTTATTTCTCAAAAGAATTACAAAATTCACTTAAACTGCAAATTATCCAGTCAAAATAGACTAAATTATGATTCCAGTTTGCATTAATTCCCAACAAGCTGGATTTTTGTTCAGGCCTTGGATGCGTCATTACAAATGACATGTCAAAAGTCCCCATCGATCCGATCGATTTCTGAAAATCGCGAAAAACGCAAATTTGTGACCTTTGACCTCGAATAAAAAACAACGCACAAGCGGGACAAACTGTAATGTCTATTTTGACTGGACTAAAAACTGTCTTTTGAACAAAGCAGACTTTTTGACTGCCTCAACCCAAATGTGAAATTACGATGAATACCTATAAATTTTTTACCGACTTTACAAAACAGGAGAAGGTTCTCAATTCGTCTGTTTGTTACCTCAGAGCTCCGTCATGTATTAACCAAAATGTTTTTTTTTTGTTATGGTTGCCCGCCTGATCGTAAGCGGTTACCGTCGCCTATGGACAACTGCAACACCATGAATGCTGTTGATGCGTTGGCGACCTTTGAGGAGACCTTTGAGGACCTTCTTTGAGAGAATATGCTTCCCGTTTGTTCCCATAGTAATTTTAACAACATATGATAAGTACCTCTAAAGATATGGAGATAAACATCACAAACTTTCGTTTTGTAAACGGCATTACATTATTTTTAAAACTGCTTCAACTGATTGGTATATATTTTTTTTTGTTGTAGTCATAGCTAGCTGCCTTACAAGGATAATTTATATAAGGTTTTTTACCTATTAAAAGTCCTCCCGTGATTACTATTTACTCTAGTAAATAAGTAGTTTTTTTTAAGCCCAAAAAAGCGGGAGTCGCAAACACCTTTACCTCAAACTATGCTTGACAATAAACCAAATTACAGGCAGAAAGAAGATACAAAATAATCCACTGAAATCTAGCTTGCAGTCGCATAAATAAATACCATAAAAGAAATTGGAACAAGCACTTATTAATGCTTTGTAGTCTGCACTCGAATTTGCATCGGAGCTTGTAGTATCCGAGTGGACTTGACGAGCTTTCTGTCCTTTTTACTCACGTTGGAATTGTGATTGAGTGAGTGGGATAGTTGACCAGTGCTAGATATGTACTTGACAAAGGTTTGTCCGAATAACCATTGTTGTTAACAAATAAGTTATTATACGATTTCTAAAGAGCACTTTAATTTTGCACATAACTTTATCGTCTAGTAACATAGGTTCCACAGGTGGTAGGAATATTATATTGATGTTCCGCCTGACTTGCTACCAAAAAGTAGCTTACCACTATCAAGGAGAAAATCTGCTGCCTTAACTTTACGGTGTTCCGGCAGTATACAGCTCGACTATTCTAGGCCCTAGTGTGTTCACCATTTCAGATTACATCATCGCTTACCACCGGGCGAGATGTTGGTCAAACAGATTTACAAAAAAAATCTTATATAAAATTGAACAGTGTTTAAATTTTAATACCAATTTTAAAACGAGGTAATATGATGTAGAGCCTCTACTACGGCGTAGACTTCTACACCGTAGAGTAGACGATCAAATCTAACAAAGTTGTATAAAAATCAGCGAGAAAATAAAGAAAATCATTATATTATTAAACCAACGTCAAAAAAGGAGGAGGTTCTCAATTCATCGGAATTTTATTATATATGTTCCTCCATTACTAAAAGACGCCTGGACCGACTTGGAAAATTCTTCTTTTGCCTGAAATGGTATACTTGCCTTGTGGTCCCATTTAAATTTCATCGAGATTGGATGATTATCTCCAAAAATATGAAGATAAATACATCAAACTTGGTACTGAAAATACATAACTTAAGATCGTTTAAAAAACTAAAAGAACCGACTTCAATTGCCACGCTAGTCAATTTCAGTACAAAGTTTGAGGTGTTTATCTCCATATCTCTGGAGATACTAAATATATCTCGATGAAATGTAAATGGGACCACTTAAAAAATTTACCCATTCAAACATAAAAAAAATTGTTCAAATCGGTTCAGGCGTCTTCGAGTAATCGGTGAACGTACATAAAAAAAGATTTCGACGAATCGAGAACCTCTTCCCTGTTCGCGAAGTCGGTTAATGAATAGCGCGGCATGCGATATCGGTTCTATAAGTTTTTTAAACGATATGATTAACGGAAAGGGTATAAAACGTTGGGATATTGATATTTAAAATGTTGGCATATTTTTGTTTGAATGTGTATTTAATCTATGTATTTAAACTAATGTTTATTTCACGGAGGATAGATAGAGTTTATTTATAGCTCGCTGTGTTCACATACTCTGTGCGAAAGGAGAACCGCTTGTAGAAATTTAGGTCGCGTCGGTCGTCGGTTGTTTTAATTTACTGTTTTTGTTGCATTGACAACACTGCTGTCATTTCTAGTACGTTAATTGTTTAGTAGTACGTTTATGTTATTTACCTACTTTTATCATTATCGTGTGCTACTAGGTAGGTATGTATCTTCCCTCCATACCCGTAAATTTTAGTTCATCGTTAATGCCACGACGGTTCTCTTTTTGCACAGACTCTACATCTTCTTAAAAAGTCAGGTACCAGTACATATTACAGCACATAATTACATTCATAAAATGAAGCCATTAAATTGCTTCGATCGCCTAGTTAAACAAACAAACGGCTCCACTCCGTCTCAAGGGCGGATCGTTGTTCAAGTATCGTTCTTGAGTAGCCTTAAAGTTACGTTAAAAGCCAACGGAGAAGCAGTGAAGGTAAAGTCTACTGCGTATTTAGTAGCATGTGACCATTTGCCGGATACCCCATCTCTAGGCGTAAGCACTATTCCGTTACTGGAAATTGAGTCACGCTAGCCAGCCGCGTTTGCATAATAGGATAATGCCTAACCGACACTGTCTGGATTACATAGTTTGGACAAAAAATCACTGAAAAATCAGCCCGGACCGACTGATGTTTCTCAAGAAATCTTTTTCTTTAATATCAAGTTTTTACATTACATAATTTTCATTTTATGTAATAACTTGTAGTTTACATAATTTCTGTAAAACTAGAGCAGTCTCATTGGACTGGATTTTATTTGTTTAAGAATTCAATGCATACAAATGATGTTTAGAGACAGAGTTCGCCATTTAGCTGAATTTCAGATGCACTGGATTCTGAAATTAAGGTTACACTGTGTTGCCAGAAATTACAAAAAAGTTAGCTAAGGTAACGAACTTTTGCTATAGAAAGACTTTCAAAATCCCAGTTATTGTCTGAATTGAGAGCCCCGTTGGCATTAAGGATAGATGGCTTGACTTCTAAGCGAGATGTCACCAGTTCAAATCCTAGCACGGGAGTTCGTCCATAGGAATAATGAGTAAAGAGAAAACGAATAAAGAGACTTAATATTTATTCGTAGGTGGTAGGAGAATATTATATCGCTGTTCCGCCTGACTTGTTAAATCTATTTATTTTCCTTTAAGGTACCATAATATACAAGAGATACTGCTCTTAACATGAAATACCTACAACCGTTGTACAGTAAAGCAAACACGCTAGCTTCGTCCCTCTAGATTGTTAAGACCCACTATATTATTCAAAGCTTTACTCAAGACGGCCTTGAATTTAAAGAAAAACGAGACAGAAGAATCAATTTGCAAGAAAAATTCGGAGGTTTTGATTTGGAGAAACATTTCGTCGTAAATGCAAAGACTTGTGAAGACATATTCGGCCTTATTTACTTAGGGTTAAAGTTGGAGCTTTTAATTAGGAACTGGTATGAATTTGAAAGTGCCTGGTCCTTAATGAAATTGCTTGCAACGCGTCGGCTGATCAAAAGGGCGAGCGGCAGAACCTAAGTAGATACTCAGTCGAATAAAAGTTTTTCTTTTGTTGTGAAGATTTGTTAACAAATTAAGTGGCTGTGTCTCTCTTTGGAGTTAAAGAAGGTTGTATTGTTTTGTTTTAATTAAGTGCTTCAAACTTACTAGATGCCTTTATTGCTACAGATCACAATTATCTGCTGAAATGAAATTAATCACATCAGTTTTTCATAAAAACATAACGTTACCTTTAGTCTAGTCTCTAGATACAAAACTAATAGTATATATATAATAACTAGTATACCATTGCTATAAAAGAAAAGTTTCGAGTACAAAATCTTTGCTAACTGCTCCCACAACTTGAATAAAGAATTTAATTAAAAGTATAAAAGCACTTCCGCGCACGTTGTTCCTAAAGACGAATAATCTCTACCTCAAGTGTATTGAGTAGGTCAAAAAATTTAGACTTCGACATCGGCAGAGGCTCAAGAGGCCTCAAGAATCTGGGGGGCTCGATGAGGGGCGAGTAGCCCAAGCCCCCTTGAGGCCCGTAGAGGCCCCTAGTGTCCCTTGTCAGGTGGGCTGCGAACGTGCCCGGTCGCACTTTTAAATCTGATTCTAGAACCATTGTTGGGCACGTGAGTTTGCTTTGTGATTCACGTTCAGATACTATAGAAGGTCAATTCGATTTTTATCGGTGCAGTTTCTAGTAGAACTTTGAATGAAATGTTGATAGGGGTCGCCTGCCAGTTTGCTTGTGTTTTCAAGATTTAAGGTAGAACTGGAAAATCTGTTTGCCGTTTCTCTAGGACCTTTTTTTAGTCAATATATTTTTTGTATTAAGGTGTTTCTTATGTTTGAGTATTTTTTATATAGCCCAAATACTATACATTTTGCATTCTGTACTCATAGTCTTATGATGAAATCTTGAGACAGGTGTTAAAAAACACTCGTTTCAAAGTTTCTATAATCTATTAGACAGATTTTGTTTTCTACTTTATACGTTCACCAAAAGTGCCCCGCGGCTTCGCCCGCGTTACAAACTACTTTAATTTATTTCAAAAATGTATTTTGTCAAAACCTTTCTTTTATACAAACACATCATAAAATAATTAGCCTTTGGTGCACCCGTTTTTAAGTTATGGCGTGACAAATATAGGGATTCGTTTCTATAAAACCCAAAATATTCAGACTTCGTTACCCCATTTCTTGGAATTTTGAAAATTCCCTAATCTTGTTTCTCTATACAAACTTTGAACCACCGTTTCATCCCCTTAAGAGGTGAATTTTGGAAAATCCTTTCTTAGTTGATATTAACGTCATAATAACTATCTGCATGCCAAATTTCGCCATCCGTTGAGTGGTTTGAGCTGTGCGTTGATAGATCAGTCAGTCAGTTAGTAACGTTTGCATTTTATATATACAGATGAATGAACTACTCAAATGCCAATTTTTATCAGTATTTCTTAATGAATAAAGATCTTTCGAAATTAAGTTTCATACTCCATTTTCATACCACCTTAATGCATCCTTTGCAAAAAATATTTATGGCATAATTTTTTATTTTAAACGATCTACCCAAATACCAATTTTCAGTGCTTTAAGTTCAAAAACAAAGAACTTTCATACAAACCTTTTTACCTCATATAACCCTCTTAGGGAGGCCTTCCTAAAATCCGTTTTTAATACACCCCTACGTACTGCGACAAATGTACCCTCCAAATTTCAAGTATCTACGACTAACGGTTTAGGCTGTGCCTTGTACTATTTATTATTCTGTGGCTGTGCGCTGTCTATGTCAGTATGCCAGGACAAAGATTCTTATAGTATTAGAAGAAGAAGATTAAAAACAAGATATTACGTTGAAGTTTTACGTTTGCAACGAGAATTGCAGCCAAAGGAATACGTACGTAAGCCTCGGCGCACACGGGCCACCGGCCACAAGCCGCCAACGGCATATTTCCTATAGTTTTCATACATTTTATATGGACTCGCCGCACACGGTAACGCCGGTGGCGGCCACACGCTACATGATAAAATGTATGAAAACTATAGGAAATATGCCGGTGGCGGCGTTTTGTGGTTGTGGCCCGTGGCCCGTGTGCGGGGACCCTAAAAGTCTGAAATATTTTATAAAACTTATTATAAAATAAATTGGTCTATTTAACGCTTCGTTTATATTTATAGTGATCGATTTACTGCCAGCTATTTCCTGTTTATGAAAACAAAAACGGTTGGTTAATAATAAAGGTACTGGAATCCATTCATATTCATTTGATAGTAATCCGGATATAGGCTAGATACGTAAAACCACACAGTAAACAAAATTTCGTAATACCTTTTAGATAGAAATCCGTAGAATTCTATCACAAACAGATATCAATACTACGTTTTAAGCTACTGTATATTCTCTGTTTTTCGTAATCAATATTGAGTTTTTGTTTTGTTTTCGATACATACTTACTATATTTTATGTAAATCCAAAATCTGGGAATAAACATAATTATTATTTATATATAAATAAATATCTGTCGCGTATAATCCCATATCGGCACATTATATAACATGAGTAAAGAAACTTTTCTTTATATATATTATATATATATATATATTCTATATACATATACATACGGATTCGCAAAATTATTTCTTTGTTCAAAAGAAGTTTATTTCGAAATGGTCTTATTTAAATTTCGTAAAGAACAGATGAATATCAACATCAACACCAATATTATAAATGCGAAGTTCAGTTTGTGTATTTCTTTGTTTGTTTGGGACTTCTTAACGGGCAAACGGCAGGACCGATTTAGCTGAAATGTTGCACAGGGGTAGCCAGTATTATGGATTAGGCTATAGGATACTTTTTAACGCGGGTGAAACCGCGGGGCACAGCTAGTCATACATATATAAATACCTCAAACTTGGTACTGAAAATGACTAGCGCAGCATTTGAAGTCGATTTTTACTTGTTTTAGTTTTTTATACGATAACTCTTGTATTACTTATATATTTTTTAGTAGTTTAGCAAGTTAATCCTAATCGAGAAAGCACAAAGAGACTAGTCACGTGCAGATCGGAATCGCAAATATTGTTAAAATGTATTTGTCGCGCCATCGTGATATTGCAGTTAGTAAGTATGTGTAAATGACACAATGTTTTGAATTGAATCAGGTCATTAATCTAAAATACTTGGAACTGTGTCAAGGAAATGACATATTCCAAATCACTAAATGGTTTTTAATTGTTTTATAAGGAGGTTACAAGCTTTCAATAACTATACATAAGCATGTATTAGTAGATTTATTATAAATAACTAGAAGAGCCCCGCGGCTTCACCCGCGTTAAAGACTACTTTTATTTACTTAAAACTTTTATTTTGTAAAAACCTTTATATCATAATGCATGGTGGTAGGTCACTATCTAGTATCCGCCTGGCCAGCTGCTACCCTCAAGTTAGAAAATCTGTCGCCAAACATCTAATGTGTTTCGGCAGCTATCCTTGCGAGCCAGTTCCCATTCTAGGCCTAGCGTGCTTACCATCTTCGACCGCATCATCACTTACCAACAGGTGAGATAGTGGTCAAACGCTAGCCATAAAGAGTGAATTTTGAAAAATCGTTTCTTAGCGGATAGCGGGAAGTCAGTCAGTCAGTCAGTCAGTCAGTCAGTCAGTCAGTCAGTCAGTCAGTCAGTCAGTCAGTCAGTCAGTCAGTCAGTCAGTCAGTCAGTCAGTCAGTCAGTCAGTCAGTCAGTCAGTCAGTCAGTCAGTCAGTCAGTCAGTCAGTCAGTCAGTCAGTCAGTCAGTCAGTCAGTCAGTCAGTCAGTCAGTCAGTCAGTCAGTCAGTCGTCAGTTAGTCAGTATGTCAGAACAAAGATTCTTATAGTAATAGAAGATAGATAGATGATGTGCCCTAATTTTTATTTATATTTGAAAATTGTATTTTACACACCTTTCGATTTGTTTTGGTCATAAAAATGTCGAGCAGCTTGTAAAATAAGTTTAGCTGTTCAACTTCAGCATCTACTTATTGTTTTTATTGTATGAGCTTTTAAAAGTTAGCGTGATTTTTTTATTTTGTTGTTGTTGTCATACATTCTCAGCAAGTCTTTTCACTCTTTACTTCATAACCTTTGCTTCGGTAATATTCGATAATATGTATTAATATAATATTTTTGCGCAGTACTTTCTACAGTTGTTGTAGAAAATACTGCGCAAAAATATTATAGTTCCGATGACCTACTTTGATATCGTTTAATATCAAATGTTCCTAGTATACTATTAACTATTCTTCACACTCGTCTTCGGAAATATGAGTACAATCAGCGAATAAAATACCTCCTATAGATAGGGAACAATTTGAATGCCGCTCGTAAAGATTCGGTGGAATGCTTAATGTGCTTCAACCGTTTTCCTTACGCCTGGGATGGAAAATAAGTTATTCCGTTTCAGTTAACACTTAACGCACTTTTCGATGTTTTGTACCTCAGTTTGTACGACACTGGTTGAAAATGGGTAAAATATTCTAATACATTACTTTAATACGGTAAACATAAGTGAGTGTGAATTTATATTTTACATTTTCAATACAATACAATAATATACTAAATTAATTAATAAATCACATCATCACTTACCAACAGGTGATATAGTGGTCAAACGCTAGCCTATAAGATATAAAAAAAAAACTTAAAAAATATATATTTTAACATAATTGGAAATGCAAAAATCTTAACTTTTGTGTCAAAATCAAGAAGATTGTATTTAATGGTAGACTAAAAATTATACTTTAATAACATCAAACCATGTTTTTGCTCTTTATTTCATGCTGATTTTGTGTTTGACAGAATACTTCTGTAGTATTCTATTCTTACGGTAAATGTGAGTGGGATAGAAACTAAATTGGGGTAAATTTAAGGTCTTAAAAAAAACGTTTTAGCTTGCAATCTCCAGTAAGAGTTCAAACTCAGATATATTCTGCGGGTTTAAAATTTGTGGTCGCAGTCTATACGTATTTTTGCTCTTTATTTCATGCTGATTTTGTGTTTGACAGAATACTTCTGTAGTATTCTATTCTTACGGTAAATGTGAGTGGGATAGAAACTAAATTGGGGTAAATTTAAGGTCTTAAAAAAACGTTTTAGCTTGCAATCTCCAGTAAGAGTTCAAACTCAGATATATTCTGCGGGCTTAAAATTTGTGGTCGCAGTCTATACGTATGTATATCAATGGTTCATTTATGTTTTAGATTCGATGCACGGATGCGGTTTTATTCCGCAGGCACTGGGTGGTACCACATGTTATGTTGCTGTCGATAAATTCTTATTGCTTTGTTGTGTCCCGCATATATAGGTATCATGAAACGGCCAAGCAATTTTGAACAATATGTTGGTGAATTAGTTTTGCACAGAATGACAATTTACTTCTATGAATTGTTTTAACTTTTATTGGTGCTAGTATATTTTTTTATTTATGTAATACAAAATTTACTTATATTATAGTAACTGAAGTTTAGTAACACTAAATTCATCTAAAGCTAAAGTGGAGAGATGGGCAGTCTTATTGCTCAAAGCGATCTCTTCCAGACAACCATACATAGAAATTATACAAATGGATGGTGGTGGTTCTAAATACTAGAGAAATATGTAAATGGATGCAAGATAATTTTGCATATTAAAACTTACTTAAATTACTAATAAAATAACAGATAAACCTATTACATAGTTTCATAAAATAATAAATATATTACACATACCTGTCCCCCTGATTCTCAATGATTCGAAAACCTATTTGGATTCAGAGGTTTTATTTTTAATATTGAATATTTATAAATCGGTGAGATATTTTGTAGCGGAAACGTTTCCATTTAGAATCACAGATTTTTTCGAATTGAAATATCAAAGTAACCGATCGGAGCATTGTGAATTACAAAGATCCAAGTCGGAGTTAAGGCAGTTTCCGAATACGAATTTGCCTTCGAAAGATTGATAATAACCTTTCTGTAAATTAATATAATATCGAGAATAATATTTCATACATACCGACACAAAAAATAGCGGTGACAGAGATGGAGCAGCAGATAACATCTACTTCGGATGAGCTTTTCACGAGATTTTTTTTACTACCGTCATTTTATTGAAGTGCAAGATCCAAGCTTAAAAACATTTGTTACACTACTCGTAAATGGTATGACGTTAGATAAAAAATATTTTGATTCACTACTCAGTGGCGTAATCGGGAGAACGGTCGGCTTTAATGCCGTGGTACCGAGTTCAAACTTCGCCGTGCACTAATAGATTTTTGTATAGAAAAATGTATGTGCGCTTTTCACAGTGGCCTTCTCTCGGTGAAGGTAAACATCGTTAAGAAACCAACAACCCCCGGATGGTGGAAGGACACTATCTAGTGTCCACCTGGCCAGCTACCACCCTCAAATTAGATAATCTGTCACCAAACATCTAATGTGTTCCGGCAGCTATCCTTGAGAGCCAGTTACAATTCTAGCATGCTTGCCATCTTCAACCGCATCATCACTTACCAACAGGTGAGATAGTGGTCAAACGCTAGCCTATAAGAAAAAAAAAACAAAAACGAAAGTGTGCAAAATTAAACTTACTAGAAAAGACTTTGTGCTACAAACTCAGCAGGAAAGAATAACAGTTTAGTTACAATTTTCTGAACTGCGTCATTGTGTGTTTTATACAAGTTTTTATTCCTCCATTTTGGTGCACTTTTGTTCCTTTTTCCTTCTCTTTCATGAAAAATTAATATAGTATGACGGAAGCGGGCCGTTTATAAAGGTAGTGTCACTGTAGAGCTAAAGTTAATTAGCTTTTGTAGAATATCTTGTTGGGCTTGTTGCGGGTAGGTAAGAAATAAAATTTGGGTATTTTTAATGTACATTTTTGTAGTGGCAGGGCTTTTTCTGATCCGCCTAGAACGGTAGGTCAAATACTTTGTCAGTTAGTTAACTATAAAATGGTTTTCAGTATGAATGATCCAGTGACCAGTAAAATTATACTTTTTTGGGTGATATGAGTCTCATGCATTATGAGACTCTACATATGCATTTCTAAGAATACCGGGTAACGCATAAACTACTGGCGATTTTACAGAAGATACGTATTCAATTCGTATGAATATTGATTTGTATGAATATTTTCTCATATCTTCGGCATCTTTTTTATAATATAACCGATTTCGTTTATTAATATTTCTAGTAGATATTGATGCATGCAATGCCGCATGTAAAGTCAAGTCTTTCACATTAAAACATGTAAGCTAATGAATTAATGATGATCAGGAATAATAGATAGATAGACAAATCACCAGTTACAAAAAAAAAAACTTAAAACTAGAACACATTATTTTCAATAGCAGTGTCAAAGGACGGTCTTATCGCTCAAAGCGATCTCTGCCAGACAACCATGCACGGAATGGATTACACATAATAGAAGACGGTGGTTTCTCAAATAAGTATAATAACTATAAAACACAATTAATAATAAAATACTGATATAATACTACAATAATATAGCGATACGATATCACCCTAAAATATTTTATTACTGAAACGTGCGTATGCATATCGCGTAGTGCGTAGATCGAGATTCTGCTTAAACACAAACGAAAAGTACCAAATAATCAGCTGACTTACTAGAGCCTGCCAAAATATTTCAAGATCCATTAGCACAGACAATACGATCAAACAACATGGGCTTTTATTATACAATCCCGCCTCGTCATTTCTAGAGACGCAGATTTAATGTTCATTCTGTTTATGAAAAAAGAATAGCTCACTGCGAATGCGATTGGTATTTTTGTGTTGATCTTTAGAATTAATTTGAGCACATACTTTATTTATGTCTTACATATTTAAGTCACGCGCGCATGTGGAATTCTTCGCTTCCGGAATGTTCGTATTCTTTGATGGAATTTGTCAATGAAGAAGATACGTATTCAATTCGTGTGAATTGCCATAGATCGATTGTGGTGGTGTCTCTATCCTCAATAAGACCAATCTGATTTTTTTCTATTCATAAGAGGTTAGCTCTAAATTGGACCCAATTACATTTTATTCAGATCTGTAAAGTTGTAACAGCTGCAACTGAAAATGACACGCGTGGGATGTGGAGCCTTTTTTTATAAACGATATTATTATAATGATCACCAGATGCCTGGCTCATATAATTCAAGTAGCATTCTGCATCGTCGATCACATAGTTAATTCTGATAATCCACTGGAAAAAAGCTTTCTTATTTAGAGTATATATCCACATTTTATCTCTACACGACAAATTAACAACAACTACCACCAAATAGCTGGGTAAATTTATTGCACTCATTTACAGAACGGCTCACACATAGAGTGAGGGAGATTCCCATGGGTAATGACAGAGTTACGGTCTTACGACCTAATTTGTGAGAAAACGTTGAGGAATCTATTTACGCGAACCCGTAAATCTTATTGTAGGACTTGTAAATAAATATCTACGAATAGAACAGGTAGATCAATCGGTAGACATCGAGAATATAATTAAGTTTTAAGTTCAAGGGCCAGTTTCACCGGTCCCTGCGAAATTTCAGATAGTTATCTGCCCTATGACGCCATTTAATAGTAGTGAAACATCTGTCACATAAGTTCCTAATAAGCTTATTAGGAACCGATGAAACTGGACCTTATTTTATTATTTGTGGTGAACTAGTTTCGAAATCTTACAAGCTGCTAAAGAAAAGCTAAAACAAACCATAATCCCAAAATTTTCCAAGCATTAACATTCAACACAGATCATCCAGAAAATACCTTGAAAATTCTCATGTATATTTAGCATCTCACTTTTATGTAACTTATTTTATTCCCGACCATGAACTGTATATTACCGAATACATCACTGGCCCAATTATTCAAAAAGTGAGAATAATTCGTATTCCCGTAGCGATGTGTTGAATGATACATGAACGTGAGGCAAAGGTCATCCTCGATTCCCTGGGCGTCAGTGGGGCTGGCCTTAAATATTGACTCAGCAATCTGCTTTTAATATCACTTCCTATAGCGGCTGTAGAAAGTCAGCGTCACTCAGTTATTTTTTAATGAGATTGCTGAAGTTGACGCTCGGATAATTAAAATTTATTTGATTTGTGTGACTAGTAAAAATAATGCAAGTATATGCTTTGTACTCTAACGATATCGATACTTATTGTCAGATACTATTTGTATAATATCAAACAACCTAAAAGTATGATAAAGAGCAGGGAACTTGAAAACTTAATTACATATAATACTTGTTTACTTGGGGGTCTATCTTTAGAACCGTTACTAATAGTTTTTTTTTGTGAATTTATCCATTTGTTAGGTCTAAACTCTAAAATAATATCCCTAGCTTAGATCGAATCGAATGCCTAATATAGCCACCAAAAATCGCAACCAGACGAGATAAGATCACCCTCTCTCTAGGAAGTCGTATTAAGACAAGAGAAACTTGCAAAAGAGATAATCTGTATACGCTGGACATGGACGTATTTAATTAAAACTTTCGCAGAGTCCGCCATTAAGCGTACCGAGCGTAAACTGTGCGCTACATTAGGTGTTGTTGTTTTACGACAAACATATTTGTTGCTTATTGTATATAAGTACGGACGAGTTTATTGAACTGTCTCGTCTAAATAAATCTGTTAAAACACGTGTGAGTATTCATTCATGCTTTACTAAAATAGATCGAGAATGTTGTCATTTTTATGCTTCGTTTGTTTTATACTGCTTGTTTTACCTAAGTTTTATTACTTCATTTAGTTTGATTGTTTTGCAGACAGTTTAAATAAACTATATAATAAAACTGTTCATAAATAGGAAATTAATTATGGCTCACAAAGATAGTTCCTACTATATAGTCTTTACTACTTTTAAAACTAATGACAAGACAACTGATATATTTTCTTCAAATGCTTTTCGGATCGATATGACTTCTCAACCTTTGAGTTTGACACTGGCAGAAAAACGCCAAGCAGCGTTTAAAAGCCATAAGAAGAAGAAGAAGAAGAACCTTTGAGTATTCATTTCTGGCTGAATACTCAAAGTTCTCAACAGTATTTTGCTGTATAAAAATTACTTAGGTTATTTACTGCATTTCGTTTGATTGGATTGTTTAGTGTAGTAGTTTTGCAGGCAGTTTATGTAAACTATCTATTATATCTGTTCATTTCGTCATGCATATGCTTTTCCGATCGATATGACTTCATAAATAACAGTATTTTGCTGTATGAAAAATTGCCAGTGAATTAAACGGCTCTTGAAACATAGTAGACGCAATATAACTTCCTCTTACAGAACGATATTAAAGATGCACAAGTTTTACGACGATAGTAGGCACACAATGTTGGGCACGGAAGTGGGTACAAGTCGATTCTCCTCATGTAATATTGAATATCTAACTCCCTGAATTTACTCAGATATTGAGTTTCGTGAGTAGATAAACAAAAGTTTTTCATTTGAGATGATGAATTCGAATTTTATGTCAAAATATGTACCAATGTGTTGTTCGTCATATTATACAATTAATAAATACAGTTGTTAAAAATAAAGCGCTTTAACAAATCATTCTCATTCAAATAAAAATTGGTTTTTATTTTCTGTGTTCTCATTCATATTTTTAGGGTTCCGTACCTTAAAAGGAAAAAAATAACCCTTATAGGATCACTTTGTTGTCCGTCTGTCGGTTTGTCAGTCTGTCTATCTGTCTGTCTGTCTATCTGTCCGTCTGTCAAGATCCTTGCGTAAAGGTATCAAGTTGAAACTTATACTAAATACTTGAGTCTACCTTTTGGCTGTAAAAAAGTCAAACCTGTATGTCAACGGGATCAAAAGATATGACCGTTTATGTAGCATATTTTAGCATATTTTGCGATTTCACAGGGAAATCAAAACCTTCAGTACCTACTAGGTACTTCTCGTTGACTTAGAATCATGAAATTTTGCAAGAAGCAAGGTCTTGAACCACTTATATAGGAAATACGTAAATATGTAGTATAATAACAAACAAAAAAAGTGAATTTTCTATTACAAACTTATTATTTCCGGTTGGTGCAATACATGTTCTATGGATCGATCTGCCAAGTTAAGTTTGTCCTGTAACCTAGTTTGAGAAGTAATTTTTTTTCATTTAAAGGAAGTGTCAGACTATTATCTTATTTGATTAACCGACTCCAAGAAGGGGTTCTAAGTTCGTCTGTATGTTATATGTCAATCAATTTCTCTATCAATTGTGGACCGATTTTCAAACTCAATCTTGCTACTGATATTGACTAGCGTGGCATTTGAAGTCGGTTGTTTGAACGAAATTTAAATAATTTTAACAATGCGGTCCGCTATCTAGAACCTTTATATATAAGATAGGGCTATATATTAATTCGCGTCTTGAATACCTATATAAAATTGTACCTACAAATCGACAAAATAATGTACCTTCGTAATACATGTGATGAATGAATGATCAGTGATCCTGTTGTAATATTGTGTCAATATGCAATGTACTAAGCTACAACAGAGAGGTTCTCTGAACATGTACAAGTCAATAGGGGTCGTGCAATATTCAATATCAGAATCAGTTTCATATCTGAGTTGTCGACCGTACTCGGAGAATTTCACCTGATATTTTAACTGTAATAGAAAATTGTCACTATATATATCTTTACTATAAAAGCGAATACCGATAGGTATATCTTACAAAGCTGAAATTGTGTCAAATAAATTCCATATTGACAATGGTTCAGACATTATAGACGGCAAATTTTGGCTTGTATATAAAATGTAAGTACAAAAATATAAACTATATATAATACATATGTGTATTATTAACTCCATTAACTAGAACTAGAGATACTAAGTACATATTTATGAACAGAGACAAGAGAGCGTTCTGACATGAACGCGTTTATTAGTCAATTAAATGGTAAATCCACAGAAATATTAATAATATTAATCAGAATCAGAAATCAGATTGATTGACGTTATATCACTGTTGCAAACAGGTGGTGCAAGCCGGTGTGTCTGATCGAGAATGTTGTCATTTTTATGCTTCGTTTGTTTTATACTGCTTGTTTTACCTAGGTTTTATTACTTCATTTAGTTTGATTGTTTTGCAGACAGTTTAAATAAACTATATAATAAAACTGTTCATAAATAGGAAATTAATTATGGCTCACAAAGATAGTTCCTACTATATAATCTTTACTACTTTTAAAACTAATGATAAGACAACTGATATATTATAATATTAATCAGAATCAGAAATCAGATTGATTGACGTTATATCAATGTTGCAAACAGGTGGTGCAAGCCGGTGTGTCTGAGGCATTGTACCTTCCAAAATGTTGATTATGGTACGTATATATTATATTACCGTTTTATGGTTTAGCTGTATTGTTTGAAAGGTGAATATATCGGGAGCGTTCTTAGCTATGATCAAGAAAATCTGTTCAACCATTCGCAGATTATCAGCGTTCTTATCTAGTTTTTGAGGGCATAAGTACTAAGTATACTTACTAAAGTTACTAAGTATACTTCTACAGTTTTGATCCATTCAAATTTAATATCCCGTTTCTTCTATGATATTGCAACTACATGGTAATCTTGACCGGAACAAAACGGAGGCTTTTTAAATGTTCAATTTACGTGTTATAATTTTCTGCGCGTTTTCTGTTTAAGAGCCTTAGCCTTCTCATTTAGCACAATCGTACCATATGATACCTACTGGCATACAGAAGACTGGGTAAAGTCAATACGGCTCACGTAAATTGAATATTACATGACGGCACAGTCGCAGGAGAGTGTGTTTTTCTTAGCTATGTTCCTCTTGTATTTACTTTGCATGTTTTAAAATGAGTGGAAATTACTGCAGTGTAGGTTAACTTTGTTTTGTGATAAGTACCTACTAACTATATTTAGTGTTGGTATTTTTTTATTTTTAGTGACGACGTCCTACTGGAACAAATTTGCACAATTTGCACTTTAAAGTTTAATATTTCGTAAATGGAGCATTAAATCGACTATTTTTTGATATCGTTTGTTATTCGGTATCCTTCAAAAGGTCTTCTAAAATGACTTAGGGACTAAGCCTATTCAACGATACCCTATACGACGAGGAGGACGATGAAGAAAAAAAATCATCCCCACTTCATATGTAAGGAAGCTATCCTTAAATATATATATATATATATATTTCAAATTTTATTTTACCACTTTGTCGGCGTAATTGATATACCTACACACCGCTACAAAATTATAGCTTTCTGATACTAACGGTCTCTTAGCAAGAACTCAGACAGACGGACAGACAGACAGACATGACTAAACTATAAGGGTTCCTTGTCAGGACTACGGAACCAAAAGAAGGAGCCTATTTCATTAAAATAATAGTTCGATTACACTCGCTAGGCGGCTTTTGATGCGAAACTTATTATGCTAAGAAATTAAGTATTATTCTATAAAGCATAGAAATGTACAAATGTTAGAAATATGAGGATTGAAAACGGTAACTCAATCTACTCTCAAATCTTAACTCAACGGCAAACATCATGTTTCGTTTTTGATTGATGTCTAAATCAAAAACGAAACATGAGGTTTGCCTGAAGATTTATCTAGTATGACAGTTTTAGACCATTGCGTTCATATTAAAAGCCATCTGTTAAGTCTCCAGGAACTAATCTTTTTTTTTGGAAAACGCTGCATTTCTACTGTGCCCTATGCTAAAGCCAGAGTGCCAGTACATCATGTTTATAAAACATTTTGTCCGATACGAGCATTGTAAGAACGATATTGATAAGCCATTTCCTCACTTCCTAGAATTTGTATAACTATAGGTCGGTTCGGTTCCTTATATTTGAATTATTTTCACTTATTATTAACTACTTTTTTAAAGCTTCTACAGAGTAATACATTCACATAATAATGTATGTTTACGACTGAAAAAACAGTCTATGCAGTCTGTGAATTATTATAAAGTAAAATATAATTAAGATGCGATGCGATGCCGCGTGAGTCAGTTTCATTAGGAAGTTTGAGAAATTTATCATCATATCTCTGGAGATGCATATCAGATCTGGATAAAATTTTAATGGGAAAACCTTGGAGATAAACTCTACCTGTAACAAAAATAATCATTGAATTGGTTCACAAACGGCGAAGTAATCGCGTAACATACGAGAACATACAAAAAAATGAATGAATAATATGAAAAATGAAAAATGAATAATATGAATTCACAAACAGTTTATTAATAACAATTACCTACAACTTACAATTGCTATTTAAATAGCTGTCTGATAATTGAAAACAATACATATGTATAGGCTAATAATACTATTGCATTGCTACTCCATACTCTGCAGGCAAAATGTTGTAACTCATAGTAATTTGTATTTTATCCAATAACAAGTTTTCAGATTGGAGTCAGTAAATTACAATGGTACATAAAACAAACAATCTACTATGTCTATATGATATATTTTTGTTGTTTTTAAACTTATTCTCATGAAAATGAGAATCACTTAATCACAGACTATTATGTAGTGTCCGCAATATTTTATTTTATTTTATATTAATTATTTTACGTAAGTTGGTGCGTAAACTAAATTCTTGAGAAATCACTTTGTTTTAAAAAGTTTAAGCTATTTCACATCGTGATTAATTTAAAATTGTTTTTATTTTAATTTACAGATTTTAATCTTATACGAATCTGCCATATTGTATCAAAATTATCCCTTTCAGCATTAGGTAGAACTATTCATTATTATATGGTAGAACTCTAAAGATTTTCGTGGAGGGGCAATTGAGGTGTATTTTAGTCGGAAGACTATTTTTAGAACAACCTTTAGAAGCTTATTTTTTATATTATAGCAGTATATAGCATAGGCGTCTGACAAGCAATTCTGGAATACTCAATACTCAATCCTTTAATGCTTCCATAATTATATTGTACATAAAGTTCTTAAATCTAGGTACATGAGATCATTATGGACCCTGTTGGGCACATGCATAATGAATGAAGCACGGTAGCGAGATAAGACGCTGTCATACAATTTCCAACACCAAAATTCGTACAACATTGTTGCCTTAGTTCATGATTGTTTTATTTTTTATAAAAACGAATATCCGATTTAGTCCGGTCGTCCATGTTTTCCGACACGTTAAACAATATCGATGAAAAATCAATACTTTTGTTCGCTCTATTTGAAAGCCGGACGATGTTTCCAAATGGAACATAACCGACATCCGTGTTCAATAACAGATTGGATGAAATTTCGTGAGATCTATTTATTTGCCGCAAATATCAGTGGGAACTACCTATGGACGAAAGTTTAGAGATAAGAGGATTTAATTTTATCTTAAACGCAAATATATTGGTACCATATTGTGTAGGGTCAGGATTTCTGCTAGTTTGCATTAAGCGGTAACACCGTTTAGTCAGTTATTTGACTATCAAATAGGAATGTTTTTTGGTCCGAATGGTAAAGTGTCCAGTGAAATTTTAGGGCATGATGTCTCAAGGTAACAGGTTCAATGTAGCAAGGCGTAAACTTCTGTCAGTCTATCCAGCATTTTGCATGCTCCTGTATCGGTAGACATCATTGTTTATCAGGCGAGCGTCGTGCTAGTACTGTTAACTAATATCATAAAAAAGCACTTTTTTATTGCAGTTAGGCAAGCATTTTTAACCGACTTCAAAAAAAGGAGGAGGTTTCTCAATTCGACCGTATATTTTTTTTTTTATATACCCATCTCACTGATGGTAAGTGGTGATGTGATCGAAGGTGTAGTATACTTGCCTAAAAGATACCTATTCACTATAGGCTAGAAGACAATCAAGATATAGCTAGATACTATCTACGAGGCTGGTTTCGTCTACCTGATGCAGCTACTGATGGTCGATTAGTATAGGTAAGATTATTTGTTGAATAATGTAGCATTCTATAGTAATGTGCAACATACGCTCAACTCCTTCAGGTTTTTCTTTACACCGAACTGGTTAGTACTTGACCACTATCATACCTGATGTTAAGTGATGATGCGATCGATGATGGAGTGCGCTTACCCAGAAGAAAAAAAAGGTAAACCTTACACTCGACTTCGAGTTTATTAGCTCAATGTTGGGCATAAATCACCTTTATTATGATTTGCTTTTTTCTTCTACCAATAATTAGACCACATATCCACATTATGACCACATATCAGAATTTCGGAAAAAGCTGAAATGGTTACCAATTCGCCTTCGCCGAAATAGTCATACCCTTTCTCTTCTTTATTCTGTTCTATTTATCCCTTCCACTCCTCCCTATCTTAAGGAACGTTTTACCTTTCTACATCTCTCTCATCCTTGTTCTCTTCGGTCCACAGAAACCCTACAATTGCAAATTCCTGTCCATTCTTCGCACGTCTATGAAAAATCTTTTACAGTGCAAGCGGTTCATTTGTGGAACGCGCTCCCCGTAGAAATAAGGCGTGCGAAATCACTAGCAATCTTTAAAACAATGGTAAAATCTCATTATTTGTCCGAAAAGAGCTAAAAGTACCACACTGCTGTAATATAATAATATTATTTGATCTAATATATAGGTTGTATGTGTATGTATAAGTATATTATATTATTATTGTATATATATATATAGTATATTGTTAATGTATTGTATATAATATTTTGTCTATTATTTATTTATTCTATTTTTATCTATTTCAGTTATAAATTGTACGCTACCGCCATGTTTTGTTTTTATTTTACTTTTTCCATACTAGGTTGTCTGGAAGAAATTGCTTCAAGCGATAAGACCGCCGATTGTGTTGCCATTCAGATATATTATATTTTATTGTTTTATTTTTGTGCAATTTGTTTAATTGGTAATCAATAAAGAGTTTTTGTATTGTATTGTATTGTATAATTAGTACCTATCGACAATTCCATAGTATCGACAATACTACAAATACCTAGATATTAATCACATTTCCAAGAAAGTATACATCTTAATATACATTTTTATACAAGAAGATACAAAAATATCCTAGCCATAAATAACGTAGAAGGAAAACGCCGAAACGACGTAAAACTACCTGGTAAATCTTGCAAAAGCTGCAGCCTTGCACACAACAGGTAAAATCGATTTTAGCCTGAATACCTAGTGAGAACCTACTGAGAAATACTCGTACGAGTACAATGTGACGCGAATGCCATAGCAACTTGAATATTCAATCATATCCAATGGCACTAGACCCGGAACCGCTTGGATCCATCTAACAACTGGACCGACAAATTGGTTCCTAATGGCCACCCTTGACATTGAAATGAACGGATTTGCCTAGAGCTATACTAGTTTGATCTCCTTTCGCTTTCTGGGTGCTAACGAAATTTATCTTGTTGTGGACTGGCTTTGCAGTTTAGTTGTTACCTAGTTAGACCTTAATCGGATCCAGTTCTGAAGTGGCTACTTTGGTTAGGTGCAGGCCCAGTAATTTGTAAACTGATTTAATATTTTTTATAACTTCCCTAAAGTTATAAATTTAATTTGTGTACTCGGATAAGTGGAATTTACAATAATGGTATATCATTGATGTACTGTTTGGCCAGTGCAAAAAACTAGACTCATATTTTGTATGAGTATTTATTCCGTTAGAGGTTGATATAAGATTTTCGAGAATAAAAAGTCCTGAATCAAAATCAATATACCTATCCCGAATAAAGAAAATAAGCCCGGTTCTTCGTATCCTGAACAAAATTAAATTAGCTGACAAGCTTGTCAAACAAAATATTAAATAAACGAATATTTTGTTTTAAGGTACGGACACACCGCAGCGTCCTACGTGCGCGATCTAGGCGGCGATCAGATAGCGCAGTAGTATTTGTACCGACTAGTTCACACTAAACGCGATCAGAAAACAATTGAAAAGTACTTAGATCGCTCCCCCAGATCGCAGGACGCCGCGGTGTGGCCGTACCTTTATTGACATTGATTTGCGTAACAGAAACGTAGTACATCAACAATCACTTACAAGTTACGATTTGTGGCAAACATAATAAATTATCCATAATTTATATGCGATTATAGATTCTTTCGATCACATATTATTTTACCAATATTTTGCTCTGTTTGCGCATTAATCAAATTAGTGTGCCCGTTTTGTGAGTTATTCATGAAGTTATTTGACAAAATAATTCTGAAGCATTGTTCCGAATTAATGAATGGAATTTTAATTACACTGTAATGACCGATTCCTAGTTAGGTATTTAGTCCACTAAGCTTACACGTGGCACAATTTAGCTCAGGTAGGGACATAGTAGCCGGAAGGTTATTTTTGGACTAGCTTAGAATTTTAGGAAATTAAAGACGGTAGCAAGATAAGTAGCTGGACAATAATTGCGTTTCAGAATTCATTCCATATCGTGAAAGTACTGAAACAACGATTATTATGTGGCATCACCTGATCTTACGTGATAATAGTAAGTAACGATGTGGTCTTAGAGAGATGGAATAGATAGATAGATGGAATGTATGGAAATAAAATACATAACTAATGAATCGTGCTTGTATGAAAATTGAAGGCGGTAAAGAGACGTAGCGAAAGGCTATTACTAGACTTTAGTCCATTCTGCATGGCGCAGCTATTGCATCTCACTCATCGCCAAACTAGCTAGCATCAAACATCATATCTACCAGAATTTGGCGTATCTATTGGGTAATTTTTTTAAAAGATCTGATAAGCTAGCGTTTGACCACTAACTCGCTTGGTAGTAAGCAATGATGTGGTCGAAGATGGTGAACACGCTAGGCCTAGAATGGTCTGCCCTTAAGGGAGACTGACTGTGTGCAGCCGGGAACAATTTAGGACCACCCAGATATCACGTGTAGGGTAGATTAAGGTAACTAAGGATACGTAGGCAACAGGCAACAAAATCCTACGCTTTTAAAATTACCCCCAATGGGATCAACGTACAAGATAATTTTAGCCATCCATTCCGAAAAATATATCAGCAATCGGTTTAAAGGATAATAAATGAGTATTGTGCCACAGATGCGGCACATATGGGGTAACAGTGGCATTGTGTCGGTCGTTATGCCTCTCAGCGTCGACCATTGTTTCCAATGGACGCAATACGCCTTTTGGTGAACATCGTTACTTCGTTAATTTTATTAATGGAGCCACTGGTCGTTATTACGCAAGCAATATTTTTATTTATATATTTTAAGCTAGTGTTTGACGAATATCTCGCCTGGTAGTAAGCTATGATGTGGTCAATCACGCTAGGCCTAGCATACTCTGACTCTTAAGGGCTGTGTGCAGCCGAAACACAGTAATGGCAGCAGATTTTCACTTGATGGCGGTAAGCTACTTTGTGGTAGCAAGTCAGGCGTCACATCGATATAATATGCTCCTACCACCTATGAATGGTGCCTGAAATATCAAATAAAACTGTAAAAAAAACATTTAATGTGGATAAAACAATACCCAAAAACCACGTTTTACGTGTTATTTTTGTTCTATCATCGTTCATCTTCAGTGCGTGCTTCCGGCGAACGCCGCACTCGCAGTCACCGAGAACATACGCACTGACCTAACGGAATTAACGATTCCATTCCGTGACCGATCGCAGCCGCGCGCGATTGATTATCTGCGGCTGACGCGTGCGGCTTATGCTATAGTCAGATTATGAAAATGTATAGCGCCGTTTTCGAGGCGCGCTGCGACGGGAGCGGTGCCACATACATTTTTGTTCTTTAGGCAGCGATTGTAAACAATCGCTGGTTTTTAGGTTTCCGTAGTCCTGACAAGGTACCCTTATAGTTTCGTCATGTCTGTCTGTCTGTCCGAGGTTTTGCTAAGAGACCGTTAATGCTAGAAAGCTGTAATTTTGTAGGGGTATGTATATAAATTACGCCGACAAAGTGGTGAAATAAAATTTTGAAACATATTTTTTTTAGGGTAGCTCTCTTACATGAGAAGTGGGGATGAATTTTTTTTCATCGTCTACCCAATCGTGTGGGGTATCGTTGAATAGGTCTTTTAAAATGACTTAACTTGCTAATATCATTTTTCGATTGAATGCTCCATTTACGAAATATTAAACTTTAAAGTGCAAATTTTTGTTCCAGTAGGGCGCCCCCCCCCTCCTAAAAGCTAAACTGCTGGCTTAAAAAATCTGGAAAAATTCGTGATAATACTGCATCTTATGAACTTTAAAGGAAAACTATAGCGGTTAAGATAACTTTATTAGTTTAGCAGTAATTATTGAGTTGAACTTGGGTATTGGATAATTTTGTACCAAATACAAAATCCTTAGAATAAATACTTTAAAGTGACAAAGACGATGTACCTAGTTGATTGTTTATAACGGGTAAAGACTTGCATTGAATAACGGGCTACTACGGAACCCTACACAGCTCGTGGCCCGACACGCACTTGGCCGGTTATTATTTGGTACATATGAAACTCGACAACCCGTATTTAAAAAAAATACTTTCATATATTACAAAAATGTAAATAGAATCGACATGTTCAAGCTTGAAGTGCAAAATTTTCTAATGATGCATTATAATAATTAATAACTTTAATATAATAACATAAAAATAAATAATTGCCTATTAAACAATAATAATTAATATAATTGTGCCGGAACAGAAGAAAACAATAAAATTACAATATTTTATGTACATCATAAAACCGAGGAGATTTCTCTCTTACTCAATTTGTGGCAACGTTGTTTTTTTAACCCACCGAAGCAAAAAGAAGGTGTGTTATAAGGTTAACGTGTGTAGCTGTGTATCAGCTGTCTGTATCATCGTAGCGCCCAAACAGATAAATGATTTGATTTCGTTTTTTTGTTTGATAAGTGTCTTAATCGAGTGTTTTTAGCTTTGATTCATGAAAATCCGTGCAGCCGTTTTAAGACTATGAGCTTTTTTCTAGATGATGACGATATGAAACCAACTCTTGTAGATCTAATCAATTCGAAATTCAGTATACTCTTACTTTGACGATATTATGTCAAAAATTAAATGGCAGTACAAATAAAATTTGTTATTATATTATTTTTTTGTCAAAGAATAAAATAATAATAACATTTAATATACAAACTAGCTAAACTTTAGGAATGTTATTAAATATTGTAAGTGCTTAACTCGTGCAATTATTTGGTTTTTTGTATACTGTGGATTCTGTCGTTATGTCTATTGCAACTAACTTTTTAAGACTATTTTGAAAAAAAAATGGATTAGTTTTAAAAAGTGTTGTTTCTAATATATACAGAAACATTTTGTACTTGTATCCAAATCTCACACTCCTCCGTATGGCTAAAATACTATATAAATTATTTTAAAATAAAACGCTGTACACAGGATGGTTGAAGAGCGTTCATCGTAACACATTTTTACTTTGTAAGCTAATACGGGGCTGCCATAGCTATATTTAGCCAAAAGCCCCTAAATAAAAGTTGAATAAAAAAAAAAACGCGGACTAAAAAGTATTCTCATGGGTCCACCATAAGAACACTCGTTACCAAGTTCAATTTATTGGACTAGTTAATACGAATCTTTTAAGAGTCTAAGCTCACTCGGTTTACTAGCCTCTACTACTTAAATATAAATTTTAAAACCACCCCCGACTGATTTTCTGTATTTATAATTTGTTCCTTGAGACCATTTCAATGAGCCTAAACACAACATCTCAGACGAGTAGTTGAGGAGATTTCTGCTAATTCAAGGAGATGTCTCAGAATTAGGTCATGTTTACCATATTCTTGAAATATCATTGAAGGAACCGGATACTGATTTTTTTAATATAATACATTTGATTTGTAAACTACGCTACCTACCTACGCTACGCTGTGCAGGTGGAGCGACGACATACGCAAAGCGGTGGGCAGTGACTGGAAAAGAAGAGCCGAAGATCGGGCTCAGTGGCGCACCTTGGGAGAGGCCTACGTCCAGCAGCGGACGGACACCGGCTGATAATGATAATGATGAATGATGAAACTACGCTAAATAGACGGCAGCAAAGTGACGGGTATGTTGTGCGCAGAAGCGCCATTTAGATTTTTTGACGTCCGCGGTCAAGGGCCACGACAGTTGCTATCGTAGTCTCATCAACCAAAAAAGATGATAATAATAGTGATGATGATATAAGGTGATAATATTTAAATGGTTCAACGGATTTTCATGAAGCAAAGCTAAGAACACTCTCTATGAAGCCACCTATCAGACAAAATAAAAACTAAATCAATATCGGTTCATCTGTTTGGGCGCTACGATGCCACAGACAGACACACAGATACACAGACACATATATACACAGATACACAGATACAAAGATACACAGATACACAGATACACAGATACACAGATACACATATACACAGATACATAGAAACACAGATACACAGATAGACACGTCAAACTTAGAACACCCCCTTCTTTTTTCGTCGGGGGTGAAAAAAAGTAACCTCCTGGTGTACTTTTTCACCCCCGTATGATGAAGCCGAACCCCTATTTCATCCCCTTAAGGGGTGAATTTTGGAAAATACTTTCTCAGTACACCCATACGTACTAAGACAACTATACCTTCTAAATTTTAAGTCTCTACGACCAGCGGTTTAGGCTGTGCGTTATCTGTCAGGCAGTCAGTCAGTCAGTATGTTAGGACAAAGATTCTTATAGTATTAGATAAGTTCATCAAATCGGATCCAAGATACCAGATTAAATCTATACATATACAATACAAAAAATGTTTCTACCTATGTCCGTTATAGACTTTGAAACCATCCAACCGATATGGCCCAAACCGGTTTCATTGGAAAACCAATAATGCATGGTTTTAGTTTAGACCATTAAAACAATGCATTAGGCACGTTCGGTCGATTCAAGAAGTTGATTTTCTAGTCATCCCATTCAAAAAAGTGACCAAATTTTAAATTGTTGACGAAAAACCAATGTTTTCTTTTTTTAGCGTAGTAGCACACGCCGGATATCCGCTAGCAAGAAATAAAATAAAGGATCATTGAAAAGTAAAAGATAGTATAGAATCTATTACATAACCAGAGGCGACAGTATCTAATCGTTGACAAGCGGAACGACGGGCGTTATCTGGTTGACTACTGAACGAGAGCATTTTGCTTCATACCTTGCTGTGCTGAAACTTATAAGACCGAGGATAGACTTGCTTACTTTATAACATCTAATACTATAAGAATCTTTGTCCTGACATACTGACTGACTGACTGACTGACAGACAACGCATAGCCTAAACCGCTGGTCGTAGAGACTTGAAATTTGGAGAGTATATTTGTCTTAGTACGTAAGGGTGTACTAAGAAAGGATTTTCCAAAATTCACCCCTTAAGAGGGTGAAATGGGGGTTCCAAGTTTGTATGGAGAAACAAAATTAGATATTTTTTTCTATTCGAAACTTTTCACAAGTGCTTCAGTAAAAAATTAAGTCAATACGTGTTTCAGGATTTTTTGTAATTCCACCCCCAAGAGGGTGAAATGGGGTAACTAAGTTTAAAAATCAATTTTGTTTCGGATTGTGCTGAAATTTCCCATGCAGATAGTTATTATAATGATAGTTCCCTCAGAGTAATGAATTTTTAAAATTCACCCCTTGAGATGAAATGGGGGCTCAAAGTTTGTATGGAGAAACAAGATTAGATAGTCTTTTCGATTCTAATCTTCACACAAATGCTTCAGTGAATAAATAAGTAAATACGTGTTTCAGGCTTTTTCGGAATTCAACCCCTGAGAGGGTGAAATGGGTTTACAAAGTGTTAAAATCAATATTGTTTTGCATTGCACTGAAATATTGGCATACAGATAGTTATTATGACGTAAGTATCTGTTATGAAAGGATTTTCCAAAATTCACCCCTGAAGGGGATGGAACGGGGGTTCAAAGTTTGTATGGAAAAACAAGATTAGATGGTCATTTTATTCGAAATTTCACACAAGTACTTCTGTAAATAAATAAGTAAATACGAATTACAGGCTTTTTCAAAATGCTACCCTAAGAGGGTGAAGTGGGGTAACAAAGTATGAAAATCAATATTGTTTCGGATTGCGCTGAAATTTAGAATGCAGATAGTTATTATGACGAAAGGATTTACTTTAAATTCCCCCCCGGATTCGGAACGGGGATTCAAAGTTTGTATGGCGAGACAAGATGAGATAGTCTGTTTTATTCGAAACTTTACATACGTACTTCTGTAAATAAATAAGTAAGTACGTGTTTCAGGATTTTTCGAAATGGAGTAGGTAACAAAGTCTGATAATTTGGGTTTTTCGGGTTTTATAAATCTGAATTCCGATTTGCCTTAGTCACGCGATAACATGAAAATGGGTGAACTGATTTTGCTTATTCTTATTTGATGTCTTTTATGATAGAAAGGTTTTTACAAAAGAAAAGTTTTAAGTGAATAAAATTAGTTTTTAACGCGGGCAAAGCCGTGGGGCACTTCTAGTACTATATAGTCTGCAGGTTTTTCAGCACAGAACATTATCAGTAATCAGCTGTTATAATCACTATCACCACAAATATCATATATGCGGAAGTCAGTTTAATGACTCCATGGGTTTGGCTGTAATTTTACATTATATTCCTTAATAAAATTATGTAATTAATGTTTCTATGTATGTTACGCAATTACGCAAAAACGGCTGAACGGGTTTGTATGTAATATAGCATACAGATAGTGTATAACTTATAAGTTATACAATTATTTCATAACGTGTAGGGCACAGCTATAAGTAGGAGTAGCCAATATTATGACTAAATACATACTTAAGGTACAGCCACACCGCGGCGTCCTGCGATCTGCGACCGCGATCTCAGTACTTTTCAATTGTTTTCTGATCGCATTTGGTGTGAAACAGTCGGTACAAATACTACTGCGCTATTTGATCGCCGCCTAGATCACGCACGCAGGGCGCTGCGGCGTGGCCTTAAATTTGTAAAGCGGTTGCAGTCACAGGCCGCAGTTATTGAGCTATAAATAATACATGATACTCTCACGAATTTAAATTCTTAAGGGCCAGTTTCATCGGTTCCTAATAGCGCTAATATGAAGAAATCTGACAGACTTTTGACAGCTTTTATATGGCGTCATGAGTCAGATAACTACCAATTGCATTATCACGAACCGACGTAAGCCCTAAGCTTTCTATCTTCATATTGTTGGATCTTTTGTTTTAATAAAATGAAATATTAACTTGAACTCACGCGATGTCGATTTAGTGATTGACTGTGTTTCGTGTGTTTTATCGGAAGCCTTACCCACGATTTTGTCGCGTCCCGCCTTGCATCGTTATTTCTTTTTATTTATTTTTTCTTTACAAATATTTATATTTATACCACTAATTGGCGGTTAATTAAAGCAGTTAACGATTAAATTTTTGCATATTAAAATCTTGCAACGAACAAGTTAAATTTTAATAACAGAAAATTAAGACAGAACTTTCCCAAGACAAATGAAATGTTTTAAATAATCAAATAGAGGCTGTATTTAGCACATTAATTAACAAAGGCCTGAAGAAGGTCTCGAGTTTAGCAGATTAACTGTGGTTAAAATTTGCCAACGGGGAACTCGTTAAGGGATTTTAATTGCGTGTTCTATAGATGAACAACAATACAAACTGGCCGTTTTTGATGTTGTAAATAAAGCCTGAGGTAATTTTCAAAGCAGGTTCTGTCGCTCAACTTCCCTTCTTGACTTACATGCGGCACAAGCCTTGGGGATACCTTTCCTTAAATGCCCGAAAGATGATTTAGCAACATAATGATTATTAATCAATTTATTTCCTTTAATATTTAATAGAGTTAAATAATAGCTAGATAGAAGTAGTCTAACTTACGTAATAGTTTGTCTCTTTTAAATTCAGTAAGAAATACTAATTAGGTATGCATCGATAATATCTCAAGGTTATGACAGATCTGGCAGTTTATCCCTTCCACCACCTTTTCGGTCTACAAAGGTGCTTCACATAGAAAACGCATGAGTGTACTTAGTCACTTAGAATAATATACTATAGTTATAAGTTTACTATTTTATTAGTTTAGTTATTATCATACAAATGATGGGTGTGCATGAGAAGCTGCTTATAATTATTAATAATAAATAGTAGGTGTGAATGAGAAGCACTTTCACCGCAATATAATAGTGCTGGGTACACACGGCCAAACGAACGATAGCGAACGCTGAATAGAGGGAGATGGAGCTATACGCCTGTATAGATGGGTCTTCTTTCATTCGCTATTCGTGCGCTCTCGTTTGCTTGGTCTGGGTTCGGCAAAAAATACTTTTTCCTCTCCTATCATGTCCTCAATACGTCCCCTTCAATACTGAAGTTTATAGGTATTTATGATAGGAAGATAATTAGAATTTGTTTCAAAATTAGGTACAAAGCCTTTGTATTGCAGGCTATTCAATTTAAGGTTGTATGCGGTTAATTTTCGCTTAGCCGAGTTAAAACGCTTCAGGGGTTAATGTAGCTTTTGGTTTAGAGCTGGAGAATAAACTGTAGCATAATTAGCTTTATTATATTAGGAACTTGGATATGTATAATACATTTTACTGTAACTCACTAACATAGAGTAAGGATGTGTAATCGTAGGTCTGTTCTCACTACTCCGCTCTATTAGAATCAAACTAAGCAAACGATTGCCTAAAATCTGGTAGAAAATACATTATCCTACATTATGACGGAATTATATCGACGGAACGCAAATCCCTATAAGTGATACTGTGAAAAATCTGGGTGTACTTTTTGATAGGAAACTATCTTGGGTACCTCAGTTGGCGGAAGTCAGCCGAAAACTTTTTGCTTCTGCCGGATCCCTACGTAGGTTACGAAACTTTCTTCCAATTTCTACCAAAACTGCTCTCGCAAACTCTATCCTTCTTCCTATTCTAGACTATGCTGACACCTGCTATCTTGATGTGACTGAGGAACAACTGGACAAGCTGGAGCGTCTCCAAAACATGAGTATTCGCTTCATTTTCGGATTACGCAAGTTCGACCACATTTCGGAATATCGCAAAATGTTAAATTGGCTACCTATCCGGCTCCGAAGAAACAGTCATATCCTTTCCCTTTTATACTCTGTCCTATTTGTCCCATCTACTCCTTCCTACCTCAAAGAGCGCTTCCAGTTCCTACATCTTTCTAATCCTCTTCCTCTTCGTTCCTCGGAAAACCTACAGTTACTCATTCCTTTGCATTCTTCACGGTATTACGACAAATCATTCACAGTGCATGCCGCTCGGTTGTGGAACGAGCTGCCTGTAGAGATTCGACGTGCTAAGTCTCTTTCGCAATTCAAATCCTTAATCAATAATCACTACTTGTCTTTAACCTGCTAAATACTGTTTTGCTTTTGTTTTTGTGTATAGAATATGTTTATATAATTATATTATATTTATGTATATTTTAAGTATATGTATTGTATAACTAAATATATTGTAAATGTGGTATGTATGTTATGTATGAATATATGTATATGGTATGTATATATATATATATATATATATATATATATATAGTATATAATTTACTGTTGTATATGCTGTATACTAGATAATAAAAATAAATTATACGCCATCGCCAAACACCCTGTGTATTTTAACCAGTCCACAAATAGGTTGTCTGGAAGAGATCGCTTTATGCGATAAGACCGCCGATTGTATCACCGAGTTATGTTGTTGTTATTTTAGATAATAAGTTCTTTATGGTGTTCAATAAAGAGTTATTCTATTCTATTTCTATGACTGTCGATTGTTTCACGTGTCTAAAAAAGCACGACTACGTGGCTGTACATAGGAGAGTGCTGGTTCCCACACTCATGTATGGTAGTGAATGCTGAATATGACAGAAGAAGCCTGAAAGTAAAATTAATGCCGTAGAACCGAGAAGTTTGAGAAGTATGATTGGAGTGACTCTGATGGATGAGTTGGAGAACAGCGTGAAAAGGGAACGTAATGGTGTGAAAGAAGATGTAGTGACAACGATATAAAAAGGGATGCTTAGATGGTTTGGACATCTAGAGAGGATGGATAAAAGAAGATTGACACAACATATTTATGAGACGAGTGTGAATGGGCCAGTTGGTAGAGGCTGACCTAGGCGAACGTATAACGGGGTGCGGGTCGGAACAACTCCTCGTGGTGTACCCTGGGTATCGGCCGACAACTTTCCCTAGTGTACTGGGTTAAGTTGTCGACCAATAGCGAAGTTCCAACGTGAGGGGCTCCTCCAAGTGTCTCCTAAGTGGCGGGGCCGGTAACGGCGACGACAGGGCTGCTCGCATGCTTTTAGCCGGACGGTGGACGGTGTGCGAGTAGGGGAAGTTGCCCCTCGCATACCTGTCATGTGTTGGATAGAGGGTGTGGTGAGTTTGAGGAAAAGACGAGCCACACTCCTCTTAGGCTGTGGGTCCGACATGATCGGGCCGAGTGGTGGGGCCGGTGACGGTCGTGAGTGGAGTCTCGTATGCCACCGGCATTGGCATGCGAGTCGAACAACGGACGGTGTGCAAGTAGGGGTATTTGCTTTTCGCACACCTGTCATCAGAGGGACGGAGGGTGTGGTAAGTTTGACGAGAAGACGAGCCACACTCCTCTGTCATTGTGGGGTAACTGTTGGAGAGTCGGGGGACTCTCCAACGGCTTGCACTCCGCAGCGGCAGAGGCCCATTTGGGTCTGCCACCGGGGCAAGTTGGTGAATGCTAGCGCAACCCCATCTTGCCCCACCACGGTGGATGATGGCTCACCCCAGGTTTTTAGTGCGGTATCCTGCCTTTTAGGCAGCGAGTCCCACATAATCATCTCGCTCCCCCGGGCGAGTTGGTATCCATAAAGGATTTTCCTGGGGCAAAAATAAAAAAGGCGAACGTATAACGCCGAGGCAAGATGGTGAATGTTAGCGCGACTCCATCCTGCTCCATCTTGGCGGAGGACTGCTCACACGTGGGGCTTTTAGCCGGTAAGAGTCCGGCATAATCACCCTGGCACCCCCGTGCCAGAGTGGTATCCATGAGGATTTACCCCAATATAAAAAAAAGGCAAACGTATAACGACTAGATCGGAGACGTTTTAAAGGGTGAGGACACAAAGACGCGGGTTCCCGGTGCAGACAAACCGGTACAATAGATACCGATCCGCACTGGTATAACATTGCAAAGTTCCTATAACCGGCGAGCATGTATGAAAGCGATTATGAAATTGGAAGAAGAGAAAGAGGTATGTCAGGATCGTAGCATTTAGAAAGATAACTCTGTCAACCCCAACGGGAAAAAGGCATGATTTTATGTATGTATGATTGTTTCACGGTCATATATTTCATTAAAAACTAAAACACATCTTATTTAGAGGATAATCGTTTTTTTATAATGGAAAATGTTTTACGTCATGATTAGGTGCGAACTGAAAGCACAATTTTGTCATAACAGATCATGATACATACCTACATCAAAATAATTATAAACCAGGTAAAATAAGGATAATATTTTTAAAGTTTAATACGTACAAAAACTAGACCAACAGTTTATTTATGCAATACCTCCATCACGTGACGTATAATTTACATTATAATTTGGAGAAAAATGAACGCAAGGTTGAGTTATGATCTAATTTAGCTTCTTACGAGCGGTAGGTATCCGCGGCTGGTAAACAGAATTCTGAAGATTTACATGTTGGACTGGTTGTAAGGAGCAGTATTATATAAAGGTCAAGCTAGAAAGAAGTAGCACATAATGTAAGCACAAAGTCAAAGTCTGGCTATCTTGTGTCAACGTTGGGATTCATCAGTCGGTAGTAAGTTTTTTTGAGAAACGTGAGAACAGTATTATGTTACGACAGTCCTTAAACGCTGGTATCCAGACTATCCATAGTTCTCAAAATTACTTAGGTATACATACTTACATTAGTTCAAGAACTTAGTTATTATGTTTAGTTAAAATCTCAAAACAATTACAAAAATATATACTTACATAATAAATGTAGATTATAATCTATTAAGTGCCGAGGAACGTGCATGAGAGTAGGGATATAGCACATTACGCAAAACATTTGCGTTTACAAAAAAAAAAGGAATAGCTTTCAGTAAAGTCTACTTATTTACCGAGGGTGTCTGACTGTGTGACTTGGAACGGACTATTACTTCAATTTGACTTTGACTTGACATTACGACGTGCATCAACTAAAACTTCTATTTCATATTATTTTTTTACTGTTTTATGTACCTGTACCTGTAGCCGGTATGTATGTTATTACTGTTACCTGTTAGCCTGTAACGTGACGTCGCCGTCCGGCATCACCGGAAGACCAGCGTTGTTCATTAGACCAACAGTTATGCTGAGGTAGGGCCGATTAGTGACACTTTTGTCAAAGATTTATACGCATAAATCTTAAGTTTTTGTACTTTTATTTTGTACCTTTTTATAATACCTAAGTGTCATTAATAAACTTTTTCACTTTCACTTTCACTTTCAGTAATGTAAGAACTTCGTTATTAAGGTTAAATAAAAGAGTTTTTATTTTATTATTATAATTTTTTGTTTTTTAGTTTTTTGGCGGTTTAATTTTTTTGTTAAAAAGTTTTCTATACTAATATTATAAAGAGAGAACATTTGTATTTTTGTATTTTTGTATGTTTGTAATGATTTAGCTCAAAAACTACTGGACCGATTTAAAAAATTCTTTCACAAGTATATAGAATGGACTTTCGGAATGAAAATAAGCTATATATTATCCCGTTTAAATCAAAGATACATTCGTGGAGACCTAATTTGCAACCTAAGTCGACAAAAAAACGGTCGAAAAAACACGTTTCTTACGAACGCTGCTCAATTGAAAATAGATGGAAGAATATTTTCTATGGAAGAGTTGTACAACTTAATAAGACCTACAAAAAAGTCCGCGTCAGCATATGTCTATCTCTTAAGCTTGACTCACAGTAACCATTTTAATCTTTAATTTGTTGTTAGAAAATATTACATAACTTCCAAGGCTATTTTCAAGTATATAGTATTAATCCTTATCCAAATAATTACGTTAATTAGCTTGGCCACATATTATAGATTAAAATTGTCCGTTACAGTATATAATTCAAATGAAAACTCTAGAAGATATCACGGATTTCACATACACGCGTCGCAAAATTAATAAAATATCTGCAGTGAAACCACAGATTAGGTCATAGTTACTACGAAAATATTATTATAGGCTTAGCGATGCTGTAGATCCCCACCGATCACAATCAATTTGAATTCAATATAGTATAATAATATGATCTATTGTATAAAATAATATTGATCTATATATATATATTATTATATACATATATATATAATAATATATTTTAAACCACCCCGACTGATCTATGTATAATTTTTCATTAAAAGCATTCCAATGACTCAAAACACGACATTTAAAATCTGAGCTGTAAGTTGGTGAGGATTTGAGTATTCTGTAGCGTCCAGGATATGCCCCAGTATCAGGTAAGTGCTTCCATGTTCTTACAATATCGTTGAAGAAGAAGATTTTCGAATTGATCAGACCCATGAAAGTTGATTTCATAGCGCAAACAACTAGAAAAAAGCTCATAGTTTTATAACGAATGAACGAATTTTCATGAATCAAAGTTAAGAACACTCTTGATGAAGACATGCAATCTATCAAACAAAAAAAAACTATCAATAATGAAATCAAATCGATTCATCCGGTTGGGTGCTAAGATGCTACATACAGACACACAGATACACATACATACACATTTAAAAGATAGGCGCGTCTAAAGTGGTAAAATGTGTGCCCCCCCCCCCCCTCTAACTTTTAAAGTAATGGAGTGAAAAATCTAGAAAAATTATATTTTGTAGAACTTTCTTATGTAGAATAAAAACTTTCAACAAAATTAGTTTGAACGAGATACAGTCAGCAGCTTTTGAGATATAGCGACCGCAAAGATAACTTTGATTTTCATACAAACTCTATGAAAAACAAAGTGATTTTTTTTTAATGGCGAAAAATTAAAGTAATAAAATACGGAACCCTACGAGTGCGAGTTGGACTTGCACTTGGCCAGTTTTGGTAGATTTAATGATCCCACTACCTCTGTACGAAAACCCATAATTGAACAAACTGATGCAAACTTTGTAGGCATATATGTTCTACCCGTGCGAAGCCGGGGCGGGCTGCTAGTATTTTATAATTTTTTGTGGCCATAATCTACATGTTAAAAGCAGGCGTCATTGCTTACTTCTGGCCGAGACAAACGTTATATAGAACATTTATGCTCTGTAATGATAATAAAAATAATTTAAGATCACATAAAAAACTAATAAAACCGACTTCCAACGTCACGCTAGTCAATTTCAATACTAAGTTGAGGTGTTTATCTTCATATCTTCTTATTCTATCTTCATATCTCTGGAGATACTGAACATATCTCGATGAAATTCAAATGGTACAACCTGTACAATATCATCATCATCATAATCAGCCAGTATCAGTCCACTGCTGATCATATGCCTCTCTCAAGACACGCAACTGAGCCCGATTTTCGGCTCTTTGTTTTTTCCAGTGTTTGTTGACAGACATCGATGATATGATAAAATCATCAAAATAATGATACCTTTATCCGTTATTTTTGTTGATTTATTCAAAACGGCTCGACTAATTTCGTTAAAATTTAAATGGGACCCTCTTAGGAGTATACCCTTTCCAATAAAAAAAGAATTATCGAAATCAGACTACTCTGTAAAAAGTTATGCGAGATCATACATAAAAAAAAAAATGCGCGTCGACTTGATAACCTCCTCCGTTTTTTTTCGTCGGTTAAAAAAGCATTTGCATTTGTATAATATTAATTATGTCTACAAAATAAAGTAAAAAAACGTATAATATTATAAAACCTTATACATGTACTTTATGATTTTGCACGGCTTACATTATTACTTAAGAGGGAACGCGGGTTGCACTTTTCCATGTGTACAATGTATTCCCCCATTTTCTCCCTGAAAAATGCTTCTAGAGCAAAATTTGATTTTACCAAAAATCAAGGTCTGCTGTAGCTATCAGTTGCTTTTTTGACCTACCTATCATTTTCTTTTTTGATCAACTAATTGCAAATAGAAGTATGACTTATTAACAATCTTAAAGAGGAGATTAGAATGCTTACATTTCTTTTTGGTCATAAAAGCAACTGATAGCTACAGCAGACCTTGATTTTTTGTAGAAACAAATTTTGCTCTAGAAGCATTTTCCAAGGAGGAAACGAGGGAATACATTTGTATGGAAAACTGCACCCCACGTTCCCTCTTAATCGTTGATGGGAATATACATAGAGTGGTGACGGTACTTTATTTACCCTTTTATGATCTGAATGGTCGTTCTAACAATGAGTTATAACGACAACAGCCTGTGATTATTTTTCTGTACAGAAACAACACTTCAAGCACGGTCCGCTGAACAGCATGATTGACATCAATAATGTGTCCACTCTTATATGTTCAGATACTATTTTTAACCGACTTCACAAAAAAAGGAGGAGGTTCTCAATTTCAGTGTTTTTTTAATGTTTCTTACCCCAGAACTCCGTCAAATATTGACCGCTTTTAAAATTTATTTTTTGCTTGAGAGATTATGCCTCCCGTTTCGTCCCATTTTAATTTTATCGACGTATGTCCATTATCTCCGAAGATATAGAGATACACATCTTAAACTCATTGTATACCTTGATGACATATGCATTTGTATACCTTGACGAGATGATACTACTGGCTATTTTTACTATCGCGGCATGTGAAGTCGGTTTTTTTGTTTGTTTTGTAAACGATCTTAAATTATAGTAAAGGATAACTCTTGTCTTACTCACTAAGTACAACGCAAAACTAAGTGGATTTTCTGACTTGTGGATGATAGCTGGCCAGGTGGATTCTAGACAGTGTCTTACCACCATGTCGGGGGTTTCTCAACGATGTTTTTCCTTCACCGGAAGGCCAATGTGAAATGCAAATATAATTTTATTAGAAAACACAATTGGAGTGCATGGCGGGGATTTAAAATTAAAATGGACTGCTGCTAAAACATTCTTTATTTTAAATCAGTTTTGGATTTTAGTGCCAAAAGTCAAGTTAAAAAAAACGGTGTGTTTTTGTTACTTACAGTAGTTTTATCATGTATTTAGCACTAAAAATTATAATAAACAATTTTTTTTGAGTCAATGGCTAAAATAAGAGAAAAATTAGATAGTGCACCACTAACCGCGAAAGCTACAACAACAATCAAAACACAACTTTCATGAAAATAGATATCTAAAAACGGCAAGAACAGATAATGGCCCCTGAATGTAAACAAAAACCATAGTTAAAACTGTTTAACGCACGAGAGTCACGAAGTTTCGTCTAAAAATATCACGATTGTAATATTCTTGTAACACGATAGCAGAAAGAAAAATAAACCATAAATGGATTGTTTATCTTTGGTAGCATTAAAGGATTAAAAAAAAAACGGTGGGTGCTTAAGACATGTGATAATTAAGATTTAAAAACGAAAACAACCTTCACTTCAATGCCCCGCAAGTCAATTTCAGTAGCAAGTTTGAGATTTTTATCGTCATATCTCTGGAGATACTTATCAGATCTTGATGAAATTACAATGGGACCACCTCGGAAACGTACCCTACCGATTACAAATAGAATCATTCGAATCAGTTCACAATTGACGGAGTAATAGCGTAACATACATTAAAAAAAATCTTAATCAAGGCGAGATTAAAAATAACAAATACGACTTTAGCCGACTTTACTCGAACGAGGGTGCAGACGTTCAAAACCCACAAAATAAAGTGCTTAGCGCGCCTACAACGTGAACAAATAGAGCCAATAAATTAGTATAGTAACAAAAATAATTCTGTGAATTTCAAATGCAAATAAATCTTAGATACTCTTTATTGAACACCAAGAAACTTAGTACTAAATCATTTTTGTTAAAAATAGTGTCAATGGGCGGTCTTATCGCTCAAAGCGATCTCTTCCAGACAACCATGCATGGAGAGGTTTAAAATAGAACATAATGGATGGCGGTGGTCATAAAACTATTTTGTAAAAATACATAAATATACCTACAATAAATACCTGTATTATTACATATAAATATAAATACTATTTATATACTACACAATATAGTACAATAAAATACATTATATATATATATACATATATATATAATTACAAGCAATATATTTACAAAAGTTCATGCATATTATCAGTGATATAAGATAAACAACTAGCAGCAGAGTACTCGGAGAGATAGTGTTCTTTTACGTGACTTTTAAAAGCGTCCAGAGTTTGTATACGTCTAATTTCTATGGGCAAAGAGTTCCATAGACAGACTGCGTTAACAGTAAAAGAATGACCATATAAATTCGTATTGTGCGAGGGAATTTTTAAGCTTAAGTTCTCTGATGACCTAAGTGTGCGTAGGGGATGGGATAGGTAAAGGTATTCGAAGCGTTCATGAAGGTAGTGCGGAGAAGCAGGATTGAAAAGCATAGAGTAAAGGAGTGATAGTATATGGGCATCCCGGCGACGGCGAATAGAGAGCTACTTGAGCTTAGAGCGGTATTCGGAAACATGATCGTATTTTTCGTAAGCCGAAAATAAATCGTATGCAAAAATTTTGGAGTCGCTCAAGTTTATTTAATTGCTCTTGGGTCAGATCGAGATAGCAGACGTCAGCGTAGTCTAATATAGGTAACAAGAGAGTCTGTGCAAGTGCAATTTTAGTGGTAGTAGGTAAGAAGTTACGCAGCCTACATAAGGAGCCTGCAGAAGCAAATAATTTGCGACTAGTTTCAGCTAATTGGGGGCCCCATGATAAAGTCCGATCGATGAAAATTCCCAAATTTTTCACTGTGTCATCTTAATACATCTTTCTTACCATTAGTATAAACTTAAGAGATTAAAACATGAATTGAATTCGCTGCTGGTAAGTAAAATGAATGCTTAACTTTTTAAGTTCCTGCTAAAAGTAAGATACTTCATATCTTGATAATATTGGATGTTTTATATAGTTTCCAAGGCTTACGTTGAGTAATATTTTTGCATAGGAAAGAATAACATGAGTTGGACAATACTAAGTCACTTGATGGCATTTGCCAGAAGGTATTGCCAGAAGGATAGCCAAGGCAGGCCATGCAAGGAGGCCAGGCCAACTAGTGACATACTATTGACTGAGTTAGAAAGCAGGATTTATAAAATAAATAAAAAGATTAAGGGCCAGTTTCACCGGTTCCTGATAGTACAAGAAACGTGTCTGGAAGATTTTTAACTGATCATTACAATTTGGATAAGAAGATAAGAGTCGTCTCAAATGTTGACAGCATAAATCATCATGTGTTTTCTATTGCTTCTAAAAAACCTTCAATATTTAACAAACATTTCACATTGGACATGAATATGACTAAGATGCCGCAAATTGTGTCGGTTGATCCGTTATTCGCAAAATCTCAGAATGAGTGGAAAACGTGAGATGACCACAAAGCCGCAAAGTGGAATATAGCACGCGTATATATAGTAATATATACAGCTAATAAAGTATCTTCAAACATTTACCTACTTATTCATAAGTATACTCGTATTTAGTACTTCTTGACATAATTCTAACTGAAAACAGACCATACAACAGTAAACAGTACAACCGAAAAAGGCAACAAAAAGGCTCCCTGACCTTTCTGAACATTTTCAGCTTGAACGAAATAATATCTAGCGATATTTTTTTTCATCATATCGGCTAAACGTTTGACCATTATCTCACCTGTTGATAAGTGACGATGCGGTGAAGGTGATGCGGTAAGGTATCATGCTAGGCCTGGAATGGGAACTGGCTCTCAAGGACAGCTGCCGGAACACATTTAGATGTTTAATAACATATTTTTCCAACTGGGATCTGAGGGTGGATATTCCTAGACTCTCAGAATACCAAACCAGACGGCGTCAACTAACCTAGTGCAACTATTCATTATTCTACGCCTAAAGTGAAGCTAGCTAGCAACTTTACACGGCTTAGAAGGGGAAGGCGCGCGGATTTTCAGATTTGTTTTTGGACACACCGTCGCTTGAAATTACGGTAAGACGCGGTTTCTTTTATTATTTTTTTTGTTTTGCGTTATTCTGAGATATGAAGATTTAGATGCACATTGGCTAATACGCATTATGACAAATGATGGTTACCAACTATACAATATCAAGAGTATAGATCCAGTACCAGGATCTGACGCAAATTAGCAAACAAGTAGGTAGATCTTAGTCACACGTCGTTAACATAATATGAATGTTTACACATAACAAATGTCTATCAAAGAGGTAGTTAGTTCTATGAGTTTCTAGATTAATATGCATTCCATCATTCACATTTTTCTACTTATACATTATAATTAATTTTTTTAGTAACTTTTGTAGATATTGACAGATATTAACACACATCTAATTATCAAAAGAGCAGACTCACCTGAAACTACTGCACGGATGTATGACCCAATGACCGGCCGCTTTCTGCCTGATCCTCTCCTTCATTAGAGCCTTCTTGGAGCCGAAGAGTTTCATGGCGAGCTTGTTGTCGGTGGGTTGGAAGAGGGCCTGGAGTTGGTTGCGGAGGAAGCCTTGTTTGGCGTCCGGCGCTGGAGGAGCGGGTTCCACTGGAGTGCCGTACAGGGAGACATCGTCTAAGCCACCGAAGTGAACCTTGCCGGTGCCGCTGCCGTGTTTCAGCGACATATCGGCGTCGCCTGCAAAACAAGAAAAATATATGTGACTGGAGATTCTATTTTTGGATCGTTTCTGGCGTGACAGCATGGCAACACTGCCAGCGTTATGGGCACCTTTGAACCTAGGATAATAAGGGATTGGTTGTACTCAACTTAATTTTATAAATATAATATGCATTTACAATCAATGTAATTTATGAAGATCAGTTAAGCATGAAGTCTGTTTTTGATATGTGATCCATGGTGGAAGAATCTACGCCATGTTTGTGGTAATTAGCTCCATGAGGAAGATTCTCTACGGTATTGATAATATATTATTTCTTTAGGCGTTACTTGATTTATTATATCTATAGGTACCTACTCTTTCTTTACAATTTTGATTTAATTTACAAATAATTGCTTAAAGTCTATGCTCAAAACGAACGAAGCTTAGATTAAACTTAAAGCATCATCAAATAAACATTGAACAAAAGCAGCAGTAGCTTGTCATTGATGTTCATAAATACAATACATTGCGAAACCCTCGTAAACGACAGAAAAGCCGATCACAAACCAACATGTGTCCACATTATACAATCCAGTTGTCCATTTCATGCAGTTAACAAACGACTCATTTCATAGTTAATACCCGTCTGGTTCGACAAGCGAATGAAATAGCTAAAATCTACATGCAGTCCATTGAACGGCTCCACAATACCTCAGGGTCATTGCTGTAGGAAGCAGCGCAATTGTTCCAAAATCAATAGTGAAACCACGTTGCAAGGTTCACAATGGTAGACGACCGGCCCCAGCGTCGATCCAATGTTATTATTCAGTTAATTCAAGCTTTGTACACTAGCCTCTCCGTTCTCTACCGTTTCATATAAAACACAACATAAGTTTGTAAACTACATCAATATCTCATTTCTCAAACACAAAGCTTGGGTTTGAAGTTTCAGTTCAACCGGCCGACCTTTTGTAATAACTAGTTCTGGACGCTTTTAATGATTAGACATGGACAATTAGGTATTCACCCCACGCCATGATTAATTTAACAGTGTGAGCGTAATCCATCTTAAATTTATAAGTCTGTCGACTCGTGTAAGACCAAAGTTGCACGCTCACGAAAGTACAAACTTTATCCGCAAATAAACTACCGCGTTACAAAAGTTCCTAAGCTGACAAACTTTACTGCACCGAAAACTTCATTGTGTCAAAAGAAATTCCTCGCAAGATTCACAGTTCTGAGAATTCTCTTTTACATTTATGAATATGTTTTTGTTTCGCGTATGAAGAAGCGAGGAAATGGAAAAAAATATCTGAATGTGAAAATTCTTATGTATTTTAAGTGCAGCATAAAATGTAAAGGTGCAGATGTTATTGTAACTTTACACTTATTTAGAGTACGTTAAAGCGTCGATGTTTCATAGTTTCTTAATGAGTATCATGTTGGAGCGTCTCGTGTATGTTCATTACAGCTGATAAAACACGATTAAACAATGAGCCAATGGCACTTCATTGATTCAAGTGGCGACAACACTGTAACTGGAGATCGCCAATCAGCCACGCTCGCCTACGCTCGCATCATGACAAAATGGTTAGTCATTTGAGTCAATTTCGCTGTGATCTCGAAATTCAGATACTAGTAAATTACTGATTGGATCATAGAAGTAAAACGATACTAACAACTACTTTACCATATCAATAATTTGTACCTATTTTGTTCAGCATTCAGCACAATCAAAATGATTGTATTAATGATGTTGGTACTTGATAAATTCACGCTTCAACGTGGTCAAAGACAAACTATTAAAATGTTTGTGGTTCAATTCGTCAAGTCGTCTTCGATTGTAGTCTTAACTATGACATCTTCAACTCGCCTACGTGTAGCTCCCCGAAGATTAATTTATCTGTCGAAATATCGCGGAACATTAATTAATAGCCGGCTTCCGTCTGAAGAGAAAATTATTTTTAGGAAGCAGGTGCTGCATCGCTTGGGTATATTTCTGAGGAATCTAGAACTATTTCGCGGTATGAGATGGATAGTTCCACTTGAAGTGCAGTTGCGGTGAATGAGGCATGTGATTGATTAGCTTTTACTGCTAGTTTATGGGGTTCGTTGATTATTATAGTCAACCTTGAAATAGACGTTGACGATACAGTTTTGTTGCGGTGATGTCACGAGACACCGGCACGTGAGCGGCCACCGTTAGATCTGACCAGTATTTTATGACTTTCATTAATGCCTTCCATGGGATGTATTCACTGAATTATTGCGTTATTTCTCAGAACCGCTACTTATAAAACACAATGAGACAGAATGTCTAATCTGTACTTTTTCTTGAGTTATCAGATATTGTTTTTTTTTAATATTATATATGCTAGCGTTTGACCACTATCTCACCTGTTAGTAATTGATGATGCAGTGATAAGAGTGCAGAATATGGTAAGCATGCTAGGCCTAGAATGGGAACTGGCTCTCAAGGATAGCTGCCGGTACACATTAGATGTTTGGTGACAGATTTTCTTACTTGAGGGTGGTAGCTGGCTAGGCTGACACTAGATAGTGTTCTACCACCATGCAGGGGTTATTGATTTCTTAACAATGTTTTCCTTCACCGGAGGGCCACTGTGAGAAGCGCAGATAAATTTTTCGATAGAAAAATACATTGGTGCACGGCGGGGTTTGAACTCGGTATCACGTCATCAAATCCGTTCTCCCGATTACGCCACCGGGCCCTCTGGGGCTATATGAATTCTGAAAGATCAATGAGATGCCGTTTATAATGGCCTAACATTTCTAAATTCGTTTTTAAAAATTTTCTTTTCCCTGTCTTTCAACGTGCTCTATTTTACTGCTTACGGCTTCAAAAACATTACATATATGCAGTCAACAATTAGTACAGTCAAAATAGTATTTCACTCATGTTGTGGAAGTAAACATTTTCAGCTTCTCGTGTGATAAATAAATGTTTTACACGAAACTTTGACACGAGGAAATCCGCCGTTTCTAACAAAACACAGATTATTCGAATTTGAAAGTTTTACTTTTGTTTGAAGAGAACGGAGAGAATCTGTTGTTGCAAATGGTTTTACCGACAGCTGTTTCTAAGAAAATTATGCAATACATATTTTACAAAGAATGTTGTGTGTAAGAGGAAAATAAGTAAGAAATATTTTTTAGCGTGAACCTAGCAAATCTCGTTGCGGTCAATATCTCTTACTTAAATCTATCGCAGCATATTATTTAGGTATATGATTTTTCCTTATATTCACTAAAGTCTTAACCACATTTGAAGGTACTCAGTAATATTGAACTTTGATCTATGATTATAACTGCTAAGTAGGTAGGTGATGATAAGTCAATAGCATGTTGGAAAAGATTCACACAACAATATTAGCAATTTTCTATAAAAAGCCTCACTGTACGTATGTGGTAAAGCACATTGTCAGAGCTCGGCGTAAAAGAGGCCCGTTATTGTGGTCTTCATCTCGATGACCGCTGGGTCAAACTTTATCTGCCAAATGAGATTCATTAAAAGTCGCATCCGACTAATGGATTCATTACTGATAAACAATTATTTAGTAATTTATGGTAACGATTAAAGTCACGTGACTCATGGCTGCCGAACTAATGTGAGACGTAGTGTCAGCACGTTTTTTGTTGATTGTGATGATAAGTTATGATGAGCAGGTTTTGTGACGCAAATGTGATTTCATTAAGTAAGCTAAATAGTAATTACAGCTATAAAACATATTTTTAACAAACATATATTTAAGATACATATTTTAAAAATTCTTATATTCATTGATGCAGTAAAAGAACATATTGCAATGATGCAATACGTTCTAATACATTTTCTTGGCGTAAGACAACGCTGCATCAGCAATTTCGTACTGAACGCTCTGACGTCACGCAAGTTACGCTTTTTGTATGGCAAAAACTTTGGAAGGCAAGTCAAGTGAATCTCTATCGTGCTGTCACTATTCATCATATCATAGTATAGACCGGCGTAAAAGAGGCCCGTTATTGTGGTCTTCATCTCGATGACCGCTGGGTCAAACTTTATCTGCCAAATGAGATTCATTAAAAGTCGCATCCGACTAATGGATTCATTACTGATAAACAATTATTTAGTAATTTATGGTAACGATTAAAGTCACGTGACTCATGGCTGCCGAACTAATGTGAGACGTAGTGTCAGCACGTTTTTTGTTGATTGTGATGATAAGTTATGATGAGCAGGTTTTGTGACGCAAATGTGATTTCATTAAGTAAGCTAAATAGTAATTACAGCTATAAAACATATTTTTAACAAACATATATTTAAGATACATATTTTAAAAATTCTTATATTCATTGATGCAGTAAAAGAACATATTGCAATGATGCAATACGTTCTAATACATTTTCTTGGCGTAAGACAACGCTGCATCAGCAATTTCGTACTGAACGCTCTGACGTCACGCAAGTTACGCTTTTTGTATGGCAAAAACTTTGGAAGGCAAGTCAAGTGAATCTCTATCGTGCTGTCACTATTCATCATATCATAGTATCTTTCAAAGCATGTACATAGTTCGTGGTATCCTAACGTGACATAATGTGGTTATACATATCCACTTACCTCGTGGCATTTTGCGCGTTCAGGCAATCCCAGTTAGTGGTTAATTATAAATATATAGCAGGCACCACGTAGCACTCCATGCACAGTATACAATAAAACATCACAGACAGAACCGATGGCACACACAAGTTTACAACTTAGCAGATATATTTTATATATTTACACTCAAATACTCCCTTGACTATGCTTGGATGACTAATTGACGTTTTGGCTTTCCTTTTAGCTGAAATTATTATTATTTTACAATACCGTCATTTAACTATATACATATTTACCTACTATTTATGTATATTCATTTGTACGTCGCATGTTATGATTTTAAGCATTGTGGTTTATAAAGTAACGATACCTATATTAGGTATGACGTCATTGTGTTATAAGTATAAGTAGTTTAAGAGTATTTTATGAGAATATTTCTTCGAATAAATTCAATAGGCAAATAAGTTTAGGTCATTCGATAATCTTGTCTATGTATACTTCAATGAAACAAAATGCTGCCAGTATGTAAAGTTTTATAAATATTTGTTCCGATATCTGCTAATGAAAGAAGTTCTTAGAGAAAACATGCGTCAACATTTTTTAGCGCTTGAGCATTATCTCGCTTGGTGATAAGCAGTGATGTAGTCGAATATGGTGAACACGATAGGCCTAGAATACTACTCTCAAGGGCTGACGAAACACTTATGGCGGCAAATGTTCCTCTTGATGGTGGTAAGATACTTTTTAAAGCAAGTCAGGCGGAACATCGATATTATATGCTCCTACCACCTAGCATCGCTTATAAAACATTTGGAGCACATTTATGAATGAACAACTTTACATGTGATCCAATAGATAGATATTCTCGATGCGTTTTCTTGTCAATAAAAATAGTTCTGAGGATATTCTAAGTTAGGTATCGTCACAAATGCTGCTGTCTCAGAGCAGTTCTTTGATGATAATTACACAAGATGAATATCTTATAGACCACAGAATAAATAAAAGTACTAGGTGCTTATACTGAAAACTACCAAGCTCTACGATGATCGTGTCTCAACTTCATCGATATTCAAACCTCAAAACGTAGTGACACGTAAGAAGTATATTGAAGCAAAAGACCCACCAATAGCTAGTGGCAATTGGGCTAGAAATTAAATTGCAATTTTTCAGTTTACACGATAATAGCGAGGCCAGGAGTTAAGGTGCAATTTGAAGACAAGTGCGAGTTGTCTGAGAATAGAACAGGAGTCGTCCCCAACAATTACGGACCAATTGAAGCGAGGAGTATAACGTTTGGCCGCCGTGTCAAGGTTAGACCGTTCGCTCGTTAAATTGGAAATAAAAATTGACACGCTAGATTTATTCATTCGATTTGGGTTTGGATTTGGGGAAATGTTATATTCGTATAGTAGTCAGCTATCTAGCTACCTAGCTTTCGATTTCTTGATCGAGAATCATGGGTTTCATCTTGTTAATGATCTGGGGCCACGGTAGTACCCCCGCCAAGACGAGCCACGCAAAGCGCAAGGGCACTACCTACCGTTTCTCGAAATGCTTCGTCTTTTTTTTTCTGTATCTCTATATACACATGTCTGCCAAATCAGTCGAGCTGATTGGGTATCAGGCCCCCTAGACAAAATCCAATTTTTGTTTACATTCACACTAACGCAAGTTCATGGGTGGTCGTGGTATGGGAATGACAACTTTGTTGCGGAAAAATAAATGTCATACCCATACATTTTGAACTTGCGTTAGCGTAAATGGAAACAAAACTTAGATTTTGTCTAGGAGGGCAGGTCTCTGAGCTGATTATTCCCGTGTAAAGCGGCAACAAACATTTTTTTAATATCTAATAGTCTAGCGTTAGACCACTATGTCGCCTGGTGGTAAGGTATCTACGGTTGTTTTTTTATGAGGTACTTTATTATTTGGTAGCGTATAAAAATCTGTGTATATATGACATTTTTAATTATACTTATTTTCTAGCGCATAGCGTGTCCTGTCTTCGTAGGTATTTAATAATTTCCTAATTATTATGAAAAAAAATATATAACAATGTATAAAAAACTAAATAAAATAATAAATTTATGTTAAATTAATGTGTGTTTCAAATAAAAATATAGCAAACGTATATTATGTTTGGTGAGTATTTATGTTAACAAATTTTATACGAACTGAAATTATACCAGGAGGAATTATATTAAAAATTGTTATGCTAAACAAGGGTAAAACGGCCAAAAAGGTTCCGTAGGTATTAATATTATAGCCTTGTATTTTCTATGTTTAGTTTAATATTGTGCACATAGACAACATCATAGTCATAGCACAACACAACAAGGTTAATTGCTTGAAAGTTGTTTTTGATAAGTTCTATAATAAGTTCATGGCAATTAGTCACATGATTCTAAGCAATCATCTAGCCCGTATATACGTTGTGGTATTCTCAAAGCCCGGCGCAACTGTTTTTTATACCATACAGACTAGCATTTGACCACTGTCTCACGGTGTGACAATGCGGTTAAATGTTGGTAGCACGCTAACCCTAAAATAGGAACAGGCTCTCAAAGAATATGGCAAATTCCTTAGGTTATGTATAAACCATGTTGTTTGGTCGAAATAAAAACAATTTCCTAGTTTGTTATCTATGTATGCCTAATCAATGATGAGTAATATTAGTCACAGACTATTCCTGATCATTCAATTACATTCATCTGTAGGTAATCGTATTTACACGTGTCGAAACATCCTAACGAGAATTAGAATTAGCTTTTTTGAATTCATATATATTTTCGGGATTGAACACAGAACACTGTTTGGTAACGTGATTTAAACGTTATTAATTAATAACTGCGATTTTATTTGCTGTTTTTGAACTGGGTCTAAATTTAGTAAGCTAAAGAACTGTAGCATGCCACTCGCAACTCAGTCGCCGATTTGGAGAGCGTTCGTAGTCTGTAAGCTAATGATAATAACGCATTAGTATCGGGCTAGCTTAGCTTTTTGCTAGCATAAAAAATAAGATGAGAAAACGCACATACTACGTTTATCCCCATTAAAAAACGCACTTCGCAGCACGCACACTTAATGAATTTTACATAACAAAAACGACTTCAAATGCCGGGCTGAACAGATCTCAGAAATTCTCTTAAAAAATCAAACAAAAAGTATCTTATTTTTTTTTAATCGGTCAAGTAATGACAGAGTTCTGAGGTCACAAATATTTAAAAAAAACCGTTGAGTTGAGAACCTCCTCCTTTTTTTAAGTCGGTTGAAAGGAAACATCATACTTACTTTTTCTCAATGAATAATAAACAGAAGGTTTGTATTCATTTCTGATTCTAGTGTAACATTCCATTCTATTGTAAGTATGGTAAACTGATTACATCATATTACTTTTGTAAAAATAAAGCCACATTTATTAACAGAACTAAATAGAATATAAACAATACACACGTACACACATACATAAAATCACGCCTTTTTCCTCTTGGGGTAGGCAGATACTAACTTTTTTTTCAAATGCTACGAGCCTGATATACCTCTTTCGCTTCTTCCACTTTGAGCGCTTTTATGAAACCGCTCATGAAATTAAACAATGCAATTTTCACAATGCTCCACAGAGCCCTCATCTCTTCTTTTCCAGTCACTGGCGGCATAGCATTGGCTAAAGCGACGGTCTGGCAATCGAGAGGTCGTGAGTTCGATACCCACCCATTGACGTGAACCCACTCCAGACACAAGCATATTTAGCTTAGTTCAAGACTACTAGTAATGTACAACCCACATTGCTAGTAAGCTTTAAAAAAAATAAAAAACGTTTCAAGTGCGAGTTGAACAGAAGTTGGTACGGAAGCCTCGGTGCGCGGCTTCCGTACCAACTTCTCACACTAGGTTAAAGGATCAACTTAACTTTGTAGTTCGATCCATAGAAAATGTATTTCATTAATTACAAGTAATAAGTTTGTAATAGTAAATTCACATTTTTTGTTATTAAACTACATACTTACGGTTTTCAGATTTATTCCTTTATGAGTGCTTCAAGACCTTGCTTCTTGCCAAATTTCATGATTCTAGGTCAATGGGAGCCTATAGGTTATCGACCCAAGAACTATAGGGTACTTACTGTTGACCTAGAATAGGCAATATGCATAATTTTTTTTAATATTTTTTTTTTCACTGATTACACAAAAAAAAAAATAATTAAATAATACTGAAAGTGTTTAAATTAAGCCACAAAAAATAGTTTTGGCATTGAAAAAATATGAGGTATCTAAAACGCCGCCAAGTTTTCGTGCGCCTTTGTGACGTCACAGCGCACCACACGGTCTCCACAGATTAAATCTTTTTAATAGAAATAGTACGTATTCGTACAACATGTGCATACTATTTTTATGCAAAAAAGATTTAATCGTGGAGTCCGTGTGGTGCGCGGTGACGTCGCTTTCTAATTGACAAGTGGTGATTTGTTTTGCAAATTAAAATTTCCCACGCTTTTTTTGCATTTTTCATATAATTTTGTAACACATTTAAGATTATTTAATTTATAAAAATGTTTAACATACAACACCAGAGCAATAATGATTCGAAAATAAATGATTTCTAGTAAATTTATACCACATGCATATTTCCTATTGTCAATTTTTCTTATAAGGAAGTTCTTACAGCACAAGTAAAGAAAAAATTCCGAAAAATAAAAAAAGTTGAAAAATTATGGTAATTTTTGGTACTCACAAGTTTTCGCGAAAATTTAAATTTGCCCATATACTCGTATCTTTTTATCGTGTTGACTCAGGACCTTGATTTTTATACATCTAATATGGACTATAGACTTCATTATCTGGTATAAATTTCAACTTGCTAGGTCCACCCGTTCCTGAGAAAATCGGTGGTGACACAGGGACAGATAGACGGACAGACGGACGGACAAGAAAGTGATCTTACAAGGGTTCCCTTTTTTACCTTTTGGGGCACGGAACCCTAAAAACAAAAACAAAATAACAATTTACTGTCTAAAAGATGGGTTGGGATAGTTGCGTTCTGTGGATCGGGCTAAACTGAGCTGTCCAGCGCTCCATTTTCCTTTTTTTTCTGTTTTCCAATTCCATATTTTTCCATTCCATATTCCAAATCTATTTAGATTGCATCTTTACTTAACGGGTGAGTTTGCTGTTAATATATATATTTTAAATACAAGAAAACTATGTAGATGAAGAATCGAAAAAAAAAATTATGTAGGTACGTTGATATGGAAAAGTTTCAGATGCCGAAAATATTGTAACAAATCCATCGAATTTTTTAGCCGTGAAAAATAAATTATTTATCATAATACCTATAATTGCTGATGATAATAAATAATATGTTTGCATTAGATCAATGTAAGTACATATATTCATAAGTATGTAGAATGGATATAATATGCATCGAATAGCACATAATTTATCTATTGTTAACATCGGCATGTGTATTATAGCAGTGTTGTTTGACATTCATTACAACTCTATTGTAATTTGTTAAAAAATACGTTCATATAAAACGAACGATGAGAAACAAAAATGTTAACATTGTTTACGTCTAGGTATTACAGATGATTAATGCAATGATGGGAGTAGATCTTTATTGGCCTCTAACTCAAAAGTGGATATATATTATGTTTTGCTCGACATGTTGGTTTTATTATGCGAAAATGTGAAATCTCAATTTGATTTCAGCTTTTTATGATTGATTGATGTAACCTTGATGTAACCGTAAATTAACGCGATGGAGTTATATTATTGATCGACAATTGTTTAATAATATAATATAGGTAATTTATATTACGCGAGTTCACGTGCAGTTGCGCAATATATTTCTTTATATCTTATAGACTAGCGTTTGGCCACTATCTCGCCTGGTAAACGATGATCTGGTCGAAGATGGTGAACACACTAGGCCTAAAATACTCCAATAATACACTCTCGGGTACTGTAATATTATGGCGGCAGATTTTCTCCTTGACGGTGGTAAGCTACTTTTGGTACCAAGTCAGACGGAACATCTATATAACGTGCTCCGATATAATATACTCTGATATTATTTTTGTTAGATAAAGCTTAATCGAGGTATCTAGTTCTACAGAAATGTTATGAAGATCCCATTAAAAACTTTAAAGGTTTGGTAGCAAAACATGTTTAATTAATAAGACAAATCGTAAACCATCAGAATCAAAATATTTTATTACGAGAGAACAAAATAAAACGATAATCATCAACATAATTATTGTCATTATGGTTGATTAAAGTTTAAATGAGCGTGTATTTTTATAGTAGAACTAGATGGATGATTTAAATTAAACAATGATTTTAAATCGTCTAAAGTCGTAAAATGTATCGTAAATTCCTAAAGTTGTTAATGAACAAAAAAAAACCTTAGCCTTTTTGAAGTCGATTAAAAATAAAAAGAGAATTTTAAATCCGATTTGTCTGTCACTGTGATGTCATCGCATTTTTGAATGAATGTAGAATGTTTATGGTAAAGGGTCAATTTTCAGCACTCGGCCAGTAATTAGCAAAATGAAAATTAAGTTTACAACCATTTTTTACAAACTTTTTGTTACCAACTATTTAAATTACGCAGAATTAATGTTAGTGTAATTTGCTTTACTTGGAAATGCAAAAATCAAGTCTGATATTTTATAATTATTAATTTTGCTAACAATCAGCCGAGTAATGAAAATTGGCTTCTTTTTCACTCTAAATGACAGTGACAGAGAAATCTGTTTTGTTTTTAAAACGCCTTATCTTAATAAGTTGAATCGATTTACAGCAATAGTCTTGTTAACTTTTTCTTATTTCGGTTGCATACATAAAAATAACCTCGAATTTAAATGAGTATTACGATTTTAAACTAAGCGATTAAGTAATAGTATACACAAGCAATTTACATTTAAATACATTTATTAATTAATGAATAACGTCAGTTCTTATTAATTTGATATTTAATTGGGTATCGAAGATTGGAAAATATTTTAATTATTAACTAAGTAATTAAGTATTTGTTTTGCGGTGAGTGATTGCAATAAACTCATAGATACATACATTAATATATTCATACGTAAGAGGAATTACTTTGACGCCGATATGAATTTTTTGCAATCACCGCGTAAGTATAATTTGCAAAACAAATGACTGCATGAGATTGTTCTGAGCTTATCGTCGGCATACTATTGCAAACAATTAGTACCGCATTCGTGCTCAATAAGTATGTGCTGTTCTCAGAATGAAATAATTCTAGAAAGTTGCGTTGAGGACGAATACCTACCGCCTGACATTGAATAATTCGAAAGCAATTTAAAGCTTAAAGTAACAGTAAATTAAACAATTGCAACTTCACTTCGTTACCAGATGATAAAGGCGACGTTGAACGCGGTTATCGATTAATAATAGAACGCAACAATGCGTTACTCACTTTCTCGGCTGGCGAGTCCACATGTGTACTTGACAACACTACGGAACAGGTAGTTGGTAAACCTGGCACAACACATGGTTAACCCGGGTTATAATGTCATGATTGTAAGGGAACGCGTGGAGAGGAGACGAGCGCGAGTGTTCGACGCACATACTACACTAGCCTGCGGCTGCAGGGTTCCGATCGTTCCACATAGCTCGGACACTGTGCAGGCGCCCCCGAAATACAATACAAGCCCAGCTTATATCATAATACGGACGCCCGCCGCGGCACTTCGACATGCACTGACTTTTTTCCATTACAGAGACAATTAATGTCAATGACTGACGAAACCAGAAGCGGCGTGGTGTTTCTCAGTCAATAATAGTATGTTTATAGTAAATTTATGGGCCGATAGGTTTACGAGTTTGCTATTGGCTTCGGTTCGGCATACTCGTGTGGAGTTTGTTTAAATCGATTAACATATTTTTAATTATATGGGTTTTACGTCAAACGTTGGGTTTGTTCCGTATTGATGATTATGGTATGTATTAAGGATATGACGATTATATAGGCGAAATGTGGAAAGGGTAAACATAATTATAGATTTAAGAAGAATAAAGACCATAAAAAATACATACAGCCGAACATAGAACCTCCTCCTTTTCGGAAGTCGGTTAAAAAGGGAAGAATGATATCGTAAAAGGAAAAGGTATACCGAACTCTGACCTCTGGCTCGGTAATATCTCAGAATACTTAATAGTATGGTAATATTAAGTTATGTTTAAGTAAACAATATATATGTATGAGTAGATGATCCTGTATTTAAAAATTTCGTTTGCAAAAATAACTATTTCCAAACATTGGAATTCTTAATATATTTTAATTTTTATCTTTTGTTGTTATAGTAGCCATAGTGATTCCACAGTGACATAAATTATTTAAAAAAAAAACCTACTTCATACCCACAAACAGGCACTCAAAAGCAACAAATAAATTACTTATTATAAGCGCTACCCACTTATCTATTTGAAGTCGGTGCCAGCCTTCCATTTTTTAACTTTATTCGGTTGCAGTAACTTTATTTGTTGTTATAGCGAAAGGACGATTATAGCGGGCGGACGGAGAGCTAAGTCACAGTAATAGGGTTGCGGTGGTACTCTTTGGGGACGGAACGCTAAATAATTAAAATTTCTAAGCGTGTACTACCTATCTTGTATGAATAAATAGATAGTAATAGATGATGTGAGTGAATCACAAATAAATCAAAGTTAAGTAATTCTATGACATAAATCAAAATGAGCCGTTGCAGAATTTCCTTTCACCTGGTAGGTTTGGTAGGTAGGTTTGACTCCAACCACGTGATAGGTATATCCGTTGATTTCTATGGCTTTGTTATGAAAAACATGTCTAAACATAGATACAACATTCGTGTCGACTTTCAAAATAGCCGTTTCTAAGTCGCGTTAGTTCAAAAACTTGATCTGTGCTCTTTACTCATTGCAAAAAGTGTCCGGTATCCTATTATAAGATGCTTGCTATACTTGTGGATTATTTTTCCAATTAGGTCTTTTAACCGTATATAGATAACAACAGATTTTGCATTTATAATATTATTTTTAGGGCCCGGTGGCGTAAACGGGGGAACGGTCGGCTTTGATGACAGAGGTACCGAGTTCAATACCCGCCGTGCACCAATAGATTTTTCTATCGAAACATTTATGTGCGATTTTCACAGTGGCCCTCCGGTGAAGGAAAAACATCGTTAAGAAATCAACAACCCCCGCATGGTGGTAAGACACTATCTAGTGTCCGCCTGCCTAGCTACCACCCTCAAGTTAGAAAATCTGTCGCCAAAACATCTAATGTGTTCCGGCGGCTATCCTTGAGAGCCAGTTCCCATTCGAGGCCTAGCGTGCTTACCATCTTCGACCACATCATCCCGTACTAACAGGTGAGATAGTACTTTAACGCTAGCCTATAAGACATTAAAAAAAAAGTTGCTACTGCTACTTCGCTGCGTTATAAAGTAAGTAACTATCTAATGCCCTTTAATATTCTTCTATCTAGTGTAATATATTAAGTGACCCTATATTCTCTTAATTTCATGTCGTCAAAAGCCGTCCATCTTTATTTTGGTCTCCATTAACATAGATATTTATCAATCTTCTAGTAATGTACATTTCTTCTCCTTTATAAGATAAGATAAGATAATTTATTTTCCATTAACATAAATGTACAGAGAATGCAATAGAACATTAATATCTAAGGCAGCATCGTCACTTATCATCAGATGAGACAGTAGTCATGTGTTTGTCTGCTCGATATAGATAAAAAAACCGGCCAGGTGCGTGTTGGACTCGCGCACCGAGGCTTTCGTACTAATTTGTCAAACTAAGTACTTTTTTTTATATTTACGGTTTTCAGAATTATTCCCATACAAGTACTTCAAGAACTTGCTTCTTGCCAAATTTCATGATTCTAGGTCAACGGGAAGTACCCTTTATTTCCTTGTGAAATCGCAAATGATGCGAAAATATAAACGGTCATATCATTTGATAACGTTACAAGTTTGATTTTTACCGCCAAAAGAGACCGTAGACCCGAGTATATGATATAAATTTAAGTTTGATACGCGTTCCTGAGAAAAAGGGTTCTAGACAGACAGACGGACAGACAGACAGACATACAACAAAGTGATCTTATAACTTATGGCTTTCAAATACTATTTACATTTGCTTGTTTACGATCGAAACAGTTACTGTTTCAATATACCTACCTACTGTAGGTACCATATGACTTATCGAGCTTATCACATACCTAATAAAATTAATATGCGTTTTATATCCTTACAGCTCATCGCACGAATATCAAAACAATAAATAATTTTCAAGACTTTCAAAATTCGCTTTCTCCGAGCAACAGATCAAAAAAGATTCGTCATCGTGGCAAGGGATAATCCCAGACAAATTGTTGGCTATTCTCAACAGATGTAATTAATAGCGTCTTTTAATTAGTCGGTAATCTCGAAACGTTTTGTAATGTTCAATTATGAGCGCGAACTCAAGGCAATATCATTTGTGTTCTCATATAGGTTTTATACCTACTATACTGTACCTACTGACTGTACATTATTCTGTGCCACTGTTTAGTTTTTGCAACTAGTTCGTTTGACATAATAGGTACCTATCTATAATTTGTATGTGTATTGTGTTGTAATGTGTGCCTTTCGGCGTTTATGTATTTCACCGCATTATTTTGCCTTTCTAATTGAAGACACAGTACATCTGAGAAGTTTGTAGCGAAAGTTAGTTTAAGGAAGTATTATGTACATACTTGATTTGATAATTTGTAATACTAATAATTCCGTTTGAATCTTTAGAAAGAAAGAACTGACTTCTTTGAATTCTGCCACCATTCTATGCCACTAGATCCAGAATATTTAGATAGAAAGTTTATAAATTTAAGGTATCTACATATTTTTAGGGTTCCGTCCCGCCTCAAAAGGTAATAAGGAACCCTTATAGGATCACTTTGTTGTCCGTCTGTCTGTCTGTTCGTCTGTTAAGAGCTTTTCTTAGAACTGCGTTAAGGTATCAAGTTAAAATTTCTATTAAATACTTGAGTCTACGGTATCTTTCAGCTGTGACAATTAAACTTGTAAGTCAACGCGATCAAAAGATAATGACCGTTCATGTCGCATATTTTCGCATATTTTGCAATTTTACAAGGAAACAAAAACCTATGGGGTACTTTCCGTTGACCTACAATCATTAAATTTGCCCAGAAGCAAGGCTTTGAAGCACTTATAAAGGGCAAATCTGAAAACCGTAAATATTTAGTTTAATAACTTAAAATACCTATATACCTATATATATATAATAATATCTATACTATAAATAAAAGACAGAACCTAGGTCACTACTTGCCGGTAATGTTCCCAAAAAGCTAGGGACGTTACCTCGTTGTATAGCTAGGCTAATACGTTAACCGAGGTAAGCGCAAGCGCCAGCGCCTCTTTGGTCACGGGTGATGTCAATTAGGCGTCTGGACAACTCCTTAACAAAACCTCGTAAGTACGGTAAGTACGGAAGAAATATGTATCCATCACCAATGGCATATTTGCTCCGTTTGAGGTTTTCTGCTGCATCCGCTGCCGCGCCCGCTGACCGTGAGGTAACCGTTACCGATTAATAACAAAAAAAATTGGCTAAGTCGAGTTGAACTCGCCCACCGATGCTTCCGTGCCTACCAATTAAGCTAGACCTCTAAATTGTATCAGCGCTCAAATAACTTAGAGGTCTACCTTAATTGGCGCATACTAGTAATACTGTATGTATAGGGACACCCTTTATTTTTCAACGTTTTTTATTTTTTGGATTGGATTTTTCCTTAATTTGTGCTGTAAGACCTTGCCAAATTTCATGATTTTAGGTCAACGGGAAGTATCCTATAGGTTTTCGAACAAAAAACCTATAGGGTACTTCCGGTTTACCTAGAATTGTCAATTTAGCAAGGTCTTAGAGCACAAGAAAAGGAAAAATTCCGAAAAATAAAAAAAGTTGAAAATTAAGGTACATTTTGGTACTAACAAGTTTTTGCGAAAATCTAAATTTGCCCATATCTTTTTATTGTGTTGACTCAAACCTTGATTTTTTTATACACCCAATAGGGGCTATAGACCTCGGTATCAGGTATCAATTTCAACTTGTTAGATCCACCCGTTCCTGAGAAAATCAGTGGTGACACACGGACAGACAGACGGACAGACAGACAGACGGACAAGAAAGTGATCTTATAAGGGTTCCTTTTTTTACCTTTTGAGGTACGGAACCCTAAAAAAGCGACTTTACTATTACCAACTTATTGTTAGCGGTACGTTCATTAACAGTGTCTGGGCATCTAGGTGTCTAAGAATTGAACTGCCAAGTTAAGTTTGTTTTGACAAGTTTGTGCGGAAGCCCTGGTGCGCGAGGTCAACTCGCACTTTGCCGGTTTTTTAATAATAGCATCGTAATTTACTCTATATGCGTACCAACATCCATAGGTAAATCATAACTACAAATGAATGTGTGTGATGTTATTTCCGTGGCAAATCTTCGTAGTAACGGTCGAATAAATATGTATTTTTTATGATTTTTGTTTTAGATTTTGATAAGAACATATTATAATATGTTCTTACCCTGAAATTCCATTCCCTAATGTTGTATAAATTTAAAATAATAAGTTGATTAAAAAATTACAGATACAATTTTCTAAGAAGAATATGAACTTATAGCAGGCAAGCTGAACGTCTGTCAGGTCCGCTAAAAACATGTGTTATCGATTTAATTTGAATCTCTGTACTGAATTACGTTAGTACTATTAATTATTCTGTATTATGTTGTGAGACGATAAATAAGTATCTATACTAAGTAGATAAATCATTAAAAAAAATATTAAACGAAATGCATGACTAACCTACTAAACTAATATTATAAATGCGTAATGTTTCTAAAGAGTTAACATTTTAAGATTTTAACTCTTTAGAAACATTTTGCACCTGGTTCTAACATCGCGGATAATATCGTTGCGCGATGCAAAGATCTCAGATATTGAGACAATATTTACAAAAACAACGGTGCAACATGCTTCAGCGCCATATAGATGCTGTTATGTTTAGTTGGTTGAGATGCATGTTTCTTACTCTTTGACTCAAAAACTGCTAAACGGAAAAAGATGAAGTTTAGCGTATAGGTAGTTTTAAACCTAGACAAACACATATAATACTTTTTAAAGCCACCAAAGCTGTGGAGCGCAGCTGGTCAAATATATAAAAATCGGTAATACAGACGTGGGAAGGAAAGCTTTTAATCAGTGGGAACGTGTTAATAATCTTTATTTTTCTTTCAGTATTCCATTTCCATAATTTTTGTATCGAGAGATTACTTGCATTCTTGTATCAAGATTTAACCTGCAAAATGCGTGACCGGTAGGTAACCATGGCTAATCTTAGGAATTTTAATAAATGTTGTTGGCGTGGTATTCTTATCGTATTTCACACTTGAAATTGCATTATTATGTTCCTTATACGGTACATGATATCGTAATTTATAATTTTTTCAGGATTTACAACTGTATGCACAAACAAATAATGAGGTCCCAAGGTGCTCGCGAACGCCTATGTTCGCTATGCCATAGGCTTATGGCAATTCAAACCAATAATAGATACATTTGTTGACAATACTTGTGCCACTGTGCTTTTCTCAAAACCTTTTTGAAAACGCTTGACAGAATCTCTGAAGTTAAGGCGTATACGGAAAGGCGTCTCTTACCGCTTCTGTTATGGTAGGACTTCTGCGAGTCTGCCTTGTACCATCAATTTGACAATTATTCAAGCGTGAAACAGAAATGTTTGTCGGTTTGAAGGACCGTGTACAGTGAAGTTATAGGCCGTATGAGACTTATATCTTAAGGTTACATGCACAGTGAAATGGTGTGCAATATTCTGACACTTCAAGAGATTTACGTCCAACAGTATCTGTGATTGGCAAATGTCATCGATTACCATCATATGAGCGTTTTGTTAGTCCTGTTAATTTCTATCATATATATGCTCTAGCTCATAGCTATTAATCGCCGCTTAGTAACAAAAATAGTATCTATTTCAACGGTTCTCTATGTTTTACGTTAGATAGGTACTATTTCAACGGAATAAAACATTTTGAAGTGAAAACTTCTTTAGCGGCGAAGTGAATTTTTTGGGAAGGGTTAAACATTTTAAACTCGCGACAGAATCTCGCGTCAGGACACGTAACCTGATCTAAAATTCGTAAGATGGAGGAAGAGTAGAAACTTTTTTGGGATGGGTAAAATATGTTAAACTCGTGTCAGGACACGTGACTTTATCGAAAATTCGTAAGACGGACCTCCGTCTACATTTGGTCTAATCTACCTAGATTAGACCAAATGTACAACGTTAATGTTCAAGTTTTCACTTCTGCCGGCACTCCCGGAGTGCATCCCGTTACTTATTTTTTTATGATAATAGGTAGCAAACATTTTAAAGTTTCTTTTTTTAAGGTTAGCGCTTGATCACTTGCGATGGCAAGTTTTTTTCTGTTGATTTTAATTATGTACTGTGATATGTTTACAATTCGTCAGATAGATCGGTGTTCCCCGTGGGTTGCTATGAGTACTGCTAAAGTGCTAATTTGTCAAACTGCGCAAAGATCACGCAAAAATTAAAATTATTTTTAAAACTTAACATTGAAAAATACATTCGACGTCAAACAGCCGAGTTTGGAATGAAGCCGAGACGTAGCAAATCTCAAAACAAAATCATATTATATTGAACCTCTGTTGTATTAGTTTCGGGTGTCGGCGATCACTTGTAAGGCAGACAACGTTGGCACGCCATTGTATGTACTTCAATAGATTGCCTTTAACATAAATATTACTGAAGATCTTCGGACGTTATTGTTTGTTTAATCAGTTTTACGTAAAACTCAAGTTTTTGACAGATAATTTACATTGCTATCGGTCAAATGAGTTATATGTACTTGTGTATTTTTGTGTAAGCAGATTTTTGCAATGGAAATTAATATATAACTGGTAATATAAAAATAAATAACCCTTTTTTGCTGTGATTGGTACGCGAGCAAAGAAAATAATATCATTATTTCGTCCTGACATAACGTTTGAAGCACCATTAAATATTTTTAGAATAACATAACATTATGTATAAAAAAATATATAAATAAATACTAGAATAATCGACACTTAAACGAAACGCGATCGATAAAATATTTTAAAATTAATCTACGAACTTGTGTGCCAATATTTGTCAAAATCGGTTGAAAAATGCTTCCTGTCGGCGATAACAGACTGACAAACATCTAGACAAAAGCATTTTTAGCCTAGTCAAAAATGATACGCGTCGCTCGCTACGCTCGCTCGGTCAATAAATAAATGATTTTTATGTACATATAATATACTTATATACGTAAAATTTTGAGAGCCAGTTCTCATTTTAGGCTTAACGTGCTACCATCTTCGTGCATCATCACTTACCAACAGGTGAGATAGTGGTCAAACGCTAGCCTATATATATATTATAAAAAAAATTGTACCTATTATTATCAGCTTTGGATATTTTGTACTACCTTTTCTTTTTTTTAATATTCACAAAATACACTAAAATTAGGTAATCCCTATTAATACGTTCCCGTGAGAGCTTTCAAAAGCTCTCCTTAAATTTAATCATGCACTACGAGAGCCAATTTCCGGTATTTTCCAGTCTCTTTACTTCACTGGGTTTTTTGCTATGCATTTCATAGGATACAGTCGGCTCGAATGTTTAGTATGCAGTGCGGATCGTGGACTGTGCCATATGTTGGTAGGTAGGTATAGTTGCGAGTAATGGCACCATTATCTTGAGGATCGAGGGATTTAAACGCAATTAAAATATTTCTGGTTCGTGATTTCTTAGAACAATATATCATATTGTAAGATCAGGCCGAGATCTAAGTTTTTAAATGTTTTTTTAATACTTAATTTTTCTTGAGTTAAATATTTATTGAAATAATGTCCGAACTTTACTTTACCACCGGTACTCTGTGCTAGCGGTAGCTTGAGCAATAATTTGCTGCCGGCTGGTTGGATATTTTTGTATATATATTTTTTTATATCTGATAGGCTAGTTTTCGATCACTATCTCGCTTCTCGTAATATTAATGTAGTAATATCATATATATTTTAAAGTCACATTATTTGTTCGTCATCTTATCACGGCTTCACTGATTTAGGTGACATGTTTTTCATAGAACTAGGTAAGTCTACTGATAGCCGGTATGGTAGGAATGGAAATATATAATAATTACTATGTAACGAGCAAAACGGCGGAGCGCAACTAGTTGTATTTTATGTTTAATAAAATGTTGTATAACATAATCTAAGTACAATAGATTAATATTTTTTGGTATTACGAGTAGATAAAAGAGACAGATGATATGGATCCTTATGGATATTTTGCGACAAATTTTCGAATGGGCCAGCTAGCTAAGACACAAAACAGAGAATGAACGAAACTTCCGAGGAAAATATTTTAATGGTCACCCTATTCCGGTAGGTGTGGACGATAGACACAGTATTTTACAGAGCACTTCCTGAATAACGAACGTGAAATTTAAAAACGTCTCCATAAAATGGCAGCAGTTTTAACTTTATTATTTTTTTATCCTCTTTGACGACATGACTTCAAAACAAAATTATTTTACAAACGGTTAATTTCTTTGAAAACGAATGCAATGTTTCATGCTGGTAAACTGATGTTTTTTGGTTATGTTAAAATATACTTTCAAGTAATATGAAATTTGCGAAATATTCGTGCGTCTCAAGTCTCGACCATATCTTTTGTTTTCTTGACTTGCATGTATCTTAAGGTTTAGTTTAGTTCCTCTACTCTTTATAAACTAAATCATAAACCTACATACCAATGATTGCTGATGTACTTTCACCATCTTCCCAAAAGAATTCTTCGTAATTAAACTTTGGCTCAGGTACTTCAAAACAAGGAGTTTTAAAATCTTCGTCATTGTAAACATTTGGACAACTAATTATATCAGGTAGAAAATCATCATGACTAAATTCTGGAACTTCGAAAGCGTGCAAATGTGAAAAACATTTGGAAAAATATTCCATATTACATATTCTTCATCAAAATAACATTGGCTTGTACCAGGTTCGACTTCATATTGATCTTGACTTAATTTTCTGGTCTTTCTAACACATAATTTGTTGTTGTCTTCAGAAAATATTCTATCTGCTGTTCCATAAGTTTGCTGTGACACTCGCTGATCTGCGTTGCTTTGATCGTGTTTTGTTTGTTTAAAAGGTTTGGATGACATTGATGTTTCGTGTGCAGTTCTATGTTTAATATTAAATGTGTTCTGTTATGCTTAGACGTTTATGTATCAGTATCAGTGCATTTAGGTTCAACTAATCGTAGTGGAGATCGAGGTCTGGCTTAAACTGGCTCCCTATCTGTTATTGCGTTGCGTCCCGGAAGAATCAAAGTCATGACATATTCTTCTCCTTAACCTTTGGCATATGCATAATTTATTACATACACAATGTTTGCAGTTCATCAGTTATATTGTTGATATAATTGTGAGAAGTTAGTATAAACATCCGTGTTCATTGTCATTATTATATATTTTGTCACCTGTTTTCTATCTTTTGAAAGTATTTTACAATTATTTTATTACGATTCATATATATACATTTTATGTGGTCTTATAAGTATTAATATAGTAATTTGGCATGCAAGCAATTAAAAAAAATAATTAATCATACATACTATGTACATGAAGATAGCGATTTTATAGTTAAAAAAAAAACTGATCAACATTTTTCTCTCAGCACACAAACACTCAAAGGTTTTCGAGCAATATTTTTCGTAAACGTTAAAAATTACTTGTACTATTATTTATTCTGTGACATAACACACACCGGAAGGAAGGGAACCTTGCGCACGCGTTGTATTCTCGACATTGGCCTTTGCAAACTTGTATTTAAAGTCTCGTGGTCTCGTGGGAATTACCGCCCTCTTAACCGAATTAACGGCGTTTCATATTATGTACAAACAGATAAAGCTTTATATTCATTGAGTTTTTATCTTACAAACGTTACCCTTAAAGTACGACCACACCGCGACGTCCTGCGTCCGTGTGCGCGTTCGCGATCCAGTTTTCAATCGTTTTCTGATTGCCGTAGATCGTGTTTGGTTTGAAGCTGTCGATACAAATACTACTGCGCTATCTGATCGTCGCCTTGATCGCGCAAGCAGGACACTGCGGTGTGGCCGTACACCTTTAGTTTCTTAAAACACCGCCGTGCTCCAATGGATTTTCTATTGAAAAAATATATGCATTACACATACATATAATGCTTTTATACATATGCAAACGTAGTGTAGGCGCCCTTGTAGATTGAACGATGGTATACGCAGGCTGGCAGAGGCAGGCTCAGAGGTATGCCGTAGGCTATGCCTAGTAGTGCATAGAGATACACTGATGATCATGATATAATATTTTATCAATAATTGGGCATAACTCATCTCTAGTTACTAAAATAATAGGTATCCTTTGTTTCATACTGTTCTTTAACTATTGCGAATTTGGTAGAAGCATGATCTAATTTAGTATTGTTCTGGCAAGTTTCCCTAATCTGTCTAATGAACTTGATGTGGACGGTTGTGTAACAAAAGCGACAAAAACCTTAGCGCATGAAAATGAACACGAGTTCCTTCGTTCAGTAAAAACCAGTCCTTTTCTTGTCACTCGGGTGTCCGACACTAATTTTGCTCGTAGACTTTGATAATGTGCCATTATAGTTAAATCTTTATTGTAATATATAACCCGCTCATGGTAAGCGGATAATATTCCTCACATGATAATAGAATCTCTTCATCGTGAGAAGGGTAGCTTGTTAATTTACCCTTCCTACACTTATGGCTAATCGATGGATACCAATCACAGTTTGCGGTCTGCTTGTAATTGGTTTAAGTGGTTTACCCTAAGCGATCCGTTCTGATAGTTTGCCACTGAACCCGAATGTTCTAGAACTCCCTTTTGTATTAATTTACGAAAGAGGTCAAATAATATTTCCTGATAATGTTTGTCCCTGGATGGGGGTGCACAGTACTCAGCACTCAACAATACAAGCGTTTTGTCTAGAGCAGAGTTCTGCGGCCTTCTGTGTGCCCGCGAGAGGTTAAGTTATATTAACATAATTACGATATGTATTTTACTGAATTGTGTACATATACATTTAGTTATTTGATGTAATAGTATATGTTAGCAATTAGCATTCAAAATTGTTATCACAAATTATGGAACCATTCTAGACATAGGTTTCTTTATGGATTTAATGTTTTCAGACTGAATTATCCTGACCCCACTATGTTCTATGAAGACTTACTTATTGATTACCTCCTTGTTTGGTCATCATAGTCATAGGCGCAGTAGTATTTATACCGACTGGTTCACACCAAACGCGATCAGAGAACAATTGAAAAGTACTGAGATCGCGCCCGCAGATCGCAGGACGCCGCGGTGTGGCCGTACCTTTACAGACGTTGCATATTCTTTACGTTCTGCTTTTAAGTTATCTAGTTAACATAGATATAAGTTTTCGAAAGGAACCGCGTCTTGACAGGAAGATGAGTGCAAAAAGGCAATTTTTCCGGTCCCACAAACGTGAGAATGGTCAGTACTAAGTAGTCAGTAAATGTGTTCATCCTTTGAAAATTATCCACTTTAATAAATAACTTGGGAACCAAAGGACTCCTTGGGATAATAAAGGCCAAAGAAGATATTGTCGTGGAAGATAAATCTCGTTTGGAAACGTTTAAAGGGTCAACAATCATACTTTATCGTAACTTTGTAGTGGTAGGACTTCTGCTAGTCCGCCTGGGGCGTTACTACCGCTTTGCCAATTAATTTTCAGCCGTAAAATGGGAATGTTTTTCGGTTGAAATGGCAAGGTGTCCAGTGAAATTACAGGGCATGTGAGACTTAACATCTTTATCTTATGAGGTAATAGGCGCAGTGCAGTGACATGCAAAATTCTTACAGTTCAGAATTTTGCATGCCGCTGTATCTGTTATAGGTAATCGCTTACCATCACGCGAGCGTCGTGCTTCTCCTGTTACCGTTTACCATAAAAAAAAACGTGTTCTCATACTATACATAAAGAAAACTATAAAGATATTTTATACAAACACATATCATATAACGTACATTGTTGGAGTTCCTTTAAATTGTCCTAATGATCATTATTTTTATTTACTTTCAGTAGAGAAATAGACCAATAGTGTCGATAATGAATGCTGAGGTAAATGTGTTCCAAAGTGGAGACCGCAATTCGGAAAATGGGGTGATGGGATGCTATGGGAGAGGCCTATATATGCAGCAGTTGTCCAATACGAGCTGCTAATGACGGTGAATCTAATTTGTATTAAATAGTGTGCAGAAACAGGTTAAAAAGGAGTTAAGAAAAACCATGTTGGTTCCTGTAGACTTAAAAGATGTCTTACAAAATGATCGCATCTGTTACTTAACTGAATAAATCTATCAAAACTTATGTTTTGTTTTCATTAGTTTACGATTGATGTCATTACTATTCCAATTTCCTTAGAATAATGTCTAACAATTGTAATTTTCGACGACGTTTGCTAATAATTATTAACTTTCGCGAAAAAATGCACAGATGCAAAGATCGCTATGACGCTTTTGACAGTGACATCTCTAGTGACAGTAGGATTGCATCGAAAGCGACCTAGCGAGTGTAATGGAAGTATTTTTAGGGTTCCGTAGCCGAATGGCAAAAAACGGAACCCTTATAGATTCGTCATGTCTGTCTGTCTGTCTGTCTGTCCGTCCGTATGTCACAGCCATTTTATTCAGAAACTGTTAAGACTACAGAATTGAAACTTGGTAAGTAGATGTATTCTGTGAACCGCTTTCCGATTTTTATAGAAAAATAAAAAATATAAAAGTTTAAGGGGGGTATCCCATACATGGAACTGAATAAAAAAAAAATTTTTCTTCTAACCTATACGTGTGTCTATGGATAGGTCTTCAAAAATAACATTGAGGTTCCTAAAATCATTTTTTCTCAAAGTCAATCATTTGAAAGATAGGCGCGTCTAAAGTGGTAAAATGTGTCCCCCCCCTCTAACTTTTAAAGTATGGGAATGAAAAATCTAAAAAAAATATATGCTGTAGATCTTAATAAAAACTAACAACGAAAATTAGTTTGAACGAGATACAGTCAGCAGTTTTTAAGATATGGCGACCGCAAAGATAACTTTGTTTTTCATACAAGCACTATGAAAAACAAAGTTAATTTTGTAGTTGCGAAAAATCATAGTTATGGAATACTTAACTGTGTTACGGAACCCTACGAGTGCGAGTCCGACTTGCACTTGGCCAGTTTTTTTAAATATATATGGCTCATTGGTGACAACTACTATCCATTTACAAATATACTTCAATTTTCCAATTAGTATCAGGAACAGCGTTGACAGGATGTATGTGTTCACATTGTAATTTCAGTAATGGATTAACAATGCAAGTTTGAATTGCACTGACATGCTGTCCTTTGTGCTATGCGTTTATGATAAAACGTTACTAGCGATTGCATGTTCTACTACAGATGAAAGCATCAGATGTGATTACAGCTCTGTTAACTAGATAATGCGGTATTTGTGAAGCTATGCGAAATTTAAATGAATATTATCTATATAATAACTATAATCGTTAAATTAAATTTAAAACAAAAATGACGGAACAAAATGTTGTGCAGTTATGTTGATGAGTTCTATCGCAGAAAAAAACACATGTTAATCATTAGGCTTTCCTTACCAGTTGAAATAATTGGAAAAGCTTTTGTGACAAATTTTATTTTTTAACAAGAATTGGATAAAAGAAAATTTGTCACAATTTGTCTCCTCGAGTTAATTAATTAATTATGCATGTATAAAGACGCACTTCCTTATATTATGGAACTAGCTGTGCCCCGCGGTTTTACCCGCCTAGACATCGTTCCCGTGAGAATATCGGGATAAAAAGTATCCTGTGTTATACCAGGGTCTAAGGCTATCTATACGTACCAAATTTCAGCTCAATCGGTTCAGTAGTTTTAGCGTGAAGAAGTAACAAACATACATACAAACTTAAGGCATTATGATATTAGTAGGAAGTAGGATTAGCCTTTTGACATGATAAGGGCACCCGCATAATATGTTACATTAATTACTTTGTCTAAATCTAAATACATAGGCCAGGTAAAGCTAGATTACTGATGTTTGCATAATCGTTTGCTAAATATCGAATAAGTAAGCAAAAAAGTAAGTACTTATTGGCGGTAAATACATTAAGTTAAAACGAAACAAAGCTATCAGAAAAACCTATCCAGCTAACGAGACTCGAAGTATATTTTTCAATAGATTGCTAACGTTGATTATGATAACGAATTTTTTGGTCACGGTAGCTACGTTTTTAAAATACCTATGTATACATTTTTGAGAGCTTAGTAGTTTAGCTCTTTCATATACGATGGATAAGGGTTACATTATAAAATTTATTCATTGGAGTAAAAGCTATCTATAAGTTCTATAACTATCAATGCAGAGTAATTATCTGTAATAAAAAAATATTCAACCTGGTTAACCAGAGAAATATGAATAACAGCGATGCAAAATAAACGATGTCAGTAATCTTGTATGTGATATAATAATATTTCGACATTTTGTAATTAACTGATTAAATATAAATAGTTTAAAAATTAACAGAATTTAGCACAATGACCTAACAGGCCTGTAACATTCAGATGTAAAATATTATGGTAAAAAAACCTTAATAATAGTAGTAGGTAATATTTGTATTTTAGTCTTATTGATTTTGTAGTTACCAAGATACAACTGATTTTATTTATTTAAAATAATGATAAATAAAATAATTTTTAATCTCAAATTGCCAATAAAATTTTCATAATGTATTATATCCAATTGATATGGTGCTGTAGTATTTTTAATAAGTTTTCAATTTTTTTATGATTTTTGAATACTATGTTATTTCGTATTGAAAATCATCGTCGCTTAACTTAACTTACTTACATAGGTAAGCGTTTGACTACTAGCGACGATGCGATCGACGATAGCACGATTTAGAAAATACCTTCACTCGCGACTCGAAGACCCCGAACTGATTATGAAATTGATTTAAAACTGATATTTATTTTTATGATATAAAGTACCAGAACAAGCACGGCGCGTGTCCGATGGTAAGTGATGACGTCTACCTATTACAGATACAAAATACAATGGTTATAATATTAGCTTTTAGATCTTTGTAACCCAGGACCGTGAGTTCAATAAATTCTATTTAATTTCATTTCGCAAAGAATTACAATTACGACACGATATTTACAATGAAATCAATTTTCTGCTTTTCCTGACATATTCCCGCCAGAAGCACATACCAGAAGTAAACGAATCGTCTTGAACTAAAGCCTAAAACTAATGTCATGTGTCCGACCATCACAATGCGGTTTGCCGGTCGTATTTAAACCGCACCTGATACCTCTATCATACCTCTAATATATGTAATTCTAGGAGAATAGCTACACTGCCATAAATATTATGTATATACAACTATTATGCTTTAGTTAGAAGTTTTAGGTGTAGCTAAAGTTAACCGTACTAACTATTATCTTTATTGTGGGGTTTGTTTGATACCTACTTAGGTTACCTAGGTCCTGTGCTAATATTTGTAAATTCTATGCTGTAGTTAACGTTGTTTCTGTTAAGTGACTGCCCTTAGACATTTACTACACTTTCGCGGAAAAATGCTTTCGTACGAATTAAGTTTCGCTGGCAAATATATGTTTAGTTTTGTTGAGACGGTTTTGCGGCAATGTTGCTATAATTAATGCAAATAAATTTGAGTAAAACTAGCTTTTTTATTCTGTAAGTCATACATATTTTAATAAAATATCTAATATTGGGTACCAAGAAGCGAACGAAGGAAAACAAATGGGCGAATTCAAATAATTGCACTTATTGCAATTATTATAATAAATTTAGTTAAAGCTCACTTAGCATTTTGATTTAAATTCCGTATTTCTTGGCTTAAAAATATTTTTATATTACCTGTATAGGTATAATTTATATATATTTATAATTATAATTACAATTTAATTTATAAACAAATAAATGTTACTTAAATAAAAAGTACTTTTCAATTACTAATATATTCATCATTAAGTAAGATATATACATAGATAGTTAGTTATACAGGTTGTTTATACGTGTTATTACTATGATTGACAAATGCATTACATAGAGATAGATAAATACGTTGCGTCAGGAGTAAAACATGCAATATTAGATTTTATGTGTAAAGTTTTATAATAACATATTGCGTTTTTCTTTACCATTTAGTATATATTTAAGTGAAGATAAAATAATAAGGGTTTGTAAGTAGATTGCACGACTTAAATTATGACATTAATTGACTCAGGCAGGACCTTGATTTGCTGAAGTTGCGTGTACAGCTAGTTATGACATAATTTTTAGGGTTCCGTACCCAAAGGGTAAAACGGGGACCATATTACTAAGACTCCGCTGTCCGCTGTCTGTCTGTCTGTCTGTCTGTCCGTCTGTCACCAGGCTGTATCTCAAGAACCGTGATAGTTAAACAGTTGAAATTTTCACAGATGATGTATTTCTGTTGCCGCTATTACAACAAATACTAAAAACAGATTAAAATTAAAAATTATAGGGGGTCCCTATACAAGAAACGTAGTTTTTTTGGCATTTCAATATAACGCCATCAATGAACGCTTAGGTAAACTTCCTATAGATGGCGTTATATTGAAATGCCGATCCCTAACACCTTTGTGTTAACTTTTATTTAGATAGTGTTAGACGTTAGATGGCGTTATAAGAAATAAACACGCGGCTCACAACTCTGTTTTGATTAAATGTGTATTAATTATTATTTTTTGCTGGCGAAAAATGATAGTTGCATTTTTTGCTCGATCTTATAAAATACTGTAGTGTGGTACGGAACCCTACGAGTGCGAGTCCGACTTGCACTTGGCCAGTTTATTGTAATACTTTTGCTTTAAATATACCTAACAATACCTACAATTTAAATTAACAATAGCCCTTCTAGAAGCAAAACCCGATAATAATTTATCTTTTCTGCCTTAAAATTAGCTCTTTCCACAGTAGCAGATGATAAATGCGGCCTTATGACCCTTGTGCCTTCATTAATGCTGATAACAAATTCCTTAGCTGTGTAAATGTGAATTTCTCTTAATTATCCTTGTTCAACGATTCGTAGGTACTTTTCTTTTTGGAGATAATTTATCATAATTTTAGAAATATACTCTTTTTGAATAAGTTCATATAAGGAGGATTTCAAATTCGAGTATTTTAGATTAAAAAGCCGACATCTGTTGACCAATTTGTTTTTTTTTTAACTCTAAAACGATTTATCGGCAAGTTTTTATCATATAAAATTATATAGATCTGATGAATATCTATAGATAGATATATTTATGTAAAGAAATATCTCAGACTTCCTACTGAAAATTATTTACTAAGCGCGGCATATAAAGTGTGGTTTTTAAAGAAAAATAAAATTACAAAGTTATTATATGTATTATCTATATTATATAGTATAACCTAAGCGTTCCTACGCTTATTCCCACTCCGTGTATCGCTGTAGCCAAGAAGATATTTCTTGCCATAGGCACGAGTGCGAAGACCTGTCAACTGTAGACCGTAGATTTATTTATAAATGTTATTCAAAAAGTGAGAAAGACTTATTTTTTAACTTCTTTCTTCTTTTTTCACAAAAAAGGAGAAATTAGCGCGACGTTTGAAGTCGGTTCATTTTGTTTTTTAAACGATCTTAAATTATATTAAAATTAGTATGTGAATTATTGTAAATGCATCATCATTGTAAACTCATACAATGTTGATTTAACTTGAGGATGGTTTTGTGCAGTACTTAATAATTTACAATGGAAATGCCATTTCTGTTGATATAATGACGAAATTAATGCCATGAAAGTAACCGACTGAACACACTACCTACTGAAGGATAATAGAAAATAGTCCTTTTGTATAAACCTCTTCTAGCATGGCAGGTGAATAAAATTTGTCTTCTGTTTTTATCCTTTGCCAAGAACATTTTGTCTCTTATCAGTGGTGAAAAGTAGTGATATAATTTTTATTCGCATGCCATACCACAGAATAATGAATAGGCCATACTAGTAGAGCTAGTTAACGAAGGATAATTCACTAGCATTCTCCTGTGAATCATAAGAACAAAGTCTATTTTTCCGTATGCTACCAACTTATTTGTTTATGAATGAAAACATAAGAGACTGTGAGACAAAATCTGTCTCACCTTGAAACGATTTGTCAGCCGGCATGTCGGCAAAAAGGAACCGCTCAATGTCAAGAAAATATATCTCATTCATCGATATCGTGTGTAAAAAAGGTTGTCACGTTTTTTTGTTTTACAATACTTTTGCTATTACGATTGCTCTCCGAAAAAACATAATTGATTTCAACGAGCAGGTCAACGATTCCATTGCCAATCATTAAGTTGGATGGTTGGATGTAAGTAATGTGTCTTCAAGGACATAACATTGGCTTTTTTTAACATCTTATAGGCTATTATTTTTTCACTATCACGCCTGGAGGTAAGCGATGATGTGGTCGAAGATGGTGAGCATGCTCGGCTTAGAATACTTTGTGACTCACCGCAAGGTTATGGCGGCTTTAAGCTATAAGATTTTTTTGGTGGTAAGCTACTTTTTGGTTAGCAATTCAGACGGAACATCGATATAATGTGCTCGTACCACCTCTGGACGTGGTGATTTTAAGCAATTAGAATATGCAGTGCTGTTTTGCGAAGAGCCATCGTGATCATACCTAATTAGGTCGCGTCAGTCCTCAGTTGTCATAGGCCTCTCATAAAGTACTCCTAAAATTTGGGTGTCTCGGGTATAAAATCGAATCGAGGCCGTGTTTGCCTAGTCTTGAGTGTTTGTAATGTGTGATGTTGTGTGCCCACCGTATAGGTATATACGGCGGGTGTCCTATTGCTGGGAAATGAGTGTGAAAGAGTCTTCATGTTTGCGGTCCTCCTCGCAAATAGTTGACTTTGTCAAAGGTAGCCGAGCGGTGTACGGAGTAAATAGCACCGAGCTGCCTACAAGCTCAGCATTTTACTTTATCAACTGTATAAAACTGTAGTTTCTACTAGGGTAGGGCGATAAAAACTGAAACATTTTAGAACAATGTGTAGCGTATTTTTAGCATTGCATTGAGGTGATTTAGCTGTGATATAGTTGTCAACACTTGCGTATCTTTGCTAAGTAGCAAGTTGAGTGGTCCTGTGACCAGTTGGAGCGACGACATACGAAAAGCAGTGGGCAGTGACTGGAAGAGAAGAGCCGAAGATCGGGCTCAGTGGCGCATCTTGGGAGAGGCCTACGTCCAGCAGTCGACTGACACGGGTTGATGATGATGATGATGAAGTTGGTGGAAATGAATGGATGCAACCAATACAAGCCGTTGATTCCAATCCATAACACGTCTTAGTAGACGTGTTATGGATTGGAATCATCGGCTCGGAAAATGTATCATTGGACGACCTCCAGCTTGGTGGAGCAAAAACATCAGTTAAATTACTGTCAGCGGATGGAATAGAAGAGCTAATTATTGATCTACCACAATGTAACAATGAATTGTTTCATATAATTAGTTATACAGTGGCTATAAAATTTTACGACCATATCACTGAATCTCTCAAATCACTGATAAAGGAACAGTTCAAAACAGCACAATTTTTATTCCCTAAAAGAGTTTAGAGTATGTAAATATTAAAGTATGGTGTACTATTGTTTAGAATAACATTTGTTTTATAATTTAGATAAGAATAATTAGAATATTATTGTTACTGATTATAGATAAGCATAAATTAATTTGGCATAAAGTTATTAGGCATATTTTCGTTGACATAACTACTGCTAGCATAATCATTTAGTAGCATATTATTCTAAAGAATAATATTTTAAACGCATAACTATAATTGATCATAACGTTTAGGCATACATTTTATGCCAAAGTAAATCTTGAATAAAAACTATGCGTATCAAAGCGATCCCATTAGAGTAGTAAATACAAATCAAAGTCAAAATAGTACAAATTAAAATACAAATAATTTAGTATAAACCGAAAAAGTTAATATTATTGAGTTATGTTATGTTTTGTGTTATGAAATGTTTTATTATGTTACTATTCATCTTTAATTCAGATTTGAACTGCTTGGTCTCGTTTAGATTTTTTAGTTATTAATAAGTATGTGTACTGTTTTGTTACTTATTACATACGTTTTATTTATTGTACCTGCTTGTACACAACACCGTTCACAAGCCAATAGGCACGATATGCTGAAACTAGTGCTATTTTAAGATCTTTAACTGAATTTTTTTGAACTTAACCAATATTTTTTTTTAATCTGTGTCGTGCCCCAAGTTAGGAATGGTGATAGAAAAGATCGGGCTCAGTGGCGCATCTTAGGAGAGGCCTACGTCCAGCAGTGGACTGATACAGGCTGATGATGATGATGATGATGATGATAGAAAAGATATTAATACTACGAATGGCCTATAACTTACTCACGTACTTAGCAGCAGTGGAAATCTGTCTAATAATGATAATGACGGTATATTTACCATGTCTCTCTTTATTTGAGATTCTTCGATATTTCGGCAGTGCTGAAAACACCATGTTCACGCACTTGCTGTGAATAGTTTTAGTAAAATAGTGACCATGAAAAGTGTTTGCTCCAGCTTATTTATTTTTGATGGACAAACAAAACGGAAAGAAGTGGCAACAAAATATTTCTTTAATTCATAAAATTTCGTCAGTACTCTAGTCTTTTCAACACTTCTCGATGACATTGGAATGACGAACAATGCTATTTATTACACTAAACAAAATTGCTTTTAATAACTAAATAGTTCGTCGCAACGAATTTCTTGGATAAATATAAGCTAGTTTGTAACTACGAGAAAATGAGAAATATTTTAACCGTGGAGAGAACTAACAATGCTACTGAAAACTACATTATTCTCCTAAATTCGAAGTGTCAGATGGAACGAAATTGACTCGTCAAATCTTTCACGTTTGTCAGAGTATTTGCAACATAATGTCCACGTTTTCGGCTTTATTTTGGAGGGTAAATGAAGTCCTGATTGTTAAAGAAGGAATAATCACGCGTTTAACACAACTGATTTTAAGGTTTGCGGAGTCCCAGATCAAAGGTAGTCGACTGACGTCTGTGGCATAGGTCGTATACTTGCTATACGTGGATGATGCTAAATGGGTGACTATAGAGAGTTGACAGTAGCACTTTGTCATGGCCTAAACATCTAAACTAACAAAGGCATGTCGCCAATTAGATTACCAATTTGGCAAATAGTAGTACTATGTTGAATATGAGATGATAAGAATGATGAGATAATAGTAGATAATGTACTAGTATGATTGTTACCTACTATTTAAATCAATGTAACACAGCATGAAACATTTATCAAGGGCATAGAAAGATATCATTTACAATGTCAGTCAGTCGAATTAGCATATTTTAAAATAAAATTAAGGCACTAGTGCGATTATTTTGACGGAAGTAAGCTAACTAGTAAAGGCACAGATAATATAGTATGCCTAAAGGCAATAATTACTGTGTATTAAGGTTGAATTTGATGACTGTTTACAATGATAACTTATGTTTATTTCCAAAGACTAATTTAAAATAGAATTGAGAAATAGAAATGAAGGCCATCTACTGAAAAAATGACATTGAACTAATGGTGTCGTAAAAGTAAGTTAAGTCAATTTTAGGGTTATAAAAAATATTATATATAAATAAAAAAAAAATCGGCCAAGTCGAGTTGGACTCGCCCACCGAGGCTTTCGTACCAACGTTAGTTAGTTCCAATTAAGCTATACCTCTAAATTGTATGAGCGCTGATATAACTCAGAGGCCTATCTTAATTGGCGAAAGTATGTATGTATGGGGACACCCTTTCATTTTCAACTTTTTTTATTTTTTGGAATTTTTCCTTTATTTGTGCTGTAAGACCTTGCTTCTTCAAATTTCATGATTCTAGGTCAACGGGAAGTACCCTATAGGTTTTCAACCCAAAACCTATAGGGTACTTCCGGTTGACCTAGAATTGTCAAGTTTGATGAAAAGCAAGGTTTTACAGTTTTACAGTTTGGCAGTCATTGGATGCGAAGAGCCGAAGATCGGGCTCAGTGGCGAGCATTGGGAGAGGCCTATGTCCAGCATTGGACTAACACAGGCTGCTGATGATTATGATGATGAAGGTTTTACACCACAAGTAAAGAAAAATTCCGAAAAATAAAAATAGTTGAAAATTAAGGAACATTTTGGTACTTACAAGTTTTCGCGAAAATCTAAATTTGCCCATATCTTTTTATCGTGTTGACTCAGGACCTTGATTTTATACACCTAATAGGGACTATAGACTATAGTATCTGGTATAAATTTCAACTTGCTAGGTCCACCAGTTCCTGAGAAAATCGGTGGTGACACACGGACATAATCCGTCATTTATTATCAGACTAGCTGTGCTCCGCGGCTTTGCTCGCGTTAAAAAGTATTCTATATCCTAATCTTTTTTTTGTTTGAGAGAATATGCTTTTCATTTGGTCCCATTGTAATTTTATCTAGATCTGATAAGTATCTCCAGAGATATGGAAATAAACTCCTCAAAATTAGTACTGAAACCTGCCTAATGCGGCAATTGAAGTCGTTTTTTATTTCGTTTAGCAAACGATCTTAAATCATGTCAAGAATAATATTAAACCTCAAAGATCATTGAAATTAAACCTCAAAAAAGCAAAGAGAGAATTATCTGTGCATTTACATTCCAGCAGACGGGACTTAATGTCCGAGCATTGCCGACCTAACGAGGTTTCGATTTACGGACATTCGGTTCGGTTGCTGATGGGCATCTGTAGAGTAATGAGTAGGTATATTACTCTGCTGCATGACTGCGGTTCACTGAGTCGCTCACATTAGAGAGTCGAAATGTAGGTAGAAAAGGAGTAGGCAAACAATGTATCAATATAACTAATGTTAGATTATATAAGGTTAAAACCTAATGTTAAGTTATGACGCAAGAAGTCTTTTACCTATAATATGTGTATTCCGGCAGCTATTCTTGAGAGCCAGTTCTCATTCTAGGCCTAGCGTGCTTACCATCTTCGACCGCATCATCACTTACCAAACAGGTGAGATAGTGGTTAAACGCCAGCCTATAAGATATATATATAAAAAAAAATAAGGTGGCATACATTTTAAATCACATTTCTTCGTATTTTTATCTAAAGCGGGTTTATTGTACTTAATTATGTGATTCGCGCAACCTGAAAAACATAATTATATGTTACATTATCTGATATAGTAAGGTTTATTAAGATGAGTAGGTACATGAAAATCGACCGTGACAATACAATTTTTTTTTTAAAGCTTACTTGCCATGTTGGGTTGCACATTACTAGTAGTCTTGCTAACCCCTCCAGAAAAGCTAAAATAGGCTTGTGTGTCTGGAGTGGGTTCACGTCAATAGTGCAATGGGTGGGAATCAAACTCACGACCGCCCTAGGTAAGGCTATTGCCGCTTCACTCAGTGTAAATAGATTTAAAATATTATATCAGAGTAGATATAAACTTAGTTGTTTCAAATATTTAAGTTTATAATTTACCGTAAATATACTTTTTTAGAATTGTTTGAATTTTTGAGGTAAAATTATCTCTACAGATATATTTATTATTATATATGTTATTATTTTTCTCACAGAAAATAGAGTTGGAATTTTGACATTACTTTCTGATATTGCCAACGTAATTATCGTATAGTAAGATATATCCACAACGCAGCTAAAACTAAACCGATTACTGATGATTTAATTCATATGAAGATTTATAACCTCCTACATATTAGTACATATGACACGGACACCCGAGCCTTGTTCGAGTAACTTCGTTTTTTTTTTTTCTTATACGTTATAGGCTAGCGTTTGACCACTATCTCACCTGTTGGTAAGTGATGATGCGGTCGAAGATGGTAAGCACGCTAGGCCTAGAATGGGAACTGGCTCTCAAGGATAGCTGCCGGAACACATTAGATGTTTGGTGACAGATTTTCTAACTTGAGGGTGGTAGCTGGCCAGGCGGACATTAGATAGTGTCCTACCACCATGCGGGGGTTTTGTTGGTTTCTTAACAATGTTTTTCCTTCACCGGAGGGCCACTGTGAGAAGCCCACATAAATTTTTCGATAGAAAAATTCATTGGTGCACGGCGGTTTGAACTCGGTACCACGGCATCAAAGCCGAACGTTCTCCCGATTACGCCACCGGGCCCTCAAAATAATAAGTAATATAATAATGTATTTACAGAACATGCGAAGAAGGAGTTAAATGATTGAATATCATGCATTATATAAACATATCTGTCATGTATTTATATAGGTCTATATATAATAAAGATAGTTTAAAAGCTAAAACAACCGACTTCAATGCCCCGCGAGTCAATTTCAGTAGCAAGTTTGAGACGTTTATCGTCATACCTCTGGAGATACTTATCAGATCTCGATGAAATTACAAAATGACCACCTCAGAAATCTTTCCTACCGATTACAAAAATAATCATTCGAATCGGTTTATAATTACCGCAGTAATAGCGTAACATACACAAAAAAGAAGAAGAAAAAAACAGACGAATTGACAACCTCCTTCTTTTTGGAAGTCGGCTGAAAATAGGTTAAAATTACTTTTGCAAATCTTATAAGTTAATTTTGACCTATTTTCCGTTGTTCGATTGAGCTGAAATTTTGCAAACAGTAAATCGGATGACAATGCTATAGGTATTATGGTAACATAGATTTTATGTCTATTTGATGGTGGAGACAGTGGGTGACCATGGAACTCTGATCAACCCTCACTGGTCACTGAAACACCACAATATGAAATAGAAAATTACTAGCCCGGCATAGTAAAAATCCTCGAATGCATTTTATTAATAGATGGCAAACAACATCCTATACATAGTTTTCAGAACGTTAAACACTATACAAACCAAGTAAGAAGACAATATAAAGCTTGAATGATGGTACAATATAGAAAAACACTTATTACTATCTCAATCATACAATTCAATTAATCAAATCAAGTATATGTTCATTACGAAGTATAATAACAATATATGTGGATGCCGGGTTCAACGATAATGATACAAATTAAAAAAAATAATCAAAAGTTCAACAATACTGCTGCCGATACAGAAAAAGTTTAATTAAAAAAAAACAAATCTATTTATAACATTTTGTTGACACAACAGTTATATAAATATATCTATTTTCAATGTTATCGGTACAGAACCAAACTTTACTAATCTAAAACAAAATTGGACCAAATTATTTTATGATACCTGTGTACCTATTTGGGTATTTATTGTTTGTTTGGTATTTGTAATAAATTTGTAAATTTGTAATAGGTATTTGAAGATGATGGTTTGTCAATTTTTTCAAGATCTGATGAGTTATGGTATGCATCTTCACTTCTTCAGAGATATTATGGAGATAATAAACACATCAAACATTTAATGAATAAATTCGGTTAGTCATTACAGATATTTAAATAAATGAATCAATAATTAACCTACTTTTCGTAATTGTTAATATTGAAGTCGGGTAAATAGCTATTGTAATAATTTTCTCATGAAATATCCTTTCACCGTTATGTCGCGTCAGAAGCTTAGCGGTCAAATCTCGGTGTTGTACTCGTATGTTATCCCAAATAATTTTTAGTAGAAAAATATTTTCTTGAAACAGAATTATACCGATATATTTTGTTGTAAACGCAATTTAAGTTTAAGTTCTTAGATTAAGTAACTCTAAGTTAAGAAGCGAATTTCTAAATCTATTAATTATTTTTAATGATATGCAGTTATAATTAATCGTGTTAAATGCATCAATCTTAGTAGTATAGTTCATCAGTCATCACATGCGTTGTTAGATTTGCATTATAAGAAAATAAATAGATGTCAACACATGATTAGATAGATTGCCAGTATTTAGGTCAACTGACTAATGTCTTGAACTTTGCTATGAGTGCATGACTATAGAACATATATATATGTAACATATTTATCTGCAGTAGGTTAACTTTAAGTAGGCAAGCGTTAGACCACTATCTCACATGTAAACCTGGTAAATGACTATGCAGTCGAGAAGTGTGAATTGGGTTGGAACACTTTACATTTTGGCGACAGATTTTCCAACTTGAGGGTGGTAAATGGCTAGGTGGGCGCTAGTCAGTGTTTTACCACTATGGACAAATTGTTCCCCATCTACCACTATTCAGGAACCCTTTCTAGATTGAAGTGCAGTGAAAATGTAATAGATTATTGATTAGTATGGATGATGTTGATATTAGTGGTTTAAATGCCTATGCAAAAGTATTTCTAAAACTACAGTAGGTCAACATAGTTCTTCAGTAAAGTTGTTGCAGTAGAGTGGAAACGTAATAAATATCAAGGTTACAAATCGATTCGATCTGTCTGAAACACCATCCAATGCGCTACGTCGTTTCCTCGGTTGCCTAAATATGCTGCTATTCTTGTTAACTGAACTAAAATGTTACGTTACCCTTTTGCAGCTTTTACTAAAGATTGGCGAAGTTGTAATCTTTATTATTAATTAAAAAATCATCAAGTAGTTTATTTTTATATCTACTTGTTGATGTATCCTGGCGAAGTAAGCTCAATAATGAAATAAGTAAGCTCTACACGTATTGACCATTCTTTTCTGTGGAGGAAGCTGATTTAGCTGGCAAGATAGTAAGTATATCTATACTATCTTGCCAGCTAAATCAGCTTCCTCAGACATTTCCTTCCTCCAGGCATGCAAAGAATCTGCTTTGCATGCCTTTGCCATCTCATTATGCTCATCATCATCATCATCATCATCATTAACGACCAATATTCGTCCAAGTCGTGTTGGACATAGGCCTCTCCTATGGCATTTATTACATTATAAACATTATTCTCAGTACAACAAAAAAATGAATTGTTGTAAAAACTACCCGTGTGATTCAGTATTCAGTCTTTTATTGCATCTATAAAATTACAAAGCCAGTTCTTTATAGACCCTGGAAGAGCACAGCAATGTTACTTAATTGGGAGAGAGGCTTAATTGATTTAATTTTTTTTTTTTAAAAGATAGCATTATCATCATCATCATCAACCGGTGTCAGTCCACTGCTGGACGTAGGCCTCTCCCAAGATGCGCCACTGAGTCCGATCTTCGGCTCTTCTTTTCCAGTCACTGCCCACCGCTTTGCGTATGTCGTCGCTCCATCTGGTCACAGGACGTCCTACGCTACGTTTGCCGATTCGCGGTCTCCACTCTAGGACAAGTCTACCCCAACGGTTATCAGTCCTGTGGCAGATATGACCAGCCCACTGCCACTTCAGTTTACTAATCCGTTGAGCTATGTCGATAACTTTAGTTCTCTGGCGAATTACTTCGTTCCGGATTCGATCCCGCAGGGAAATACCGACCATAGCTCTCTCCATAGCTCGCTGAGCGACTTTAAATTGGTGGACCAGTCGAATTGTGAGTGTCCACGTCTCGGCTCCGTATGTCATCACAGGTAGGACGCACTGGTTAAAGACTTTTGTCTTTAGACACTGTGGTATAGGCGACGAGAAGACTTGATGGAGTTTTCCGAATGCTGCCTAGCCCAGCTGAATTCTTCCCTGGATTTCCTTCTCGAAGTTGCGTTTGCCTAGTTGGAGCGTCTGCCCTAGGTAAACATACTTAGTGACAGCTTCGAGTGGGATTCCATCTACGGCAATCGGTTCTGGAACAACGTGCTCGTTGTACACGTTGGTTTTATCCAAATTCATCCGGAGACCGATGCGACGAGAAGAATCGGCTAGGCCATTCAACATCCTTTGTAGATCCTGCAGCGTCTCTGCTATAATGACGATGTCATCTGCAAATCGTAAGTGAGAGATGTACTTGCCGTTGATGTTAATGCCACGATCTTTCCAGTCCAGCGTCTTAAACATATCCTGCAAGGCGTTAGTGAACAGTTTCGGGGATATGACGTCCCCCTGTCTCACTCCCCGACGCAGGCGCACATGTTTAGATCGCTGGTTCTGTACTTGTACATTCATCGTTGCGGCATTGTACAGACATCTCATCACTTCGATGTATCGCCAGTCGACTTGGCAACGCTGTCGACTGGCATTATCATATTTGACACAAAGCACTAGTCTACGGCAATGGGCAAAAAAAAAACTCCACCCCACTCTTATGTTTCATCTAAAATAATAAATGATCAAGTGTGACAAAAATTGTTTATTTTACGCTCAAAACGGTTTTCATCCGGTCGACAGTTGCAAAAACATTCGATGATAACATTGCATTTTTTGCGCCACTAACAATAATATGGCAAAATGAAAGAAAGCATTTGCTTTTGCCGATCTTAAACACATGTGAATCGTATGTACCTACTTTGTTTTTGTTATAATAGCGTTATATTATTTTATTGATGACTCAACCATTAGGCTAGGCATCGTCAAAAATAAAGTGTTTTTGTTTGCTACTAACAAAGAACTTTTTAAAATAACTTATTTTTATTGAAATTTTACACCTGCTTGTCTTAAACGCAACGGTGCTTTGTTGCCAGACTTTTATAATAATAGTCTATTAGCTGCACCCCGCGGCTTTGCCCGCGTTTAATCCTAGTTATAAACCTTCCTCTTAAATCACTCATCTATTGCTTAAAACTGCTTTAAAATCCGTTGCGTAGTTTAAAAAATCTAAGCGGACAGACAGCGGGAGCGTCTTTGTTTTATACTATGTAAAGATAAAGAAACAACAGAACTGGAGAAAACAACCCCTTGAGACACACATCCCTTGAGAGTTTGAGTATTCTAGGCATATCGTGTTCACTATCTTCGACCACATAATAGCTTACAACCAAGTGAAATAGTGTAAGATATAAAAAAAACAAGACTTCTTCTAATGGAACAGAGGCTGATGATGGTTTTTATGCAATTTATTACACGAAGATTATCTTTTAGTTAGAGAAATAATGCCTACAAGTTTGTACGACACCTACAAGCCCTCGGTGCGCGAGTCCAACTCGCACTTGGCTGATTTTTTAATCTCGGCTTCATTTCGTTGCCAAGACAAAGGCTCTGAGCGCTTTGCTTTAACGCTATTCATTTCAATATTTCACTGTTGTATGATGACGTTTACATTTAAATTTCATATATTAGAATAAGGTTTTGGCGTTTGTAGAAGCAATTAAAATATGTATTTTTGTGTCTGTATGTTCCTCGCTTTCTGCACCAATTGTCAACCGATTTAATGTCTTTCTACGAGTAAAGTATACAGCAGAGCAGCGGCCGTTTACTGTTCGATTGTAAAACTCAGGTGGGTCTCAGTTTCATCAAGCTCAGAAACAAACTTCCTAATTCATATCTGACTACTTTGTTTATACCACAGAATAAATAATAGTACACAGCTAAACCATAAACATAAATGCACCTGTGATCATAGAAAAACAATATTCTAAGTTACTCATATTATTATGACAAGCTCAAACTATCATAAAAAAGGCAGACGGATTCGTGCCGAACACCCGAGTAAACGCAAGTTCAGTAATACCAAATGCTTGAGTAATATGCTTCCGCGCTCAGTAGTAGTAGTGTGTCCAGGCGGTAGTTGCAATGGGTCGGACGCTTCCGTGCAGTATTACTTCGCAGCGTTGCTTACGTAGTAATCATGCCGTATTGACTATGCCGGACTGAGCGCGGAAACTTATTACTCAAGAATTTAGTATTACTGAACTTGCGGTCACTCGGGTGTTCGGCACGAATCTGTCTGCCTTTTTTATAATAGTCTGAGATGACAAGATTACGAAGTAAGAAAATTAATAGTATTCTATGTAGTAAAGGTTTTCAATTATATTGTTTCTCGATGCGGAACTGTATTATTTAAAGGATTATTTTTGTAAAGGAAGGCTTCATAACGAGGCTTTCAGTTATCCATCACCAGCTTCCCCTATTCAGATTCAGATTTGTTTATTTAATACCATTGAAACATATTTGAACACTTGGTCACGTCAATTTACACAATAATTGCACATTATATAAAAACATTGAAAAAACAACATAAACATGTAAATGTAAAGATAATCAGCATAAGGCTTTGTCAAAATTCTAAATACAGCTGTAAAGGGGGCTCTTTAGTCACCTAACCTAATCTAGGTACTCATTACTGCGTCGGACAATACATAGGCGTATTTGTCTTCAATATAATTGTGATGTGTATTATATATTAAACTATGTATAACATTTTAAATCGCGTCTCAATCTTTTAAGAGCCATCCACACCATTCAAATTGATCGGCCAATTGTACTAATGAATGATACCGAATAGAAGGAGAAACAAATAAAAAAAATGATTCTATTTAATAAATGAAAACTTTAAATATTACAACAAGGGTAATGAATAACAATACAATGGGCGGTATTATCGCTAAGGGCGATTTTTATTAGACAATTGTTCGATGGTCAGAATTTTTCATTTATTTTACGCATACAATACTTATTAAAAAAAACGCATATATAGATGTATAGCCGCATATTCTTATCATTCCGGCGGTTAACAAATTAAATTCCCAATAAATTAAAAAAATGCAACAAAGTCTTTTGAAAGAGGCTTACTTAGTGAATATCCATGTGCATGCGAAAACAACTTCACCAAACTTGAAACCGTTGTAGATCGTCTAAACACTTTTTTCTTCGAGTCACTTGTTAGTAAATTCATGTTTGTTTTTGTTTCACTTTACAATTAACTTTATGAGTTTGAGAATATGCAATTGTCACGTTAGTTCCTATAAAGGTAAATGCTGTACTGAGCTGCATTCTATTATTGTGTAAGTTTTATTAATGAATATATTAATGTTGTATTAAGAATGGAATCGTTGAGCACGTGTCTGAAGTAGTGACTTCTGTATATTGAATAAGCAATATTTCATAACAATTTAGTTACGGAGATAAGGAATATTTTGAGTTGTAAAGGCGCCATGACGGGTAAGCTGTATCATTAATATGAACAATTCTATTGGTCATATTGAAGATAATTTACGTTTAGAAAAAAGAAAAGAGTTTCTTAAGCTCGACCAAGTCTGCAGTAATCTCAATTTATTTAGTCAGTGCATATATCTGTAACTTAACCTTCATCAATAACTAGCGACTGCCTCGCCCAGAATACGCACGGGTGAAAACAGTGCCGCGCCGTTTATCGAGTTGAAAACATAGAATATCTATCTATCTATAAATCTGATACCAACAATAGGTACACATTATCAACATTTTCATAAAAATCCGTAAGGATTGTGATCGGAGGATTGAGGTCTTGAAATTTTAGGCGCAAGCGAGAGAGACGTAAGGCGAGGACGTGTCATCATATAAAAATGTGATCATGAATAAACTTTCAAACAAACTGCAAGGAAGTGTCGCGACGCAAAACATTACAGGTAGAGAGGACGGGGCGGAAACGTGTCTTTTTTTCTGCGTCTTACGTCTTTTCTGTCTGGCTTGCGCCTTAGCCTGTACGAATGTGAGTGACACGTGATTGTTATATCTGTATTTATATGACGATATAATATATCGTTTGATATTATATAAATTATAACACATTATATTTATTATAATTTATTGGTTTTGTATTTAGCAGTACTATTATAATAAACTACACTATTTTATAGTAGCTCGTACATTGTATTTCTTTAATTTATGAGCAATATTTACTTTTAATATTTTATATATATAATATATATATATTTACTATTATAATATTATTATCTTTTCGTACATGTGACTCGTTGTGTTATTTTGATATAATATAAAATCTGATCTCAAAACGGAAGCAATAACAAACAGTATTAATGTTGTTACATTAATATATTTAACGTAAGATTAATATACTTAATGGAGGTTACATGTAGAATTAAGTTTTGAAGACTAACGGCAGCTATCCTTGAGGGCCAGTCCCAATTCTGGGCCTAGCGTGCTACCATCCTCGACCGCATCATCACTTACCGCCACATGATATAGTGGTCAAACGCTAGCCTATATGACATAAAAAAAGTTTTCAGGTAGGTTTGACGAACGTACTGCGGTGGATTTGACACTATAATGTAATGCCAATAATTTATTGGTTTGAATGACACTATGCTTTCGTGACCACTAGCTTAAATGACGTCAAGCAATGTTTTTGGCTCTTTTTTTCTACACGTTGATTTTAGGATAGAATATTTCAGACTGTAATATTCTATCTATCTTTAAGTGTGAGTGAGATAGAAACTAAACCTTCTACATTGCAAGTTCCAGTTAGGATTAAACCTTTTTGATCTAACCCTACAATTACTTGCCATTAACATTGGCCCCGTTAGTTATGGCCAAAATAATTATATCTATGATAGATACTGATTTCTGTTTGCCATTAATAGTGTTTCAATCACAAATGATTTGTCATATCAAATAAGTAATATGTGTCCTTATTATAAACTAGTATGTAATAACTTATGTATTTATAACATAGAAATGTATCTTAAATAATCTAATAAATTAAATAAATGTATATAATTAATGTATCTTTAAGATTAAATTATTTATTTATTTATCGTACTTTTGATGGGCCTATCAGTTTTCCAATTCACCAATCCAAGTTATTACATACAACAAAAGAATATTAGTTAATAATTTCCATTTAACTAAAATTAACATACAAAGCTATTTATAAAATTGTACCTACTATTTATATATTTCTAAGTGAAGCCGAGCATGACTCCACAACAGTAAGAACTTTATAAGATAGTTAACAAAATGTCAAAACCGACTTCAAATGCCGCGCTGATAATTTTGACTACTAATTCTGACTATTTATATCACTGGAGATACTCATTGGATCTCAATGAAATTACAATGGGACCAAACGGAAAGTATACTCTCTCAAATAAACAAAAAATAATATTCCAAAATTGATTTTGTTTCTTGACATGACAATTTGTACTTGCTTCAACTTTACAACGCTATTAAGGACGCAACCATCTAGGGACCAACTCAAACACACACACACAAACATTCATCCAAATCGATCAATCCGTTTATAAAAAAGGAGTTTAGTGACAAAGGCAGATAACACACAACATTGATTATACTGTTTCAGTAAAAAAATATGCTCTGCGTATAAGCGCAAACCCATAAATCTAAATTTGACACTGCAAGTCATTGCCATTCTATTATTTCTTTAATTTTCATCAAAGTTCCATACATAAAATGTTCCTGCAGCTCATATTTTGAGAGTTTAGTCCCAAATTAGTGCCACCACGGTCTGCCTGAATGAGCCTCTTTACAACATCTTATTTGGTTCCGCGTTAGTAGTTATTAACATTCTAAATACTTTGACGAGTATTGGCTGACATGACGGCTGAATAATAGGTGGTAACATCTCTATTATTATGTGGCGCGGAAAAGAAGCGTAGTTTAGGATTTGCATGTTTTGTTTTATACTAGATAGGTAAGCCACTATCACTATAGGTTATAAATAATGGTTTTTCTCAATTGAGGTTTGCATATGTAATGCTTGCTACAGATACACATGCATGGGAAGATTGCAAAGAGGTCCTACAAATACTAGGTAAAATAGGAAGTAACTGCTGAGACATCGATGTTAATTAATTAATTATGTATTGCATATAATTTTGTGTAAGTACTTCTCTTTAAACTTTCACAATACGCGTGAGCATAGGTCAATCTTTAACTCACGGTGGAATCAAAGAGATAATATATTTAGCTAGAAAACTTATAGCTACTCTTTACGATTATCTTTCAGCTTATCTTTAGTGTTTTTCAAATTGATTCCCGTTGTCACTTAACTTCTTAAAGTGATTTAAACGAGACAATGTTACAAACTATTCGTCTTGCATTCTTACAGTCGGCAACTACTCGTAAAACTCTTAACTAAGTCTTAAAGTGATAATAAAATTAAAGGTTATTGGTCCACTATTTTGTTGTTGCCATTTTCAATGTCTTTATGAGCTGAAACTAATTTTACAATGTAACAATTATGTACTATTTGTTGAAGACTATGTGATTATAGAGAAAATGCTTTAGCTTGATGAAATAATTAAGATCGATTCATGTCAAAAAAAAAAAACATAAATGTTCATTTACGTACTGTTATAATTTAAGATTGTTTGCAAAATCAAAATAACTGACATCAAATGCCGCGTTTATCATTTTCAGTACCAAGTTTGAGGTGTTTATCTTCATATCTCTGGAGATAATAATCAGAATCGATAAAATTACACTGAGACCAAACGGAAAAAATAATCTCTCAAACAAAATAAATGAATTTTTCAAGTAAGTTACTAAATGACAGAGTTCTAAGGTACCTACCTAAATAGATTAAAATAAAAATTATTGAGAACCCTCCTCCTTTTTGAAGTCGGTTGAATATTATAGATGATGACATGATTATGTACTGATTTTTTTAAATATGTGAATGAAGGTCTAAAGGGTGCAAACATTTTTTTGTAGTTGATTCTATTTTGGAAATGTGCACAATTAGAAAACATTTTATTCTACCTAAGTATATCTAGGAATAAATTATGCTATAAACTATTTTAACTAATAATAAAAGTATAATCATAGTTAAAATGCAATACATATAAAACCGTTAGTGTAGTTAGACATTTATTCTGAGATACCTACGCATATTCAATTCCACAATCAAAATAAGGTTTGGTGTAATTTTGGATTTTTTTTCCGTACTTTTTTATAACTCTCACTAGCGTCTTCGAGCATTTACCAATGGAGATGTTAACGTTGTAATCCGCAAACATTTTTTGCTGCCAATACTTACGGGGGACGAGGTAAACACGCATTGCACACACACAAATCACTCACTTTAACGATCCCGCACACTAGCTTGAAACACGCACACAGTATAAAAAATACAGCGTAGTTACGCACGCTCGTATGGCCAATAATGGCTATATGGCCAGCAGAGGGGTACGCCTTGCGTTAACATCTCCATTGGTAAATGCTCGAAGTCTAGCGTAGACTATGATTGGTTTCTAAGGGTCATGATGGCTGTATTTGGTAAATAAGCATAGTAACTAGTTTGTAATAAATTATTTTATTTAAAAAAGGTGACAGTTACATTTCTTTTTTCTTTTTAATTTGAGGCATTTGTTAGAGTATTTGCTTTGGGATTGACGATTTGTTTTGACACAAAATCTGTACTGAAATAAGCACGAAGCCAAAGTAAGCCTTTGAAATGAAAGTGAACTCAGTAATAAACGTTTTGATATATAAAACTTTAAAGAGTTTTAATTTTTAAAGGTAAACGAAAAAAAAACTTTTAAACATCTTTTTACCCGACTACGAAAGAAGGAGGGTTATGTTTTTCGAGGGTATGTATGTATGTAAATTTCTTTGGCACGCCCTAGAGCCTAAACGGCTTGTCGTATTTTTATGTGAGTGGTGTCAATAGATTCGTCTTAGTCGTGAGATTGACATTGGGTACATCAAAATTAAAAAAAAAAACAAAATTAAGGACTTTTGGCGCCAAAAAGTAATCTCAAAATAAGGAGATGAACATTGCGGTTCGACTATTTGGAAGGAAAAACAAATCACGCGTTGAAGTCTTTTGTATCGCAAACTTGTAAATTGGGATTAGCAAAACAATAACGCTAACAAAAAAATAATGTTTTCAAACCAGTGTGGTATCAAAATAAAGATTTTTTTACGGTGATTACGAATATATGTAACTTATATGTTTTATTGGAGTTTGGAATAGTTTAATCACTTAGTTTTTATCAGGCAGTCAGCAGGGTTTTTTTTCCTAAAACAATTAACTTATTTACTGAAATTTTACAAAAATTCAAAACTAAATCGATGCTGGAAATAGGCGGGTAGTTTAACCTTTTTTATTTGAGCCATAGATACACTCTAAAGCCAAAACAACCCGACCTAACCGGTACTTTAGTTTTTTGGAAACTTATTATGTTTGTATATGTATGAGAGCTAAATGAAAGTATTATGTTTCTCTCTTCTTTCGATTATATTTCATATATCCTATTATGATTAATAGCATTTGGTAAGTATCCCCGGTATTAGCACGCGTATCCTAATCGCCGCCGTCCATTGAGGCAATTAGTGCCATATCTTATACCGCTATGACACCGTTTATAGATAAACAGAACGTGATCTGTAATTTTACACTTTTTCAGAAGAAAATGAAATATATCCTGTTATTGTAAAACGTAACATATTCTACAGTTAGTCAGTTTAATTTATGTTATAAGAGACCCGTACCGTTACTCGCTGTTTTCGAAAAAAGTAGCTTAGGTGTTTATTCAGAATATAAGCTATTTCTATTTCGATTTTCATCTAAAACTATCCAATCGTACACTATCTTTTTTCGTAGTCTTCATTTTCTTTTTAATAAATAATAATTAAATTCTAATCGTTGGCATACCGCTTACATCATTTAAGAACGGCTGATACGATTATATGCAAATTTTTATTTTTACCTGTACAAAATATTTATTCTATAGTAATAGTTCAAAAAGGTTCTAAGTAAAGAAAACTCAAAAAACGAATAGTACTTTTTATTTGGGATTAATTTGCACAGAACAGCGTAGCGTCTGTAGCGACATCTTGTATTGCAACATGTTACGCTTTCTCAAAAATTTTCGTACCACTGCCCACCAAAAAATAATCTATCTTAGACTACACACTTAAAAAAAATACTTTTATATATCTTATAGGCTAGCGTTTGACCACTTTCTCGCGTGGTGGTAAGCGATGATGTGGTCGAAGATAGTGAACATACACCTTCGAAGAAACAGCATATTTTGTATGAGCTAAGGGACCTTATGTACTGTATAACTGTAATCTTCAATATGTTTAATAAACATGAATTAATAGTACGACTGGCCACGTGACTCCGGAATGGTAAATAATATTGCAATGTCGAGACGCAAGTGAACCTATAATGGTGTAAGCAGTACGTTGTTATGTATTTATTATATGTCGATTGTGGTGAGTCCATTCAATTAAGGTAAATATTGGCTAATGTAAAAGGGTTTACTTGACTAGTAGGTACATAGTTGGCTATGATGGTAAGAGCTAGCTAAATAGACGATGATTAGGAAAATATTCCCAAAAGCTTTTGGATTGATTTATGTAGGTACCTACTAAGAGAGAGCACTGACTAAGATTTGTATATTCTCATCGATATTCTACGACGGCCTGTTTGCACCAAAGATTTTTTTCTATGTGCATTCATGGGTGCTTGTCTTCAGGTGATGGGAGCATTATATTGATGTTCCGCTTGACTTGCTACAAAAAGTATCTTAATACCATTTTAGTTTTTTCGAGAGACTGCCGGAGTAAATCTGGCGCCACAAGCTTACGGTGTTCTGGCAGCACACAGCCCTTGAGCCAGCCTATTCACAATGTTTTCCCACCAATATATGTAATATATGTATCAAAATAAAAACAACTTAAAAATAATTATCTAATGACTAAATAAATAAATTAATAATTATCTCTACTCTAGTAAAGTTATGGATCTTGTGTTGTATCTAAGGCATGTATTGATCAAGTCTAATTTTATTATCTGACTAAATTAAATATTTATTTTCGAAAAAATATTATAAAATATGTCGAGTAGAAATTATGTGGAGTAGGTACTTAGGCAGAATATTCACAATGGTAAACGTTCACCAAAGTCTTATATTTTTATAATAAAGTTTAACTATTTAGTCTAGCTTAAACCACGGGACAACAATTTTTAGCACACGTACCTTGTGATTAAAACGATATTGGTGAATGATACCCTAGAGGGTAACAACAAAACGTTAACTTTATAAGCATTTGTATGTAATGCCCCAAATATAACGCCGCTTTAAGATTGAAAAAATGTCATTTAGCGCAATATTACGACGAATGGAGACGTTTTATCGGTAACAGTCTTGAGGTGTAAATTATTACTACTATTTGTCATCCGCATTGCGGTCCGATTTCGTTAAATCGACCACTTTCTTCAGGAAATACTTGTCACAAAAATTCGATTATTGAACCTTGTGCTTCAGCTAACCGCTAAGACTTCTTGCTCTAGCAACTTTTTTGTTCTAATTGGTGAAAATATTTATAGTTAATATATATGTAATTGTTGCTGATGTTGTTATACTTAGCACAACAAAAACATAATTTTAAAATACTCAAAAAATTATAATCCAAGCTGTTATTCATTATATTGTCATTGTACTAGTTATCAAAATTGAAGAATACAAACAGGAGAGTAAGTAAATAAATAAGTAGAATATCTAAGTGCCGTGCTACGCAATTTAGAATTGTAATGAACTCATTGTATTCATTTATATAGCAAGTACTTAGATTTTTTCTTCAATCATTACATGAGTCAATGAATAATCCGCATTGAAGTAAGAACTATTTTAAGTAAACAAAATAAAGTCACTTAGCTAAAATCACATCTGCTCGCGAAAAACACAAATCACAGAAAATTGAAAATCCAATGGAGCTAAACATTTACTTAGTTCGTATAAATTGCCTTCAACTTGTTATCTCTTTGCTTTATTTCTTCCTTAATATTTTTGTCACCTTTTTTGAGACATTCATAAATGTTCTACAGAAGAAAAGTTTGCAATGAACTCTAAATCATACTTTTACGGCTAAAGGAACCCGTAATGTTTTGGCAAAAAAATAAAATTTTGTAAAAGTCACATGAAGTAAGTGCGGGTAAAAACTAGAATCTTTTTGGACTCTTAACGAAAAATCTCGAAAAATAAGACCTAAATAACTGCTTTTGAAAAAAAAGAGAATTTGGTCTTAGAGCGAGAGCTAAAAATACTCATATCAGAGCTTGTCAGAGTCACCTGAAAGAATAGTTTTAATTTTAGAACGATAAAGAAGTGAGATGTTAAGAAAATTAAACATAATGGAGGTTTCATGTAGAATAAACATTTGAAGACTAAAAATATGACCTTGGATCATAATTTATGCTCTTTTCTTTACGTTAATTTTAGTTTTTTTGACTGATGTTTGCCAGTAAGTGTGAGCCAGATAGAAACTAAGGTGGGGTGAATCAATTTGCCTAAATAGCAATGTTGTATAGATAGGGTGCAACGTTTTTTTGCAGTGGTACAATATACACTACAATAATCAATAATACTAATATTATTCAAAGAATTAAATAACTGACTTGCCACCCTAGTCACTTTCAGCAGCAAGTATCAATAAATAACCTCCTTACTTTTTGAAGTCAGTTTGTTTGTTTGTAAATACTTTATTGCACAAAAAAAAATGTACAAAAGGAGGACTTAATGCTAAAAGCATTTTCTACCAGTCATCCAGCAGCGGTGGGGAAAATTTTGAGTCGTGCTTATAGTAGTACAGATGTGCTTTTATATACTAAAATAATATCAATACCTACTACCGGACTAATTATAATATATACGAGTACTTACTATAATAAATAACATTTAAAAAAAAATATATATACATAACTTAATGAAACTACATATAATATATTGTGCTTTTCTAATTGTTGGTAGGAAAGACTTCACAGTTAAAAAGTTTATAAACATATTTCTAAAGTTTTTAGGGTTCCGTACCTCAAAAGGTAAAAAATGAAATCCTTATAAGATCACTTTCTTGTCTGTTTGTCTGTTTGTCCGTCTGTCTGTCCGTGTGTCACCACTGATTTTCTCAGGAACGGGAAGACCTAGCAAGACCTAGAAATTTATACCTGATACTGAAGTCTATAGTCCCTATTCGGTGTATAAAAATCAAGGTCTTGAGTCAACACAATAAAAAGATATGGGCATATTTCGATTTTCGCGGAAACTTCTTAGTACCAAAATGTACCTTAATTTTCAACTTTTTTTATTTTTCCTTTACTTGTGCTGTAAGACCTTGCTTTTAACCAAAATTGACAATTCTAGGTCAACCGGAAGTACCCTATATGTTTTGGGTCGAAAACCTATAGGGTACTTCCCGTTGACCTAGATTCATGAAATTTGGCAAGAAAATGTCTCTAGTCTCTAGGCACATAAGTACGTATAAGTAAGTAGGTATGTATAACTCTCCCATTTGGTTTCACATCTTTATTCATTCAGTTTTAAATATCAGATCAAAAAACATGAGTTCTTTTATTACTCCGCCATTCAATCTAAATATATCCATCTATAAACAATACGCCATGATTCATATAAAAAAACCTAATCCTGCTTTGAACTTTATTATGTTGCGAAGTTTTTGAGATTTTATGGTTTGAGTAGAACATCGGCATTACTATTTTGCTATTTTAATCCGTTCGTAAAACACTGAACTAAACAAAAACATAGACTCCGCTTTAATTAACAGAGTATTTTCGTTTTCTTCTTCTATGTATTAGCGTTTATCCCTAAAATAACGTAGTTACGGTATTAACCGGCTATATTTAGAGTATTAGGTAATTCTGTATCTGTACAGTATAGTTTATTGCGACACAATGTGCATATTATCTTTGTCTAAAACTAATCTACTATTAATGACATGTGCCTGTACTGTTTTGGGGGTAGTAATTTTATTTATATTATCTTCTTCTAAGATGATCTTTAGTGATGATTGTGAGTATCGATTACTCTCACAACTTTTTAGATTTTTATCGACGTTGGCGCCGTACATGTACAATGTAATTCCTGAGACCTTACGCAGCAAGATCGCGACGACCACATTTACGAGAAAACTATACTCTACTGACTCTACTAACATGAAAACTATAAAACAAAATAGTTTTTTAGTTAGGTATATGTTCTATGATCAGATAGACAGTTTGTACTTGTAGTATTTGGCAGCTCGTTCACTAATACTTTCTTGGCATGTTAAGCTGCAGTTTGAGCGAATTTCAGCCATGATTTGGTAAGAGGTAATCCTCTTACCATGTCGTATGAAGAATTTAATTACAACCAAAATAATTCACATACATTCAAGTTTTCTTTTAAGTTGCACCCGAGGTATCGTATAAACCTACATACGCTTTAGTCAATGCATAATAGTTAGTAGTACAAAATCACTGTATACATCATTTTGCTCTCTAAAATATCGGCAAGTATTAAATCAAAACAAAAGAGTTTCACACAAACAACGGCAAAAACAAGTGAATTCAAGCAATATGCGTATAAGGGCATTTGAACATAAAATCGAAGATTATGTCAATATGGAAGCCAGGCTAGCACCTGTGCTAGCGCTCGCAATATGAATCGTATCTCGACTCACCTGGCACAACCTTTGTATTGCATTGTGTATAATATAAAGTGTTATTGTATTCGTTAATTTTCTTTATTATTTGATGTGTTTTATATTCTAAACTATCGTTAAGTCCCAATTGCTTAAAATGTTCTCGGATCGTTTCAAATAATTATGATTATTGAGTCAACTCATTTTGGATTTTTGTACATAATATTTCAAAATTTTCAAGTCGCCTATTTTTTGTATATACAGGTAGTGTTTTTCTTTTTATGTAAGTACTAGGATTATTATAACTAAGTAAAAGTTTGCAACATATTTGGTGGGTCTTTTTTTGATGTTTTGTTACTAATAGTAACCACAGTGACGTTCTATGCCCCTGTAGGGCAAAGGCTTTAACTTTTTGACAATGAATTGAGAAAATACGATTCAAAAATAATACTTGAAGCTAAATCCGGAAAATATACTAAAGCTTTTCTCGGCAAATAATAACACAGTTATATAAGAACGAAACAATAAACATTTTATTAGGTATAGTGGACACACAATAGGAATAAATACTTAGGGTAGGGCCAGATTCACTATTTCCTGATAAAGCTTAAGATCTGACTCTGACAGTTGACGCCACATAAAAGCCGACAAAAATCTGTTAGATCAGTTTCTCGGATAAGGCTCAGGAATTGGTGAAACTGGCCATTGGGCATTGGTGAACTGGACTAAGGTTAGTATAAGAGCAAAAGTTTATATACATTTTATTAGGTAGTAGGTATACAAACATACACTACCGGTTCCTGATAGCCCTAATAAGAACTGATCTGACAGATTTTTGACAACTTTTATATGGCATCGTATGTCAGATAACTATTTCTCACTTTATGAGAAACCGGTGAAACTGGCCCTTAATAACAAAACACGCTAGCTTCTCGATAACTGATAATACTGTACTAGTAGGTACTCGACTGATAGTAAGCGATGAAGTCTTATAATTTTAGAATCATATTTTATTTTATTCTTAAAAGTCAAGCGTTTGACCACAATCTCGCCTGATTTTAAGTGATGATGTGGTCCACGATGTAGCACGCTCACCTAGAACACTTATCCACTTATAGCGACTTGAAGAGCCCCAGATGGTACCGTTCGGGAAATGAAGTTCTACCACTAATAGACTCTGTTATTGACCTAAATGAGGATTAAAGCTGACTAGACTTGACTGACTTCAAACTATCAATTCTTTTTATGTTTCTCTTTAATATATTATCATACAATTCCTACATTTATTTTTTGACAGCGTACTAAAGCTAAGGTAAGAAAGTAACCGTAACTGTGGAAAATCGCAAAATTCCATCGGATTAGTTTTCCTGGCACTTTTCCCATCTTTTTAGTGGATTAGATGCGGATTTTCTTGTCAAGACAGGATGGCATAGGTCAAATCTTGTACCAGAAGTTACTAACGGAAATTCAACATAAGAGTTGACAAGATATTTATAACATACTAGCGGTGACCCATGACTTCGCATGCGAGTAATGTATCGTTTGTCTTATTCTACTCTCTCAGCCTATATGTGTGTAAAATTTCATCCAAATTCGTTCAGCTTTATTCGCGTGATTGTGTAACAATCATATTCATGTGGATATTATTATATTGAAGGATACTTAAAATATAAGAAACTTGTATTTTTACCTTTACATAAGGATAGAAAAGGACAGAGATACGAATACCAAAGAAAAGTAGCTGAACTGAGTAAGGAATGATATGAAACAGAAAGGAGCGACTTATGAAATTATATTACGATGGACAATAATCAAGAAAGAAAACATGTTGCACTGACCTTAAATGATTAGGAATTAAGGAAAGTTATTGTCACTGAGAACATTTCGTTTATGTAAATGGAGATCAACCTTTGTTGATCGATGACGATAGATAGATAAATACTTTTATTTATCTATCTATCGTTCGCATTGTGGATATAAAAATGCTAACAGAAAATGAATATAGATAGAGTTTGACCACTATTACCTAGGATAGCTGGGCTGACTAAGAAAGATTTATTTTATTATGCCTTAAGACCTAAGTCTAGTATCTTGCCTGCTAGTAAACATAAACGTTGCCAAGAGCTTCTATTATATTATATTTCCCCAGTGCCTTTGTCAGCATGATATATTATGAATAGGTGTACCTACAGTTCATTGATATATCTCCTATCTAATAAGATTAATAAATGATCTTTAAAGTCATGAATGATATATCATTGACTGATATATATCAACGTACATCGCATAGATTTAGGATGTAGTATAATCTGAGGTCTGTGGTTATAATCATAGAACTTGCGTGGAAATACTTATAAGTATAAGTAAGTAAATAAGTAATAAGTATAGTATGAAACGAATTACCGATTTACATTTCTTCTATTATAATAATATCTATCGTATATAATAAAGTGTTAGAAAATGTAAAAAAAAGTATCTTTATTTCCAGCTGATATTTTCTTTAGTTTCTTCTTTAATTTAAATGAACATTTTTGTAAATTAGATGTTTTTTGGGTATCAAATTATCGCTTGACCTTAACCTATTTTATTTATTCGTCATTACAAATTACTAGAAAACTTTAAGTAAGAAAGAAGGAGCTACATTTGCACTACAAAATTTTCATGACACAGTTTATTTAATAGCAAATATATGAGGCTAATAAATTGTAATTATTCATAAGCATTACACTTGTAACACTTACCGTTCGTTGATAAGACCAAGTAGGTAAATAAAATACACTTACATTGACTTACAATTAACAGACAACAAAACAATGCTGTCTACTAACGGTGGTCTCACCCAGTTAATAGTAATCTAAACATTTTTGTAAAATAACCCGGTTACTTCCTAAGCAAAGAAGCTGTTACCATTGTTAAAGCAATGCATTCGATTGTTCCACAATTCTTGTTACTCTTAGTTCACCAACAATATGTACATGCGACGCCATACAAATGAATGATCGATTATTAAAATCCAATTCGAGTCGTCAGAGATTGCTTTTGAAATTCAGTGACCGACCTCACGTCAAAATTATTTTTCAGCCAATCCTATCAACACAATTTTCCCATAAATTTTTAATACATCGATTTATAGTTATTACCTACTATTGCTGTCAGATATTTTTCAACCAATGCATTGTTAGACCCGCTTATGTAAGCCCAACAATTTCAACCCGAGCGCAAGACATTTACAACATTTATAAGCTTGACACTGAAACTTAGATCTATCTACGAACGTGATAAGGTCCGGTTTCCGTCATTTTTTCTTTTTACACGGACCAATAAATTTAAACCAAGAATTAAAAAAAAATAGTAAGCACTGCACACGCGTTGCACTTTGTCGGGAGCTTCTTTCGGCACGTGAAGCTTTTATGTGTCGTGTATCGCGCGGCGTGTCATCGCGCTTGGATTCGCGGAGAGGGACTGCACCGAAGAGCGATCGCGACCCGCGCCGAGGCGGCCCATGCGCGATGCCCACTTCATCACCTCTGCTTATCAACCCACCCTTCATGGTCAATGGCATGACACACATCTGGTAAACACTCGTAATAGCTCCAGTTCCTGTATCGCTATGATCGCGGTACTGTCCTCGTTTACCGCCACCATAGAATATGCCGCAACTTCAATTATCTCAACGCGGGAAAACTGTTTTAAATTGGAAAATAGGTTTAAGGTCACTGAAATCGACAGAAACCTTGTAGTCTCGAATTTAGTTTATTGCGGAAGTTGGATCGTTTTTTAGTCGATTCAACGGTTGTAGAGGCTAATTTCATTATGTAATTTATTTTTTTGTGAAATAGCTTCTTTTTAGTTTTTTTTTTCATAGTCTGCGATCACGTGTACGAGTGGTTACGACTACTCAGTGCTCCGACTCCCATCTTTTTATATTACTCATAACATTTTTAGGTTTAGTCAATAAATGTCTCATGGTAAGCCAATGACTTCTATAATGGCATGTAGACTGTGAAATTTACAAAATGGTGGCACGTGGACGAACTATGTTTAAACGTTTTTAATTGTATATAAAATAAGTATAAACTTCCATCCATCCAATTATTTGGACGTTAAATATTGAAATAATATTTAATTGTGAAACATGAGGAAAATCAATTTAATATGCATTTTTCTTAGGATTGCGCAATATTTTTTTTTATTGATGACTTGTCGATAGGAATGTTTCGTGTACATAATTTTTGTATGTACATACCTATATTAATTTAACCTAAACATAACCACTATAACACCTGATAGACGAGGAGTTATTTATTATGATTATTTCCTACGCTAATTAAGTATTAGGAAAATGAGATTTAACGTTTCCTAATAGACAAGTAAATAAGTATTGCTATGTGTATTAATAACGGGGTTAACAGCGTCTGAAGATGTTGTGAATAGATCCCGCATATAATTTCGCCTACACGCTTTCCCCGTGAGCTTTTACAATCCTCATATTATATATACTGTATCTTTTGTCCTCTTCAATCTCGTTGAGACGAAGTGAGGTGGGTGTATAGCTGAATATTTAACAAGAGAACCGAGTGGCGTCAACTCTGCAAATTTAATGTCGGCAAGTCTTAATTGTTTCAGGAAATGGCCCCTCACATCCGCCTGCCGTGTGTTTTGTTTCTAGTCTTTTCGTGTCTTGTTGTAAGAGAGTCAAAAGAGGAAATTAATTTTCAGTAAGTATGTTAAATTGATTTAGTTTACTGGCTAGGTAGGAGCAATTATTTTGATGGAATGTAAACTACATATTTGTATGACCACAGAACGAGTAAAAGTACGGCCACACCGTAGCGTCCTGTGTGCGCGATCTAGGCGGCGATCAGATATCGCAGTACTATTTGTACCGACTGTTGACACCAAACGCGATCTACGGCGCCCGCGGACGCAGGACGCCGCGGTGTGGTCGTACCTTAATTTTTTTTCTTCTGGCGAGCGAATAAACGGTTGCCACAATTTATAAAATTCAGAAATATGATAGAAGATGTATGAACAATTTGACGTTTGTCTATGTTTGTTTCAGCCGGGACATGACGTTGAAATTTCGATGGGTATAGTTCCATTTGTTTACCGGCCGGGGCACGGCACTGTTTAGCATGAATACTCCGTGCATTCCGAGTGTTGAACATTTTATAGACAACCGAAACCATCAGGTGAAGAGATATAGTGCTCAGTCCCACCGCAGGCGTCGCTAGTTTTCTTCGAAACCAACTTGAAAGAAAACTTGCTCTCAAAGACAGCTGCCAAAACGCATCAGATGCTTGAAAGATTTTTTAACCTGAGGGTGGGAGCTGACACCAGACAGTGCACTACCAATACCACGATACACCTCCTCTATTAAGTCTGTAAAAATATTTGATTACGAGAAACGCAGCATTGCAGGTAATCGAAGTCAAACTGATTCAATGGTAAATAACTTCGACGAAATCAGCTGCAAAAACAACAGTTTGGTAAATGAGAAGTCTCGAAAAATGACTCTGTTGAAACTATTGCAGCCACCTTTATTGCGTAAGTATGATTTCGGACAATTCGTGCCGGAGGTTGGGTATTTCTAAGCAGCAAGTTATAATTTCGTTCGATCAATAGGTATGCGAGTTTTTTTGTCAATTTTACCTGTCACTTCTGAGAAATACTATATTTATCATCAATTTGAAAATGAGGTTATCAATCATCTTCTAATACTATAACGGCCTTACTAATAAAAATTTGCCTATACATCTGTTAAACGGTTGTACAGTTGCACAGTCAATGAGCGCTAAACACGCGTCAATCCATAGTTTGACTAATAAACGTTGAATAGGCGGTGGGTATCTACATAGACGTTTAACACTTTTTTCTTTTTCATCTGGCAACTATTAGTCAATTCGTTTCGAAACTGTTTTCGTCTTAAATAGTTCCGTAAATTATTTTTTCATAAAGTTTACTAATTATTAATATTAGTCATGAAATTTTGTTCAAAAAAAAAATATTAATCAAACTACGTTGTTTTTAGAACTTTTTGTTGAAATTTGTTGATATAATGGAAATATTTTCTTTTAGTAGGAGTAAAAGACTTAAAACAAATTTTAGAACGAAACATTCAAATTGACTGTTGTCCTCTGTCTACGCTGTTGACATTGTATCCATGGAGACTAGCGGTCTCCATGGATACAATATAAACATGATTGTAGCCATCTTTTAATAAATTGTCAATTTCCAAAGAGAATGTAATCACTGCGTTTAGTTTGTTCCACATAGCTTTTCGTAAACCTGTAATTTGTATTTCAAATGGAAAATCTGAATTGTTCAAACAAATGGATCTGCACGGTCTTCATAATGTTTTCGTTTTTTTTATTTGCCTCCTCTATCTCCCAATGGTCAAATATGTCGAAATAATTTATGTAATCCATTTCAATGAGAACAAATCTAACACATACAAACGATCCTCAAATAACAGCATACTTTTTGAAGTTTGAAGAATCAAAACGTTTATTCACAGAATACTAGACACAGATTCAATAATAGTTACTATGTCTAGACATGAATTTGATCAGCTGATAATAGAGAAATCCGCCATTTTAATCCTTTACACACTCGCTAAACTAGGGTCCCAGGCTGTTTAAGAAATGATTAGCCTCCTTTGATAATGGCACATCTGTATACCAACTTTATCCAACGCCTACGTCAAAAATATTTTTATTGGTCAGCTTTTGTGGTATACAACGTGAACACAGAGTGAAAAAAACTTTATTAGTAAGGCCGTAAGAATCTTTGTCCTGACATACTAACTGACTGACTGACTGACTGACAACGTACAGCCTAAACCGCTGGTCGTAGAGGCTTGAAATTTGGAGGGTATATTTATCTTAGTACGTAAGGGTGTACTAAGAAGGGATTTTTCAAAATTCATCCTTTAAGGGGATGAAATGGGGGTTCAAAGTTTGTATGGAGAAACAAGATTAGATAGTCTTTTCTATCCGAAACTTCACACAAGTGCTTCAGTAAAAAAATAAGTAAATACGTGTTTCTGTTTTTTTTTGAAATTCCACCCCTAAGAGGGTGAAATGGGGTAACAAAGTGTGAAAATCAATATTGTTTCGGATTGCGCTGAAATTTGGCATACAGATAGTCATTACGACGTTAGTTGCCTCTGAGAAAGGATTTTCCAAAATTTACCCCTGAAGGGGATGAAGCGGGGTTTCAAAGTTTGTATGGAGAAACAAGATTAGATAGTCTTTTCTATCCGAACACACGAGTGCTTCAGTAGAAAAATAGATTATACGTGTTTCAGGTTTTTTGAAATTCCACCTCTAAGAGGGTGAAATGGGGTAACAAAAGGAAAATCAATATTGTTTCGGATTGCGCTGAAATTTAGAATGCAGATAGTTATTATGACGTCGGTATCCGCTCCGAAAGGATTTTCTATAAATTCCTCCCGTATACGAAACGGGGATTCAACGTTTGTATGGCGAAATAAGATGAGATAAAGTACGTGTTGTAAGATTTTTTAAAATGGGGTAGGTAACAAAGTCTGAAAATTTGGGTTTTCGGTTTTTATAAATATGAATCCCGAATTGCCTTAGTCACGCGATAACATGAAAACGGGTGAACCGATTTGGCTAATTCTTATTTGATGTATTTAATGATATAATCGTTTTTACAAAAGAAACGTTTTAAGTAAACAAAAGAAGTTTCTTTTGTTTACTTCAGTTCAGTTTAGTTTAGTTCAGTACTTTCAGATTGTCAAAGCATCTTCGTGTATCGATTTCAGAACACAGATGAGTACCTATATGCAATTTTTATTGGTACACGTACAATTCAAAACCTGAATCTAGTAGTAATGGTTTTTCTATGTAAGCATGCGAAGCTTGATTGGATTGTGTTTCTTAAAATATTGATTTTTTTTAGGGTTCCGTACCTCAAAAGGTAAAAAAGGAACCCTTATAAGATCACTTTCTTGTCCGTCTGTCTGTCTGTCTGACGGGCGTCTGTCTGCCCGTGTGTCACCACTGATTTTCTCAGGAACAGGTGGACCTAGCAAGTTGAAATTTATACCTGACTAGCAGCCCGCCCCGGCTTCGCACGGGTAGAACAGATATGCCTACAAAATTTGCATCAGTTTGTTGCATCGAATATAAAATATTACATATTTAACAATCATCGTCATATTTCAACCAATTTACACAAAACCTTAACGAATTATGCACCTACACCATCCTCATAAACACTCTGGCTATTGGTGAAAATCGCATGATAATCCGTTCAGTAGCTATTGAGATTATTGCGAACAGACAGACAGACGCAGTGATGGACTTTGTTTTATAATACTTACGTAGTGATATTGGACGGCCCTTTGGCGTAAAGGATAGTTACCCTGATTCTGACCCGACGTTTGTTGGTTCTAACCTTAGCTATATACCTACCAATGAAAGTTTTATGTGCATTCATGAATTATAGGTTTTCGTACAGAGATCATTAAATCTACCAAAACTGGCTAAGTGCAAGTCGGACTCGCACTCGTAGGGTTCCGTAACAGTAGAGTATTTTATAACTTTAATTTTTCGCCACCAAAAATTAACTTTGTTTTTCATAGAGTTTGTATGAATAACAAAGTTATCTTTACGGTCGCTATATCTCAAAAACTGCTGTTTGTATCTCGTTCAAACCAATTTTCGTTGAAAGTTTTTATTGAGATCTACAGAATATATTTATCTAGATTTTTCACTCCATTATATTATTAGATGTATGTTGTAGGCTTGAAGAATTTTTTGTTTTGTATCAGTTCTATGTATGGGATGCCCCCCCTTAAACTTTAACTTTTTTTATTTTTGTATAAAAATCGGAAAGCGGTTCACAGAATACATCTACCTACCAAGTTTCAATTCTGTGGTCTTTATAGTTTCGGAATAAAATGGCTGTGACATACGGACGGACAGACAGATAGATAGTCATGACGAATCTATGAGGGTTCCGTTTTTTGCCATTCGGCTACGGAACCCTAAAAAGTAGCTTACCACCAAGGAGAACATCTGCCGCCGTAACCCTACTGCCGCGGCGTTCCCCGACGCAAAAAGTAGGGGTATTATACGTTTAACGTGTGTATCTGTGTGTCTGTCTGTAGCATCTTAGCACCCAACCGGATGAAGCAATTTTGATTTTATTATTGATAGTTTTTTTTTGTTTGATAGATTTGATGTCTTCATCGAGAGTGTTCTTAGCTTTGATTCCTGAAAATTCGTTCATTCGTTATAAAACTATGAGCTTTTTCTAGTTAATTGCGCTATGGAATCAACTTTCATAGGTCTGATCAACTCGAAAATCTTCTTCTTCAACGATATTGTAAGAACATGGAAGCATTAACCTCATGCTGGGACATCTCCTGGACTCTACAGAATACTCAAATACTCACCAACTTACAGCTCAGATTTCAAATGTCGTGTTTTAAGTCATTGGAATGCTTTTAATGAAAAGATTATACATGGATCAAACGGGGTGGTTTAAAAACATTATATTATTATATGTATAGTTCTATATTATTTTATACAATATATCATATTATTATTCCATGTTCACTACAAATTGATTGTGATCGGTGGCGATCTACAGAATAGCTAAGCTTATAATAATATTTTCGTAATAACTATGACCTCATCTGTGGTTTCACTGCAAATATTTTATTAATTTTGCGATGCGTGTATGTGAAATCCGTGATATCTTCTAGAGTTTTCATTTGAATTATATACTGTAAAGGACAATTTTAATCTATAATATGTGGCCAAGCTAATTATTTGGATAAGGATTAATACTATATACTTGAAAATAGCCTTGGAAGTTATGTTATATTTTTTAACAAAAAATTAAAGATTAAAATGGTTACTGTGAGTTAACCTTAAGAGATATATTGTCGCGGACTTTTTTGTAGGTCTTATTAAGTAGTTGTACAACTCTTCCATACAAAATATTCTTCCATCTTTTTTCAATTGAGCAGCGTTCGTAAGAAACGTGTTTTGTCGACCGTTTTTTTGTCGACTTAGGTTGCAAATTAGGTTTCCACGGATGTACCTTTGATTTAAACAGGATAATATTATATAGCCTATTTTCATTTCGAAAGTCCATTCTAATTGTTAATGAAAGAATTTTTTAAATCGGTCCAGTAGTTTTTGAGCCAAATCATTACAAACATACAAAAATAAAAAATACTAAAATACAAGAATACAAAAATAAAAAATACTAAAACACAAAAATACAAAAATACTAAAATATAAAAATACAAAAATACAAAAATACAAAAATACAAAAATACAAAAATACAAAAATACAAAAATACAAAAATACAAAAATACAAAAATACAAAAATACAAAAATACAAAAATACAAAAATACAAAAATACAAAAATACAAAAATACAAAAATACAAAAATACAAAAATACAAAAATACAAAAATACAAAAATACAAAAATACAAAAATACAAAAATACAAAAATACAAAAATACAAAAATACAAATGTTCTCTCTTTATAATATTAGTATAGATACTGGTCTATATTGGGTGTATAAAAATCAAGGTCTTCAGTCAACAGAATAAAAAGATATGGATAAATTTAGATTTTCGCGAAAACTTCTTAGTATCAAAATGTACCATAATTTTCAACTTTTTTTGTTTTTCGGAATTTTTCCTTTACTTGTCCTGTAAGACCTTGCTTTTAACCAAAATTGACAATTCTAGGTCAACCGGAAGTACCCTATAGGTTTTAGGTCGAAAACCTACGGGTACTTCCCGTTGACCTAGAATCATGAAATTTGGCAAGAAGCAAGGTCTTACAGGAAAAAATGCAAAAAAAAAAAAAAGTTGAAAATTAAAGGGTGCCCCCATACATACATCGTTTACGCCAATTAAGATAGACCTCTGAGTTATATGAGCGCTGATACAATTTAGAGGTCTAGCTTAATTGGTACATACCAACGTTGGTACGGAAGCCTCGGTGGGCGAGTTCAACTCGACTTGGCCAGTTTTTATTTGTAATGGTATAAAGTTAAAGGATGAGCACAACGCTCGCATGATGGTAACGTAAAGGTTATCATTTACAAACATGACTCGCTCCCACCCGGCAAAAAATGTTCATTAAAATGTAAGCCTTATGACGTTCACTGTAGACAGAGTTTACATTGACAACACAAGGAGGAGACAGCGGTGTCTGCTCTTTGTTACATTTGAAAGACAAACTGCTACATCTCATCGTCGCAGTTCTGCAACGCTGGTTTTGTGAATAAAATTGTTAAATCAATACTATAAACTTACTTTAAACCTTTTTAGCTCTATTTTCTAGAAAAAAGTTCAGACAAAGATCCATCTAATTAATTGACATCACAAGGGTTTATTGTTCATCAATAGAAGTTTCAGTTATGGGCCCAGCTCCCATACCGATCATAAATAAGAACGACACCGACACGAGCTATATAAGGAGATAGCTTTCTCTCATTATCTCTGGAGAAGTTGGCGAGATGGACGGAAAGCGGGAAAATGAAGAATGAGAGAAAAAGAGAGAGAGAGTATGAGCGGATGACCAGACGAGAAGAGAGTAGAGAGACTGGATTGCCGCAAAGTAACTAAACAAAAAACACACTACCTAAGTAGTAAAAGTAAATAAATGTAATATGGTTGTAGTTACCTAGCAGCAGAGTCTCGTCGTCGAGAGCGGTGACGAGCGAGTCGGTGCAGCATGTGTTGGTGTTGTCGATGGATATGCGCACCGAGGCACAATCCGCCGGCGAGTGGGGCAGCTGCTCCGCGGAGTGCGCCGCCACCCGCCCGTTGGCGAGCCGCAGCGACGCCGTCCGCCCGCCGGTGCCAGTCGCCGCGCCGCCTCCACCATCTTCGCATCTGCAGAAAGATAGAAACATTACATACAGCAACTCTGCTAACTATTAAGAAACTATTAAGAGCGAACGCGAGTGCGGAGTTTTCCATACAAATCGCTTCTTTGCTTCAATAACGTGACAAGTCCGAAATCTCACTTTTTTAATCGGCCTGTTTTTGATTTTATTTTCGAAGAAGAACGTTTTCGGACTTGTCACATTATTAAAGCAAAGAAGCGAAATGTATTACCCCGTTTCCTCCCTGGAAAATGCTTCTAGAGCAAAATTTGTTTCAATAAAAAATCAAGGTCTGCTGTAGCTATGCCCCTATAATTTGCTTTTTTTGATCAACTAATTGCAAATGCAAATATAAAACAAAATTGCTTCTCGCGTCTGTCCGCGTAGATCTTTTAAACTACGTAACGGATTTTAATTCAGATTTAATCAATAGAAAAAGCGATTCAAGAGGAAGGTTTATAACTAGGATTAAACAGGGGCAAAACCGCAAGGCTCGACTAGTAAATAATTAAATTATATACGCCATAACCTTACAGTATTCCGGCAGCACAATGCTCACAGTATAAGTAATCTAGGACTAGCGTGTTCACCATCATCGACCACATCATCACTTACCACCAGGCGAGATAGTGGGCCTATAAAATATATAAAACAAGTCTTTATTCGAAAAGTAGTCAACGTCAAGTACGTCTAGGATACGTCAGCCTATGGACGCATTCGGGTAAATGAATGAACAATGAACTCCAATCTTGCCATTTCTCATAATTTCAAATAAACCAACCAGCTCCAGTATTTCCTTCCTATTTGTAGATATTTTAGAATACAGTGCTGGGAACATAACAATAAGTCGGCCCTGAAAACTGTTTGCCTGAAGCACCTGAGATCTTACCGCAAATGTTTGCTAACAGCTGAAGTTATGGCAGTAAGTTTTGACACCGCATAATTTACTCCCATGGTACCAAACATTAAGACTCAGATATAAATTAACCTTAAATTGCTAACTTGTAAGTTCTTGTAAGCATGTTACTTTATTACGATATTTATACTAACAGTTGGAACATAGAATTGCTTACGATTTTACTGTACCTATTTGAGTTGTATAATATGAAACGAGACATTTTGGTGAAACTCCACCTCATAATAAATACTCGTACGAGTAAAGAATACGGCCACACCGCAAGCGGAAGAAACGAACGCATAAAACGTACCGCATGCGATGTCCACGTGTCAACAATATGTGGATGAGCTCTCTCGCGGTGTCGAGAAGAACGATGATAAAAGCGAGATGGCGGGATATGGTTAAAGATTTCATCAGAACATTCCCCGTTATAATATAAGTAGAAGAGGCTAAGTGAGCCAATATCTCGGCGTAACGCTCTAACTTGTCAGTAAGTACAGGACTGTCAACAAGTCTAACGGCTCTTCGCTGTAGGGAGTCAAATGGTTGCAGCTGGTACTTCGGAGCCCTACTCCAGAGATGAGATCAGTACTCCATATGCGGCTGAATTTGGGCTTTATAGAGTAGAAGCCGTTGGTTTGGCGTGAAGTACAGCTTGGCTTTGTTGAGGACACCAAGTTTTTTAGCAGTTATACTTGCTTTGCATTCCAAATGACTCCGAAACTGGACTTCGCTGGAAATGTCCACACCTAAGATTCCTATACTTCCCGATAAGGTTCGGGGAATGTTCTGAAATTGAGGAACAACTAAAAACGGAGTTTTCTTTGCCGTAAACACGCATGTTTGTGTTTTTGTTGGGTTGAACTGTACAAGATTTCGTGTACCCAAATCTGAAACCTGTATCAGCGATCGTTCTACTTCAGACACAAGTAAGTTTCTGCTTTCCAGGACCTCTGCTAAAGGGACATTTGCACGGCCTGTATATCTGATATATATGATAGCATCTCCCGTGCTATCATCCGCATAGCAATGAATATAGTAGTATTTGTACCAAATGGTTTACACCAAACGCGGTCTACGGCGATCAGAAAACGATTGAAACGCGCATGCGGACGCAGGACGCCGCGGTGTGGTCGTGCCTTAATAGTACAAGTACCAGGCCCAGAATAAAAATGGCACGGAAAAGAATCATTGCTACAAAAGATACGTCTTTCTCTATTTAATGTTCTACTAAGAAAATGTACGTACATTTTTACAGATTTTATTCTTGCAAACACAGTTATTTGTAAATTACCTGTTACACTATGAACTATTTTTGCATGTTGCCAACTGCTACATATTAACCATGACGAATGTATGCAGATTTGGAATTACAAAACCATAGCTCGATCTTTGTTCTCGTTAGCTCGGAGTTTCGTGGGAAAACAAAAAGATGTGTCATGGAACAAATTGGTACTGTAAAACGAGGGCATAATGAATAATGTTCGTGGCTGTATAGAACTAAAACACAATTATTTATCTCTAAAATCTGCTAATATTACCTCGCTAATTGGATTGTGATTTCCGGATTTGGAAATCCTTATTTATCCGGACTTTTTTTCTTCAACTATACCTAAATATATATATATATACTATATATTTACATATATACATACATACAATCATGCCTTTTTCCCGTTGGGGTAGGCAGAGACTACTTCTTTCCACATGCTACGATCCTGACATTCCACTTTCATGAGCGCCTTCATACATGCTCGCCGGTTATAAGTACTTTTGACTTGGCCTTTCTTTAAAACGTCTCCGATCTGGTCGTGATACGTTCGCCTAGGTCGGCCTCTACCGGCTGCCCCATTCACACTCGCCTCATAAATCTGTTTCGTCAGTCTTTCTTCATCCATCCTCTCTAGATGTCCAAACCATATAAGCATCCTTTTCTCAATCCTTGTCACCAAATCTTCTACCACACCCAACATTCCCTTATCATGCTGTTATATATTTAAATATATTTGCTATATATATGCTATATATTTAAATATATTTTTAAATGCAAAGTTTTTTATAAGTACCTTTACGGCTAAAAGTCTGGGACAATTTGAACATTTTGGATTTCTTAATCTAAGCGGCATCAATGCGGCTTCTTCATCAATCTTTAGACTAACTAATTACATTTTACTGATTATGTAAATCGCGTTAATATAAGTAGCTATCTCTGTACAAGATTTCAGCCCAATTGGTCCAGCCGTTTGGTCATGAAAACGTACCAAGCTAAAAGAGAGACAAAGCTACTTTAGAATTTATAGAATTAGTATGGATTGTACATAATTTCATCTAGGTACCTATATCGGTGATTACCTATATACCTACTAGGTAAGTTGGTTGTATGACATTAAAAGGAATCGGTGAATACCCTGTGGTCTTTCGTGAGTGTTAATACTTTTGTTCTCTACCTACTTAGCCTGTCGATGACCGCAAAATACGTGCTGTTGAATGTTGGACTTAACCTAATACTGATCTTTATCATTAAGGGATTTCCAAGGCTGTTATTGGAACACTATAAAAGCTATGAAGAATTAGCCATACATTATTCATGTATTGTATACTCTATTTATAGTTTTCGTGAGTTTTGAACATGATTTGTAAATGATTTTTTTTTCTGTCTTCACTTAGCTTTTAGGAATATTAAAATACTGGTAGCTTGTACTATTATTTATTCTGTGCTGTATGTTAGTTTTTATAAAAGATCAGGACGATGTTGCTGCGTTAGCTCTCTGATAAACTACATCAGATATTCTACAAAAACGGCAGTGAGTTGGGAATTCATGTAAAGTAAATTTTTTTTTATTTGATTAACCTTCAATATCTTATCGATCAGTCAGTAGAGATTATAATTTATGTCCATAACAAAAAAATAAGTGCTAGGTAGGTACTTATACACAGTGCACTATTATAATCTTCCGTAATTTCATCATAATCCATTCTATTGTATTAACATCTTCAAAGTTGCTAAGAGCACTATACAATTCTAGTACAGTACTTAGCACTATAAATGCAACTAAGCCACAACCATAACCATATAACAACCACATAAACTTCGCAGTACTGAGAAACATCCAACGATTTTAATGTTTAACTGCATTCGCTATATTTTGTACGATGATACTTAATCGAGTTTTAAGAGCAGAGAGACGCGCGGGCAAATTCTACGAATCGGGTGAGAGCATCGATTTTCCAAGAACCTGTGCCATCCATTCAAGCACAGCCAGTTCCGGAAACTCACCCTAGAGGGTAGATTGCTAAATTTCTATGAATTTGCTGGAGTTACTCGACTGCGCTAAGAAAAGGTAGTTTTTGGTCTTACGCTGTCGATCTTCAACGGATTTACGTTTTTGAGTTCTTCCTAATCTTTAACCAGATACTGACATAAAATCACGCCTTTTTCCCGTTGCTTCGATCCTGACATAGCTACCTACCTCTTTCATTTCTACCACTTTCATGAGCGCCTACATACATGCTCACCGGTTAATATCACCGGTTAATATAGGTACTTTAGATATTTTTTTGCTTTTCTTTAAAACGTCTCCGATCTGGTCGTGATACGTGCCCGTAGGTCGGCCTCTACCGCTTTTAAATAAATATAAGGGAAATATTTGTTCATCATTAAAGGTGTATTCTTTATTGCTTATTTATTTATTCAGTATTTTTGACGGATATGAAAAAGTATGTTTATGAGTTAGTATATTTTTGAACGAAAGTTACTACTTAGCTAGCAATGTAGGTTGCACATTAGTTACTAGTATTCTTGTTAACCCCTCCAACTAAGCTAAATATGCTTGTATCTGGAGTGGGTTCACGCCAATAGTGCAATGAGTGGGGATCAAACTCACGACCTCTCAATCGCCAGTTCAACACATTACTAATTGGGCTATTGCCGCTTATTTTGATTCTAAACTACTTGTCTACATCATCACCATCATCATCTTTATCAGCCTGTATTAGTTGACTGTTGGACATAGGCCTCTCTAACAGCACGCCACTGGATACTTGTTCTTGACAATTGTTAGCTTACTGAATTTATAATAATAATAGATACATATAATAATATACATTTTATTACTCATTATTTATTATTCATATTCATTTTATATTATTAATATATATACAATATGTGGTGTTTACTTATACCGCACAATAAGTTTCGATACATTTCCAATGCCACAATAGCGAAATCTACCCGCCCATCACCGCTTGCATCTTTTCATATAAAATGTTGCACAAACCGTTAAAGTGGATATTTCCTTAAACTCGTACATCACATTACTCATGCTACACCCAAGCCCGGGTTACGTGACGAGAACCTCGAGGGAACTTCAATCTAGATGAACTTTAGCAGTCTATAATTGCCCTGAAACCTCTCCTATATTTTGTTCATTGCCATTTCGAAGTTTGGTAATAACTTCGGGAAAAGAACAGTTTGATGTCTGAACATCTTTACAGCTATTAAGGTTGATTGGCTCTTATAAAAGTTTCTTCAAGTTTCTTTGTCTGTTGAAAGGCTTATGTTTGTTGGCTTGAAATGACGAAGTTTAATTTCACGTTGATTGTGTTACTAATTAGTAGAAAATTATCAGTTTGTTTAATCTCAGCAGTCATATTTTGTTGATCAAAAACGACTTATAGGTGAACCAAAACCTTAAATAATGGTGTTAGTCTTGAGCGCGGCTTAGGTACGCCATGCGTCTACTTAGTATGTACTATATTACTATTAGCGATTGTCTTATTCGAAAAGAATCAGAATATGTCGCAAGCCAAAAAAGTAATATTTTCTCGATTGGTACGGTATTGATGTACCTATTCAATGACGGTACTGCATGATATAAATAATCAAAACTAGCATTTGTTTTTTCGTCATTTTTCTTTTGGGTAAGCGCGCTACGTCATCGACCGTATCGTCACTTAACATCAGGTGAGATAGTGGTCAAGCGCTACCCATTTTCGTATAAAAAAATAATAATAACTAAAACCTTTTCTCAAAACACCAAATTAACAACTAAATATCGAGCAAACACCTCTTAAATTTAAACTAAATGCAGAGCAGCGTTCTCTTAGGACCGTCACAGCCTTGAGTTCATTTCAAGGGCAGTTAGATTAGCATATATGTTCAGTTACCGTGGGCCTAGCCGTGTCGGGAACATGACGTATGGATACCGTCTCCCTGACGGAGGCTTCACGCCAGACAATATAGACCTGTGATCTATAACCACCAATACTCCACAGCGACCCACGGTCGCGGATCAAATTCAACTGGTCATCCCACGTTTACATAAATTGTATAATACTCGTATGCCGGCAAACTGAAACTACGGTTCTGAATTGTTTTTACTGTTACTTTTTGCGGTGAGTGCGCTGTATAGTTTTAATTGAAAATGTGCTGGGTTAACATTTTCCAAAGGCTTACAGTTAGATCACAATAGGTATTTTGTAATTCAGAGCGTTAATTTTATAATTGATCATAATAATTTTTAAAATAAGTTTGTGACTAATCAACCGGACTTGTAACCTAAAACTGCGGGTTTGAGTCCTGACACTGAGGACAGACAGGAGAGTGTGGCAGATCTTTATGAATATGAACACTTTGGTTGTGCTCAAACGAGTTATCCATAAAATTAAGCTAATTTTAAGTGTAGAGTCATTTCAAAGAGTTTTTGGGATATAATATGGAGTACGTTATTTGAATTATTGTTGTTATATTAGCGCTATTAGCGTGCACACAAACACACAGTTTTGCTATTGTTCATAGCTATAACTACTCAGTCAGTCTAAATCCAACCTTTCTGCGTGGCTATCTCAGCAAGCAAGACCTCTTACCCCACGAAGTCAGTCCAACCTTCTCAGAAGGTAGCTAAACGTACTTAGGTTTGAGAGTAGCTAGAAAAAACTTTACGATGTTTACGAAGCATTTTGCGAACTATTTTATTTGACTTGGCATAACAAGATTCCCAGCATAAAAGTTGAATATTAATAGTCCTATTTAGGGTAGTAGTTGGGGTATAGATTGGTTACTAGTTGAAATAAAAATGTTCATTGTAGGCAGGTACATAATTCTGTAAAATATGCCATCGAGTAAGACATCATCGAGTACTGTAAGTATGTAGCAATTTACTGGCGTCCCAATATTGATGGACATACATGAGGCACACTAAAAGTTTTGCACTTTTAGCTAACCGGAACTATTTGAATTTCAAATGTTATATTTTTTAAACGTTGCAACTTTCTTAGTAATAAAAAAAACAATTGGCGGGAAATCATTTGTCAATTGTTTTTTATTACACATTAAAGTTCTACGTACGCAACGAAAATGGAATTAAGTCGAAAAGATTTTAGAGCGATGATTTTTTATGATTTTAAAAGTTCTCTCTCTCCGGAAGACTGTGCCGCTCGTCTTGAAAACGCTTTTGGTATAGAAACACCGTGAGACAATGGTTTGCTGAATTTGAGAGAGGTCGAGTTTCTTTACATGACGAATTTCGTGAAGGGCCTTCAACTGCCGTGAACCAAAATAATGTGGCTACTGTTAAGCGGCTAATTGAAGAAAACCCGCGGATATTGGGGATTGGTATGACCCAAATTTAGAAAATTTTAAACGAAGAATTGAAAGTTTGGAAACTTTGTTGTCGTTGGATCCCTCATGAACTGACAGCGGAGCAGAAGCGGGCTCGCGTGGATTGGTGCTCACAGATGCTACTGAAGTACGACCAGGAACATTCTAATGCTGTTTATGACATTGTCACAGGAGACGAAACGTGGATTTATTGTTTTGAACCCGAAAAAAACAGCAATCTTGTGAATGGGTGTTTGAAAATGAGAACAGGCCAACAAAACTGAGGCAGGCGAGACACGTTGGTAAAAAAATTATCGCGTTTTTTTTCTCAGCTACGGGTCCCATCTGTACAATTCCACTTGAAGATCAAAAGAGTGTTAATGCCGAGTGGTATTCTACCATTTGTTTACCCAGGGTGTTAGAAAAAGTTCGCGAAAGACGACCAAAAAGCCGCGTTCTCCTACATCATGACAACGCTTCTTCACACACGGCCAACAAAACAAAGTCATTTTTAGCTTCCGAAAAAGTACAACTCGTCACCCATCCTGCGCATAGCCCTGACCTAGCACCCTGTGATTTCTGTATTTTTCCCAGAATCAAAGATTTGATGAGAGGTTTCACTTTTACCGAAGAGGCAGTGACAGCGTTCAATCAGCACGTAGAAAACATGCCTTCAGATCTGTGGTCCTCCTGTTTTAAAAAAATGGTTCGATCGCATGAAATAATGCTTAAAATATGAGGAGAGTATTTTGAAAAGCAATAAACATAATATTTTGGTTAAAACATGTTTTTTTTTTAAATTACGCAAAACTTATAGTGTGTGTTACGTATACTTATTGAACACGAGTAAGAAGTAAAATCAGACACATTGCCATTATAGCATTATCACAAGATTTATACAATACCTAAGTATTTAATGGGATTTCTTAACTGGGATTTATGGGATGGGATCTCTGATAACGCCTATGACTAATTTTAGAAAGGCAACATATTAAGCTGCTACATGTATAACCATAAAATGAAAGTATTTACTTTAGGAGTAGGTATCTCTATATTCATCTCATTTTACAAGTCTATTCACCTAACTAAATTACTAAAATTGCACCTAACGGTGCGTACAGACTATGTAACATAACATGTTATAACACTTTTATTTCACATGTTTTAGATAACGTAGACACGGAATTTTATAAAACATGTTATAATACCATGTTTTATAATATTTCGTGTCCACATTGTCTGAAATATGTTAAATAACAATTTTATATCATTTTATGTTACATATTCTGTACGCACCCTAACACTGCAAGTTTGTGATTTAAACTGGGTTTGAAACTACGAGTTTATATAATATATAAAGCGTCAGCTTTATACAAGGTGTGGTTTTGCATTCTCGCCATATTTGCATAGTCGATTGTAACGGGTACCCTTAATCACTTAATAATACTATTGCAGTTCTTTCGTTAATTAATACCCGGATAATTGATAAAACAATTTTTTGATGTCCAGAATAATCACCAAAGTGATATTAGAACACACGTGTTTCGCCGATGGACGGCCGGCCTGTTTGATCTTTGCGCGCCGCTTTGCGAGTGTGCGTGTAATTCGGCCAAGAGCGATTATTATTTTTCGAAATATTTTGTTTAAATATTTTTTTTTACTGATTCGTTTTCTATCGTGGAGGGAAAATTAAATGGAGAAGAATTTGGCGTATACGATGAAATAGCTATATAGATATAACCCGTCTAAAATGATGAACACGTGATACATATGCCAGCTATGAGATACGAGTATAATTAACAAAGTAATTTGGTCGGATTATATATGACACCGGGTGAAAGCCAATTATAGGCGCCGCTAGAGCTGGGGGCAGAGCTGGGGGCAGAGCTGGTGGCAAACAATAAAATCGCATACGTGAGAAGGATAAAAAAAATGTTGTCCGTCTCGCTCACTCATACTAGTGATTGTATAGTTTTATCCTTCTCGTATTATTATTGTAATTTTAATGTCAGATCTTTTTAATTATCCATCTACGTTTTCTATACATGGAGTATACCTACCCCTGCAAATATGGCGGGAATGCAAAACCACAACTTGTATATCATACTAATTTGGAATTACCGATTTTAAGCTTTTAGATTTTCTAGTAATTCCAACTGTCGATCCCAACCCCATAATATAATTTTAATGGTTTTTGTGGTCTGTAAGTAAAGTATCAAATATTTCGGAAAGGGAGATATGGTAGATTGGGTAAAAAATAGAACGTAGATAGAGCTAGGCAGGATCTATTAAGGTACGGACACACCGCAGCGTCCTGCGTGCGCGATCTAGGCGGCGATCAGATAGCGCAGTAGTATTTGTACCGGCTGGTTCACACCAAACGCTATCAGAAAACAATTGAAAAGTACTGAGATCACGCCCGCAAATCGCAGGACGCCGCAGTGTGGCCGTACCTTTACTAGGCGTCATGAAAGAAAAAAAATTGTAGAGTACAGCTTGACATACACTAAATGCTGGCCTATAATGGGTCGACCAATCGTGGGCGCCTAAAGGCGAGATGGTAAAAATGACATCACTAAAATAGCATGAATATAAGATAAGTTTAATCTTAAATTATGTAGCAAATCGAGTCGATTTGTATTCAGCAAAACTTTATCTAATTGAGTTTTGCCTCTAGATAGATAGACAGATCTATACGTTTACTTTAGACTATATCTAGAGTATATATAACTATATAGATCAGATAGAAAGGTATTCTGTCTATTTAGAGTCAAGTGAAATAGAATAAAATAGAAAACACTTTGTTGAACACCATAAAAAGAAACACTACATTACAATAAATTAAACAAGAGTGTAACAATAGGCGGTCTTATCGCTAAGAGCTATCTCTTCCAGACAACCTTCTGATGGAGAAACAATTAACGTGATATGGCGGTCTATGGTGATTTATCAAATTATATGAAATATACATGAACAGAATCTAAGGCTGGTCGGCGAAGACGTCTCAGGTCTAGAATTAGAATATACAATTACCTATACCCGTTTACACATTTATTTACTGATTAGATTGTGGAAAATGTTGCAAAGCGCAGATAGAATTTTTCCCAGATCACGTATTTTCCATAAAATCATTGTAAACATATTTTGTTTTATTAATGTTTACATTTAACTAAGTAGTACGTTTTGTGATACTGATCCAGTTGAATGAGCTTGTTAATTATATGTTCACATTAACATAACGTGTTGTGTTGTTATTTTACCATTAAATTGTAACCTATTAATTATTCAATGAGATAAAATAAACGTATTATTTGAGTATAAATTGTGCATGTTTATAATTATAAAAACGATTGAGCGGGAATGCGCGTTTCACAGAAAAGATAATTATATTGCTACACATTTTTGGGTTTACGTTTATAAAAGGCGTTTTAAAAAAATACAATCAATATCATTAAAGATGTAGGTGAGGCAGTGAAGTCCAGTCCAGCAGTGAACATATATAGGCTGATGATGAGGATAATAATGATGATGATTATATTTTGTTCTTTTTTTTTAAAGACGTAATGCGATACTCTCGCCTGCCGGTAATCGATGCCGTCTGTCGATAGGTATAAGAAAATTTGGCAGCAAGACTCCGTAGTGAATCGAATAAAATGTTTAAAAAGTTATTAAGGCCGAGTTTCACCTGATAGAGTCCCTGATAGCCTGTTAACTAAACTTACCTGCCATTTAATCTACAAATGTAAATGGCATTTTATGTCATATAACTATCTGAAACTTTAACAGGTGAAACTGGCCCTAAATATTGTAGTTTATCTGGCAGATGAGTGTCTAATGACGATTAATATCAGAATACTATTTGTAACTTTAACAGGAACCAGTGAAACCTAGCCCTTAGGGTCAGTTCACACCGCAACGCGACGCGACGCGACGTGACGATGCCTTTAAGTTCGCGCGGCGCAGCGAGAAGCCGCGTGGCGCAGCCTGACGTCGCGCGGCGCAGCAAAACGCGCGACTCCATCAAATTATCTTAATGCAAAGTGTATCTTATTGTGTAGTTAATAAAGTTCAATTGTTTCGCCGCAGCGCGGCGCAGCCAGAAGCCGCGCGGCGCAGCTTAAAGCCGCCGAACTATTTCAATAAAATGTGTATCTTTTTGTGTAGTAAATAAAGTTCTTTTTTGTATCACTCTCTTAATAAGTGCGCACCGCGTCGCGTCGCGGTCTGAGCTGACCTTTAGCCTAACAGCGTTTTCTAGCTGTGGGCTATAACGACATTACATACAGGTTACATAGCGTTTAGTTGTTTACCCAATGTACAGGCCAAGTACAGGCATATCGGTCAGTTCAAACAGGAAACAGTGCACATTATTTGCATATGACACGGTGTATTAATTACCTGTGATATCGAGACAGATGTCTATAAAATGATAATGCAGGAAGTCTGCGGGGGATAATTTCTAGTTCAAGTGAGGTTTTGTTCCGGCAGTGATTTATATTATTCTTAGGTCGTATGACGCCAATTGTTTTGCAGAGTGTGGCATGAAGTTTGCTACCAGTATAGTACTATTTTTTATTCTGTGGTACCTGCCGGTATGAAAGACTATGTGGAATAGTTGCGCTCAGTAGATTGGACTAAAGTCCAGCTTCCATCCTCGTTTTAGTGCTGTATATTAATTCTATTATCCAAAAAAACTCACCTTCCATAAAAACTCTCATTAAGCTCACACAACACAACATACTTGCTGACAGACGGACTAGGCCCGTCCCATTCTAGGCCTAGCGTGCTTACCATCTTCGATCGCAGCATCACTTAACAACAGGTGAGATAATGGTCAAACGCTAGCCTATAAGATATAAAAAAGGACGATCAGTTCCCTCCGGAATATGATTTGTATTACACAGATACACACGTCCAACTTATAACACCCCTCTTTTTGTGTCGCGGCTAAAAAAGCAAATAAAAAAATGTTGAATAAATTATATCGACTTTAAGTCAATAGACAAATAATTACCTGTCTTTTAGTAACTCTTCAACATTAATATACCTTATCTTAATTTATTATGTATTTATTTCATTCAATCACTACTTATCGTTTTTCAAATTGACCGTTGTTACCCGTGTTGGGGACATGCTCTGAGAAATTTACAGCTTTTATAAAACAACGAAGGTCTGGCCATCGTGGGCACCGTTCCAAGTTTAATTTTTCTCCCCATACATTTTCATACTTATATATTAAAATCGGCTTATATATTAAAATCGAGTATCATCGAGTAGTCATAAGTAATAAACTCCAAAACTGTAAAAGTAACTGATAAGTATGCTTGTAGAATTATAGCTCCTCAATTGAATAATAATTATTTTTTATATAAAAACACGAAAAAGACTGTTTAAAATAATGCATATAAACCTTTTTTTGCGAACATACAAGCACTTGACCTTTACCTCACCGCTGATGTTAAATGACGATGCGGTCTGAGATGGTGTCGTGCATGTCTGGAATTAGAACGCAGTAAGAGAAGGCGCTGAAAAGAGCCGATATTTTGTCCTATCCGCATAGCACAACTTTTTCCATCCGTCTTCCGAAATGGCTGGCACCGAACATCGTACCGGATCTCGGCGAACCGTAGACATAAAATAATATAGGTGCCTACATAAATAGTCAATACTAAAATACGAAATACTAGCTGTTACCCGCGGCTTCGCCCGCGTTATTTGAGTATTTATGACCTACCTTTAGGGTCATGATTGATGATCTCTAAGGCCAAAGTCGATCTTCAACCATTTCCATACCAAATTTCATCAACATTGCTCCAGCCGTTTGAGCGTGAAGAAATAACAAACATATAAACACATACTCACAAACCTTCGCTTTTATAATTTGTATCTTATAGTCTGTTTCTTATAGTCTGTATCTTAACATGTTTTGGAGCAAAAAATTGAATTTTAGGTCATTTTTTACGGTTTTTATTGTACTGATGACTTGTAGCCCATGTGTTAATCCGGGATGTAAGCTACCTTCATACCAAATTTGATCACAATTGGTCAAGTCGTTTGAGCGTGAAGAAGTAACAAACATATAAACACACTCACAAACTTTCGCCTGTATAATATTAGTGGGATTACTTTGTCAATACGAGATATTACTTAAATTTATTAATTATACTCAAGTAAACTAGGTATACATTTTTATACAAGTGATATTCCGTTTAAAACCTAAGATTATCTACAAAATAAAATCGTTTTAAAACTAAAAAAGAACCGACTTCAATGCCGCGCTATTCATTTTCAGTACCAATTTTGAGATGTTTATCTCAATATCTCTGGAGATACTTATCAGACCTCGATAAAATTACCATGGTACCACACATGGAATATCTCCTTTCGAACAAAAAAAAGAATAATCAAAATCGGTTCATACACGACGAAGTTATCCGCGAACAAACATAAAATATATATATATAAGGTTGAATTGAGAAACCTCCTCCTTTTTTTGAAGTCAGTTAAAAACCTCAATTAAAAGCTTCTTGTGAATCTAAACAGGTACCTAGTTGCAAGAAATTAATAGTACACGCTTATGCTGGAAAGTATCTAAATACTCAAGCTATTTGCAGCAGCGGAAATTAGGTCAAAGACACGTTTAAAGTTGCAAGGGAAATCTCAAGGTTGATCGAGGTGATAGGTTGTATACGTGTGAGAGTGATTTTTATTCAAGGCCCGAACATCACTTCCTGCCGATGGAATCTAAGGGGAAAGGGTAGAGGAGCCTTCGCTCTGCCTGACTATTTTGTTTCAAAGGTACGTCTTAGATCAGGTACATATAGAGATAGAAGGACAAATTTACACTTTGTAAGTTAAGTACTTTTAGTAAGCCTGGTTTTACTGTCCACCTACCTCACCTATTGCACTATTGATGTGAACTCACTCAAGATACAAGCATATTTAGCTTAGTTGGAGGAGTTGATAAGAATACTAGTAGTAGTGAAACACACATTACGAGTAACTAACACACCTTAAAAAAAAATCATAGAAAGTAGTTTAATAGTTTCACTTCCATGAGATATCTAGAACTTAAATCTAACTTACTTTGTTATTGACTAGTCACATGAATTACCAGGGTATTTAATTATTCACGTAAATATTCGACTTTACCTATTTTAGCTAAATTGCAGATAATGAAAAAGATATGTTTGCAGATTTTGATCGTTGTTGTCATACGGCGACCATACAAATTTGATCTTAAATTACAAAATGTTAAAGAAGTAACTGTAATGGCAAAATAAACATTCTTCCAATGAAGCTGTACATACATACATACAATCACGCCTTTTTCCTGTTGGGGTAGGCAGAGACTACTTCTTTCCACATGCTACGATCCTGACATACCTCTTTCGCTTCTTCCACTTTCATGAGCGCCTTCATACATGCTCGCCGGTTATAAGTACTTTTGACTTGGCCTTTCTTTAAAACGTCTCCGATCTGGTCGTGATACGTTCGCCTAGGCCGGCCTCTACCGGCTGGCCCATTCACACTCGTCTCATAAATCTATTTCGTCAATCTTTCTTCATCCATCCTCTCTAGATGTCCAAACCATCTAAGCATCCCTTTCTCAATCTTTGTCACTACATCTTCTACCACACCACAACATTCCCTTATCATGCTGTTCTCCACCTTATCCATCAGAGTCACTTATATAATAATTATATAATAATTAATGAAGCTGTCCTATTATATATTAATATTTGGCAACGCTGCGCCACGGTAATGTTATTAGATAATATTACCAGGGCTGCGCAGTTTTGTTGTAATAATGACATTGACAGCGCTGTCAATGTCATTATTACAACAAAGCCGATAACCACTCAAAATCAATGAGCGCCGATGAATACACAGTCTACATACAGAAGGCTCTATAACCTACTTCAATAGATGCACTTATCTGCCCCTTTTGCAGGTATGACCTCGCGCTTTAGAGTCAAGGTGCATCTTGCACCGATGGGTTTGGCAAACAGTAGATAGCAACTTGATGTTTGCTAAGCATGCCCAGTTTGTTACGTCATTGCAAAATGCAGAGGGTTAAAGTGAGTTTGTTTTTTTAGTGCTTTAGTGAGTAGAAAGCTGTGTTGAGAGGGCGAGCTGAGGTGAAGGGAGTTAAGCACGCGCAAGGTTAGAGTGTTTTGTTTATGAGGCGTTTGTGACTCATTATTTATATAAGATTGGAGTAAACACTATCAATGACAGACAGGTAACGAGATAAAAATGCTAAGACGTTTTTTATTATTACATTAATTATTTATAAATGTTATTCAGACGATTTTTTGCTTGGATTAATCGTCAAGAAATAAAAAATCCGAATAAAAACTATGTATGCTGTAAAAATGTTTATAATTTTTCATAATAATTTTGTCATATTTTGGGCATAATAAAAATTCCATGGGTCCAAGCAACAAAAAGTAGCGTTTATGTTCAATAAAATATTATTTTCTTACAATATTTTTTAATAAAATCAAGTATGGACATTTAAAATATTATTCGTGTATATTGCCATCTAGCGGTGAGTAGCTGAACTAAAGATGGTATCGCACAGCTCCATCTATGCGTCCAGTAAGAACTATAAATAGTATTTTATGTTATTAGTTTGTCTGAAAGTAGTTCTGAAAACAATGGCGCCTCTGTAGCCTAAACTGAAAATAAATTGAAGTCCATGAGATTTGGGGGTATTGTCACCTGAGTAAAGACACGGGTATTGTTTTAAAAAATACTGTAACTGACAAGTACTCAGAAAGCGTAAACGCTTAGGTACATAATAATTATGCGTCAATTAAGCTTGTGATTATGTTTTATTTACTCAAATAAAACAGGGGTAAGGGCCCTCATCAGAGGATGAGGGGGGGTATAAAGCGGAACCAAAAAAAATTTTAATATGGGGGACAAACATCCACCCTTTTAAACAGGAACCCCGTAATCATGAAGCGCTGAAAGATACGCGCCATTAGCACTCCCATTATTAAACCGAATGGGAGGGTAGATATAAAATGCGCCATAAAGCAGAGGGCTAACAAAGAGCCCAATTATGGTCCTCCCGCCCACATAATGGTCCACGGCTGGGACGGGGATAACCTGTGACTCTGTCAGAAAAGTAAGACTTACGCGTATTAGGATTATATTTTTTGCATCTATGCCTAATTAAATCTATGCCTATTTAATGGAATGCTGGCTCTATGCAAGCATCATTAAATTAATTCTATTACAGCTTCAGAGAGTTCGTTACCTACAATTTAGTAATTATTAGCTCTTATAGAATATTTTTACCTTTGTGGAGTCGAATGTTATACATATGGAACATAAATTGTGAGACTTTATTCCAGCTTCAGAGTGTTATTGTCTGAAAATTTAGATATAATCTACTGTAATTAACGTTATTTTAAGAATACGTAGCTTCTTAGAATTGTATTTCATTATTGTATATACAATTTCATTCGGATACCTGTCCCCTGATTTTCTATCATTCGAAAAACTATTCGGATTCGGAAAATTAAAATTTGAATATTGATGAAACCGTGAGCTATTTTCTCGCAGAAAACTTTTTAATTAGAATCACTGATTTTCAAATTGACATATCAAAAGTAACCGATAGGATCATTGCGAACTGCAAAGGCCCCAGTCGAAGTAAAGACAGTTTCCGAATCCGAATTTGCTTTCGAATGATTGAGAATAACCCTGCTGAAATTAAATTGCGGTATTTTAATCGACATCGGATACATACGAATTCAATAGCCTTATTTTGAATTGACTATGAAATCGGGAGCTATTTCGCTGTTATTCGAAAAATGGTTTCGAATTGCAAAAATTTGAGTCAAAAGGGACACTGTTTTTGAGTTCGAATTGGTTTGCGAATGATTGAAAATATTTGTGATCTTTATAGAATCGGTAATTTATTTATATTTACTTATTTTGGACAACATGTCAAAGAAGCGTACCCACTACACTAAAATCAATTTCTCCCAAGTTTTAACATAAAAACTCACGTTTATATTTTAAACTTCAAAGTTTAAGTTTTAAAGTGCGAGGCTAGACGCGTCGCCGAGCGCCTTCGAGATCTTCAGCCCCCTGATTCTCAATCATTTGATAACCTATTCGGATACGGAAAATTCATTTTTTAATTTGAATATGTTTTTTTAAACGCTTACTAGCAGTATGGGTTGCACATTACTAGTAATCTTGTTAACCCCTCTAACTAAGCTAAATATATGCTTGTGTCTAGAGTGGGTTCACGTCAATAGTGCAATGGGTGGGGATCGAACTCACGACGTCTCAATCGCCAGGCCGACGCCTTAATCACTGAACTATTGCCGCTATGAATTAATCTGTTAGCTATTTCGTCGCAAAAAAAAATAGAATAACTGATTTTTTCGAATTTAAATATCACAAGTAGCCGATCGGAGCATTGTGAATTGCAAAGATCCAAGTCAAAGTAAAAGCAACTTAAGAATAAGAATTTGCTTTCGAATGATTGAGAAGAGCCCTGCAGGAAGGCTTCCTGATGATGCCAAAACAATTGACGATCGCTATATCGACAGGCTAAGGTTAAATGAATAAGTCTCTAGTTGTTGGCTATGTATACGCTATATCATTCCAAGTAATAGATACCTGCAGAAAACTGCGGCTTTGTTTGCCTCATTAACGATAATATCTTTGAAGATCGGAGATATTGGATAGCCTTCAATAGAAAAGTTACTGCATAGTGTTAATGTAGGTGGTAGGAGAAACGGATTGCTATCATATTTCAGACCTCAAACTATCATAAAAAAGGCAGACGGATTCGTGCCGAACACCCGAGTGAACGCAAGTTCAGTAATACCAAATGCTTGTGTAATACGTTTCCGCGCTCAGTTTGCTCCCAAGCGGCAGCAGGGTCGGAGGTTTCCGTGCAGTATTACTTCGCAGCGTTGCTTACGTTGTAATCATGTCGTATTGACTATGCCGGACTGAGCGCGGAAACTTATTACTCAAGAATTTTGTATTACTGAACTTGCGGTCACTCAGGTGATCGACATGAATCTGTCTGCCTTTTTTATGATAGTCTGAGTTTCAGACAAGCATGACTCCATTGTCTCTTAATCTGATGTGCTTGGAAGATGGGATGGGGTATTTACGCTATGTGGATTGAACTAAAGTCAGACGTCACGCGTCTCGTCTCACTGCCGTCCATTTCCAGACGAACATGATTGCAATTTAAAATACATTGTTACTCAACATTTAACATCTTAACAGCCCTGTTGGCGTAAAGGCTTAACTTCTAAGCGAGAGGTCGTTGATTCAAATTCTAGCATGGGTGTTGAACATTAAATGGTTCTAGCATGCACAGGTGGTAGGAGCATATCGTATCGATATTCCACCTGAATTGCTACCAAAAATTGGCTTACAACCATTAAGGAGAAAGTCTGTCGACATAACCTTACGGTGTTTCGGTAGCACACGGCTCTTGATCAGGCGTCATTCACTCGCCTTTTTTTCCCTACCGCTTCGCGTATCGTCCACGATACAACCGACAGTTGATTTTTGAACGTTATCGACGTTGTAACTAGGTTTAATCTCGTATGTTTGCTGTCAGAGTTGCTGACAACGAGTGCATGTTCTGTACGTAGGACTATTATCTTTTCTGTGCCTTGAGAGTAGAAGTATTCCAGACCTATCATCATCGCTTATCTCCTTTGTCCAAAAAACAAAAATAAGTTATTTAGTGGTGAAGTACTAATAATTTATTATTAGTACTTCACCACTAAATATAAAATTAGTAGTAATAATTTATTAAAAATAATTAATGTGAATAATTTAATCTGAACTTCGATTTAAAATCACCCTGACTGCCAAAAAGTGCATATGAAGATATTCTGACTTGGTGACTATTTAATCGCAATAATCTAATACTATAAGAATCTTTGTCCTGACATACTGACTGACTGACTGACTGACTGACTGACAGACAACGCACAGCCTAAATCGCTGGTCGTAGAGACTTGAAATTTGGAGGGTATATTTATTTTAGTGCGTAAGGGTGTACTAAGAAAGGATTTTTCAAAATTCAACCTTTAAGGGGATGAAACGGGGCTTCAAAGTTTGTATGGAGAAACGAGATCAGATAGTCTTTTCTATTCGAAACTTCACACAAAAGCTTCGTTAAATAAATACGTGTTTCAGACTTTTTCGAAATTATAACCCTAAGAGGTGAAATGGGGTAACAAAGTCTGAAAATCATTATTGTTTCGGATTGCGCTGAAATTTGGCATGCAGATAGTTATTACGACGTTAGTTCCCTCAGTTAAAGATTTTCTAAAATTCACCCCTAAAGGGAATGAAACGGTGGTTCAAAGTTTGTATGGAGAAACAAGATTAGATAGTTTTTTCTATTCGAAACTTCACACAAGTGCTTCAGTAAATACATAAGTAATAACGTATTGCAGGCTTTTTCGAAAAATGGGGTAACAAAGTGTGAAAATCAATATTGTTTCGTATTACACTGAAATTTGTCATGCAGATAGTTATTACGACGTTAGTTCCCTCTGAGATAGGATTTTCCAAAATTCACCCCTGAAGGGAATGAAACGGGGGTTCAGAGTTTGTATGGAGTAACAACATAAGATAGTATTTTCTATTAGAAACTTCGCACAAGTACTTCAGTGAATAAAAATACGTGTTGCAGGATTTTTGCAAGGGGTTGGCAAATAAGTCTTAAAATCAATATGGTCTATATATACCGATTTGGCTTTTACATCTTTGATTGTCTTTTATGATAGAAAGATTTTTACAAAATAAAAGTTTTAAGTAAATATAAGAAGTCTTTAAAGCGGGCGAAGCCGCGGGGCACTTCTAGTTTTAAATAATTGTATAGTAAACCAAAAATGTTAATCCATTCCATAACTAGTTTTTTTTTTCTTAAATATCTCTGAGGTTATACTTCAATTTCTTTGCTTCATATCTGTGCCTCTGTTTATCTTTCTACCTTGAGTCGAAATATCCCACGTCAATAAGTGCGAATTTCCTAGATTACCTCTTCTCATCTACACGACAGCCCTAAACACCAATAAAATTCACGATATCGCCTGGAGCCGTATTCGCAGAAACAGGCTAAATATAGACGGGTCAATATCGTAGGCGATTGCACGGCGGCGGTACGTCTGACAGCGCCTTTACGTAAGCACGTATTTAAAAACAGTATGGACATTGCTTATTTTTTACGTTGGTAACAGAAATACAACCAGATTCTGAATAAAAGTGAATCTTCGAGAAAACTTTGAGAAAAGCACGATTCCACTTGAGGTTGACCTAAGATTTAGATTTTAGAACAAGCGTTTTAAATATTTTATGTTACTTAAAATTAGAGGCACTATTAGACTTTCAATTGGACTTACATTTGGAATACTTGCGTATCTTCGGAATCACCACCACCAGGATCACCACCACCACCGAAGATACGCAAATAATCTATCATCGGGTCAGCTCCATAGTACCGACCATGCTGACCCGATGATAGAGCCGGGCTGTAAGGTTGATCAATTTCCAGCGAAAACCAGTGGTAGTGGTGCTGAGCGTCCAAAATGAGAAGGAAAGATGTTAGTCCGTTTCTTTTGCTCGTAAATATTAATTTGACCCGCACTCTACAGTTTATTTGTGATCGTGGCGTTATGCGTATCCAGTTACGCTATGCAATAATAATAGACTTGGGTCACACGTATCTAATACAGTTTTTTTAAATTGTTTAAATGTTTAAACATACCTACTAGTATTTTGAGTTTACTTTGCTTAAGCCTTGCATATTGCAACTAATATAAAATACACAATCGTCTCTATTGAACACGTATTTCGTAGATATTTCTAAAATAAATAACAATTGTATAAAATTCAATTGGTACTAATTCTAAAAGTTGAGTCTAGTGCTTGAACTCTACTTTTAGCAAAAATCTACAGAAAAATGGTATAATTAGAATTATTTAATGTATTTTATCATTCTGCATATCAAATATAGGTAAAGTTCAACAAATATAAACACAGCCAAGGTTCACGGGAATGGTCTGAGAACCGTACCCGTGGTTTAAGTTGAAATAGACGGTTAAACTTCAGTTTTAAAAGTTGCTGAACTCTACTACCCTTAGGGCCAGTTTCACCGGTTCCTGATAATGCGTTAGATAGTTGTCTGACACATGACGCCATATAAAAGCTGTCGAAAATTTGTCAGATTTCTTCATATTAGCGCTATCAAGAACCGGTGAAACCGGTGTCCAAGAGCGTAACTATCATACTGCCTACGTAGTGTAGTGAATGTATAAAGTGTGTAGGTTCCTTCGAGGGTGTTAGTTAAGGTCACGGGTGAACTGTAAAGCTGGTCGCGGGTCTGAGCATTGACCTAAACATTCATATTTAAAGGACTTGGCTAGGAAGTAAGAATTCCAAAAGATATAATATTGATAAAAATGTAAAGAATAATGTATTCAGCAAACTTTTATGTGAATTAAGATGGTGTTATGCTAGTTATATCTGATGATGTCTATTGGATATCGTTTACATTTATTTGTAAGAGAGAGATAAGTAATCATAGTATTTTTCCTCTATACCTGAACTGAGTCTCAGTGTATCTGTTCGAACATACACAATTATCCAAATTAGGCAACGGGTACCTCCATAAAAAGGCAATAATGTACAAAGATTGAATACCTAACCCTTTATGTGAAATATCTCACTAATAAACAAAACCTAATTTATAAGAGCTTCTTTCTTCTACATATATCCGTAGGTAGGAACAGTTGACAAAAATATTATTGGCAATTATAGTCGGCACTTAAAATTAATGATTAACTCATGGATTTTTTTTTATCAAATCAATAACCCATATCAAATAGAAAATGTCGCAATTAAACCAAGATGGTTAATCCTTAATAATAAGTTTAAATGTATCAGCCCTATATTGGATATAACTCATGGAGTTGACAATAACAACAAGCTTTTTCAAAGATAAGTCGATTGAAACTCCATTATATTAGAGTCCAATGACTTGATTCAAATCGATTGGTTTGTCGACACGCGAGCGTATGATACTGCTGGCTTACATTAATATTGATGAGGGAAACGAAGCTTCATCAGACGTTCATGTGCTTTCCAAAATAATGACAAGCAGTTATTCTTATCTGATTGAAAGGCGTCGGTATATTTTATTCTTCGTGAATAGGTAAGCGGTACTTCAGCATTGTATATTATGCCTTCAATCATAACCACAGAATAAAATATCATTGATAATATGGTAAACAAAACTTAGATTAAAACATTCTTGACGTTTTTATAGGCGTATAATATAAATTTAAATAGGCGAAAAACTAGTAAATTTCAATACCAAGTTTAAGGTTTTATCTCCATATCTCTGGATATACTCATCAGATTTCGATGATATTAAAATAGAACCAAACGGGTAGTGCGCTACTCTCTTAAACAAAAAAAGAATAATTTTCCAAATCGGTCAAGAAAAACAGTCGAATTGAGAACCCAGTCTTTTTTTAAGTTATTTGAAAATGTCCATTTACTCAAATGTAGTGCTAATGAAGTAAGCCTGGTACAAAGACGGCAGCAATTCAATCACAATAAGTAGTTTAGTTTTCACTTTCGTACCGTCAGAGCGACGGCGTAATCGTAGAATCAATATTTAGAACTTGCTGTTGGATTGTGCTGTGTTATTTGGTTATTGCTGAGGTATAAGTGATATTGAATCAGAAAGTTTGGATTCGTAATTTGTGACAGTGATAGGTACTGTATTAGTAATACTTAAACGATATTTAAGTTGTTGCTTAAAGCCATATGGGATTAAGTCAACCACTATCTATACGGTTGAAAACTTGTCACGACTACAGTCTTGAGACTATTTAGTTATTGCAAGGGTAATTATATCAATCAGAAAGCTTGTAATTTTTAACTGTCATACTAAATGAAATAAACTTTTACATAATTTAATTGTTTGTCTAAAACAAAATTAACAACTAAATTAAATTGACTTTGTAGGCTATTTCGAAGCAATAATTAAGAATAATTTATATCTATTTACAACTTTAATCAATTGAGTTTTTTGTTGCTTCAACAAGAAACCTTTCTAAGAATCTTGAATCACGTTAAAATAAAAAAAAAGATTATATTAATGTTTAAATGACTGTGAGTTTTATTTAATAGTGTTTTTTGTGAATACATGTTCTTCTACTTTGTTTGTTTTTACCACAGAAAAGAGAAAAAAAAATATTTCAACGAACTGAGAACCTCCTCCTTTTTTGTGAAGTCGGTTTATTAACAGAAATTAAATATAACTTAGCTATGCACTTCTGCTCCTACTTGGCGCACAATACTAGGTATTGAATAACGGCATATAGGTCACTAAAACTAGAACATCAAATATCTGTTACAAACTAGTACAGGCTAGTAGGTCTAGGACTAGTTTTGTAGTAAAACCACAGTTAAAATTGCAGTTGCCAAGTATAAAACATTGTAACCGTTTGGCTGGCGGCCATAATTTTATTTTGGATAAAGAAAGTCATACTAGTCCTTGAATTTTGACATAAAATGTATGTCATATCCTCTTTATTTTAATGAATTCTTTCAAGAAGTTTTCTTTACCGATAATTTATCTTTTGATAGAGATCCTATTATATTATTAACTCAAATGTATTTGAAATGTAAGTACTACTATAGAAAACCCGAATATATGTAGTGATCTTACATTTTAATAGTGACCAATGCGAGGCTGGGCGCATCAACAAGCGCCCCTGCACTCGAGATCCTGACAAAGGCTTCCAGATGGAGCTGAAACACATGTCGATCGCTATATTGACATCGCGTAAATCACGTTACATTCACGTTTTACGAAGATAATATAAAAATATAGTATACACTGAAGTGGCAGTGGGCTGGTCATATCTGCCGCAGGACTGATAACCGTTGTGGTAGACTTGTCCTAGAGTGGAGACCGCAAATCGGCATACGTAGCGTAGGACGTCCTGTGACCAGGTGGAGCGACGACATACGCAAAGCGGTGGGCAGTGACTGGAAAAGAAGAGCCGAAGATCGGGCTCAGTGGCGCATCTTGGGAGAGGCCTACGTCCAGCAGTGGACTGACACCGGCTGATGATGATGATGATGATGATAAATGTATTCTATCCTGTTTAATTTATTCTTTGATTGTAGCTAGTAAATCATACATACAAACAAAAAATCACGCCCTTTTCCCGTTAGGGTAGGCAGAGACTAAATTTTCATAAGCGCCTTCATACATGCTCAGCTATAGGTACTTTTGACTTGGCCTTTCTTTATAACGTCTCCGATCTGTTCGTGATATGTTCGCCTGCGTCGGCCTCTACCGACTAGCCCATAGCTAGTAAATGAAATTCTTCATAATTATGTGTATTAAATATCCTTGTGCAAACTTTCTGTGACCTTTTTGCTATAATGGTATAAATATTTCTTACATAGCTAGGCGCTATCAGTCTTTCAAAACTTGACAAAACGGGACATATCCAAATTGCCATATGTCATTCTTTTCAAAAGCATTTTTCCTAGAACCAAACAAAGGCTGAATAACGCCACGAATATCTACTCGTATTTACGTGACTTTGGGATGGGATTGTAGCTATACTGGCATTGGGAACACTAAAACTTCACCAGCAGCTATGTATAATTGCTCTCTTAAATATTTTAACATTTTATATTTAAATATTTACATACGGATAGAGTAGTTTTTCATTTTCATATAATTAAAAATCATATTTTAAAATTTCATCTTTCATATAATCCAATGTAATCGATCAATCTCGTTTAATGATACGATACAAAATTTATAAGTGTTAATAAAGCTCATGAATTTCTAAAAAATCTTAACACAAAATTGATCTACCTATCGCAACCCAGTTGGTGCGGTTTTGCAGAGCGCTACGGTACTTCGTAGTTTGCTACGTGAGTCGCCTACAAGCTACGCCGCTACGACCTCGTAGCATTTCAATTTAGTTCGTAGTATCCAAGTTCTCTTATTGCGAATATTGTATTGCTTACTAAGAGGATTTATGGAAGGAGTGACTCAGAAGATAAATTAATAACTGGGAGTATTGAATTATACTAGTTCAAGTAGCTCCTTGCGGTTTCATTTACGTAAAAATATCCTATTCCCTATTTCGTATCACAAGCTATATTATATCCTTGTGAAAAAACGCCTAAACGGTTTGATCATGAAGATGTTACAAGCAAACACACTTTTAATATCAGTTAATTGTGTTCATGTAATGAATGTAAATTACTGGTAATTTACCCTCAGATAGATTTAATGAAATAGAATTAATATTACACACCAAATAAAATATATCAGAAAATATTTTATTAGAAAACAATAGTAATGCAATGGGTAGCTTGGAGCTATCTCTACTAGACAACCTTTAAATTGACAGGATTTCACATATAAATTGCAGATATACTAACAATAGATTCTATTATATTCGTTTTATCAAAACCTTTATGAATTTGTCAACTCTATGCAGTAATGCATATTATGACGCGCAAAAAGTCCAGAGCACAAAAAAAACACACTTGATGAAAGAAATATTCAAGTTTTCCATGTAATAATGTAATATTATTCTGTGATCCAAGATAATGACCGTTAGCCGTTGCTCCAATCTACCAAAAAAAGGCTAGAAGTAGTAATTTATACAACCTTTCATATTTTAATACAAGTCAAGCTACGAAACTTACGTAATACAAGTAAAGTGCGAAAAATGTAACTTTCTATATCTAGAAATAGGTAGACTAAAAGTCTGGCCTCGTATTTTACGTGTACCTCCCCTCCCCTTTCGCCCCTTCCCCTTCCGCCCTCGCAATTTCTACGCCCCCACCTATAATAATTTTAGGGTTCAACACGTTAGTACTGAAAACCCCAATAAATTCGGGCAAAATTAATTGTTCTTTATGAAAGGTGGTTCTAAAGATAAACTATTTAGGTAGGTATAGACCATAGACAGTTAAATTGTGGCTTGTTTTGAAAGATTAGCTAAATAAAGGCATCTCTAGATCTTGATTTCCTCAACTGAAATATATTATTTTGATTAATTTGAGCCAAAGTGGAAGTCAGTTACATTCTGGTTTTATTCGAATTAACATAAGGATATTCAACAATTTGCTGACTTTGCAAGATATCAATCCATAGTTCTATATATACTTCGATGAATTTGCGAAAAATCTTAAATTTAAAATATCTATAATATATAATCGCACTTTTGACTTAAAATCGCATAATAATGCGATAGTTGGATTATGTTGTACTCCCCAACAACCTTGAATTGAAAGAAATATTAAAAATTGGGTCAACCTTTGATCCTATTAGTACATTTTTAACGTGCAAAAAAGAATCACTTCAAATTTGTATACAGAACCCTTGACACATTCCCGCTCAGTCTTGACCCATTTAATACAGCCTTAATATACCAAGAAGCGTATGATTAACATTTTCCAATAAGGATTAACAGTACCTCAGCTCACAAAATGTCGGGTAATTGGGCAATAAGAGAGACGAAGGTGGATTGGATTCTTAATTAGACGATTGGGGAAGGGACCGAAGGGCGTTGACGAATTGAGTATAATTAGGTCTCCAGATAGACCTTTAGCGTGACATAAATTTACCTCAGTAATAGATTTGGTACGGTTAAGTTCCTTTTAGATGAAGCCTAGTGTTTTCATTTAAGAATGTAAATTTGTATTCTTACTTATTACTTACATATTATGCTCTATGAATGCGAGTAGAACTATAAATACAGACATAATTTACAAATACTTCTACCGGCAGCTGTCCGTGAGAGCCAGTTTCCATTCTAGGCCCGGCATCTTCCTCAATCGCGTCATCAATTACCAACAGTTGTGATAGTGGTCAAATGCCTAGCCATAACGAAATTTAAAAAAAAAGTTTTTTTCATTTTGAGGTGAATTCGTGAAAAATAACTTGGCAGCGTCAAATAATAATCGTAACGCCTTGCATGCATTCAAATAACTTAATATCTATTCTGTATCGATGGAAAAGGTCATCATACACATAAACTTGTTTTGTTTAGCATCGCATATAAATTGTAGTATAGTTATTTAATTGGTCAATTAATTGATGTATATCTATTTTAAGGTTCCCTATCTATTTGCATAACATTTTAAGCCCTATTTTTGAATGTCATAAATTTAAATTCCTAATATTACTTGTTACTAATAATCTGTAGTCATAATATTATTTACCCCTACTATTACTCGTCCTAATGTTTGTATTCATAATATTTCAATCTCATAAACTTACTTGCCCTAAAAATCAACCACTATAAAATTTCACCTCATAAAGATATAATGCCCTACAATTCTTCGCCATGCTATGAACTCGCTATATTTTTTTTTACCACTACCTACTGTTTTTTCTGTCTCTCCCAAGATGCGCCCCTGAGCCCAATCTTCGGCTCTTCTTTTCCAGTCACTGTCCACCGCTTTGCGTGTGTTGTCGCTCCACCTGTCTTACGCTAATTTTGCCGATTTGCGGTCTCTACTCTAGGACAAGTCTACCCCAACGGTTATCAGTCCTGCGGCAGATATGACCAGCCCACTGCCGTGAGCACAATCCGTTGAGCTATGTCGATAACTTTAGTTTTCTGGCAAATTACTTCGTTCCGGATTCAATCCCGCAGAGAAATATCGAGCATAGTTATCTCCATAGTTCGCTGAGTGACTTTAAATTGTTGGATCAGTCGAACTGTGAGTGTCCACGTCTCGTTATTAATATAATTCTACCACCGCATCATAACTTACGTTGGTAATAATTGATAATAATAAGGTAAGATAGATAGTCTAACGCTATCTTATAAGATACAAACAAAAAAAAAACAATAACAAAATCATTTATTTCAGACACACAACCTATAAAAACAGAGATTACATAAAAAAGAATGTAAAATTAATCATGAAATTGAGTGCGTAAAAAAATTAAATTAATAGCATAGATAAACCTATGACTTATTATTTATGTTACTATAATAAAATAAAAATAAAATACTTTAATATAATTATGTTTTTATTTAATCATAAAATGCTCTACAGTTTTTTTCGTTCTTAATAAATTAACACAAAAAATTATGACAGCAAACATTAGGACTAATAACCGTTATGCTCACTACCTATATGATAAGCAAATGATATGAAGAAACTATAGGAATTATAGCCATTATTCTCATGAATAATATGATAAGCAAAAAATATGGCGAATAATTATTATGACTATGACAAAATATGCGCGTCCAATAATAGGACTAAAACTTATTATGACCAATGAAGTATGCAGAAAAACTTTAGGTCAAAAAACTTTATGCGAATGAATAGGACACCCTATTTTAACTCTTAATTAATGAACTTTAATTCCAGTTATAACCTCACAACTATAAAATCCGCAAGAAGCAAGATTGAAATGAACACCGAGCTAAGAGCACTAAATAAGAAGTGACCTACGTCGCACATTTCACAGTCAGTAAGTAGTTTTATTGAAAGCAGACAAGCACTACACCATCTTTTTACGTTTTTAGTATTCTAGTCTAGTATTCTAGGCCTAACATATTCACGATCTTCAACCACATTATCGTTTACCTCCCGGTAAGATAGTGGTCAAGCGCTAGCCTTTAAGATATAGTAAGACAAGGCACTAGATAACCGAATTAATACACATAGCGTGACAGACTGGACCCTTCATCCAAACTTGTTTTTTTATACTATGTGGGTAACAATAAAAGCTGTAACCAGCAGTTAAACGTCTCGAAACAGTAATGCCACAATAAAATGCTAAGTAATCTATGATTTTAAAATGAAATGACTTAATTCTTACAAAAGAAGTAAAATGCGTTATTATTCAGACTTTATTCACTGTATCCACATTCTAGTTAATATTTCATAATAAATATTTCTCCGCGGAAGCTTACGACAATATAATAATGATGGAACGAAATGACTCATCAGCTCTGTTATTAGAGCCGTTACGGCTGTGTTATAGATTAGGGAGATGAAGAATGAGCTTTTAAAGATTTGCGGGTTGTTTATAATGCTTATTGGTTTTTTTATAGCCTGGTTGAGAGTTAAATAACATTAAATGGGAAATAATATGTAAGAGAAAAAAAAATTGGTTGTCTGTAAAGTCGGTTTTATCGCTTGTTCCGCGCTCTCGCTTGCACGCTCGGCTCAGGCGGAACGTGACATTTTACGTGCGTGCAGCCGGAGTTCATCGATTTATAAGACATTATTACGTCAAAAATGAAACTTTAGTATATTACTAGCGGATTTTACAGCTCACAGTACCACTTACCGGGTACACCCCGGTACACACCGCGGCGTCCTGCGTGCGCGATCTAGGCGGCGATCAGATAGCGCAGTAGTATTTGTACCACGAAGCTAATACAAAAAATTGTATTAGCTTCGTGATTTCGTGATCAGAAAACAATTGAAAAGTATTGAGATCGCGCCCGCGGTGTGGCCGTACCTTTAAACTGTTCAAAAACATGCAAAAATCATCAAAAGTCGAGGAATTTAGCGAAATATTCATCATTGTTATAAACTTTCAAGCGATTTTTATGTGGCTCATGTTACCGTCTCATAATGTATACCAAAATTGTGCTTATATTATATAAGACAGCATCTACTAAAACGAACTATGAGCAAATAAAGTATTATATAAATCACGTTGATCTAAACCCTCATTTCAAGAAATGTCGTGCTGCTAAGTAACTTATATGAGCCTTGCATAACTATTACATACTCTACGACATTCCTGACTAAATAAATAACTCTCAAAAGCTTATTTTCGTAGAACTTTGAATATATTTACAAGCCATTGGCTTTTTGTGATTAATAGTCTTGTTTTTACTAGCTCCAATGATGAAATAATAACGAATAAGAAAAAATAAACCTATATATACTTTAAGGGTTGTGTTTATATTTATATTTAATGATTTAGTTGACAATTTTAAACAAAGACTTGAAAAAAGATTCTCATTTTCTTATAAAAGATCATGCTAGTTGTGTACATTTGTAATGGTTCATTTACTTCATCCAATATCTATAGTAATTACCAGTTTATGAACTATTAACGGAAGGTTACAATTTATCGACACAGAAGGAAAATAGGTTGCTACCGAAATAGTCTAGCGTAACTCCATCGATCTGAGAAACAGCTGATGCCTGACCGGCCAAGGTCAGGACAAGGATACTCCGTGGGGTTTCAGTCACTGCATAGCTCATTGCATGTTCATACGCACTCTCAGGATAAAACAGGTTGGTTTTATCACGCTAAAAGGTAAATAGGTCATCGATTTGTTAGGTACGAAGATATTTTGCCAAAAACTGTGTAGACAAGTATTCGCAATTAATACGAGTATGTACATGTTTTCAACAAGGCTTTAAGTACGGCGCTAAATGTATGTCCCATTTTATCGCATTACATAAATGTTTATTTATTATTGTCTCACAGGTACGTCCAAATAAGAGACCTGTAAAACATCTTCTTACTCACCTATTCAAATATTATGACTAATGTAGACTGAATAAGTCCCGCGTAGGACCCATTACGTAATTGAGCAATGGCAGACGGGCTTAATGTAATGAGTTACTGTACTTAATTAACATATAAAGCTTTTTCAAAGCTCTATACTAAATGATTTTTTTACCTACGACATGTGCATAGCGTTGAGGCTCATTCTAAACATCGAAAGGTCCACACAAACCCAACTTTAATCAACGTTAGATAGGTAGGTTAAAACTGGTTTGCTAGGATCCACGCTACACATATAACTACAAGCACGTTCATACATAGGGTAGAAATCAAAATAAAACAACAATTGTGGGTAACATTTATTGCAAGCGCATGGTCGACGATGCAAACACACAGGTCGCCGCAGCACAGGTCCGATGTGAAAGAGAAATATGAAAAGAAGTAATGAAAGCGGGAGGTGAGCAGCTGGCAAACGGCGGGCAAACAGACCTAATGTGAAAGAGCGACGCCGAAAATAGATTTGACTGGACGCGCTCGGCAGCTCGGCTTGTTTTGCCACTTTATTAACTTGCCTACTTTGTCTGTCGCACGAATTTGCGTGGGGTTTTCTTTTATGAAATCTTAACTTTTACGATGAACTGGTTCCTCGATATGAAAGTATGAGATATGAAAGTAGGATGAATGCGGGTCGAGCGTGTCGAATGAGAGGGATGTTCGAATGAAACAGGGCAGACAGAAGCTTGTAAGACAAACAGTGAGAGAGAAGAGAGAAGACGTACAGATGGTTGGAGTGTTCGTGGTCATTGTTGTCTTGCGCGGGCTGCGAGCCTGACCGCCGCAGCCGCCAGATGGCGTGGCGCGCCGCCACCAGCCGCGCGAACCCGTGACGAGCCACTATCGGGAGCGCTACGCGCGCATCTCAGCCGCGATCAACAAGTTCGCGGTCACTGCACGCCCAGCACGAGGAAAAGGGATCACGGGAACCGGAGGGATCAACAAGTGCGGGATGAAGGATGAGGAAACGGAACCCTCCACACAGATCCGACGGGCGGCTCGGATCGCAAACTCCGCTACCGATCAATCCTTCTATCACTACGAGCAAAAGCTAGCCTAAACGATAATATCACAACCGAATATCACAATAAAGCAGTGGCAAGCGAAGCTCCGTGGACGGCGACGGCTTACGTAACGCTAATCTAACTAATGCTTGTAAACGTGCAAAAATGTTATCGATCACAGAAATAAGCCTTAACACTATGTTTCGGGTGCCCGTGGGGATTGTTATGTAACGGAGTCACGTTCTGTGTGGAAGTAGGAGAGGGCCTGTCGACAGGACATGCGCGCGGGAGAGGCGCCGGGCGAGCACTGGGCCGTCTGCCGCCCTCAGCCCGCGCGCGCCGCCCGCCCCGCCGTCTCTGCGACCAGGGACATACACGTTTGTGCATTATCGTCCGGCTTAGCTCAAATTAAGCTAACCCCTCGGGAGAGACGACTTAGGATCTTCGCACTCGCTAAAAGCAAAAACGAAGCTAAATACTCTCGTTTCTCTCGATCGATACTTCTCACTTTGTGCCCGATTCCGGAGCTTTAACTCTCGTGACCGAATTGGCAGGCTGCATTTTAAATATGCAGCCTCGAGACGTTCAATGCTATAAATAATATTTTATTAGGGATAACTTGATGCCAAAATAGCTTTATATTATGGTGACGGGCGAAACGGCCGTAGACATAAATATGTGAGAAATCACTACTTTTCAATAATATATGATATTCATATCATAGATGGATTGATAAAATGTATCTATAGTTGCTTGTTTAGTTGCATATAACACTTTACTTAAAAATGTCTTAATATCATTGCTTCTCAGAAAAATTGCTCTATAGAAACATTTCTTAATATTATAGATATTACTTTCAAATGGAAGAAGAAGGAAAATATCGCCAACTGACCGTGAGAAGACATAATAAGCGTATAGAATAAATCAGCGAAAATACATGGTAAAACTCCCTCAGCCTTTTTCAAAAGTATGTTAAAATAAATTAGTGTAAGTAAACATCATATTTTGATGTGAATCTTCAAGAGGTATAAAAATAATGATCGCAGACGTCTGCAAATGACTGGCGTAAAAAGTACATCAATCTTGCCGTGACTGGGTACCCGTGATACTTTTATGGCACACGAATACTTTGTGGTGCTCGGATTTCTTGGACGAGGTATAAAAACAGTATCATCAAATAAATAGCCTGAGGTTTGAGGTCGATAAAATATATACCTATCAAAGATTTTTGGTAATCGATTTTCAGGAACGTGAAAGTAAAGTAAATTTTATAAGATCGTTTACTGATACATAATTACAATACTGATATTTTTAAAACTGCGCATCTGTAAACAAATAGTAAAAAATTGACATGTACAAATTTTCTGCAAAATGTAATTGTGTTGTGACTACAATAGTTGCTCTATGTGTTTTCTTGTCGCATTAATTGTTCCTATGGATAACATAGATAAAATTGATCCTCTTTTAATTTTTACTAATTGATAAAAATTCAAGCCAGACGGTCGCTTGATGGTAAGTGATGACGTCAGACTATGAACTTGATGACTTTTGCATGGTGGTAGGACACTATCTAGTGTCCGCCTGGCCAGCTACCACCCTCAAGTTAGAAAATCTGTCACCAAAACATCTAATGTGTTCCGGCAACTATCCTTGAGAGCCAGTTCCCATTCTAGGCCTAGCGTGCTAACCATCTTCGACCGCATCATCACTTACCGACAGGCGAGATAGTGGTCAAACGCTAGCCTATATGATATAAAAAAATAATAATAATGAAAGACAGCTTCGCTATGCAACATTCAATATTATTCACATACGGTAGTTTTTGATTTACAATTAATTTTTACAAATTTTTTCAGCAACTCATTTAAAATGTTGGCAATAAAAATACTTATCTGCAATATCACCTATATAAACTTGGCCCGCTTGACCTTGCCCACTGCCCTTTGTGGCGATACAAAAGAAAGGGCCTTCTTTGTAGCACAATACAACCTGTTTCAGGCGGCTCAGGCGTTAGGCTTTATCCACACTAATCTGCGATAAAGAACTGAATACTCCCGCTCGTAGTGGCAAATTTACATTAAAACATTATAATGAATAATAACATTTTAAGTACAATTACATTATGTTAGGTCCTTAGCTGTACAACATGCTGTACATCTGTACATCAAACACAACTTCGAGAAAGAAATCCAGAGACGAATTCGGCTGGATTGGGCAGCATTTGGGAAACTCCGTCGAGTCTTCTCGTCGCCTATACCACAGTGCCCAAAGACAAAAGTCTTTAACCAGTGCGTCCTACCTGTCATGACATACGGAGCCGAGACGTGGACACTCACGGTTCGACTAGTCCACCAGTTTAAAGTCGCTCAGCGAGCTATGGAAAGAGCTATGCTCGGTGTTTCTCTGCGGGATCGAATCCGGAAAAGTAATTCGCCAGAGAACTAAAGTGATCGACATAGCTCAGCGGATTAGCAAACTGAAGTGGCAGTGGGCTGGTCATATCTGCCGTAGGACCGATAACCGTTGAGGCAGACTGGTTCTAGAGTGGAGACCGCGAATCGGCAAACGTAGCGTAGGACGCCCTGTGACTAGGTGGAGCGACGACATACGCAAAGCGGTGGGCAGTGACTGGAAACAAAGAGCCGAAAACCGAGCTCAGTGGCGTGTCTTGGGGGAGTCCTACGTCCAGCAGTGGACTGATACCGGCTGATTATGATGATGATGATGACGTCCTTAGCTAATAAAATGTTTTTTTTGTTTACATAAAATCATATTATTTTTCATGTTTGTGTTTGGGTAGTTAGGAACTTTCGTTGATAATTTATTAATTTATTGTATATGGCACAAATACCTAAATTCTTGTATAAAAAAATTATACTGTACTCTATACATATTGGGGATTCGAATGTTATTACTATAATAGTAATAATATTCGCAACCCTGATGTATGTTACAACATTAATGTATGTTACAACATTAATGTATGTTAATAAAACCAATGAATAAAAAACATAAAGGATTCATAAAATTACAATAAAATATGAATACTTACCTATATTATTATAATGAAACCTACTGCTAATATTTTAGTTCTCCTGCAGCAGAATAGCGTCAAAGTAACCGTGGTAGGTCTGATAAGTTTGAAACTCCCTGATTCAATAATACGGTCCAGATAAACTGACTTTTCAATAAGTAGGACTTTTGAGGTAATCGTATAGCGAGTTGTTTACCTGTCTTTGAAGCTGAAGAACTTCGATGATATTTGAATAATAGTGCATTGAATTATGGACTATCAAACAGACGGACGAAAAAAATATAAAATCAGTACAGTATCTAAGTCACCAAAATCCTTTCATACGAGTACTATCATTATCACCGCTGGCTTGTGGTGCCTCTGTATGGCTCAATGTGGTACAACCCTTTGTGTAGGTGTGTCGAGGACGTTAGCTTTTAAACGCAAGGACGTTGTTAGAGGAAAATTACGGACGGCGGACGACTTTAGAGTTCACCGTAGCTTTGTAATATAAGGGCATGCTACAAACGGTAGGTACTAACCATTTATGACGGCACTGCTTTATGAACGTCGTTACGTCAATAAAATTTCTCTTGTGCTTGTGAAAGTATAATTTTTGAAATTTTTACGGAGGTATACGGTATGATGATTGAAGTAATGTTCACTTGCCTAGATTTACTAAAGAATTTTCTGAAGCATTACGTATTACTTGTGTTGTATAACTATTATTTATTATGAATTACTTATTATGCAATAAACAATAAAATATTTATTCAAATACGTCAACATTCAACAATGTGTATTAGTGGTTATTTTTTACCTTTTCATTGAGCTTTTTTTAGTTCTGTAGTTCTACTACTCGCCAACAGATGGCGTTACGTATTCGTTAAACAAGAAGTTGTGGTGTATATTCATTATATTTCATATCAATTATTATTATATGTCAATTCACTTGTAAAAAGCCATAAAATATTATTGAAATATATGATTTGAGGAAATACATTTAACAACTTTAATATTCATAAGAGAAAAATAACATAAAACTAAAATAATTATAATTAAAATAAAACTAAAACATTTATTTTGAGAAACACGTAGAAAATATTAACACAATATTATTTAATATTTTACAGCTACAACAAAATAGCAAAGAATCAATAAAATGTAAAACAAAGATGAAAACTCATTAATTAAGATTTAATCATTTCGCAATATCAATCTGTTGCCTAAATTTTCATCATAACTCCGGACCACCGAGGTCTGATTCTGCAACCGCTAATTCAAAATTTGTATTAGTAACTTGTAGAAAACGCTTGTTTCCGTTCTAAATTTAGCCTTCTGACGGCGGAAACACCCACTCTCCCGTCGAGTTTGTCAAAATATAACAATTGATGGCTGCCTTACAGAAGGGTCATTTGTTTGTCCGATTCGGGCCAATCTACTACTGCCAAGCGGAATGTAAAGCTAGCTGAAATTAACAGTTGAAATTTCAATATTCTAAATTAGCTGTAGCTTTATAGTTTTATCAGCATTGCACTGCAGATATATACGTAATATATATAAAGCTTTGTTTTATACGTCAACACCTAAACACCAAGATAATAAAAGCGAAAGTTAGTTTATTTCTTTGTGACTTTTATCGTATTTGCTAAAACATTGCACATCAATATTTCCTGTGTATAATACAGAGAAATTTCCTACGACACAAGGTTTTTAATCTTAGTTTTAGCATGAAACATCTTGTCATTTTATGTATAAGCCCGAGAACTAATTTTGTAAAATGAATAGTTAATTAATGGTAACATTACAATTAATTAAATAAAATAAGCGATAGGCTTATTTAATTTAATTACATACATTAAGTGATATTTTTAAACCGATAAACAAAATTAGAGTTACACAAAAAATATAGCGAGAATAATGGGATAGACGAGGGTGAATCTGCGAGGCGCAGCTTGTAAATATCTAATTATTACAAATTCTATATAATTTAGAAGTCAGGTGATGGCCGAATGGTTAAAATGTTCAGAAGGGTCGACGACGTGGTGCCGGCACGTAATAGAATGTTATGTGGGACGCAGGTGGCCAAGCATAATGTTACAATCTTGACAGATTGCTAGCATTATATTGAGGTAAGTGATGGATCGATTACTTTTTTGCTATTATTAAACTCTTTTATAAAACACTGCTGTTTCCAAAAAAGTGGTTGCCGTTTTTAGGGTTCTGGCAAAAATCGAAACCCTTATAGATGAGTCGTGTCCGTCTGTCTGGTCTGGTAGGTAGATGTATTTTGTGAACCGCTTTACGATTTTTATACAATTCCAGGAACCGAGTTCAAACCGCCGTGCAACAATGGATTTTCTATCGAAACATTTATGTGCACTTTTCAGTGGCCCTCCGGTGAAGGAAAAACATCGTTAAGAAACCAACAACCCCCGCATGGTGGTAGGACAATATGTAGTGTCCGCCTGGCCAGCTACCACCCTCAAGTTAGAAAATTTGTCGCCAAAATATATATATATATATACTAGAATTGCCCCGCGGCTTTGCCCGCGTTAAAGACTTCTTTTTATTTACTTAAAACTTTTATTTTGTTAAAACCTTTCTATAATAAAAGACAATCAAAGAAGTAAAAGCCAAATCGGTATATATAGACCATATAAATTTTCACTTTTTTACCAAGCCCTTGCAAAAATCGTGCAACACGTATGTACTTATTTATTTGCGGAAGTACTTAAGTAAATCGAAAGGAATGTAATTAAAAAAAAAAGTTATATCTGGGGGGAATTATTATAAAATCCTTTCTAAGCTAGGATCTAGGATACCTACGTCATAACAACTATCTGCATTCTAAATTTCAGCGCAATCCGAAACAATATTGATTTTCAGACTTTGTTACTCACTTCACCCTTTTAGGGTGGCATTTTGAAAACGCCTGAAAATCGTATTTACAGAAGTACTTGTGTGAAATGTCGAATAAAATGACTATACAAACTTTGAACCCCCGCTTAATCCCCTTAAAGAGTGAATTTTGAAAAATCCGTTCTTAGCGGATACCTACATCAAAATAAATATCTGCATGCCAAATTTCAGCACAATCCGAAACAATATTGATTTCAGACTTTGTTACCCCACTTCACCCTTTTAGGGGTAGCATTTCGAAAAAGCCTGAAACACGTATTTACATACTTATTTATTTACTGAAGTACTTGTGTGAAGTTTCAAATAGAAAAGACTATCTTATCTTGTTTCTCCATACAAACTTTGAACATCCGTTTCATCCCCTGCAGGGGTAAATTTTGGAAAATCCTTTCTTAGAGGAAACTAACGTCGTAATAAATGTCTGCATGCCAAATTTCAGCGCAATCCGAAACAATATTGATTTTCACACTTTGTTACCCCATTTCACCCGCTCAGGGGTTGAATTTCGAAAAAGCCTGCAACACGTTATTACATATGTATTTACTGAAGCACTTATTTCGAATTTTCGAAGTTTCGAATAGAAAACACTATCTTATCTTGTTTCTCCATACAAACTTTGAACCCCTGTTTCATCCGCTTAAGGGTTGAATTTTAGAAAATCATTTGTCAGATGGAACTAACGTCGTAATAACTATCTGCATGCCAAATTTTAGCGCAAGCCGAACAAATATTAATTTTCAGACTTTGTTACCCCATTTCACCCTCTTAGGGGAGGAATTTCAAAAAAGCCTGAAACACATATTTATTTATTTTTTTACTGAAGCAGTTGTGTGAAGTTTCGAATAGAAAATACTATCTAATCTTGTTTGTCCATACAAACTTTGAATCCCCATTTCATCCCCTAAAGGAGTGAATTTTGGAAAATCCTTTCTTAGTACACGTTTACGTACTAAGACAAATATAACCTCTAAATTTCAAGTTTATACGATCAGTGGTTTAGGCTGTGCGTTGTCTGTCAGTCAGTCAGTCAGTATGTCAGGGCAAAGATTCTTATAGTATTAGATAAAAAAAAAACTAAAATTAGTTGGAACGACATATAGTAAGCAGTTTTTGAGATATAGCACATTTTCAAAACCGCAAATATTAACTTTGTTTTTCATAGTGTTTGTATGAAAAACAAAGTTAATTTTTCGCTAGCGAAAAATTATAGTTATGAAATCCTATACTGTGTTACGGAACCCTACTAGTGCGAATAGTTATAAATATGAAAATACGGGACTTATCGCGCCTAAAACATTAATCTTATTTAACTTGACGTTTTGACCAAGTGCCTACTAGTGCGAGTCCGACTTGCACTTGGACAGTTTATTTATTTTCATTTCATTTATTATTACTTTATACATAATTCGTGTTACTCACAGATATCATATATACAATAGATCTGTGGTGTTACTTATTTTAACCGACTTCAAAAAATGAGGTTTTTATGTTAGTTCGCGGATAACTTCGTTGTTTATGAACCGATTTTTATATATATATTTTTTGGAAATGAGATATCCCAAGGGTGGTACCATTGTAATTTCATCGAGATCTGATAAGTATCTCCAGAGATATGGAGATAAACACCTTAAACTTGGTACTGAAAATTAAAAGCGTGGCATTTGAAGTCGGTTCTTTTAGTTTTTTAAACGATCTAATTTTAGTTTCATCTGAAATCTAGTATTTGCGATAGTTATTTTTGTTCGAATGGATATAGCTGCGGTTTGGTTCCATCATAGAAATAGGAATAATAATTATTCCTATTACTATGGGTTCCATCATAGAAATAGGAATAATACTACCTTATTATTCCTATTTCTATGGGTTCCATATACATTTTATAAATATCAGATGGCATTCAAATATTGTATGGTTACGAACGCCCCAAACTTGCCTCGAAGTATTTGAAATAAGGAAAATGATCATATCAAAACAATTTTTATGCTAGACAGACAAGCGCTAGACTACCATTTAACCTAATGAGTATGAGTTTCTGATTAGTTTAAATTTTGATTTTAGAGATTTATCTCTATAGAATAATAAAAAATATCATCATTCAAATATAATATAATAATGATAAGTTTAGTGAGGTAATATTTTTTTTATTATTCCAACTTTTTTTTAAATTTTATATACTAACTATGTAAGTAGCACACTACAATAGCCTTGCTAACTCCTCCAACTAAACCAAATATGCTTGTGTCTGGAGTAGGTTGACGACCTCTCGATCGCCAGGACCCACGCCGCTATTGCCGCATTAAAAGTGAAATCAGTAAATGAATACAATCTAAAGTAAGCGACCAAATCTAAACCAACCAAACCCCGCTTCGAACACAAAAATATCTGAAGGAATAAAACTTACAAACCGCCATGCAGTAAATGCTAAGTAGGTAAGCAGCAACTTATTCAAGACGCGATCGTTATATGTATTGAAAGAGTCTATCCAATGCCCTGAGAATATATTCCAACGGGTGTTATTGGAAAAATCGAAACGACGCCTATATTATGAATGATACGCATGAATGCGCGATAACAGATCCCCGCTTTATTAAAAACACGAGTAGATATCCAATCGATACGTGTGTTACTCGCTATCGTCAGCACATGAAACGGGTTAAGGCATTTACGTTGTCTGATTTGAAATTGTAGATATCGTTTAATAAAACGGATGTTGATCGATATTTTTAAACGACTTCAAAAAAAGGAGGAGGTTTCTCAATTCGACCGTATATATACAATTTTTTTTTGTTTGTTCGCGGATAATTTCGTCGTTTATGAACCGATTTGGATGATTATTTTTTTGTTGGAAAAAAGATATCCCGAGTGTGGTACCATGGTAATTTTATCGAGATCTGATACGTATCTCTAGATATATGCAGAAAAACACCTCAAACTTAGTACTGAAAATTAAAAGCGCGGCATTTGAAGTCGGTTCTTTTAGTTTTTATTATAACTTTATATATGAGATTAAAGCAAGAAGTTGAGAGAAAGCGGCTGGAATTAATCAACAGAAGGGGTGTGGTTTCTCATCATGATAACGCTAGACCTCACACATCTTTAGCCACTTAGCAAAAATTAAAAGAGTTTGACTGGGAGGTGATAATGCATCCGCCGTATAGTCCTGACCATGCACCTTCAAATTTCCACATGTTTCGGTCTCTTTAGAATTCTTTAGGCAGTGTCAGGTTAACATCACCAGAGGACTGCCAAAACTACTCGTCGCGGTTTTTTGATCAGATGCCCCAAAATTTCTATAGCAATGGGATCATCTCCCTACCTACCTACAAGATGGCAAAATTTTATCGAACAAAATGGTACCTACATACATTAGTTAAATATAAATAAACTGTAATAAAAAATGTTTTAAATTTTCTTAAAAAATGCGAAGACATTTTTTCCCCAACCTATTACAAAGCCTTAAATACAGTACGAGTTTTGATAGCTTTTAAATGCACTCGAAGTCTTATGCCCGATGTTATTGTCTTATGTTTACTACAGGTGATGGAAACATTATATCAATGTTTCGTCTGACTTCCTACCAAAAAGTAGCTTACAAATATCAAGGAGAAAATCTGCCGCCATAACCTTACGATATTCTGGCAGCACACAGCCCGTGAAATTCGTGGTCCTGACGTTTTCACTATGTTCGACCACATCATCGTTTACCACCAGGTGAGATAGTGGTCAAACGCGAGCCTATCTTTATCTTTACATAGTATAAAACAAAGTCTGTACGCTTAGATCTTGTAAACTACGCAACAGATTTGTGGCTGTACCTTTAGAGACTAAGGCACCCAAGATACAGGCCTAGCCTAGTTTGAGGGCAATCGCTATACTATATCGGCTTACATTGTTCCTCTATTCTCTTTGATAGATCATATCAAATTGTTTTATATTGGTAATAAATGAATAAATTGATTTTAATGCGGCTTTCATCAATAGATAGTGATTCAAAAGGGATTGTAAACTTTAAACTATACCTAACACATAGTTATACCCACATATTAAAATACGGGACTTATCACGCTTAAAACTTTAATTTTTTTTTAACTCGACGTTTTGACCAAGTTGCATTAATCGTGGTCACGAGACGACTAAAATGTTGTGAGATTCAAGAGGGATGTTTATAATCAGAATTAAGCGCGGGCAAAGCCTCGCGGCGCAGCTAGTACTTTATTATTAATTTTATATTTTATATCTGTAAATTTTTTAATTATGTTTTATTGACGTTCATAAGTGTACTTTGTGTACGTACATGCAATAAAATAATTGAATTGAATTGAATTAAAATATAAAAAAACTCAGTATACTCGTAACAACCTAGAACATGTAGAATTAGCTTTATATGTGTTAGTACTAGAAAGTATGCATCCTGACATTCCTGACAAACAGTCTCGTAGCTCCGTAGCAGTTGTCTGCGTAGCAGTGTGTGGTTGCTTTTATAGATTGTTATTATTTATCTTTTAGTATTGTTGGCTTTTATAACAATAGCTGATACTACGCTTAATAAAACTAAACTTCACATATTATCATCAATATTATAAATGCAGAAGAAGATATTATACACCGTCTTTGCAATCTTACCGCATCAGTTCGCTTCAGACGAGAAGTGACAATTTCATTCGAAACTCAGGTTGAGAATATATGGACTAGGTGCGTGAATTAGAGCTGGTATATAACTTTAACGTTCTAAAAATAAGATTGAAGATCATCAATAAATAATATGAATCGATCAATTGCAAAACAAAGACAATTTAATTGATAATAAACTTTGAAATACTCCGCTCTTCGTTATGAGGAGTTACAATCAAAATGAAAACATATCGAATTTGCCGATGTTTTCACATTTCAAATAAGTTCGTAAAGTGTGTATTCGCTTGGAAACTAATCGATTAGTTTCAAATTGAAGGCCATGGTACGGATTATTCACTAGCAAAGGAAATACATGTATTTTAATAAAAATACAGTAAACTTTGTATGTTCTATTCATTTGTTTTCTGGATGAATTTAAAATTTAGTTACAAATTATGGCGAAGTTTTCATTTATCATATTTTTTAATAAAAACGAGTTTAATACTTACGCTATTAAATTTAGTACTGATGCATCCTTCATTTATGAATGTGTATTTTTCAACCGACTTCCAAAAAGAAGGAGGTTCTCCATTCGTCTGTATATATTTTTTTCATTTTTTCTTTTTTTTTGTGTGTATGTTACGCGATTATTCCGCCAATTCTGAACCGATTCGTATGACTTTTTTTGTAATCGGTAGGGTACGTTTTCGACGTGGTCCCATTGTAATTATAATGAGCATATAATAAGCATCTCCAGAGATATGATGATAAACGTCTCAAACTTGCTACTGAAATTTACTCGCGGGGTATTGAAGTCGATTGTTTTAGTTTTAAAACTATCTAAATTATATATGTTAAAGATTCTTAATTCCACGGATCGTTCAAAAAAACCTATGTAATCCTTAAAATCTGGCACCAGCTTGCACCAAAGACGCCCTGTTTTTTTTAACATTGCGATACGAGATATAACCGGGGAATCCACACCAATATTAAAGATGTAGAAATCAATATAATTCATTGCTTCATTTTCAAAGTCAAGGGGCCTTGGGTGATGTAATAAAATATAGCATTGGAATAGCTTATAGGCTATTCCCGTTGTCAAATATCCTGTCCTAATTTTATAATAGTAAAATTTTACAATATTAAAATAAATTAAACGTTTAAAACTGTTTTAAGCACAAGCTTTTTGTAAAGACGTTATCACGTATGATTAAAAGCATTAATAATAACAATACAGTCCAAATTCGCTCACCTACCATTTGTTATTACAAAGTTCCAGTCCCTACAGCCTGGCTCCATCATCAGGTCAGCTCATCATCATCATCATCAACCTATACTAGGCTACTTCTAGACATTGGCCTCTGCAATTGCAAGCCACAAACACGATCCTCGGCTAATGCAGCTCTTGCCAGCTACCTTGCGAACATCATCGCTCCAGGTAAGCTCAAATGTTACCATATTATTTCATTGTGACCGAAGATACTAAATCTGAGTCCAATCAAACTTTAGGAAGTGATTCTAATTTCGTTCCTAAGATTTGATCCACACAAACATACATGCTTACATACTAACACGACAGGTTAAACAAAAGCTTGTTAAAGTTTGTAATTAGGACATAGGATATTGGACAACGCAGGAATGTTCATCAAGAACACTCTGTGCTAACTTTTATGTTTGACATTCAGTTTATTGACTAGAGTAATAATTTAAAGAATTGCACCCATAAATTTTCTGAAATAAATATTTTTGAATGATTTGTAGGGAAAATCATAAAGGGTTTCGTAAATTGAATCTTCTGGAATATTTTATTCCTTGAAAAATTTACTAAAATACAATAGGGTAAAAACCTTTTAGTATACAGCCAGTACATATTATTATACAGAAATAAAAACACACGAAGTATTTTCATACGATGTTAAAAAAAAAAGTAATTCCATTAGATATGCTGATATTGGGATTTTAATTGAAAAGTAGCGTGTACCGTGTAACATGTTTTCGATTATGTTTGGTGACACACATTTTTGCACCATGAAAATAAATGATTATATTACTTAACTTTCTATTTTATGCATTATGGAAATTCGATTTTTTATACAACAAATACTAATTTGGAAAAGTAAACACAAATCATACCACATTATGGACATTAGTGGTTAAACGCTAGCCAATCAGAACTTTAAAAAAATATTAGGAAGAAAATATAAAAAAGGAAGAATGATTATTATTCCTTTTTTTATAGTGCATATTTTTTGCTGATTTGAAGTTTATATATATAGAAAATTATTTATTATTACACCTCATTGCTAAAAAAATAACATATAGAAAGGCATTCATTTATTCATAATAAAATAAAAATATTATAAGCTTAAAGCAATGCGCATGTCAGACTCCACAGTATTTATATTGTTATCCGTTTCGAATTAGGAATTCTAGAAACTCTTCTATTGAGATTTTATCAATATAGTATATATTTTAAAGTTTGTAACGGCTATTATCACGTATAAATTTTATTTACGTGATAATAGCCGTAAACTTTCACGATAACTTTAATAATCAATATATATATTTCTATTTTTTTACTTCTAATAGGCGTTCTCTAGCGTTTGACCACTATATCACCTGTTGGTAAGTGATGATGCTGTCGAAGATGGTAAGCACGCTAGGCCTAGAATGGGAACTGGCTCTCACGGATAGCTGCCGGAACACATTAGATGTTTGGCGACAGATTTTCTAACTTAAGGGTGGTAGCTGGCCAGGCGGACAATAGATATTGTCCTACCACCATGCAGGGGTTGTTGGTTTCTTAACGATGTTTTCCCTTCACCGGAGGGCCACTGTGAAAAGCGCACATACATTTTTCGACAGAAAAATCCATTGGTGCATAGCGGGGTTTGAACTCGGTACCTCTGGCATCAAAGCCGACCGTTCTCCCGATTACGCCACCGGGCCTTTAGAATTCTCTCTATGGTTACACACTCAGTAAATAACATATTTATATTAGATTTTATATTTACAGTATATCCTTCGCCGTAGAATCGATTCGTTTTCTTTTGTGTGCTATTTTCATTCGCTAACGTCTGTCTAATGTAGTGAACCCCTAAAAATATACTTATCCCTACATTTAATTAGCCACCTAAAGGACTAAGTTAGTAGAACCGTAAAGGCCTCAGTTTACGATACATCCGCTGCCCGTCATCAAGAAGAAATAAACCCGGCTCGTCAATCATTCCATCTCAGAAGCTGGACGCGGGATTTTTCTTTGTTTTGCCGCAGACTAAATTGATGGCGTTTACCCAGACTAAAGAAAGGGTAACCCTTTGTTGTTATCACGGAAATTACAGCATTACGGTTTTATATCGGATGAAAATATGCTGGTATTGTTATTTTTCTTTATCGTATAGGCTAGCGTTTGACTACTATCTCACCTGTTGGTAAGTGACGATGCGGTCGAGAATAGTAGCACCCTAGAACTAGAATAGCACTCAAGGACAGCTGCCGAAACACATTAGATGTGATGGCAATAAGTTTCCAACTTGAGGATAGTACTTAATAATGCTTAGTAGCTGGCCAGAGTGATACTTGACAGTGTCCTCCCACTTAGATTTTATTAAAGATTAGATTAAAGTCAGCTGTCCTACAAATGTCTTGAAACGGAAGACTGAAATGAAACTTCATTGCGGTCTTCCATTTTTAGGCAAACACGATTCCATCTTAGACCACATCGTCACAAAACATCTCAGTTTATTTAAGTACTTGTTTTTCCGGCATAAAAAATACCAATTGGCGACTTTTTTGTATGATGCAAAAGAACAAATCTTAGCTAGCTAACAAACCAGTGACAAAACTCTTTAAACCTTAGGGTCAGTTCACGCCGCGACGAAACGCGACGCGACGTGTCGCTTGTGGTTTCGCGCCATGCAACGAGAAGTCGCGTGGCGCAGCGCGGTGCAGCTCAAAGACGCTCGGCGCGGCCGAATTATCTCAATGACTTGCATATATTTTTGTTTAGTAAATAAAGTTCTATTTTGTATCACGCGGCTTCCCGCTGCGCCAAGCGGAGCAGCTTGAAGCGGCCAAATTAACTCAACGAAATTTGTATCTTTTAAAAATTACCTTAAATTTACAAGAAAAATCCACAAGTATCTTAGACAAATTCTAACATAACTAGAAAGTAAACATTATTCATGCATGTTCAAATCCTGAACGACGGAGGCAGCCGCCTGTTCATCTTGAATAAATAACGAAATAACGCCTCACCACGCAGAATTAATATGCGATTATTTTAGACTGAGATCCTTCCAGATTAACTTAATACATGCTTACAACTGCTACATATTTTGGTAGGATTAGGTTAAAGTGCTTATAAATATTGCAGTAGAAATGTAGAGCGTACACTTGTCAATTTAGGTGGGCATGAAAGCGTATTTATCGTAATTGGGACAGTAAAATGCACAGTAGTATGTATCGTACAAAAAATTGGTTATTAGCAAGTAGTTATTAACACAATGGAGTTTAGAGAGCTAGTAGTTATTAGCAAAAAATTAACTTTGTTTTTCATAGTGTTTGTATAAAAAACAGTTATATTTGCGCTATTGAAAATGTTCTATATCTCAAAAAATTATATCTCGTTCAAACCAATTTTCGTTGAAAGTGTTTATTAAGATATACAGCATATATTTCTTTTAGATTTTTCACTCTCTTACTTTAAAAGTTAGAGGGGGCGACACACATTTTACCACTTTAGATGTGTCTAACTATCAAACGATTGACTTTGAGAAAAAATTGATGATGAATAATTCGATCTAAAAAGAAAACGTGCTGGTGTTAAGATAGCAGACGGCAGTGAGACGAGACGATGAACAACCTTCGTAGCACAACTATCAAAATCCGTCTTACACCAAATATCATGCTGAAACTCGTCGAAAATTGGCAACATATATCGGCCAAGGCCACGGCCACGGCCAGAACCAGTGGTCACACATTTAGCGCCACTCAGGGATGATCACGTGTAGGATTAAGTAGCGGCGTAACATAAGCGGGTAACAATAGCCTTCTTGTATTCTGTGTGGGTGGCAGGTGCATAATATATCGATGACTGACTTGCTGCCAAAAAGTAGCTCACCACCATCAAGTAAAAAATGTGCCATACCCTTACGGTGTTCCGGCAACACATAGCCCTTGAGAATCAGAGTATTCTAGGCCTAGCGTGTTCACCATCTTCGACCACATCATCGCTTACCACCAGGCGAGATAGTAGTCAAACGCTAGCCTATATAAAAAGCCTTTAAAAAAATGTTTTAAGTAGTTTAATTAAAAAAAAAATTTGTTCACAATACCTAAAGGGTTGTGTTACCGTTTGTGTTTATAATATTTCCTAACATAATATTTGCCCGCCAAACTTCATCTCAGACTTAACTACTTAACTCCAGGATCCATTTAACCCGGTGTATTGACTCGCCGGATTAGAGGAATCAGAGCAAGATGCAATAATTAGTTTTCTTGTTTGTTTCCTACATTTATTAGTTCTTCAACTCTTTTATATATCTCTATGCCATGTTAGATATTCTGGAACAAATTAAATAGCTTGTGAAGTAAGCGATGATATGGTTTTTCTTTTTGTCACAAGCATATACTAGCTACAAATTTAATATTACGAGTATCATGGACATTATAATTGCAAAAGTCAGTTTATTTGTTACCTCGATACAGATAAGCGGTGTGGACTGTTTGACTGGAATTTTGTACAGGGATTGATTAGTCTAGGAAACATTTTATTTATTTTAGTTTGAAAGTTTTCGCGAAAATTATTCATTTTAATGTGAACGTACCGGCTTTTGTTCGCGTGTATTTACTTCTTTTTACGAAGCGCGGACATTACGACGTGCGTTACCGCCATCCTAGCCGCTCCCAGACGATGACCTACGTAATAGGTTGAAACCTGGTCGGAGCATATCCGAAGTAAATAAACAAAAGCCGGTACGTTCACATTAAAATTTTATTTATTATCGGACAAAATCGTTTTTAGCATAATTATGCTAAAACGATTTTGTTAATTGCAATAATAACGATTAATTAATTATTATGTTTCTTTGAAGTGTTACATACTTTATATTTTTTTTAAATAAATTGTTTACATAACAGCATAAATTATTTACATAAGTTGTATGTTGTAAATTATATTTGTAAATATTTGATGTAAATAAAACATTTTTGATGTTTATTTTTATTATTAAAGCGGCTTATTATATTTTTATTACCTAGACTAACCGAACAACGCCAAACATCTAATGTGTTCCGGCAGCTATCCTCGAGAGCTAGTTCCTATTCTAGGCCTAAAGTGCTTACCATCTTCGACCGCATCATCACTTACCAACTGGTGAGATAGTGGTCAAACGATAGACTGCGATGTGTATCTTTATGTGAAGGGTGTGTGAGAGATAACAGAATTTCATTAATTTATGTATTGAAACAACTTGACTGGTGAAATGCAATTTGGCATTAAGTCCCCCATGTACCTAATACCTAATTTTGTGTGTGAAAAAGTAAACATTATTAATAGATAAATCAAAGAAGTGTAATCATCCAAAGCACTGCGTACCCAACACTTAAACACCCAAAGACATCCACATCAAAACAATCAGAGCCCGCCCGCCACCAGTTGCCATTGACACTGATTATCATTCAAATCACAAAAAGCACTCACTACAGAGATGCATGCAAATTAAGTAAAATGGGGACTATGGCGCACACTGTCGCAAAGGGAGTCTCTCAGGCTAAGGGCCCTCGGTAGACTGACTAATTAGTAGCGTCGGCATGGTCGCGGCAAAAATAACATTCAGCATTTTTCAATTCTAAGTCTAGGTATTCGTTTAATTTTTTTTTAGTTTTATTATGGCTTCACATAATTAGTATATTTAGCCAGTGTCAAGTATTTAAATTATTCAAGTTTTTGTGAATTCAAGTCATGAAGCTGAGTCAGTCATATTTCAGGTCAAGTTGTTGTCATAGTATAGTTCAAGTATATAGTAATAACCCTCAGTAATGCCGATTTTTTCAGTAATGACGAATTTACTGAAGATTTCTGTGGAATATTGGTGAGAACGCAAGTAGCATGTTTTACAACATTGTGTTGTTTCCTTACACTTGTAAATATTAACTGGCACTTAATGGTTAATAATGCACATCCATTATAAATTAACTCGTGAAAGAAGAAGCTTTAGGAAAAAATAAAATGAGAGCACACACTTTTTCACGTACCCGCCAAAACTCCATTCGTTATATTAATAGTGTTTGATGGCGAGTAGATTACGTAAGTCACAAAATATAGTATAGTGAATGTGTCTAGAGTACAATCGCTGCATTCGAGATCCAACATAGTCGTCTTTTGCTGTTTATACCATCTCCATGTATGTAGTACATGTTATCTACTATTATAGAAAAGTATTCATTAATAATATTATCTCACCTATTGTTAAGTGACGATGCAGTTGATAATAGTAGCATGCTAGGCCTAGAATGAGAACTGGTTTTCAAGGACAGCTGCTGGAATGTCTAATCTAATGTGTACATATTTAGACGACAAATTTTCCAACTTGAGGGTGGTAGCTGGTCAGCTGGATATTTGGCAGTGTCCTACTACCATGCAAGGGCCTTTACTAGATTGATACAAGCATGCTCAAAACACTGTATACTACCAGCTTACTAATCCGGGGGCTTCTTAGTTTGTTGTCATTTTAGGGTTCCGTACCCAAAGGGTAAAACGGGACCCTATTACTAAGACTCCGCTGTCCGTCTGTCTGTCTGTCTGTCTGTCTGTCTGTCTGTCTGTCTGTCTGTCTGTCTGTCTGTCTGTCCGTCTGTCTGTCTGTCTGTCTGTTTGTATGTCTGTCTGTCCGTCTTTCACCAGGCTGTATCTCATGAACCGTGATAGTTAGACAGTTGACATTTTCACAGATGATGTATTTCTGTTGCCGCTATAACAACAAATACTCAAAACGGAATAAAGTTAAAAATAATAGAGGGTCCCCGTACAAGAAAGGTATTTTTACGGCATTTCACGCCATCTATGAACGCTTAGTTAGGTAAACGTTCCATAGATGGCGTTATATTGAAATGTCGATCCCTAACTCCTTTGTTAGACGTTAAATGGCATTATAAGAAATAAAATGTTTATTATTTATTATTTTTTGCTGGCGAAAAATGATAGTGGTATTTTTTGCTCGATCTTATAAAATACTGTAGTGTGGTACGGAACCCTACTAGTGCGAGTCCGGCTTGCACTTGGCCAGTGTATTTAACTATTTATTTAACTTTTATATATTTATTTACTGTCTAGTATATTGTGGGACCTTAATTCAGATAACTTAGACTTTATGTAGCCTTCCAAATTCTAAACTTCAAAGTAGTCAATAAGATAGAACATTAATTAACACACATAATAAGAACCTTTTATTCTATAGACTTCTTAGAAATAATAAAAGAGTATTTCATTTTATAATCTGTAAATATATTTTTCTATTAAAGCACGGCTACGGCAGTGGAAATACTGATAAGTTAACATACCCCATGTTCAGGATACCCTAAGGAGCCTACGTTTAGCCTACTGTTCCCTTCAGTGCAGAGTCAATGGAGTAGAAACATGGAACGTCGAAGATAACCCTGCACCTGAGCCACAGACATTAATTACAATAGACAGCACATCGACCAATTTTTGGTACGACTTGGGGAAAACTATGAATGTAGCTTTTCATGTAATTTATCTCAGAACTTTCGGTTTCGGTGACCAATTATGGTATTTATCTTCAACAAGATATGTTACAATTGATAAATGCCATATTAATTATATAAAGATCCCGACGGTTGTGTACCGTACCTTCAGAAATACAGAAAGGAAGATCTCGCACAAGCACTACTTGCGTGGCATCTAATTGTTCGCTTTTATTATTAACGTTATTATTAATATTTTATAGCCTTTATTTCCATTACCGGTGAGCATGTATAAAGGCGCTCATGAAAGTGGATGAAGCGAAAGAGGTATATCTGGATCGTTGCATGTGGAAAAAAGTAGTATTTGCCTATCCCAAACGGAAAAAGTCATGAGTTTAGAGGAATTATTTTTTGAAAAAAAAATCAGTAATTGCAATCGGAAAAATTGCCGCGACCGTATGTATTCAAAATGACAATTCTGAATCTGAATGAATAAAATGAGAATAACTCCTAATCTCATGTCAATAAAATAAAATAAAAATTTGATTATTGACACTTGGCATTACGGGGTATCTTGTTCAGTCCACGTCTGTGAACTGGGTCCTATCGATTGGAAGGGATTGACCCTGCAGCGCCCTACATATACGTCGTTTACGAAAATAATGGATATTAGGTATGTCCCCCAATTCGCATGGGTGGAAAAATGGGAATTATGATTGGATATGTTTTATTAATGAATATTGAAGTACAGTGTGCATTTACGACACCAAGGCACTCGTATCATGGTGTAAATTTCAAAAACCCTTTAGAATAAATTAATTTTGTTGTCAATTAAGTTAATATTGTTTGCAGGTAGTTTAAATGTTCACAAAATAGGCATTATGTTATACAGTGTTTTTCAATGACATGAGTAGCAAATAACCCACCTGATGGGAAATGGTCACCGTCGCCTATAAACAATTGCAACACTTGCAACATTAGGTGTGTCACTCATGCGTTGCTGACCTGTCAAAATTCTTTTAACGCCTCTTTTGAAGGACTTTATGTACTCTGTGGAAAAACAGCAGATTGGAGCTCGTTCCACATTATACAAGTGTAAGGAAGGAATGACCGCTTGAATCGAGATGTGTGCTAAGTCAGTCTTGATAATATTATCAATGATGAGCATGTTGTCTATGGCGAGAGGTGCTATGGTAAAATCAGGATGCCTGGTATTTTTTTTTTAAATTATATAAGATCGTTTAAAAAACTAAAAAAAACCGACTTCAATGACACGCTATTAATTTTCAGTACCAATTTTGAGGTGTTTATCTTCATATCTCTGGAGATACTTATCAAAACTCGATAAAATTACCATGGTACCACAGTTGGGATATCTCTTTTCCAACAAAAGAAGAATAGTCAAAATCGTAAAAAAAAAAATATATACGATCGAATTGAGAAACCTCCTCCTTTTTTGAATTCGGTTAAAAAGGGCATGCAAAACTCTGTATTGTCATAATATTGAGCGTCATTGCACTGCACTGGAGCTGTTACTATACTGGACTCTTGTTTAGTTTTTTTTTACTGTAATTCACAATGCATCGATCGGTTGCTTTTGACATTTAAATTTAAAAAATCAGTGATTTCGCGACAAAATAGTTCACACAGATTTATCAATATTCAAAATTAAAAGTGAAGCTTTTAAATCAGAATAAGTTTTAGAATGATTGAGAATCAGAGGCTTCTCAAAAAGCCGAACAAATGAGTCGAACAATAGGAATCTGCTCTCATGTTTTTGTGTCATACTCAAACAAACAGATAAATAATTAAGATAGGTACTTATCAGAGGCTTACTTATCAGCTTACTACTGAAAATTATAAGATAATTTAAAAACTATTATTTATTAAAGATAATTTAACAACTGACTTCAATGCCCCGCGAGTCAATTTCCGTAGCAAGTTTGAGACGTTTATCGTCATATCTCTGGAGATACTTATCAGATCTCAATGAAATTACAAAGGGACCACGTCGAAAACGTACCCTTTGTACTATTCATTATTCTGTGACCCTACCGATTACAAATAATACAAATAATCATTCGAATCGGTTCACAATTGACGGAGTAATCTCGTAACATACACACAAAAATCATACAGACGAATTGAGAACCTCCTTCTTTTTTGGAAGTCGGTTGATAATATACCTATACACGTATATTTGTAAGTACAGACATAATCATAACATGAATATGTAATTGCATTCAGTTATGCGGGTCACACAACGTGTAGAACTAGATACGAGAAATTAGTTAATGAAAACATATTTTTGGTAAAATGCTCTCTCCAAGTAGAATAACCAATTAGTTCATATCCTCGATACATAATCTAAAACAGACTGGGTGGAGAGCTGAATTTACGACCCATATTACTGATAACATCATTATTTGTATTGTTTTTGTGGTATATTGCAAATAATAATATCAGATACGATCTTATTGGATGTAATGTGCACGGTACACTCATAAAGATATTATGTTTTGGAAGGTCGATTGGTTCTACGACAAATATACTGAGATTTTAGTTTTATAGTTATAGTGAGTTTGAGTCACGATTATAAATTATCGACATTTGTTAAAATTATCAATATTATATATTACAATTATATATATTATATTCATATATTTATTATATTATATTACATATTATAGTTATATAATATTATTTATGTTAAATTATCAACATTTATTGTCGACTGTCTCGAACTAGGTTTCGTGCATGTCCGTGCTATAGTGCATACTTCAATCAATCAATGAATCAAATTATTTATTTATTTCAAGCAAGTTCGCGACGACCACTTTCCACGTAAACTCCCGAGGAAGTGCATCCACGAAACCTAGGTCGAGACAGTTGACAACAAATAGTAGTGAGTATAATGGTCGTTACTTTTACAATCAAATATATCATATACTGTGTGTGAGAGTGAAAGACTGAGAGTACTGAGAGTGTAGAACACTTTTTGTTAGGCGTAATGTGAGATGACGCACTTTAGGTGGAGCTATGATACATGCAAACTGAGTGGCAGGTTGGAAACGAAGAGCCTAAGAACGACTCAGCAGTGGACGGATGTTGGTTTATAATGAAAATAATACTCATAAATCCTATAGATAGATATATTTCACACTCGAGCTCTTGTTGGCTAGTCATTTTAACATACGAGTGCATACATAAACAATATACAAACGAACTGAGTAGGTACTGCCTCCTTTTAGGAATGGGATCCAATACTTTGAATGTTGGCAAAGACACAAAACTCAATATAAATAAGAAAATAAAACAGTAACAAATTTCCAAAGATAAGTTTCGTAATAAATAAGCAACATTTTCAATAGACCGATACTATCAGACACGACTATTTCTCCATAGCTAATGAATAGTGACCCTCGAATAAATCAGCTGCTAAACAAACACTTGAAATGTAGTTCAAATGGAGCCTCTATTTGTTTTAGCCATTGAGCTATACACACTTGTACAATTTGGAGGACACTGTTAGGTTATTTGTTAGCACATGAAACTACGATTTTCACCGAATTAACAGTTTTTTTTTAAACTTACTGACGCGAACCTACTGAGATTTCTATGTTTATTTATTAATTTTTAGCTTAAATATTTATTATTATATAACCATTGCGTTCATTTTGAAAGCCATCTATTGACTCTCCAGGAACTAATCCTCATTGTTCAACGTTTACTTTACGAACACTTCGACGATAGAAACCCACGCTAGCCCCACAGAATACATCTAATTCATGGTTTTTGTGTCTATGCCACTAATTTATTGAGTAGTTAAAACAGTCTTATCGCTGTTTTGCTTATCTTGAAAGTAAGCCCATAAAAGCAAGGACGAGCTGTAGCAGTTTGTAACGATCGGAAACCCAAAAGTCCTTCAACGGGTGTTTCACCGCTACTCTACGCGAGGAATTCTCAGGCCAATATATGGCAGTCCTGTCGCTAAAAGCGGGCAGTTGCATAAAGAGGAATAAAAATAAAAAACGCTTAGCACCAGGCGAACTCCAGTCCTACTGGTCCAGATAGATAAAAAAATAAACTTACCTCTTGGACTAGATTAAAACTAACTATATCCCACCCAAAAAAGGTAACAACTTCTACCTATTTCACCCCTATTCTAACCGAATCCGATAACCTTGTCCTAAATAGCTGATAGATACGCAGGAAGAATCTGATTTACATTGCTTACCTAAAGAAGTAAATCAGGGTTTTGGGATTCCAAATAAATTGTTGCCATTAATATTCTGTCTGAACGTTTCTTTATTTTCTAAAAACGATGGCGGCTTCATTAGCGAGGAGTATAATTTGATAACGCTTGGCGTTTTGTAAATATGTTGAATTGTGTCAATAATATAGGCGATCAAGCGCATGTCGGGAAAAGTGTTACGGGGTTTCGTTATTGTGACAAACTTTCAAGATAAAGTTTTATAATCAACTTAAGTTTCGGTAAATTCATAAACTTCGAATCTTAGGTATCTATTTTTCAAGATTTAGGGCCAGTTGGAGAATGGTCGGCTTTGACGCCATAGGTAACAAGTTGAAATTCCTGTAGTGCTCCAATGAATTTTTCTTTTGTATTTATACATTTTGAATGTATGTGCGTATTTTACAATGGCCCTCCGGTGAAGGATAAACATCGTTGTACAGATAAACAAATATACCTACACGTCAAACTTGTAACACCCCTCTCTTGCTGTGGATTACTCACAGACCTAGGATATCAATACGTTATAAGTTAAATCCTAGGCCTCCATTACTATTATATTATATGACATTTTTGACTATCTTATAAAAGAAGGTTTGATTAAATGTTGTTTTATGTAACTAGCTGTTCCACGTGGCTTCGCCCGTTTTTAACCGACTTCCAAAAAAGGAGGTTTCTCAATTCGTAATATATTATATATATGTTTGTTCGCGGATAACTTAGTTGTTTATGAACCGATTTTGATAATTCATTTTTTTGTTGGAAATGAGATATCCATAGAATGGTACCATAGTAATTTCACCGAGATCTGATAAGTATCTCCAGAGACTGGACAGATATGGACATAAACACCTCAAACTTGGTACTGAAAATTTATAGCGCGGCTTTTGAAGCCGGTTCTTTTAGTTTTTTAAACGATCTTATATTTGTTATGTATTTTTTATCTATATACATTTAGCGTTTGAGAACTATCTCGCCCCAAGGTGGCGACGGTGTGGTCGAAGATGGTAAACACGTATGTGTAAAAACCTCCTTTGTAGAAGTCGGTCAAAAGTCCAGGACATAAAATATCTAAGTATATAAATTGTATTTAAATCCGTTCAGCTGTTTTTGCGTTTGTATAATAAACATAAATATATTTACGGTCGAATTGAGAAACCTCCTCCTTTTTTGAAGTCGGTTAATAAGTAGGATCTTCATTCATCTCTTGGATGTGTGGACCGATTTACATTTATATATTCATCTATCAAAAGAAGTTAATTTGGAGATTCATAATCATAAAGTCATCAATATTCGATGAAGAGCTCTAGAGATGTAATTCTATTACGAGTATCTGAACACTGTCTGCGCAACATTAAAAGTCGATTCATTTTAATAAGATCGTTTAAGAAACTAATAATAACGGACTTCAATGCCGCGCTATTAATTTTTAGTACCAATTTTGAGGCTCCATATCTCTGGAGAGAATTATCAGACCTCGATAAAATTACCATGGTACCACACTTGGGATAATTCCAACAAAAAAATAATAATCAAAATCGGTTCATAAACGAAGAAGTTATCCGCGAACAAACATTAAAATATATATATATATATATATATACCGGCGAATTGAGAAACCTCCTCCTTTTTTTGAAGTCGGTTAAAAACTTTAATTATAGTAGTAGTAATAAGCCTTGTAACTATAAGTTTGTGTTGTAAACATGCAAGCAACAAATAAATGAAAAGTTATGGACAAACATGCTATGTTTGTTGTAAACCATGACGTGCAAACAAATGACGTGCTCGAGTCCTTTTTGTGTTACTTTCACTGCAATTTATTTCGTAACTGAATTAAAATTCAGAATGTGGACGGGCTGTGGTGACACGCGACGTGGAGAGCGGATTATATGAAAAAGTGGCACTGCATAGGGATTATAAATGATGGTAAGCGAAGATAATGTTTTATATTATCCACGATGCCATGACCATTTTTTAGTTAATTTTAAAACTTAATTTATGTTTTTTTTTTTATTTTAACAATTGACTTTTAAATTATAATGATGGACGGGAGTGGTTTATTCACAGATAGAAAAAGTAAAATCAAAGTGTATTTTTCTATCCAGTTTAATTTTTCGTAAATAATGAACGTATTTATCATTTGTCATATTATATTCAACTAATATATATATCCATGTCGCCAAATATGCAGTTGTGCAATCCACCGAGCGATACTCAAAATGGACCGCACGGCGGCACTGCTTCGTGGGATCAGCAAAATCAGCACATCTATGAAGCTTCATTATTTATACCTTTGTTTTATAAAATCACGGTACATTTCACATCAAACAATTATCACGACTACTTAAATTGTAAAAGTATTTTTTTTAATAAATACATTTTCTTAAATATATCGGTTTTTATGAGTCTTCAACGGCGCGTCCAACTTTTAAATATTTTATTGTTTTGTGCGTTTTTTAGTCTATGTCAGGGGTTCCCAAACATATAAGTATCACGCCTCCCTACTGCTTAAAATGGGGCAGGGCTCAGCAAGTAGCAGCAAGTGGGCTCGCCAAGCAATTGCAAAATAAAATAAGGGTATAATATACAAGGTTATTCCTACTTGAGGCGATACCTGAAAGTAAATCTATCCCAATAGTTTTTAAACCATGTTATATTTTTCGTCAAAAATGTAAAAAAAATGTGAATGCTTAGACGCCGTTAGAAGCTGCGCCCCCCTGTAGATGTCTTCCGCCTCCCTAGTGGGGCGCGCTCCCCACTTTGAAAACCAATGGTCTGTGTTAAATATGATGACACTGTTATTGTAGGCAAGGTACAAGTTTCTTAAAACGATCTTACGAGACTGCTCTTAATTTTAACATCTATATATATATTAAATCGAAAGTCCTGACTGACTGACTGACTGAGATATCAATGCACTGTTAAGCCGCTTGTCCTGACATGATATATGAGAGACATGATATTTGGAGGGTATGTTCTTTGTGAAAAGTTTTTCCAAAATCATCCCTAACGCGTTTGTATGACTGATTGTTGTTGAACTTACTGATACGTGCAGTCTAATCCGTTGGTCTTAGAGACATAAAAGAGGATTTAGAGGGTGTTGTAGGTATCCACTAAGAGAGGATTTTTCAAATTTCCACCCCAACGGTAATCTAATACTATATGAATCTTTGTCCTGACATACTGACTGACTGACTGACAGACAACGCACAGCCTAAACCGTTGGTCGTAGAGACTTGAAATTTGGAAAGTATATTTATTTGTCTTAGTACGTAAGGGTACTAAGAAAGAATTTTCCAAAATTTACCCCTTAAAGGGATGAAATGGGGGTTCAAAGTTTGTATGGAGAAACAAGATTATATAGTATTTTCTAATCGAAACTTCATACTAGTGCTCCAGTAAACAAATAAGTAAATACTTGTTTCAGGTTTTTTTTAAATTTCACTTCTAAGAGGGTGAAATGGGGTAACAAAGTGTGAAAATTAATATTGTTTTGGATTGCGCTAAAATTCTGCATACAGATAGTTATTCCGACGTTAGTTACTTCTGAGAAAGGATTTTTCAAAATTCTCCCCTGAAGGGGATGAAACGGGGGTTCAAAGTTTGTATGGCAAACCAAGATTAGATAGTATTTTCCATTCGAAACTTCAGACAAGTGCTCCAGTAAAAAAATAAGTTAATACGTGTCTCAGTTTTTTTTAAATTCCAACCCTAAAAGGGTGAAATGGGGTAACAAAGTGTGAAAATCAATATTGTTTCGGATTGCGCTGAAATTTGGCATGCAGATAGTTATTACGACGTTAGTTCCCTCTGAGAAAGGATTTTCCAAAATTCTCCCCTGAAGGGGATGAAACGGGGGTTCAAAGTTTGTATGGAGAAACAAGATTAGATAGTCTTTTATATTCGAAACTTAACACAAGTACTTAAGTAAGTAAATACGTGTGTCAGGCTATTTCGAAATTCCAACCCTAAAAGGGTGAAATGGGGTAACAAAGTCTGAAATCAATATTGTTTCGGATTGCGCTGCAATTTGGCATGCAGATAGTTATTTTGACTTAGGTATCCGCTAAGAAAGAATATTTCAAAATTGACTCTTCAAGGGGATGAAGCGGGGGTTCAAAGTTTGGATAGTCATTTTATTCGACATTTTACACAAGTACTTCTGTACATAAATAAGTAAAAACGAGTTTCAGACTTTTTCAGAATGCCACCCTAAGAGGGTGAAATGGGGTAACAAAGTCTAAAAATCAATATTGTTTCGGATTGCGCTGAAATTTAGAATACAGATAGTTATTATGACGTAGGTATCCGCTCAGAAAGGATTTACTAAAAATTCCTCCCGGATACGGAACGGGTATTCAAAGTTTGTATGGCAAAACAAGATGATATAAGTACGTGTTGTAGGATTTTTCGAAATGGGGTAGGTAACAAAGTCTAGAAGTTTGGGTTTTATAAATATGAATCCCGAATTGCCTTAGTCACGCGATAACATGAAAACGGTTGAACCGATTTGGCTAATTCTTATTTGATGTCCTTAATTATAGAATCGTTTTTACAAAAGAAAAGTTTTAAGTAAATAAAAGAAGTTTGTAACGCGGGCGAAGCCGCGGGGAACTTCTAGTATTCTAGATTAGTAGACTGGTTCTAGAGTGGAGACCGCGATTCGGTAAACGTAGCGTAGGATGCCCTGTGACCAGGTGGAGCGACGACATTTACAAAGCAGTGGGCAGTGACTGGAAACAAAGAGCCGACGATTGGGCTCAGTGGCATGAATTGGGAGAGGCCTATGTCCAGCAGTGGACTGATACCGGCTGATTATGATGATGATCATGATGTTAATTTAAGAGGTTCAATGTTCATTGAAGCCTTTTTATTCTCTGGGTCCCTTGATAAATTCGAAATTTTGGTACATATACTCGTCAATTAGAATTTTGAGACACGTTTTTCCAAAATCATCCCCAATAAATACATTAGTTTCTGTAAGAAATAAAATTAAAAAACAATTCAAACAACTATTCTTTGACTATCAGGGTAGTCAAACTAGCCATTTGAATTCAAAAGTGTTCAGTTTCCTTTCAAAGTCTGGATTGCCAGAATCATAAATAAATCTTAAGGCCAAACTCTAAATTTAAGGGTCGACTTAGGAATAACTGCTTTTTCCACGGTAGGTTATATTTGGCTCCTCCAAAGTAAGCTCACTGAGCAGCATTTATTTGGGATATTGTCAGTTTGTAATTTTTATATTTAGTGCGAGCGCATATAATATTTGTTTCTGAAGAAAAATATTAAATTTGTTTCCTGTAAGCCACGCGTGCAAAATCACGGACAGAAGCTAGTTTAAAAAATATTACATTCTCAAAAAAATACAGTGTTCAGAAAAGTGCACCATTTTCACAAAAACCTTTTTAAATTTATAGGCAATCGTCAAATAAATATTTCATGGTCGTTATTAGAATAAAGATTTTTCTAATTAAAAAAAATATAAGACCAACTTTGGTAAGAGAACAAGAGCAGTTATCAAGCTCAAAAACTCAAAAGACGAAACAAAAAAACTGGCTAAGTGCGAGTCAGACTTTTGTCTCGCACACGGAGGGTTCCGAACCGCAGTGTAATAATATATACGTATAATATTATATTATATTACTGTGTCAATACCAAACATCCATCTAACAAATATCTAGCGAACTTCTAACACCAACTAAGTAAACGTTAACACAAAGGTAGGTAATTAATATTTTATTTATTAATAATTTAAATCGTTCATAGATGGCGCTACAGTAAAAACACGTTTTTTGTATGGGGACCCCCTTTAATTTATAACTTTGTTCTGTTTTTTGTATTTGTTGTTATAGCGGCAACAGAAATACATCATCTGTGAAAATTTCAACCGTCTAGCTATCGCGGTTCATGAGATACAGCCTGGTGACAGACGGACAGACAGACAGACAGACAGACAGACAGACGGACAGCGTCTCAGTAATAGCGTTCCGTTGGTACCCTTTGGGTTCGGAAAAAAAAATTCAAACTGGACTAAACTTTTCCCCGCTACTCTTATCCACAAAGTCCAAGCCCTCCTAGCGTGTGTCGCCGCGTGTACACACTAAACGAACAATGTAGGTACTGGACTGCCACCAATGTCACTTATTTACACTCCTCGAGTAACACCTCATGGGAGGCCAAAATCAACAATTTTCAATGCATGCTCCCACGGGACAGTTACCATTATACGGTTACCCTGTAACCTAATGTGCGACCTACAAACAAGTTTATATGGGTCATATAGGTTAGGTTAATATTCATAACGTTGTTAGGAATGTAAGTTTATATGTGAGCCATATTATTAACTTGATGTTTCCGTAATTCCGTCTGGTGGAAGGAATTTCTAGCTATAGGTACATTTAAATAGTATACACTGATGGACTCATAAACTGCATCAAAGTTCAAAATTACTTTCGAATTAATTGAATGTTTCTTTCTAGTATACAAACATACACTTAAGGATATAATACTAAGCTGTTATGAAATTATCGAACCAAACTATTGGTTTCAATTTAAATTTCTACACTGACAGACTCGGAAAGAACCATTCAATTAATTCGAAAGTAATCCTGAACTTTGATGCAACTTATGAGTCCGTGAGTGTATATATATATATATTTATATTCAAATAAGCAGTTAAGCAGACGGCCCACTAAATGGAAAGCGGTTACCATCGCTGATGAGGATACTATATTATTGCATTGTTACCAAACATAAATATAATAGAGTCCAATCCAACCTCAGAAAGGTTGTAACATAGCTTCCAAGATTTGAACAACACAAACGAAAGCTTGCAATAGAGCTTGAAAATACATTTACATTGTATATGTTTCTGTACGAAGCCTTTGAACTTATTATTCAGAACATAACACTTGCATAAACGTACATAAACTGTAATAATAGAACAATTCGAAGCAAATCCTTGGCATAAAGGGAAGGATCTGCTTTGTACCAACAATATAGTATATTTGTATTCTGTAACATAGGAACAGTTTACCTACCTTTTATGTAAGTAAGTACTAGAAAAGCCCCGCGGCTTCGCCCGCGTTAATAACTTCTTTTATTTACTTAAAACTTTTCTTTTTTAAAAACAATTCTATCATTAAAGACATCACATATGAATTAGCCAAATCGGTTCACCCGTTTTCATGTTATCGCGTGACTAAGGCAATTCGGGATTCATATTTATAAAACCCGAAAACCCCAAATTATTAGACTCTGTTACCTACCCCATTTCGAAAAATCCTACAACACATACTTTATCTCATCTTTATATCATTCTTCGCCATACAAACTTTGAATCCCCGTTACGTATCCGGGAGAAATTTTTAGAAAATCCTTTCTGAGCGGATACCTACATCATAATAACTATCTGCATTCTAAATTCCGGCGCAATCCGAAACAATAATGATTTTTAGACTTTTGATACCCCAGTTTATCCTCTTAGGGCGGCATTTTGAAAAAGTCTGAAACTCGTATTTACTTATTTATTTACAGAAGTACTTGTGTGAAATGTCGAATAAAATGTCTATCCAAACTTTGAACCCCCGCTTCATCCCCTTGAAGAGTGAATTTTGAGTGAAATTGTTAATTGCATCAATTATTTCTTTAACCAACTTAAAGCATGCCAAAGTAGTTGATTTTTTTTTAATAAAACCATTTTGCTGTTCGCATATTACATTGTGTTTATAAAAAAAAATTATTAGTCGAGAACTCATGACCTTCTCAAATATTTTTGAAATTATAGATACCAGAGTAATTGGCCTATAATTGCATGCTTCAGTTTTAGTACCGTTTAAGGGTTCCGTAGCCGAATGTCAAAAAACGGAACCCTTATAGATTCGCCATGTCTGTCTGTCTGTCTGTCTGTCTGTCTGTATGTCTGTCTGTCTGTCTGTCTGTCCGTCCGTATGTCACAGCCATTTTATTCCGAAACTATTAGGACTACAGAATTGAAACTTAGTAGGTGGATGTATTCTGTGAACCGCTTTCCAATTTTTATACAAAAATAAAATAAATATAAAAGTTTAAGGGGGGAATCCCATACATGGAACTGCAACAAAAAAAAAATTTTGGTTCAAACCTATACGTATGGGTGTCTATAGATAGGTCTTTAAAAATGACATTGAGGTTCCTGGAATCATTTTTTCTCAAAGTTAATCATTTAAAAGATAGGCGCGTCTAAAGTGTTAAAATGTGTGTCCCCCCCCCCCTCTAACTTTTAAAGTAAGGGAGTGAAAAATCTAGAAAACATATATTCTGTAGATCTCAATATAAACTCTCAACGAAAATTGGTTTGAACGAGATACAGTCAGCAGTTTTTGAGATATACGGACCGCTAAGATAACTTTGTTTTTCATACAAACACTGAAAAACAAAGTTATTTTTGTAGTTGCGAAAAATTATAGTTATAGTATACTCTACTGTGTTACGAAACCCTACGAGTGCGAGTCCGACTTGCACTTGGCCAGTTTATTTGTATAAAAATTTTACTACAGAATACTTGAGAGCCTGTGGATACTCTCCTTTTTGTAAAGAGAGATTTATTATGTGCGTTAAATGTTCATAATTTATAAACTTTATTTTAACAACTTAAAAATAATTACCTAATGACAATATCAAGATTATATAAACTACAATAATAATATCTATACTATAAATAGAAGACAGAACCTAGGTCGCTACCTGCCGGTAATGTTCCCAAAAGGTAGCGACGTTACCTCGTTGTATAGCTAGGCTAATACGTTGGCCGAGGTAAGCGCCAGCTCTTTGGTCACGGGTGATGTCAATTAGGCGTCTGGACAACTCCTTAACAAAACCTCGGGCATCTCGACCCCATGGGCCCATTGTTTCGACCGCAAACGGAAGAAATATGTATCCATCACCAATGGTAGCATATTTCCTCCGTTTGAGGTTTTCTGCAGCATCCGCTGCCCAGACGCAACCCTATGGCAATACAAAAACTTTCATTGTCCATTAGGGTACCAATGTTGGATGAAGGTAGTGCTTGTAACCAATAACCCGATTCTCGTTCGCGCGTGGCAAGGAGACGAGCCCGGACTTTATTATCAACACTTTTGTCTAAAATTTGTTTATTATATGTAATGTATGTAATATTGTATGTAAAATAATACAAAGGTAACCACCATTACGGTGAAAAATAGCCACCACAAGCTTACAGTGTTCCGGTAGTACACAACTCTTGAGAGTCAGATCATTTTAGGCCTAGCGTATTACTGACCACAACAATGAACGTATTCGACCACATCATCGTTTGCCTCCAGGCGAGATAGTGGTCAAACGCTAGCCTAAAAATTGATTTTAACCATGTTTTTCAAGCAAATGTTGACATATGTAACTGTTGTGTCCAAATAAACATCGCCTACGTTATTAGGATTCACCATGCGTGACTTCTATTTATAAACGAATGGCATATTAGCACGCCACTTACTCGTTTTAATTTTCTACTATTTTATTTTTGAACATCGCCTGTCTTTACTGAAAATCATTGTTGTGGTCAGTAATTCGCGGCCTATGGTTGCGGTTAACCTACGTTGAATCGCAGCAAAATGTTGAGTATGGCCTATTACGATACCTCTGTTTCTTCTATGACGTTTTGTGCTTTTATTAGAAACACACCATTTTACCAGTTCGGGGAAATTTTGAAAAGTCGTTGCCTTATATAGTTTTCCGCCACCTAAGCGTTTGAGATATTATAGCCGCTCTATATCAGCAGGGCTAATTTACAATCTTTCAAAAACAAATTCAGACTCAGAAAATGAATCTCCTCTGATTCTTATCTTTGCAGTTCACAATACGCAAACTTTTGATATATTAATTATTTTTTTATGGTAAAAGGTAACAGGACAAGCACGACGCTCGCTTTATGGTAAGCGATGACGTCTACCTATAACAGATACAGCGGCATGCAAAATTCTGTACTGCCAGAATTTGGCATGTCACTGCACTGCGCCTGTTACCTTGAGACATAAAGATGTTGAGTCTCACGTGCCCTGTAATTTCACTGAACACCTTGCCATTTCAACCGAAAAACATTCCTATTTCACGGCTAATAATTAATTGGCAAAGTGGTGGTACCGCCCCAGGCGGACTAGCAGAAGTCTTTCCACTACATTTCGACATAATCTGGCCAAGTGCGAGTGGGTGTCGCACTAGTAGCGTTCGGATTGCACAAAATTGGCCGGAAAAATAAGGTTCTTGTATGGGGAATCCGTTTATGTTGTAATTTATATACGTTTTTATTATTTGATGTTATAGTAGCTAGGTACTGTTATACCCACTATGAGCAAATTTTAAGTCTCAATCTATTACGGCTTATAATATCGAACAAAAAATATCTGAAATATCCCGTTTTTTCTATGGGGACCCGGGGGGACCCCCTTCAATTATTAATTTTATTCTGTTTTTAGTTCTTTTTTTAAATTTATATATAGCGGCCATAATAATATTTTGTGAAGATTTCAAGTCTCCAATTATTACGGTACATAAGAACAAGCAATAAAGCCTTCTTGTATGGGGACCCGCTTTAATGTTTAATTTAATTTGTTTTTAGTATTTGTTGTGAAATTGCCTATAGATTAAGTAGATTTTTGAATTTTTATTTAAAAGTGTAAGTGTAATTTTAAAGTATTTATTTGGGAGAATTTCAAATATCTACCTATCCCCGTGAAAGTCGGACAGACGGACGAACGGACAGCGAAGTCTTAGTATTAGGGCGCCGTACACAAAGGGTACCCTTTTGGGAGAAGCTTAACAATAACAGTGATACTAATCGCAATGTTTTCCGTAGCTACGTTAAATTGCTTACAGATTAATAGTTATTTGTTATACAAGGCTGCAACTTATCTTGCTGACAGATAATCTCTATCCCTGAAGTGCGCACAACATCCCACGGAAAGACAAAAGTCAGTCATGACAATATGCCTACGATAAACGCTGATCGAAATCGCGTACGATCTTAACATAAGCACCCTTTTATTTCTTGAACGAGGCACTATTATTATAACCATAGAGAACAAAGACAGGGAAACGAGCCCTCTCCAGTCGAGTTGACTTGAAAAACTGGGAAAAACTTCGAACGAAGCAAGTGTAAAGTTTTAAGGTAAATAATACTCTTTCTTCTATTCCAGGGGGTTTGATATAGGTTAATGCAGAGAACGATAAATCGCTAGAATAAAAATGTTTCAGTAATTTACGAGGATTCATTTCTTAGAAAATTAGGTCAAGGAGAAAACATTTTCACATTAAAATGCTTTAATTGATTATATTTTTATTTTATACAGTGAATAGTCTGGTTTTTCAGAAATATGAATGGAAGATCTTTTGTTACTCGAATAGTTCTCACTGAAAAATGGTCACGTATTTTACCGTAGGTATTCTCTTAGTACCTATTCTAATACATATAATCATAAAAATCTAAATGGAAATTTAACTTTTCCTTACTCTCCTTTATTTATCAAATTCAGAAAAGCCGTAGATTGTTAAATGTGCTATTTAGACTGTGTAAGGGTCGTTGACCTTGTTGTCCTTAGTGCGTAGGCTATGAAACGGAGACCCCCGTCTGCGAATTCTACCACACTATTACTATTACCATTTTGCCGTTATTTATACACACATATGAACAAGATTTTAATAGAATTTATTATTTCCTAGAAATCTTTTGCATTTAAAGTGAAGTTTTAATTAGGAGTCCTGATATAATAATGTTTGTTGGCACATTTAAAAAATACAGGAGTATAGAGAAATAACCTTTTAATAAAATCGGTTAAAAATTATGAAAATTTGTGAACAAGATATATTGTATGCTTGAAGTATTTTTTTACAAGGACTTACACATATTCGGTATCTAGTACTATAAGAATCTTTGTCCTGACATACTGACTGACAGACAATGCACAGCCTAAACCGCTGGTCGCAGAGACTTGAAATTTGGAGGGTATATTTGTCATAGTACGTATAGATGTACTAAGAAAGGATTTTCCAAAATTCCCCCTTTAGGGGATGAAATGGAGGTTCAAAGTTTGTATGGAGAAACAAGATTAGATAGTATTTTCTTTTCGAAATTTCACACAAGTGCTTCAGTAAAAAAATAAGTAAACACGTGTTTCAGGTTTTTTTGCAATTCCACCCCTATAAGGATGAAATTGGGTACCAAAGTCTGAAAATCAATATTGTTTCGGATTGCGCTGAAATTTGGCATGCAGATAGTTATTACGACGTTAGTTCCCTCTGAATAATTATTTTCTAAAATTCACCCCTTAAGGGGATGAAACGGGGGTTCATAGTTTGTATGGAGAAATAAGATTAGATAGTGTTTTCTATTAGAAACTTCACACAAGTGCTTCAGTAAATAAATAAGTAAATAACGTGTTTCAGGCTTTTTCGAAATTCAACCCCTGAGAGGGGGTAAAATAAGGTAGTAACAAAGTATGAAAATCAATATTGTTTTGGATTGCGCTGAAATTTGGCATTCAGATAGTTATTTTGACGTTAGTATCTGTTAAGAAAGGATTTTCCAAAATTCACTCTTGAAGGGGATGAAACGGGGCTTCAAAGTTTGTATGGAGAAACAAGATATGAGATATCTTTTCTATTCGAAACTTCGCACAAGTACTTCAGTAAATAAATAAGTAAATATAAAAACGCATTTCAGTCTTTTTCGAAATGCCACCCCTAAAAGGGTGAAGTGGGGTAACAAAGTCGGAAATCAATACTGTTTCGGATTGCGCTGAAATTTAGAATGCAGATAGTTGTTATGACGTAGGTATCGCTTAGAAAGGATTTTCTAAAAATTCTCCTCGGATATTACTTATTAATTTTAATTATTATATAAACTTATAGATTTACTTAAGTACTTCTGTAAATAAATAAGTAAAGACGTGTTGCAGGATTTTTGCAAGGGGTTGGAAAAAAGTCTGAAAATCAATGTGCTTTTTCGGGTTTTATAAATATGAATCCCTATTTCCCTTAGTCACGCAATAACTTGGAAACGGCTGAACCGATTTGGTTTTTACTCCTTTGATGTCTTTTATGATAGAAATGTTTTTACAAAATAAAAGTTTTAAGTAAATAAAAGAAGTCTAACGCGGGCGAAGCTGCGGGGCACTTCTAGTTTTTAAGTAAAAATTACTTCAGTTGATTTCAAGCAATTATTAGAATAACAACATTCTAAATTTAATATGTATACAAACAATCGCATTAATAATACTTATTATATCTAACACCTTATTACGGGTATCCTTCCATTCATTTTATAATGAGCTTAACAATGTACAAGATTTGTATTATAATCGTAACAGCTCTTTAGACAGGTGAATTGGATTTCAAATGCTTTTGTGCTCTTGGAATGACTTGAATAGGGAAAATAATGTTCCTTACTCTCCCTGAATGCCGCTTTGCATTCGCAATCTCGGCAACTCGAGCTAAGCTCTGTATAACGACTACATTAGCGACAATTCCTTAACTTATCGGTTAGAGTATCAAGACTGCTGAAATTAAGATGTATTTCGAATATCATCCAGCAAGATGCTCATTAAACCAAATAAATATATAAAATGCAGATATTTTATTTTACAGATTAATTACTTATTACAGATTTTATGACGGGTAACTTCTTGATGTCTGATAGTATGAGAGGTCGGTGACGCCTAATTCTGGCAATCTACATATTTGCGTGCCACAGTTTATGTAAAGGCAGATGCCATTATGTTGTTTACCATCCAGCGATTATTGTCTTGCTTCGCTTTTTACCCAATATAGTGGAAACACTGATACACATTGTTCTACTATGAAATAAACATTACATTGCCTAGATAGCATAGTGTGACCATTTATGGCAGATTTTTAACCGATTTCAAAAAAGGAGGAGGTTCTCAATTCTTCTGTATTTTTTTAATGAATACTTTTTTGTTAGCATTACGGTACGTGTGAGGCAACAAGTTTGGACTACAAATACTTTTACGTATTACGTATATATACAGTGTGGAAATTAAACTCAGGCCCTGGAGGGAAACTACTTTAAATCCTTAAGCTAGCTCATTTTACTTAAAGGAGACATTCCTTTATATTTGAAAAGAAACAAATCTGCATTAAAAGATTTTTTTAAACTCGCTTGCTTCGCTCGGGACTCGAACCAACTAAAATTTAAAAAAATAAACACTCTTTATTTTATTATACTAATCGGTAGTATTAATATTCAGGATAAAGTTTCTCTAACAAACATTAGGTCTTAAAAATAAAAATAATCGTTAAATCTAACATCAACTTTATTTTACTATCAATTTTGTAACACTTAAATTATTTAACTGATAAATTGTTCGAAATGAGCCCCGTTGTTCCGGCTACACAACATTAGTCGCCGTTGAAATTTATTTCTTGTAGCCTTCAGCAAAGTGTTGTGGTGTATGCCCCTAATAACATTTTCTATCGCAATCCTTAGCTCTTGAACGGTTTCATAGCAAGTTTCATAAACAACATTTTTTACATGACCCCATAAAAAGAAGTCCATGGGCGTCAGGTCTGGACTTCTTGCAGGCCATCTAATCGTCCCGTTTGTACCTATCCAGGCATTGAAATTTTCATTAAGGTATGCCCTGGCAATTCTGCTGTTGTGGGCAGGTGCACCATCTTGTTGAAAGACCTAATGTTTGTTAGAGAAACTTTATCCTGAATATTAATACTACCGATTAGTATAATAAAATAAAGAGTGTTTATTTTTTTTAATTTTAGTTGGTTCGAGTCCCGGGCGAAGCAAGCGAGTTTTAAAAAATCTTTTAATGCAGATTTGTTTCTTTTCAAATATAAAGGAATGTCTCCTTTAAGTAAAATGAGCTAGCTTAAGGATTTAAAGTAGTTTCCCTCCAGGGCCTGAGTTTAATTTCCACACTGTATATGACATTACATATTAAAAGCAAACAATAATAATTAGCCCGACTTTATATGCTACGATAGTCATTTTCAGTAATTCTATTTTGAGATATTTATCACCATATTTCTGGATATACTCATCAGATCTCGATGAATTGTGGAATGAAACCAAACGAGAAGTATATAATACTTAAATTCAACATTTCAAACAACCCCCATATTTATTTATATGTATGATTTTTCCTAAATACGACATCTCAGACGAGGAGTTGAGAGTATTCTGCAGATTCAAGAAGATGTCTCAGCATTAGGTCAAGCTTACCATATTCTTGCAATATCATTAAAGTAACAGGATGTTGAATTTTTGATTGGACTAATATAAACTACGCTAAACAGACGGCAGCAGAGTGGTAGATAAGTAGTGCGCAGAAGCGCAATTTTGATTTTTTTTACGTCTGCGGTCATAGGGCTACGAAAGTTGCCATCGTAGTCTCGTCACCAAAAAAGAGCGGATAATATTAAAACGGCTGAACGGATTTTCATGAACCAAAATCTGTTCATCCGTTTGGGCGCTACGATGCCACAGACAGACACACAAATACACATATACACACGTCAAACTTATAACACCCTCTCTTCTCTTTTTCTTTTTGCCTCAGGGTTTATTAAGTATATTCTCTCAAACATAAATAATTTTGCAAATCGGTTAACAAATGACGGAGTTCTAAGGGAATACACATTCATCTTTATTATGTGAATGATTAGTTCTGTATTATATTCATCTAGCAAGCATAGTATCTCAGTTTCGAGATTGGCCAAAAATGGTTTTGTCCGGAAGTTTGTCTTTTGAAGAATATTTGTCGATTGCGTTTTTTTTTATTGGGGGGAAAAAAGGCGGGAAAGTGAAGTTTATATTTGGTCGAATTGAGAAACCTCCTCCTTTTTTTGAAGTCGGTTAAAAATGCACGTAGACTTTGAATGATAAACAGAACCTTTTCGAGGTTGTGAGGTGAAAACAATATTTAAAATGCAAAATGTGGCTTCCAAATTTGAATACAGAGCTTCTACATAAAATTTGTATTTTGCATTAAAGTAGAAATTAAAAAGTCAAAGCTCTCAAACGTAGCATTTTCGGTAATGTGCTTCGGATATACACAAAACCTAGAACAAGACTTCCCTATTTTGAGCATAATATTCGGAAAATATTCGGAATCAAACGACATGTTCTAAGTCAAAGTCGAAGTCAATTTACAATTTTTTATTTCTTTTATTACATAATTTATTTTTCAAATCATGATATCATCAAACCTTAAGAACCGTAAGAACCTTATCTTGCTGACAGATAATCTCTATCCCTGAAATGCGCACAACATCCCACGGAAAGACAAAAGTCAGTCAAGACAATATGCTTACGATAAACGCTGATCGAAATCCCGTACGATCTTAACATAAGCACCCTTTTATTTCTTGAACGAGGCACTATTATTATAACCATAGAGAGAACAAAGACAGGGAAACGAGCCCTCTCCAGTCGAGTTGACTTGAAAAACTGGGAAAAACTTCGAACGAAGCAAGTGTAAAGTTTTTAGGTAAATAATACTCTTTCTTCTATTCCAGGGGGTTTGATATAGGTTAATGCAGAGATAGATAAATCGCTAGAATAAAAATGTTTCAGTGATTTACAAGGATTCATTTCTTAGAAAATTAGAATCAAGAATCAAGAATCAAAGCATTTATTCAGTATGTAGGCAGTATTAATATACGCACATATACACGTCAAAATCATAAATCATAAAATAAATCATAGCCAATTATCAAGTAAACATAGCAAAAGCAGAATTTAACGCTTTAAATTAGAAAAAAAAAGTAATGAACCATTCAGCTGTCATCCAATCGTTTACGTCAGAATATTTAAAAAAAAAATATAGTAGGTTAAAACCAACCATACATGTAACTGTGTGTTTCAGTACTTCAGACAATTTTTATATATAAAAAAAATAAAAAAGTGAAATAGTGAAACACAACTTAGAGAAACGCATACCGATCACAGTACATATCATGATCCGAATGGAACTGATAGTCCGTCTGTCAGCTGCATAATATTGTTTAAATAAAAATAAAAATGGCAAGCCTAGAAAGAAAATCTGCGGACAAGAGGGGAAAACTGAATGGCTGTTGAATCTACCGGTGTTTCGGAAATACTCCCATCAGAGAAGAAAAAAAATTAGGTCAAGGAGAAAACATTTTCACATTAAAATGCTTTAATTGATTATATTTTTATTTTATAAAGCGAATAGTCTGGTTTTTCAGAAATATGAATGGAAGATCTTTTGTTACTCGAATAGTTCTCACTGAAAAATGGTCACGTATTTTACCGTAGGTAATTCTTAGTACCAACTCTAATACATATTATCATAAAAATCTAAATGGACATTGAACTTTTCCTTACTCTACTTTATTTATCAAATTCAGAAAATCCGTAAATTTTAAATGTGCTATTTAGACTGTATAAGGGTTATCGACCTTGTTGACCTTAGTGCGTAGGCTATGAAACGGAGACCCCCGTCTGCAGATTTTACCACACTATTACTATTACCATTTTGCCGTTGTTTATACACACATATGAACAAGATTGTAATAGTATTTATTATTTCCTAGAAACCTTATGCATTTAAAGTGAAGTTTTAATTAGGAGTCCTGATATAATAATGTTTGTTGGCACTTTTAAAAAATACAGGTGTATAGAGAAATAACCTTTTTATAAAATCGGTTAAAAATGATGAAAATTAGTGAACAAGATATATTGTATGCTTGAGGTATTTTTTTACAAGGACATATTCGATATTTTTAAATAAAAATTACTTCAGTTTATTTCAAGCAATTATTAGATTAACAACATTCTAAATTTAATATGTATACAAACAATCGCATTAATAATACTTATTATATCTAACACCTTATTACGGGTATCCTTCCATTCATTTAATAATGAGCTTAACAATGTACAAGATTTGGATTAAAATCGTAACAGCTCTTTAGACAGGTGAATTGGATTTCAAATGCTTTTGTGCTCTTGGAATGACTTGAATAGGGAAAATAATGTTCCTTACTCTCCCTGAATGCCGCTTTGCATTCGCGATCTCGGCAACTCGAGCTAAGCTCTGTATAACGACTACATTAGCGACAATTCCTTAACTTATCGGTTAGAGTATCAAGACTGCTGAAATGAAGATGTATTTCGAATATCATCCAGCAAGATGCTCATTAAACCAAATAAATATTTAAAATGCAGATATTTTATTTTACAGATTAATTACTTATTACAGATTTTATGACGGGTAACTTCTTGATGTCTGATAGTATGAGAGGTCGGTGACGCCTAATTCTGGCAATCTACATATTTGCGTGCCACAGTTTATGTAAAGGCAGATGCCATTATGTTGTTTACCATCCAGGGATTATTGTCTTGCTTCGCTTTTTACCCAATATAGTGGAAACACTGATACACATTGTTCTACTAAGAAATAAACATTGCTTTGCCTAGATAGCATAGTGTGACCATTTATGGCAGATTTTTAACCGATTTCAAAAAAGGAGGAGGTTCTCAAGGAAGTTCTTTAAAATACTTTTTTTGTTAGCATTACGGTACGTGTGAGGAAACAAGTTTGGACTACAAATACTTTTACGTATTACGTATTACGTATATATATATATATATATATATATATATATATATATATATATATATATATATATATACGAATATATAAACAATAATAATTAGCCCGACTTTATATGCTACGGTAGTCATTTTCAGTAATTCTATTTTGAGATATTTATCACCATATTTCTGGATATACTCATCAGATCTCGATGAATTGTGGAATGAAACCAAACGAGAAGTATATAATACTTAAATTCAACATTTCAAACAACCCCCATATTTATTTATATGTATGATTTTTCCTAAATACGACATCTCAGACGAGGAGTTGAGAGTATTCTGCAGATTCAAGGAGATGTCTCAGCATTAGGTCAAGTTTACCATATTCTTGCAATATCATTAAAGTAACATGATGTTGAATTTTTGATTGGACTAATATAAACTACGCTAAACAGACGGCAGCAGAGTGGCAGATAAGTAGTGCGCAGAAGCGCAATTTTGTTTTTTTTTACGTCTGCGGTCATAGGGCTACAAAAGTTGCTATCGTAGTCTCGTCACCAAAAAAGAGCGGATAATATTCAAACGGCTGAACGGATTTTCATGAACCAAACCTAAGAACACTTTCGATGAAGACAAATATCAAACAAAAAAAAATTAATCAAAATCTGTTCATCCGTTTGGGCGCTACGATGCCATAGACAGACACACAAATACACATATACACACGTCAAACTTATAACACCCTCTCTTCTCTTTTTCTTTTTGCCTCAGGGTTTATTAAGTATATTCTCTCAAACATAAATAATTTTGCAAATCGGTTAACAAATGACGGAGTTCTAAGGGAATACACATTCATCTTTATTATGTGAATGATTAGTTCTGTATTATATTCATCTAGCGAGCGTAGCATCTCAGTTACGAGATTGGCCAAAAATGGTTTTGTCCGGAAGTTTGTCTTTTGAAGAATTTTTGTCGATTGCGTTTTTTTTTATTGGGGGGAAAATAGGGGGGAAAGTGAAGTTTATATTTGGACGGATTTTAATTTTTGAATTTTTGCGGTTTTTTTTTACCTCCCTACTGCTACCAATATGACTACGCTCGTCCTCTTAGTCTCCACAAGGCAAACCCGTAGACACCAGATTTTAACTCCAAGGGAACGCGAGTAATCCCTATTTTTTGGCAAAAGCCCAAACTCTGAAATGGCTTTGCTAAGCCATGGGAAAAGGGAAAGTGTCGGTTATTCCATGCTTATTAGGGCACGCGAGGTCTTCTGTTATCACAGAACTACTAGTATTATATTAGTAGTCAGCGTTTACTTATTAAATAAGTGCGTGTGTCCATACAAACCCAATTCGAGAACCATTCGATTGTAGACCGTAACTGGTTCGGAGTCGATCGCGTAAATTCGTAAAGGTTTCCCGCTGCTTCGTTGTAGGCGGCCAATTTGGTCGAATGCTCGATATTACTGCTCGTCGAATGCGATATTGCACGCCTGCAGGAATATTACCGTATTACCAGTTGTATGATCGCAGGGTTGTGGTTGAAATGCACATCTGTGTTGTATACATCAGTTGTTCTGTAATACAATGTGATATCGAGGACAAATTCATCTGTGTTCTACCACAGTATTGTGTCAGGCCGTAACAATTACACTTCAAGTTTTTGGTAAAGACTTTCTGTTAGATTCGGCTGTTGAGAGTGATATATATTCTAGTCGGCTGACTGTCTTCAGCTTGATAGAGCGTCGAAGTTTCCTTCGTAATATACTAGCACTAGCAGCACCCAGCTCTTTTCAAAGTAATCCTTGGCCTCTTACCAAATACTTATTTATTGGCTACCATAATGCAAAATTTAAGGTACGAACACACCGCGGCGTCCTGCGATCTGCGGGTGCGATCTCAGTACTTTACAATTTAATTTTTTTTTCAAATACTACTGCGCTACGATCGCCGCCTAGATCGCGCACGCAGGACGCTGCGGTGTGTCCGTACCTTTAATTATTTAATAGAATAATTTCTTTTATATAATGGATAACTATATTATATCTCGGTTTTCTTCAATTACATGCAATTATATTCTTCATATTTTGTTATCTAGGCGTGTTACCGCCTTGCCCCTTTTGATATCGCTGTTTTTATTATTACAAGATTTATCTCTACTTCACGGCGAAATTGTCCGTCACAAATCTTGCGATTGATTTTAGAGCGACTTCCAGGGGTTCGATTGAGCTAAAATTTTGCATACATGTGTAAATCGCGTGACAATGCAATATTATGATGACATGGTGCTGATCTGATGATGGAGCTGCAAGTTGGCCAAAGGAACTCCTAAACTACACATGTTATACCTGTCGTGTTTGGGCTCGTTGGATTTGGTTTGACTTACTCTGGGCCTAGGTTATGTTAAAGCTTGTGTTTAAAAAGGTTTTTTTTTCAAATATTACTTGTTTTATTTACTAATGAGACGATATTGTGACCTGTTAGTTTCAATGGAAACGGCCAGCGCTCGACAAAGCCTTAGTTAACTGATGGGCTATAGTTTTTTATCTCAAAGTCAAAGTCAAAGCATTTATTCAGTATATGGGCAGATTAAAAATCTGCACATACACATGTCAAACAACATTATATAGATAATAATTATTCTAAATATAAATAAGCATAAGTTATTGCTTTGAATTTAAAAAAACAATAGTAATGAGCCAATCAGCTTATATCCAAATATCGAATACTGTTCTCAGTATTTAGATATTTAGTGCTCCATATTTATAACCAGGCACTGTAGCACTAGACCTGTTTAAAATAGTATGTAGTTAGTTAAGTTAACGAGAAAGGCTTAAGATTCTATTTAACTAAATTGAAACATACTTTTTCGTAACGAGGAATTTCCTGTAATTACAAAGAAAACTACTACAAATTGGCCGCTAATGATCCCACATCCGACATCATACAAGATTACTCGGTTCGAGTTTTTACTCAGCTACAATAATAGTGGGTATTCTCCATACTTTCTTGATAAATGTTTTTTTTAAATATATCTAACAAGCTACCATTTGGTCACTATCTCGTCTGGTGGTAACTTAAGCAATGATGTGGTCGAGGGTGGTGAAAACGCTAGGCCCAGAAAGTCTGACTCTAAAGGGCCGGAATACCGTAAGGTTATGGCGGCAGATTTTCGCCTTGATGGTGGTAAGCTACTTTTATGTAGCACATCAGGTGAAACATAGATATGATCATCTGTAGACGAAAACCCAGGAATGTACATAGAAAATCTATTGTTGCACGAATAGGATTTGAACTGGTGACATTCAGGTTAGAAGTCAAGGTATTATCTATCCTATACGCCAATAGGCCGTTAAAATTCGGTTCGATTTATTCATACGACTGAATATATACTGCAATACTGATACAAATATTAGATAAGATGTAAACTACACATATTACAAATCAGTGGCGTGCAGCATGCGGAATAAACATCAATAACTATGAATTATAAAAAAATCACATACGATAATTCGTATCGTAATGTTTAAATGCATAAGTTGCAGCCGTGGAGGGTTATGGTTTTGCTGAAATTCTAGTAAGATACGATTATATTTAGGCTAACGTTTGCCCATTATCTTGCCTGCTGGTAAGTGATGATGCGGTCGAGGATGGTAGCACGCTAGGACTAGAATGGAGGAATCGTGTATGTTTTGTGTATGTTGTATGTTTTGTGTCAACTTTAGTTCAATCCACAAATCCCGTTCATCCCTTCCCGATTTCTATACTGCCTAACACGGAACACCATGCAGGAACTTGGAAAACCGATTGGTGACTTGTCTTTGTTTGGTGGGTGGTTCAAGACATAGCCAAATACTACTGCTAGTGGTCACCTTTTTAGCACCATCCATGAATCAAGTGTAGGATTTCAAGGTCTCAGCCAACGGACATAAGGGACGTAGAAAAAACATATTAAAATTACATTACAGAATAATCAACTGCATAGTTGCGGCTAAAAATGAAAAACGATGTTTACATTCGGATGGCATAGAAGTGTTATAGGCCAAAACATAAACTCGCCTACCTAGGACCATATTTTAGCTCGAGCGGTCTATTATTTTGCAAGTCTGCAACCTTTATCGACATTTTTATTTACGACTCGCAAACCGCTGTAGATATTGCTGTAGTAGACTGACAAACAACCAGAAAACGCCAGAAACCGGCGCTATGTTTGAAAGTTCTGGATAGTTTTATACATTTGCTTTTCCTATTTATCTAGGCGATTTGCTTACAAAATATCTAATTTTTACATAAGTGATATAATATTTATGAATTAACGACGTGATATGGAAATGATATGAAATCCTCAAAAAGCTATTCAAGCTCGCACTTGCCTGTGCTTTTTAACTTTGATAGAAATAAGTCAGCTATTTTGACGTTGATATTTAACATCATTAATGAATAGCAAATTAAGCCAATCAGCTAAAGTAAATTATTTAAAAATGTAACAGACAAATAAAAAGAGTAAAAGATAAAAAATGTAAAAGATAAACACTAGAACTTTTTATCTAGTTGCAATGTACACACAACAGTTTTTAGTACTAAATCATAAATTATGAATACCTTTAATTATACCTTTAATTCAGGCAGATATTTGTACTAATAAAGCTCACGAGCTGAATAAATAAAGCCGCAACAAATAGCAAGCTAAATCAGCCGCATGTTAATTAAGCGCTTTAATTAATCAATTACTCAAAATGAAACGTCCACCACAATAGCCAAACCAATATCACGGCTAGACTCGATCTGTTGTAAAATTTTACACCCGCATCCAAAGAGAATATAAATACTACGTAACCCGCATCGTTCACCATTGAACGGTTTGTTATAAATTATGTTATTGGCACTATTTCTACAGATCACATTGGCATATAAATATGGATGCATGTGTATATATTAATGTTGTTTTGCAGGTACGTTGGTTGGTTGGTGGTTTTTATCCAACTGCACAAAAAGGAGGAGGTTCTCAATACGACTGTATTTAAATAAATGTTTATATTGTAAAATTGCACACTGTTAAAAATGTAGTTACAAAGCTTAGAGCAAAAGCTCGTTGTACTGAGCAAAAACTATTTCAAACAATTAATTAAAATAATTAATAAGGTGGCATTGTATTTTCATCATATTCCGAGGTGCTAATTCTACTCCACAAACACCCGTTACGCTACATCGTATGCCCAGTTTGCACCGTTTGCCCGGTTTGCCCCGTTTGCTCGCACCTATTATTCGCCACCGCTGGCCCATTAAGCGCAATGCTTGCATTATTTCTCAGCCGAGAATTGTCCATAGTGCAGCTTATGTGCAATTGTCTGTGAGATATTCTGCTGTATTTATTTCATTATTATGGCATTCATGACGGATTATGGCAACATTTCCTCAAAATTCGAAATGTACACAGGATTACGTGCGCTGTTTTTTTTAAAATAAACTTGCAACGATTCAGTGCTGAAGTGTTTTCTATGAGTTTATTTCCTTCGAATGAACCTTTTATGCTTATAAAGTACTAGCTGTTCCCACGACTTCGTCCGCGTGGAATAGTGCTTTGGGTAGCATCTTTAATTATTTAGGCTAATTATTTTACAAATAAGACACATTTGATTGACTCCGTTAATGTTACATCAGGATAGCGCTAATATTTTGTCTCTTGTCGCAAACTTATAAAACATTTACATAAACCTTTAACATATTTCCATACAAACTTTCATCCCCTATTCCCTAATGTTATTTTACACCCTTGAGGGTAAAACTTTAACAAACTTTGAATGTCATATTTATTTAATCAACAGCCTAAAAATTAAGTTACAAGCTTCTAGCTCTAAAAATGACGATACTTCCATATAAAATTTCATCCCCCCTTTCAACCCCTTACAACCCTTTTTCGCATTAAAATGTAGCCTATGTCCATTTTCAGGCTCTAGACTATCTGTGTACCAAATTTCATTTAAATCGTTCTGGAGCTTAGACTTCAAAGCGACACAGACAGACAGACAGAGTTACTTTCGCATTTATAATATTAATTATATATTATATATAGTAAGGATTCCAAATCCATCTAATTCACTTGGAAATGTTAATTTCAGATCTGCTATTGTATCCTTGGAATGAAATTTACGCTAAACTGGGAGTTGTTTTTAGATGGGAATACCGTAAAGGTACAGCCACACCGCTGCGATCTGCCTGCGCAGGTGCGGGCGCGATCTTTATTTCAATCGCTGTCTGATCGCCGTAGACCGAACCAGTTGGCTCAAAATAGTACTTGCACCTTAAGATCATCTTTCGCTTAAATAATTACAGTTTTAAAATAAATTTAAAACTATTTATACAATATAAGCTACTCCTAAAAATTGCATTCCCAATGTTGAATAATGTGCAGATATAAAATAAGCAATATACATACATATATACATATAATCCCGCCTTTTTCCCGTTGGGGTAGGCAGAAACTACTTCTTTCCACATGCTACGATCCTGACATACCTCTTTCGCTTCTTCCACTTTCATGAGCGCCTTCATACATGCTCGCCGGTTATAAGTACTTTTGACTTGGCCTTTCTTTAAAACGTCTCCGATCTGAGGTCGGCCTCTACCGGCTGCCCCATTCACACTCGTCTCATAAATCTGTTTCGTCAGTCTTTCTTCATCCATCCTCTCTAGATGTCCAAACCATCTAAGCATCCCTTTCTCAATCTTTGACAACCACATCTTCTACCACACCACAACATTCCCTTATCATGCTGTTCACCACCTTATAAGCAATATATTCTATAAAAATAATGCAACCAATCGATTCTGTTTATGATAAGGATGCCTACTATTAATTACAAATCTATTGTTTTTTAAGACAAAAGAATATATAAAAAATAGTCAAAACTGTTGATAATCAATAAAAATAATTTGGTACCTTTAAAATATTTGGTACCTATTATGAGCTGGATCTCTTTCAAATAAAGGTGTAGGACATAACTGCTACAAATTAAACTAATGACTGCATTAGATTAGCATGGAGGTACAATAAGCTCTGTAATGCGGAAGGACTACTTAGAGTTGATATATTTGGCTCGAGTTCAATTCTGAGTAACTTTAGTATATAGTAGTTAGGTGTTATAATCAAATGACGAATTGAATACGGGGAACAGACACTGGTTTGATAATTAACCGTCCTGTATAATAAGCAGGTGTTCATATTGTTTCAGTTCAACAAATTGTTTCGTCTGGTTTTGACAAGATTTCTCGAACAACGCAGGTGATAAAATCGTTTACTCGAGCGATTCGAATGCCAGAGCTTTCCGTGCAAAAACGTCATTACAACTTTGATAAACATAGCGAGACAATTATATTTGCAGCTCGGGGATATGTAACGCTTTATTGAAACATTTATAAATTGTTGATGAACACGAAAAAAAATGGCAGTCAGGAATACAGAGCTTTAACAAGCACTAAACTCTAGACATTATCTAATAGGAACTAAAATGCATCGAAACCATCGTAAATGTAGCTTGTTCGGTTATTAATTATTACACTTTTTGACATTTGACTTGAAGAGATACTTCTAAAATATGTACATAAAGTGACCAGTGCATTAATTACTGGGCATGTACAACCCAATATTTACATGTCTCAAGGTAACTGTGATGCAAAATTCTAGCATTCGAGAATTGCTTGCCTCCCTCCCAGTCTCTGTTTTAGAAAACTAAATCAACGTATGTGTTATATTTAAACAACACTGGAACGCAATTAAAATGGGTCCTTTATAAAAAACGCAATAACTTATAAAATATTTGAGCCAATAATTGAAAAAAATGTTTTATATTTGATAGGATTGCGTTTGACCACTATCTCGCCTGGTGGTGGGCGAGGATGATAATGTGGTCGAAGATGGTAAACACGCCTGGCCTAGAATGGTCGACTATTAGGTGATGGGGTTGCATGCAATCCTATTATAATAAAAACTTTTTTTAAATTTACGACTAAGCAAGCGTTTGGCTACAATCTCACCTGAAAAAAATGTTAAAAAACTAAAAGAATTAAAACTATATTCAAGTTTATATTATTTAAAGTATAGAAAGAAGTAAAAACCTTTTTATTTCGTTTTGATTATTGTATTAAAAACATTAAATAAAAAATACAGACAAAATTAAAAAAAAAATTAAACAACAAAATTTAAACCAATTGTTTTACTTTTGTTTTGTTCTCTCATATACATGGCATTTTTGTGCAGCAATTTATTACTATGATTAAAAACAATAAAAAACATGCCACTAACTTTTGATTATATACTTGTCTACTATCAAATCTACACTAATAATGTACCAGCAGAATTCTGACAATGATTGAAAACAGGCGTAGTTCGCGTTATACAGCGAAAACAGTTGGAGTTTCGCTATCAATCGTTCGAAAAGTGCTCTCCAGCGATTTGAAGAGACTGGATCCAATATTCGCAGACCAGGAACAAGCCGGACAAGGTGCATGACAGCGCGGAAGGGCCAATATATAGTATATAATATATATATAATATATGTCAACAATGTTGAGCAATCGATTTGAAATGACTGTCGAAATCGTAAATAGTCCGTACTGAAGGATGCAATCCGAAAACGTGTAGAGTGAGGCGGGAGGTAAGGCAGAAGACCAGAAGAGTGCTATAACCAAGCATGCATTAAAGATTAAGTGCTATATGGCAGAGGCTCTATACTACGGTTTTTGGGATTAATGTGTGTGTGTTAGCTTAGGGTAAAAGCTATATCCATTACAAATTTCATCAAACCGTTGTAGCGTGAGAGAGTTAGAAACATACTTACTACCTCTGCGTAAGATTGTAAGCGATCTTCCACTTGTGTATTATTTTGTATATAAAAACTCTGAGACAGGTTTGGCTACGTTTTGCTTTATAACAGCAACATTTCAGTGAACATATTAGCTTGTACATTACAGTACTCTGTCTCTGCCATAGCTGACATAGTTATGTGGACTGTGGTCGAGGTTATAGCTGCACGCTGTCTGGTTCAGATAAATCTGCCAAGCAAACCGCTTTCAGAGTTACTCTCATAGCTACATTATTATGCGTGTAGTTATGAACTTAGTTCAATGTCGTGTAGTTCATAAATAGGTAACGTTCTTGTAAAAACTTAACTGATAGTTATTACCCGACTACGGCGAAGCAAAAGGAAATCGTTTTTGACCGGTATGTGAGTATGTATGTATATTCATCTGTTCCCTCATAACTTTTAAATTATTATCATAATTTAACAAATGAGGTGTCGTTTTAATCTTCATACCTCTATTAATAATCCCACTAGGATCACCTGTCATTCACAGACATGCATTGACAATATCTTAACTAATTTAACTAAATATGAGTCTGCAATTTTAAATGAAGCACAGTGTTTTTTTAGACCCAAAAAAGTGACATTCGCTTTTTAATGAATATTTCTACTCAAAAGAGCATTAAAAATGCAGGAGTAGAACTCCCAGATGTCAACTTTGTATACTTTATTTTTTAAAACATCTTAAAGATTTTGTGACCTTGGAGGTAAAAATACTGAAAATAATTCGTAAAAAAACAACGATATACAATCGAGTTTTGTTTGTATTTTAGGGTTATGACACAATACTAGGCGCATATTATCACGTTTTTATTTAATCCAAAATAGTGAGTGCGTGATAGAATTCACAAAAAAAAATATTTTACCGAAATCAGTATTTATTTTTTTATAAATTTTCTAGCTCGAAGTAGAACCTCTGACTAGTACAAATAGATGCGTTATACTAAGGTTTATAACTCACAAAAATATTACGTTTGACTAAGGCGTAGGTTTTGAGAAAACGATTTTTATGAACTGAGGTCACAATTCCGAATTTAGGGTTATCACAAAAAGGTCAACTGGCTGTTGAAATATAAAAGTTAAATATTTTCAAATGTATGAGTGCGGGGTTTTAGCAACAGCTTGTCGAGGGTGTACCGCTTCCCCCACCACATATAACCCTTGATCAGAAATTTATCAGCAGGTTGTAAAATAATATAATAATTCATTGACACAAGTCAAACAAGCGGTTACCAGCTACCTTGCAAATATCGTCACTCCACCTAGCTGGAGGGCGTCCTACACTGCGTTTGCCGAGTCGTGGTCTCCACTCTAGAACATGCTTACTCTAACGGTTATCGGTTCTGCAGCATATGTGTCCCGCCCACTGTCACTTAAGCTTGCTAATCCTCTGAGCTATGTCGGTTACCTTAGTTCTCTGTCGGATGACTTCATTTCGAATTCTATCCTTCAGAGAAACTCCGACCATAGCTCTCTCCATAGCTCGCTGCGCGACTTTCAATTGGTGAGCCAGTCTAACCGTGAGCGTCCACGTCTCAGCTCCGTATGTCATAACAGGGAGAACGCACTCATTGAAGAACTTCGTCTTCAAGCTTTGCGGTATAGGTGACGAAAAGACCCGCCGTAGTTTCCCAAATGCTGCCCAGCCCAGCTGTATTCTCCGCCGAGCTTCTTTCTCGAAGTTATTTCTGCCTAATTGGATAGTTTGCCCAAGGGAGAAATACTCGCGAACAGCTTCGAGAAGGTCTCGTTTAGTATGTTCGTTGAACATGAACTTCGTTTTGCTCATGTTCATTCGGAGTCCAATTCGTTCGGAGGAATCAGCTAGGCTTTGCAGCATCTGTTGTAAGTCTTGAGTGGTTTCAGCCATGATTACGATATCGTCCGCAAATCTCAGGTGTGAGAGATGTACTCGCCATTTTTGTTTATGCCTCGTCCTTTCCAGTCCAGAGTCTTGAACACATCCTCTAATGCATTCGTGAGCTACTTCGGGGATATGACGTCCCCTTGTCTCACTCCTCGAAGCAGTGGGATGGGTTTAGTCTTCTGGTTCTGTACATGGACGGTCATAGTCGCGGCTTCGTAAAGAGTTCTCAACACCTGGATATATCGCCAATCAACCTGGCACCGCTGTAAAGACACCAGAATAGACCAGGTTTCGATAGAGTCAAAGGCTTTCTCATAGTCCACGAATGCTAGACACAGGGGCTGATTATACTCTTCAGTCTTCTGTATAATCTGCCGCAATCTGTGTGTATGTGGTCTATGGTTCCATATCCTCCACGAAACACGAGATACGATTTGTAATAACCCTCGAGAACAGCTTGTAGACGTGGCTCAAGAGTGAGATTGGTCGGTAGTTCTTCAAAAGGGTTTTCATTATAAAAATCACATAATTCAATTGCAAGCCTATAAACATGATTAACTATTTCAAGCTTGAGCTTAGCTTTTACTCTATGAACTCATAATATTCACATAATAATATTAATGCCTTTAAAATACGCATTTTTTTGTGGTTTTGGACAGCCCTGTCAGCCACTGTGTCCACTTGCATATTCAGTTATCGAGGGCTTGTTCCCATTGGCTCAACGCCAAATTGGCCCAAGCTCAGTTCATATGGGTGTATGCATGTATGGTGTACATAATTGTTCTACCCACGGTACGGCGCAAATCGGTTGGTAAACAGCAAATTTCACTTTCCAGATATTGTTTGGGATCCGATGGGGATACACGACCTTCAGAGGGGCAATAGAGATGCGTCTGGAGTTTTCCATTATAATGGAAAGATCTTGTATTGGTGTTTGTTTTTGGTGAGTTTGATAGTGTTTCTTGTCTAAATATAATATACACTTTTAACTCCTCTATTTTGATTTATAAAATAGAATCGGTGGTTACTTACATTTCAGTTTAACGATTACAGGGTATTGCTATATTGTACGGTTTTGGCAGCTTTGTGAACAATTATTTAGTTAATAATGGTTGTGGTTTTAATACACGAAATACAATAATGCTGCGTTCAAAATAATATGTTTTGTGTAGGTAGGTTTTATCTTAGCATTACACTTCTTGGTATAAGCAAAGTTAACTGGCATAAAAACACGGTAATTAGTAAGAATATAAAGTAATTGTAAGTTCTCTTCATACAAAGGTTGCCTGGAAGAAATGGTTATCAGCAATAAGGCCACCTATTGAAATACTACAAGTAAAACTAGTGTATTGTACGTATGTAGTTTAAGTTACATTGTGTCACAATAAGGATTTTGTGTTGTATTTTAATCTAACACCTTTCTTTGAAGTACACTTACCAAGCTATAAAAGCTCATTAACGTATAATTTCAGCGTCCGAAGCTTGAACACTTACCTGAAACAAAAGCAAAACGAACATTAATACAATTTTAAACTATAAAATAAACAAATACTAATATACTAATAACCCGAATAATAAATACTAATACAATACTTACATGCCTATAACAAATACCCACGCCCAAAATGTTAAAATACATCGTACTTTATACTTAAATAACCGACTTCGAAAAAAAGGAGGAGGGTTCTCAATACAATACAATACTCAATTCGACCATATATATATATATTTTTTTATGTTTGTTCGCAAATAACTTCGTCGTTTATAAACCGATTTTGATTATTCTTTTTTTGTTCGAAAGGAGATATCCCAAGTGTGGTACCATGGTAATTTTATCGAGGTCTGATAAGTATCTCCAGAGATATTGAGATAAACATCTCAAAATTGGTACTGAAAATGAATAGCGCGGCATTGATGTCGGTTCTTTTATATTATTAGTTTTTAAACGATATTATATATTACTGTCGATCATATCGTCACTACATCACAATATCAGGTGAGATAGTGGTATACCTATTTGGTATAAAAAAATGCATGGTATTTATAGATCTGGCGCAGATTTTCCGTTCGGTATTTCCTCAGAGAACTCTCGAAAAAAAAGAATAATGAGCACAGGAACGACGGGAGTTAAGAGAGCTATCGATACCAAAGAACTAGGTATATCTACTATAGTATGCTATAGCTGGAGCTAACGATGCTCTACGACCTCATTAAAAAGGCCAATGCGGCGCGTTCCAGAAACTTCTAGACAGACTTCAGAGTATAGATATGTGACTATACTCATATTTCTTGCTAGGTAGTTTATTAAATGTATATATTTGTATTACTAGCTTTTATTTAGTTCCAACCAAACTGGCATAATTGAAAAATCAAAGTTAGTGAAGTTAAGTTGATAATGCCCGAAGATGACCTCAGGAACTCCTAAACCACACATGATAAAGCCATTGTGTTTGGGCTCGTTGGATATGTCTTGACTTATTCTGGTCCGGTATGACGTAAAAGCTTGTTTGAAACAATGGTTTTATATAATTACTTACTTGTTTAATTTGGCGATGAACTTTTAAAAAGTCGGAAATACGCTACTACTGAGTGTATACGCATTGTAAGGCACTTTCATCGGAATTTGTACTCCATTTGTATCAACGCCCAATATTATAAATTAATAAGTCAGTTTTGTAATGTTGTATAATGATTTGTGACCTCTTCACGGTCCAAAGGTTAGACCGATTTGGCTGAAATTTTTCACAAGTGAATAAAGACTACTTTTTAACGTAGGCAAAACCGCGGGACACAACTTGTAACATATAAGTAAGAATAAAATTAAGTTCATATAACAGACTCGCTCATAGTATAGAATCATAGTTAATAATATTTAATTTCCAATGTGCATATTTTCAGGATTTTCATAGTTATTCGTCGAAAAGAAATTAAGAAATATATCTGTAACTAGCAGCGCCTCGCGTTTTCACTCGCATGGTTCCGTTTCCCATAAGAATACGGGTACATTATGTTACTCGCTGCTAATGTAGTTTTCCATGAGTAAAAGAACTTTTGAAATCAGTTTTGTACTTTTTGAGTTAAATCCAAACAAACAAACAAAAAAACAATTTCCTCTTTATAATATTAGTTTAAATAGTTAGACGTCAAGCTTACCATCAGGCGAGCGTTGTGCTTATCCTATTGCTTATCCTATAACCTTATATTATAAAAAAAAACCTAAAGACGGATTGTCGATCACATATTATTGCAATAATTCGCTTGTCCTTCACGACATGGTCACGTTAAATTCCCGTACCTAAAGGTACGGACTGGTTCACACCAAACGCGATCAGAAAACAATTGAAAAGTATTGAGATCGCGCCCGCAGATCGCAGGACGCCGCTGTGTGGCCGAGCCGTAAAAACCACTTTGATGGTATAAATCATCTTTTACTTCCCAATCTATAGACTTAAAAGCTACAGAAACTGTATCGAGCCTACCCAAAAAAGCTCAAGGTAGATACATCGACCCGCGGGAGTAGTCTATTGTCCCGGGCCGACTTTTTCGAATCACGATTGTATATTTGGAAGGTGTCACTACCTTATTGAAAGAAATAGCTTCAGGAATCGAACGACAAAAAGTGTGTATAGATTTTTATGTATAGTGTTGATATTTTCATTTTCATTGCTGTTTTGCGGAAAATGATGAGCATAAATTGAAAACGTAATTTAGGTACCTGAAAGACCTATTCATTGTGTATAATCTGAAATCACCAGCCAAGTGCGTGTTGGGCCACGCGCATTGTAGGGTTCCGTACCTAGTTTGGATATCAATGCTTTTCCTTATCAGGAATGCTTGTAATTCAGTACTTGTACTAAGTTTTACGTGATGTTTGTAAAAGACAAATAAATTTCATTTCATTTCATTACTGCTAAACTGATAAACTTATCTTAACCGCTATATAGATTTAATATATATATATATATATATATATATATATATATATATATATATATATACGCTATAAAGATAAATATATTATCAATCCGTGTGCCTACACATGATCTAAACTGGTAGGAGCAATTCCGATGACAAAACCCGTGCGTGTACAACGGTTATTAAATAATAATATTATGTATGATTCTCACGATTCAATAAACAAGGTTAACTTTGTTTCTAGAAATCTCTCCTCTCTCTGTAATTCATGTTTCCACAGGTCCTTTCTCTTGATGAATTTGTACCCAACGGCCATTAATTTGCATTCTAGGGTAAATGACCGACCTTTTGGGTACATTGACACTACGTGTGAAAAACTAAATCGTTTTAGGACGTCTTTACTTTATGCAAATCACAGAATGTAAAATTTAAAGTTAAACGTGATGTTTACTGCTATTTGAAACTACGATATAATTTATGTTTTCACATTTATATTTTAGACTATACTACACGGAGATTACAATAAATGTTGTTACAATCCATGTTGTCTAAAGTCAAAAAATGAAAACATATATTCAGTACATGGTAGGTATTGTTTTTCCATGAAATATAATTTCTACGATTACGTAGAAGTTGCAAAAAAATTATCTATTTACCGCCTTACAAGTAACATCTTCAGTAAGAATTAGTTTGATTTAAATTATGATAATGAACATAACAATTTTGATTAATAGAATAAATATTTTTGAAACTAATGCCAATGTACTGCATTAAAATGAATACGTAAAATATGTAGTATTATTTCACTATGTGTGCTACTGAGCTTAAGTCTTAAGTCAAACATAACATTATACCAGTATAATGTTATTTTTGACTTAAGCTTATCCTTGGAGTCTTTATTTTGTTTACATTGACATGAGTGGTATTTCTACACACTTTATTTCTGATCAGAATGTTGCGAGTTCAATCTCCCGTTGTGCCAATTATTTTTCTTTACAAAATATATGCGCATATACAGATCAGGTGCTATATAATATTGCAGGTTAGGCAGAATAAGTTTATATCAACTTAAACATGTGTCAGCAAAACAATTTTCTTCTACGTTCATCCCAAAAGTGTGTGCCTAGTGATGGGTAGCAACTGGCAAGTTACGGCCACGGTGCAAACCACTCACTAAACAAAGTCATATCAAATATCCTCACGCAGAGTTCTGGCTTAATATTCCATTTCATAGTTACGCTGGATAGATTGAATTTAAGTTATTTTTAGCGACTCATCTAATTTTTGTCTTCAAAATATTAGTGTTAATGTGCTTGTCTGTATTGAACTTCTCTGAAGGTTACTAAATCGTCACCTAAATCCTTGCGGTATAAAATACTGGTAAAAAGGTTTAAGAGAGATATTTTACAATTCAGGCCCCTTGGCTACAAAATTGTTGAAAGCCTAACTTTCAAACCAATTTTCTAAAAGTTTCAACGTTCACACGAGAGCAGGTGTCGGCCGCAAACTGTCACCCTCTACAAATACGACGGTAATTGCTACGCCGTAGCCGCGTAACGTCGTAGCTCGACACCTACCGGTCAGACGGGTTGACCAATAAAGTTATTTTCACATAAATGAAATGCATTTCTTGCACGTAAAGTTCAAAATATGTCATTGAGATGCTGCTATATGATATTTGTAAGTGATTAATTTTTGTTTAAGGTTATAAATAAAGCTATCCTACTTTCTACTAATATTATACATGTGAGAGTATGTTTGTTACTTCTTCACGCTAAAACTTCTCAACCGATTAAGTTTAAATCTAGTATGTAGATAGCCTAGACCTTTTTATCCCGATATTCCCACAGAAACGATGTCTATGCAGATAATACCGTGGGGCACAGCTAGTTTAAATATAATCGTTCCAGACGTTTGAGTAATCGGGGACCACATGCATAAAAAAAATATTGTGACGAATTAAGAACCTCTTCCTGTTTTGGAGTCGGTCAATAACTTTTAAAATAACCAACATGACATGCATGCAATAATGTCTTTGTCAAGTTAGTAAAATAGCTATCTTTCTCGGAAAATTTTTCATGCGAATTTGTAAACAAAACTAGGAACCCGCTCCGACTCCATCATCATCATCATCATCAGCCTGTATCAGTCCACTGCTGGACATAGGCCTCTCCCAAGATGCGCCACTGAGCCCGATCTTCGGCTCTTCTCTTCCAGTCACTGCCCGCTTTGCGTATGTCGTCGCTCCACCTGGTCACAGGACGTCCTATGCTACGTTTGCCGATTCGCGGTCTCCAGTCTAGGACAAGTCTGCCCCAACGGTTATCAGTCCTGCGGCAGATATGACCAGCCCACTGCCACTTAAGCTTGCTAATCCGTTGAGCTATGTCGATAACTTTAGTTCTCTGGCGAATTACTTCGTTCCGGATTCGATCCCGCAGAGAAATACCGAGCATAGCTCTCTCCATAGCTCGCTGAGCGACTTTAAACTGGTGGACCAGTCGGACTGTGAGTGCCCACGTCTCGGCTCCGTATGTCATCACAGGTAGGACGCACTGGTTAAAGACTTTTGTCTTTAGACACTGTGGTATAGGCGACGAGAAGACTCGACGGAGTTTTCCGAATGCTGCCCAGCCCAGCTGAATTCTTCTCTGGATTTCCTTCTCGAAGTTATGTTTGCCTAGTTGGAGCGTTTGCCCTAGGTAAACATACTTAGTGACAACTTCGAGTGGGATTCCATCTACGGCAATCGGTTCTGGAACAACGTGCTCGTTGTACATGACTTTGGTTTTGTCCAAATTCATCCGGAGACCGATGCTACGAGAAGAATCAGCTAGGCCATTCAACATCCTTTGTAGGTCCTGCAGCGTCTCTGCCATAATGACGATGTCATCTGCGAATCGTAAGTGAGAGATGTACCTGCCGTTGATGTTAATGCCACGATCTTTCCAGTCCAGCGTCTTAAACATATCCACCAAGGCGTTAGTGAACAGTTTCGGGGATATGACGTCCCCCTGTCTCACTCCTCGACGCAGGTGGACATGTTTAGTTCGCTGGTTCAGTACTTGTACAGTCATCGTTGCGGCATTATATAGACATCTCATCACTTCGATATATCGCCAGTCGACTTGGCAACGCTGCAAGGACTCGAGAACAGACCAGGTTTCGATTGAGTCAAAGGCCTTCTCATAGTCCACAAATGCTAAGCACAGGGGCCGATTGTACTCTTCGGTCTTCTGTACAATCTGCCGCACCGTGTGGATGTGGTCTATGGTGCCGTAACCGCTTCGAAACCCGGCCTGTTCCGGAGGTTGAAACTCGTCGAGTCTTTGCGCAAGACGGTTCGTGATGACCCTTGAAAACAGCTTGTAGACATGGCTCAGAAGCGAAATCGGGCGATAGTTTTTCAATAGGATTTTGTGTCCTTTTTTGAAAAACAAAACCACCATGCTTCTGTTCCATGCCTGTGGAGTTCTTCCAGTAAAAAGAACGGAATTAAATAGCTGCTGAAGCTGTTGAACTGCTGGAGCTCCTCCGGCTTTTAAAAGCTCCGTTGTGATTCCGTCTTCTCCTGGGGCTTTTCCATTTTTGAGCTGTTTAAGGGCCATCACGATTTCGTCTCGGCTAATTTCGGGCAGATCTTCTGTGAAGTGGCGGGTTAAGGTGGCTCTAGAATCCTCAGTATCGGGTTCGGGCCTTGAAACATGCGATGCGTAGAGCTTGCCGTAGAAGTCTTCAACTTCCGACAGAATCTCCGGCTTGGATGCGACGACGTTCCCCGTTGACGTTGTCAGCTTTGTGAGGTGGCTTCTACCCAGAGGCTGGACGAACACTTTCGACCCCCGATTCTGCTCAATTGATTCTTTAATCAAAAGCGTGTTAGAGAATCGGAGGTCGCGTCGTACCAGCTTCTTTATGGATTTGTTGCGCACCAGGTTAGTTGACAAAGCTGACAAAGGGTCTGTTCGTCTCTCTTCCATTAGCCGAAGTGTTTCTGCCGAGAGTTTGGACTTTTTGCCCGTACGCTTGCTCTCGCAAAACTTTGTCCCTTCATCCCTGAGGATTTCCACCACTTCTTCGAGTTTCTGGTCTACGTCATCTGTGGTTTCCAAGGCAGCGAATCGATTTCCCAATTTTAATTGGAATTTTTCGGACCCAACAACGGTTTGGAGTAGGTTCGGACGGAGCGTAGACTTCATCAATCGGAATCTCTCGGCTTTAAAGTCGATATCCAGAGTGCCTCGTACCAGTCGGTGATCACTTCCAGTATTAAACCTAGTGATCACTGAGACGTCTCTGAATATGCGCCGTTTATCCGTAATGATGAAGTCAATCTCGTTATTAGTCACAAAGTCGGGGCTTTGCCACGTCCATTTCCTTTGGGGCTGTTTCTTGAAGAACGAGTTCATCAAGAAAAGCCCCTCTCTCTCGAGGAAATTGACGAGCATTTGTCCCCTGTGATTCCTACTCCCAAATCCGTGTGGTCCTATAGACGATTCGCCGCAAGTTTGTACTCCCACTTTGGCGTTAAAGTCTCCCATGACAACGTTGTAGTGAGCCTTGGAGGTGGTGTGTAAAGCTCTGGAGATATCTTCATACATGCTCTCCACCTCATCATCCAAGTGTGTCGAGGTCGGTGCGTAGACCTGGATAACCTTGAGGCTGTACCTCTTGGTTAACTTAATTATGAGGCACGCTACCCTGGTCGACACACTGGAGATTCCTACAACGTTGTCACTGAGAACCTTGTTGACCAGAAACCCGACGCCGCCTTGGGATGGCTGATCTCCTTCTCTGTAGTACATAAGATGGCCGATTCTAAGGTTATGGTGTCCTCTCCCTGTCTTCGGACTTCACATAGCCCCAGTATGTGCCATATTATGTGTTTCAGCTCCTCCTCCAGCTGCGCCAGATGATCGTCCAGCCGAATCGTGCGTCCATTATAGGTTGCGAGGGTCAGTTTTTTTCTGGCGGCCTACCGTAGCCCGGGGATTCTTAGCACCCCCTGCCCTGCCGTTACCGTGACCGCCGCCGTGGTCAGGAATAGCAGGGCGGCCGGGAACTGGGGGCCTTGGCTTTAGGTGTCCTTCCATAAATTTTCCATAGTTTTTTGCATCCCTTGGGAGGGATATGCCCTAATCGCCACGCTGGGCAGGCCTGTTGGCGATCGCAGGACGTAGCTTCTCGCACCGGTGACGCTGCTGCCCGTCACCGGCCTGTAGAATTTAGCTACGCCATAGATATGAAATGGTTATACCGCCATTTGTCGGTCGCCAGAGCCCCGTCTGTTGGTCAGCAGGATGCACCACGGGCAGGTGAGGATGTCTGGAAGCACCGAGGTCGTATTTGTGCTCCCTTACATCCCTCCGACTCCGCAGGGGTGAAATTTATATTTTTGGTCGGACTAACGGCCCATTGGCGTAAAGGATAGATACCTTGACTTCTAACCCTGAGTGGTTCAAATCCTAGCCTATCAAATCCTAGATTTTTTTTATGTGCTGTAATGGGTATTAGTCTACAGGTGAAAGGAGAATTATATCGTTGTTCCGTCTTACTTGCTACCAAAAAGTAGCTTAGCACCGTTAAAAAGAAAAACATTATCGCTTACCACCAGGCTAGATTGTAACTAAACGCAACGAAATTATATGCTGTATCTAGGTAGGCATACTTGGGGCGCTTACCTCGGGCGGGCGCTTCCGCTCCCATGCCTGCCATTACAGGCTTCAAAAGTGCTCACCCGCTTAGCATCTCATGCAAGGCAGCGTCCTCTCTGCCATGGAACAAGCGTAATGCCGTCTGTTTTTAGTCCATGTACGACAACCCTGAGGGTCCAGAACGCATGGCACCCAAGATGTTTGTTGATGGTGTGGTGTCTAAGTCTACATCCCGCGCACTGGGTGGAACTTAGGCCGTGATGACCGTTTTCCTCAACCCTCGCCCTAAAATGAAGCGCCCAAAATAGCGTAAGGCTCGTATACAGACCATTCGAGACGAAGAGCCGTGGCCACTCTGAGGGAGTCATCGTCCAGGAGCGTGCTCAATTGTGGAAAAAGCATAGTTCATGCAGCCAAGCGCCAGACTCCGGCTTAGTATGTTATATAACTGTAAAAATTTCTCTTATAAATAAAAAAGGTGGTTTATATCACACGAGGTAAACAATAGTATACGATACTCGTTGACCTAAGTATATATTAAAGCACGCTTTTAACGCCCTCGCTATGCATGGGCGCTAACTTCACGCCGTGTAATAATACACTATATTACACTACTTTGGTCACACGTATCGTAATGTACTATTAAAGATTAATAGTAAACGTTTTAAAACAAAACCTAGCTGATTGTTATTAACGTGGGTCAAAGCGATTACCGGTAAACCGCTTCGACCGCAACGCCCACTTTCCTACATTTTCAATTAAACCACAAGGGATTTTATATATTTTAATCAAAATTGTATCAATATACTCGTATGTGACGTGAACATTTTCAAGTAAATTCAGTTCGACAAGAATGGATCTACTAAATCATATATCAATTTACATTAGAATACGAAAATGAAATGCAATATTAGGTAGACCATATGACATTTAAAAAAATATAATGCACTCAATAAAAAAAAGTTAATTTTAAGTAAGCAATAGTTTTTATCATCTCCCGTTTTTCTCTATCACTTCGCCTAAAATGCATACTCTTATTTTATTGCTCTGTGTGCCATGTTAAAAAGTATGTAGCTAACCGGAAGGACTGACTTTATGTGACATTTTCAGTCTATACACAATAGATTTTCAGATTGATATAGAGATATGATCTTAAAATTATTTAAATAGGACCATCAAACTTATCCTATGGCACTTTACACTTTAAAATGTATTTTTTCGACGTGTATTTTATTACGAATAAATTACTATTGACTATTCAAGAATATTATTGCAACTCACGGGTGCAGAAGTTTTAAAATAAGTTATAAATAAAAATTGAAGTTGGTAAAAATATGAAACAGACCACCTCAACAATCTCTCACGTACTTGACTACTTATACAACAATACACTAAAGTCTGCTATTCGCCGAGATACGACACCCTATCCCAGCACAAAATCTTGCATATGAGCTTGTACTAACAAAGATCAAACTTCAATTTTCAACTTGCTCACCACAAGTTCCAGCCCCCAGATGTGCGGTCCACAAAATTGTATTAAGCTTGTGTCGCTTACAAACAATACCTTTACAATGGGCTGCTTTTTGATACTTTCCTGTTCTGCGTCGGCGTAAGCTTTTAATAGATTGCTGGCGATAAATAAACTTATAAGTTAGATAGGCAACTGCTGGAATGTAAAATACATTATTAAATAAATAAAAAAAACGTGTCGAGTTGAACTCGCCCACCGAGGCTTCCGTACCTACGTTGGTATGTACCAATTAAGCTAGACCTCTAAATTGTATCAGCGCTCATAGAACTCAGAGGTCTACCTTAATTGGCGTTAACTATGTATGTATGGGGGCACCCTTTAATTTTCAACTTTTTTTATTTTTTGGTGTTTTCACTTAATTTCTGCTTTGCCCTATCGGTACCCTATAGGTTTTCGACCCAAAACCTATAGGGTACTTCCGGTTGACTTAAAATTGTCAATTTTGGTTAAAAGCAAGGTCTTCAGCACAAGTAAAGGAAAACTTTTGAAAAATAAAAAATGACGAAAATTAAGGTACATTTTGGTACTAAGAAGTTTTCGCGAAAATCTAAATTTGCCCATATCTTTTTATTGTATTGACTCAAGACCTTGATTTTTATACACCCAATAGGGACTATAGACTTCAGTATCAGGTATAAATATCAACTTGCTAGGTTCACCTGTTCTTGAGAAAATCAGTGGTGACACACGGAAAGACAGACGGACAGACAGACAGACAAGAAAGTGATCTTATAAGGGTTCCTTTTTTACCTTTTACGGTACGGAACCCTAAAAATCATTGATTAATTTTTATTAATCTTTATTAGAAGGTAGGTTTTTTTTAACAACACAATATTTCAAAATACCAAGCACCTTACGATGTTGGAGTAAAGTATTGAGAGAGTTAGTAATTGTATGCGCATAGATAGCAGTACACAATACATTGGACGGCGATTGGTCTACTTTACTACGACAGCTAACTAGTAGATTATGGAAATGAGCCATGGATGTACTACAAAAGTGGCCCTTAAATACTTGTCTTGTAATAAAATGCCAATTAGGTAAAACGTAAAATGAACTCTATGGTAATTCATTATACAGAACTGAAAAGCACCCTTAGCAAAATTGCGCTATAAAAGTAGCATCGTGTAAGGACACTGAAGTTTTATTTTACTGGAATACAAATTTTATTACTCAGCTTCAGTAGAAAAATACACAAGGGTCTGAATAAAGCAAGAGATTTAAAAATTATCATTTTACTTTCACAACGGATTTTGGTTTGTTCACGGTTGCGAGCAATTTATCATAGTTTATATGAAGCGATGACTTTTTGTAGTTGATACTTTTGCTTAAAGTTTTATAGTGAATATTTTGATCATATTATGACAATTATAAGAAACAACGAGAGTAATGCTAAACGTTTAAAACTAACTAGACGTAGAACGTAATGACCTACAATCTTAACAAGCTATAATTTATTTGGTCGTAATCTTCGTGTTAACGTTGTAATCCGCAAACATTTTTTTCTGCCGATACTTACGAGGGACGAGGTAAACACGCATTGCACACACACAAATCACTCACTTTAACGATCCTCACACTAGCTTGAAACACGCACACAGTATTAAAAATACAGCGTAGTTACGCACGCTCATATGGCCAAAAATGGCTATATGGCCAACAGAGGGGTACGCCTTGCGTTAAAATCTCTATTGGTAAATGCTCGAAGGGTCGTAATACAGTCGTAATACAGCTGTAAGAAGAAACATCCTCTTAATAATACATCTAAAAATAAACTAGCCAAGTGCAAGTCAGACTCGCACTCGTAGGGTTCCGTAACACAGTAAAGTATTCTATAACTATGATTTTTCGCAACTAAAAAATTAACTTTGTTTTTCATAGTGTTTGTATGAAAAACAAAGTTATCTTTGCGGTCGATATATATCAAAAACTGCTGACTGTATCTCGTTCAAACCAATTTCCATTGTTAGTTTTTATTAAGATCTACAGCATATGTATTTTTTAGATTTTTCATTCCCTTACTTTAAAAGTTAGATGGAGGGGGGGGGGGGGGACGCGCCTATCTTTCAAATGATTGACTTTGAGAAAAAAATATTTTAGAAACCTCAATGTCATTTTTAAAGACCCATCCTAGACACAGCCCACACGTATAGGTTTGAAAAATTTTTTTTTTTTGTTTCAGTTCCATGTTTGGGATTGCCCCCCCTTAAAATTTTACATTTTTTATTTTTGTATAAAAATCAGAAAGCGGTTTACAGAATACATCTATCTACCAAGTTTCAATTCTGTAGTCCTAACAGTTTCAGAATAAAATGGATGTGACATACGGACGGACAGACAGACATGACGAATCTATAAGGGTTCCGTTTTTTGCCATTCGGCTACGGAACCCTAAAAACATTCAATTGACATCGCATACATTTAGATCTATCAACTTGATCCAAAGGATGCAAGGGTGATATCAAACGAGTCTCTTAAAATACATGTGTGTGTTTTAGTTTTTTACGTACTCTATCGTGCATTTGAAACATACTACATCACATATTTACTTAACATCAGATGAGATAGTGGTCAAACACTTACTTAACTACTATGAAAAAAAACTTATTGTAAAAAGACACTGAAGCACATATAACATTCACTTAAAAACCACACCTTTAATAATTTATCTGTGATCGCGTACTAGACGAAGACAACGCTGCATATCTATGTATATGTTAGTACATATTTCAGCCAAGTGACCGTTTGCCTACAGATCTGACGCTTGATCGAGTCAAAAGTCGATTTTAACTGGCGACTTATGCGTTTTCAGAAAGTTTAATTCATAGAATAGATCGATGGATTGTGAAACTCCTTTATCGAGTCTCAGATGAAATGGTGAATTGCAGGCAAACATTGAAGTAGAGTACATGTTGTGACGATTTAACCACTAAATCGTCCTAGTGTTGTGCCAACCCCAAAAAATTTGGCATAAGGACAAGATAATGACGATAATGTACGGTGCGTTTTTGTTGTTCTACATTACGTAACAACCTATTAGAGGTAATCCGTCGCTACTAGGCATCAAACATGCGTAACTCGGCATAAAAAGGCCTTTAGTTTCCCTCGAGACCTTTGTTTGGTATTTACCCCCTATTGTTGTAGCGTCTTTAATTAGAATTCCCTTTATACCCTACTAGAGATTATTTGTAAAGCGGAAGTTGCTTAGAGTTGCTACTTTTACGTTGTTAAGTAGTACTTTTATAACATTTTTGGATTAATGACAAGCCAGGGGATTTTTTTTCTTTTTTTTTTAAGAAGCTTAGTAGCAATGTGGGTTGCACATTACTAGTATTCTTGTTAACCCCTCCAACTAAGCTAAATATGCTTGTGCCTGGAGTGGGTTCACGTCAATAGTGCAATGGATGGGGATCGAACTCACTACCTGTCGATCGCCAGTCCGACGCCTTATCCATTGGGCTATTGCCGCCTTTTTTATTTTTTTGTTTTTTGATTTTGATTGATTGTGTGTAAAGCCTGTTGTTATAATTGAAGGTTTCTCAAATAAAAAGCTCAATAGATTTATTATGATGATAATCTTCGGACCTTTTGCGGCCAGAGCGTCTAGCGAAACGTATCTTAAACCCCCGACGCAAAAAGAAGGAATGTTATAAGTTTGACGTGTGTATCTGTGTATGTGTGTGTCTGTCGTAGCACCCAAACAGATGTACTGACTTTTGTAAACTTTAAACTTTCGCTATTTGAACACATAGTTATAAATATTAAAATACGGGACTTATCGCGCCTAAAACATATTTTTTTATTTAACTCGACGTATCGACCAAGTTTCATTGATCAATGCAACTTGGTCGAAACGTCGAGTTAAATAAAAATTTATGTTTTAGGCGCGATAAGTCCCGGATTTAAATATTTATAACTATGTTCTGACTTTGATTAAGTAGTGTTTTGTTTGATAGGTATCTTAATTGAGATTGTTCTTAGCTTTGAATCGTAAAAATCCATTGAGCCGTTTTTTAAGACTGAGTTTTTTTTCTAGACGATGACGTTATAAATTCTATAAAATCAACTTTCATAGGTCTGATCAATTCAAAATTCGGTATCCACTTACTTCAACTATATTGTAAGAACATGGTAGCATTGACCCGATGCTGGGATATCTCCTGGAATCGGCAGAATACTCCACTTCTCACCAACTTACAGCAGACATGTTGAGTTTTTAGATCATTGGTATGGTCTCAGTGAACAGATTATGGTAGGAATGTACTTTACCTGACATCGATTTTGGGGGCAGGGTGGGGGGGAGGAGGGGAAGGGAGAGAGGTAGAACCCCTCCCTTAAAGGAAAAGTTGCGCGGGCGTAGCCCGGGTGCGGCGCCACTTCTTTAATATTTCATACAAAATGTATAGAAGTCCTTTTAGGGGGGAATTTTGGAAAATCCTTTCTTAATACATACTTACATACTAAGAAAAATATACCCTTCAAATTTTAAGTCTCTACGACCTGTGGTTTAGGCTGTGCGTTGTCTCTTAGTCAGTCAGTATGTCAGGACAAAGATTCTTATCGTATTAGAAGATGTTGAGCTCTTGGAAATCCAAGATACGGGCCTCGAGCCTAGTGTGGAATTCACAGTTCTCTTATTACGTTATTCCGTTATCATAATTTGTATACTCGTATGCATTTATGTTACTTAAAATTATGTCTTTTGTTCTGGAAATGAACCGTCACCTTTTAGGCAAGCATGCTACTAAGCGTGATATAATCAAAATAGGTTAAAACATACAAACAAAAACAAAAACTACTAGACTTTTCTAGAAAATTCTAGATCTGCTGGTTCCAAGTGAGTGGTGCCCAACATCAAGTATTCAGAGCCGACATTGACTGATAATGTTTCCGGAAACATAACTTTCCCCTATGACGTAATATTCACCTAAAATGAACGATGCGCGAGAAAATTAGTCATGAGTCAGTTACCTGGTAAGTTTAGGATGTGGCACATGATAGATATTATTAATAGTATCTAATTATAGATACTATTAATAATATCTATAATTAATCTATAATCTATAATTAATATAAACGACATATTATGTCGTCTTTATCGTATGAAAAGCAATGCAACGTAAAATTTTATTTTAACAAAATTTAACTTAACCTTTATTGTTCAAGGTCCAGATTGTAAGCATAAACATATAATAATTTTATCATGGCGTTTATAGCAAACAAGTAAGCAAAGAATTCGATTATCCTTATTCCCTTACACATGGGCATATAATGGAAAAATATTACTTTACTGTTTTTCGGCACTGATTACGAGGAAAAATATTTAATACTGATTGAAATTTGGGAAAAGGGCCCAAAAGATAATATATCGCTTTATAAACATCGAACGAAATATCAAAATAATTTGGAGCTTACAACAAAAATAATTTTCAATATTTTCCTAGGTTTTGCTGGAATAATTTTCATCATTGATATTTGTACACTACAATTGTTAGAATATTATCAAACTTACGTGATGAAAATATCAAATTTTATAGGCTAGCGTTTAAAACTATATCGCCTGGTGGTAAGCAATGTGGTCGTGAGATAGTGAACACGCTAGGCCTAGAATATTATGACTCTCAAGGGCTGTATGCTGCTGGAACGCCGTAAGGTTATGGTGGCAGATTTGCTGCTTGATGATGGTTGGTTAGCTATTTTTTGGTAGCAAGTCAGGTGGAACATCGATATAATATGCTACCTACTATGGAATATATTATCCCCCCCATCCACCACTTGTGGGTACCTACCTACCATCCATTATATACTTGTATGATATATTATGGTGATCGGTAACGGTGATCAATAGTGTTTATCTATCTATCTATGCAGTTCTTAAAAGGAAAGCGTAAAAATTACTGCCATGTAAAGTCCAGAGTACAAATAACCAAACTTGCAAGCCGAGATTCCCAAAAACACAATACGTTTTTTCAATATACCCAGAAACAATTTGCAATGCTGTCGGTAGGTATAGTCGGTATATTAGCGGAAACAATCCCTGACTTCCACGGAGCAGGCCTGAACGTTATTTTTCTTCATTCCACTGCATCTTCATTCACATTTATCTGTGCTATCTATCTCTTTCGCTATACACGAATCTGTCATACACTACAGCTGGTTCGCAGTATGGACTAGGTATTCAGTTCTAATGCCATCTATATATTGTTTATAGGTATTTATAATTGAATCTCCATCTCACTTGATAATTTTACTGATTCCGATGTAAATGTGATAATGTAACTACAATACAATAACTCTTTATTTTCACCAACTTACACAGTAAAAATTTACACAACATTCCTTAAATGTATGGCACAAATGGGCGGTGTTATCGCTAAGAGCAATCTCTTCCAGACAGCCTTTGGATGGACATGACATTAACGTTAAGCATCTACGGTGTATGCTAAATAAATATAAGAAAATATAAATATATATTAAATAATCACTTACCAAAAGGTGAGATAGTTTGCACCTATTGGTAAGTGACGATGAGGTCCAAGATAAGTTAACACGCTAGTTCGAGAATGAAAACTGGCTCTCAAGGACAGCTGCCGGAACACATATTTAACACAGATCAGTCTGTCAGTAATATGCACTGCTATGCGGATAATAGCACAGGCGACGCACAATATTTCGGTAGCGCAAACCTTCCCCGTTCTGTAGTCGAAGAAAGCAGGAACAGACTTGTGTCCGAAGTCAAAACATCTCTGGACCTAGTGTCAAACTGGGGCGACCAGAATCTTGTAAAGTTTAACCCGACTAAAACGCAAGTCTGCGCGTTCACCGCAAAAAAAACTCCATTCGTCGTAGCTCCTCGGTTTCAGAATAACTACCCTCAAAATCTCAGAGAGTATCGATATCCTAGGCGTCGAAATTTCTGCCTTAGTACATAGTTAAAGGCACTAAACCTTTAATATTCTGTTATATAAAGTATCTGTTGTATAAAATATCTGTTATATAAAGTATGGTCACATTGTTCTAGTTACGAACTCTAAAAAGCGTCGTGTGAAAGTTTCCTACTGGTTATATATGTAGTTTTCCATCTCACCCGCTGCTTGCTGCGATCTTATAAAACTGCGAAATGGCGGGGAAAGTTACACCTCTTTGCAAATTGAGGCTCAGTGAGAGTCACCGAGATTAGATGGAGGAGACGTTTCGTCGCGGAATTCCTTCGTGGGGAAATCTGACATGCCGCAGATTTTCACTTTGCTTAGTTTATTTTCAAGGCATTGTAGCTCCTATTAACTTAATTGAAAAGCTCGTTTTGTATAAAAACCTGCGGATACTTAGCAGGAGATGACGGTCTTAAATTCGACATGCTAAACTTTATTGAAGTATATTCAATTCTAGATTTTAGTAGTTCGATGTCTAACATTTTTTATACCAGATAGCAAGCGTTTCATCACCTGATGTTAAGTGATGTTGCGATTGACGATGTAGCACGCTTACCTAGAAGATACATGTTCAACCACGATATTACTGGTTTTCTTTAATTCTGAAAATACAGACACCGACAAGGAATTTCATTCCTTGGCAGTACGCATACATACAGACAATATTATGTCTAACTTCAATTAAATTCCACGGGAGCCAGTTCCCATTCTAGGCCTAGCGTACTACCATCCTCGATCGCATCACCACTTACCAACAGGTGAGATAGTGGTCAAACGCTAGCCTATCCATACAAGTATTATCAAAACGCTTGTAACTTTGTCACCTATTTGTTACCTAATTACATTACGTCTAAACGGAAGATAAGGAGATACTTTATAGCATGAGGATGAACATAATAGGCTAGTAAATACTTGGTGTACGTGAACGAAGTCGCGGGTATCAACTAGTTTTGTATATTTGTTACCATGGTCACATGGCTTATAATATAAGCTAGTAAGCTAAAAAAGGTACCTAGTAATATTACCTAATGCATGCCAGCTTCAAAGACGGGTTGGGATAGTTGCGCTATGTGGATTGGGCCAAATTTAGTTGTCCTGCGATCGCCAACACGCCTGCCCAGCGTGGCGATTAGGGCATATCCCTCCCACGGGATGCAAAAAACTATGGAAAAATTATGGAAGGACACCTAAAGCCAAGGCCCCCAGTTCCCGGCCGCCCTGCTATTCCTGACCACGGCGGCGTTCACGGTAACGGCAGGGTAGGGGGTGCTAAGAATCCCCGGGCTACGGTAGGCCGCCAGAAAAAACTAACCCTCGCAACCTATAATGGACGCACGATTCGGCTGGACGATCATCTGGCGCAGCTGGAGGAGGAGCTGAAACACATAAGATGGCACATACTGGGGCTATGTGAAGTCCGAAGACAGGGAGAGGACACCATAACCTTAGAATCGGGCCATCTTATGTACTACAGAGAAGGAGATCAGCCATCCCAAGGCGGCGTCGGGTTTCTGGTCAACAAGGTTCTCAGTGACAACGTTGTAGAAATCTCCAGTGTGTCGACCAGGGTAGCGTACCTCATAATTAAGTTAACCAAGAGGTACAGCCTCAAGGTTATCCAGGTCTACGCACCGACCTCGACACACTTGGATGATGAGGTGGAGAGCATGTATGAAGATATCTCCAGAGCTTTACACACCACCTCCAAGGCTCACTACAACGTTGTCATGGGAGACTTTAACGCCAAAGTGGGAGTACAAACTTGCGGCGAATCGTCTATAGGACCACACGGATTTGGGAGTAGGAATCACAGGGGACAAATGCTCGTCAATTTCCTCGAGAGAGAGGGGCTTTTCTTGATGAACTCGTTCTTCAAGAAACAGCCCCAAAGGAAATGGACGTGGCCCCGACTTTGTGACTAAAAACGAGATTGACTTCATCATTACGGACAAACGGCGCATATTCAGAGACGTCTCAGTGATCACTAGGTTTAATACTGGAAGTGATCACTGACTTGTACGAGGCACTCTGGATATCGACTTTAAAGCCGAGAGATTCCGATTGATGAAGTCTACGCTCCGTCCGCACCTACTCCAAACCGTTGTTGGGTCCGAAACATTCCAATTAAAATTGGAAAATCGATTCGCTGCCTTGGAAACCACAGATGACGTAGACCAGAAACTCGAAGAAGTGGTGGAAATCCTCAGGGATGAAGGGACGAAGTTTTGCGAGAGCAAGCGTACGGGCAAAAAGTCCAAACTCTCGGCAGAAACACTTCGGCTAATGGAAGAGAGACGAACAGACCCTTTGTCAGCTTTGTCAACTAACCCGGTACGCAACAAATCCATAAAGAAGCTGGTACGACGCGACCTCCGATCCTCTAACACGCTCTTGATTAAAGAATCAATTGAGCAGAATCGGGGGTCGAAAGTGTTCGTCCAGCCTCTGGGTAGAAGCCACTTCACAAAGCTGACAACGTCAACGGGGAACGTCGTCGCATCCAAGCCGGAGATTCTGTCGGAAGTTGAAGACTTCTACGGCAAGCTCTACGCATCGCATGCTTCAAGGCCCGAACCCGATACTGAGGATTCTAGAGCCACCTTAACCCGCCACTTCACAGAAGATCTGCCTGAAATTAGCCGAGACGAAATCGTGATGGCCCTTAAAAAACTCAAAAATGGAAAAGTCCCAGGAGAAGACGGAATAACAACGGAGCTTTTAAAAGCCGGAGGAGCTCCAGCAGTTCAACAGCATCAGCAGCTATTTAATTCCGTTCTTTTTACTGGGAGAACTCCACAGGCATGGAACAGAAGCATGGTGGTTTTGTTTTTCAAAAAAGGAGACAACACCCTATTGAAAAACTATCGCCCGATTTCGCTTCTGAGCCATGTCTACAAGCTGTTTTCAAGGGTCATAACGAACCGTCTTGCGCGAAGACTCGACGAGCTTCAACCTCCGGAACAGGCCGGGTTTCGAAGCGGTTACGGCACCATAGACCACATCCACACGGTGCGGCAGATTGTACAGAAGACCGAAGAGTACAATCGGCCCCTGTGCTTAGCATTTGTGGACTATGAGAAGGCCTTTGACTCAATCGAAACCTGGTCTGTTCTCGAGTCCTTGCAGCGTTGCCAAGTCGACTGGCGATATATCGAAGTGATGAGATGTCTATATAATGCCGCAACGATGACTGTACAAGTACTGAACCAGCGAACTAAACATGTCCACCTGCGTCGAGGAGTGAGACAGGGGGACGTCATATCCCCGAAACTGTTCACTAACGCCTTGGTGGATATGTTTAAGACGCTGGACTGGAAAGATCGTGGCATTAACATCAACGGCAGGTACATCTCTCACTTACGATTCGCAGATGACATCGTCATTATGGCAGAGACGCTGCAGGACCTACAAAGGATGTTGAATGGCCTAGCTGATTCTTCTCGTAGCATCGGTCTCCGGATGAATTTGGACAAAACCAAAGTCATGTACAACGAGCACGTTGTTCCAGAACCGATTGCCGTAGATGGAATCCCACTCGAAGTTGTCACTAAGTATGTTTACCTAGGGCAAACGCTCCAACTAGGCAAACATAACTTCGAGAAGGAAATCCAGAGAAGAATTCAGCTGGGCTGGGGCAGCATTTGGAAAACTCCGTCGAGTCTTCTCGTCGCCTATACCACAGTGTCTAAAGACAAAAGTCTTTAACCAGTGCGTCCTACCTGTGATGACATACGGAGCCGAGACGTGGACACTCACAGTCCGACTGGTCCACCAGTTTAAAGTCGCTCAGCGAGCTATGGAGAGAGCTATGCTCGGTATTTCTCTGCGGGATCGAATCCGGAACGAAGTAATTCGCCAGAGAACTAAAGTTATCGACATAGCTCAACGGATTAGCAAGCTGAAGTGGCAGTGGGCTGGTCATATCTGCCGCAGGACTGATAACCGTTGGGGCAGACTTGTCCTAGAGTGGAGACCGCGAATCGGCAAACGTAGCGTAGGACGTCCTGTGACCAGGTGGAGCGACGACATACGCAAAGCGGTGGGCAGTGACTGGAAGAGAAGAGCCGAAGATCGGGCTCAGTGGCGCATCTTGGGACGAGGATGAGGAGCACGTTTCCATCATCAAATAAAATCAGCCGAGATATAGAGAGAGAGCCAAGTGTTAATCTGTCTAAAATCAAAAAGTTAATTAAGGTATTTTATAATAATATTGTGGTTGAGCTAATGTTGATAGAACTATATACATGGTTGTATCAAAAATAACAATTAAACGCTGCGATGTTTCTGTCCGCTGGAAACATTTGCGGTCAGAAAGTCTCAGTGGTAATAAATACTCTGTACGTCTTCCGGGCTATTAAGAAATTGGATGAGACACATTGGCGGAATGCTTCATAAAATACTTTGTGCTCTTGGATGACAAACTCGTCCCGCAACTTGAACCATAAATCCTTCGAGACTGTGCGCTATGTTCAACGTCTATATGCAACGTCGGTGAATTCCTCTGCGTACCTTAGCGCCTTCTATGAATGAACCCATAATATCGGGCTGTCGTTGTACAAAAATCGCAGCTTTATTTTAACCTGTTTTAATGACTATTGTATCTTCTATCTGATCACATCCATCATGATTGTCGCTTATGGTGCTATTTTTTGACACTCAATAAAATGTTTAGCCTTTTACTGATACAAGTATGCTTGGCTTTATTGAACGTTGACTTAGGCTGTAGTTAAAGATAAAGAATCACCAACAAATTTGATAACTAATAATCTCACGAAAATTTATTGACGAAAAATATGATATAGAGTAATCATTCATTTATTTTTTTTTTGATGATATGTATCGATTATCAATAAGATCCTTTGAAAAAACCCGATTTCACATCCCGCGCTATAGTTATTTTCAGTGGCTAGTTTGAATAGAAAGATAAGAAGTTGTATCTACGAGTATCTCCACATTGCAGAAGATACTCATCAGATATTGATGAATCATGCGACGAATCGAGGAAATTTGTTGTCAGTATTCGGAAGCGTGCAAATGTTCACCAACTTTTTTCAATCAGATGCATTTTTAAAGTGTGTTTGTGTCATTGGTCGTTGACACTTAATATTATGTAATATTAAGTGTCAAAACCAATAACACATTTTTTTTTATTAGTATCGTATAGGCTAGCGTTTGACAACTATCTCGCCTGGTGGTAAGCGATGATTTGGTAGAAGATGGTGAACACGCTAGGCCTAAAATACTCTGACTCTCAAGGGCTGTGGGTTACCAGAACACCGTAAGGTTATGACGGCAAATTTTGTATTGTAAGCTACTTTTTGGTCAGGCGGGACTTTGATATAATATGGTACTACCACAGATGGGTCAAATGCCATTGCTGATATCATGTCAGGGCGGCAATAGCTCAATGGATAGGGTGTCGGACTGGCGATCGAGAGGTCGTGAGTTCGATCCCCACCCCACCCACTGCACTATTGACGTGAACCCACTCCAGACACAAGCATATTTAGCTTAGTTGGAGGGGTTAACAAGAATACTAGTAATCTGCAACCCACATTGCTAGTAATCTTTATTCAAAAAAAAAAGTACAAAAATAAAAAAAAAGTATGTATTACCATGTAACCATTCATGAAAATATAGATGATCAAAAAACAACGGGATGCACTCCGGGAGTGTCGGCAGACGTGAAAACTTGAACATGAACGTTGTGCATTTGGTCTATTCTCCCTCCATCTTACGAATTTTCGATAAGGTCACGTGTCATGACGCGCAGTCCTGACGCGAGTTTAATATTTTTTATCCCCCATCCCAAAAAGTTCACAACGCCGCTAAAGAAGTTTTCACTTAAAAATATATAGACAACGTAATATCTCCCAGCATTGTTTTCATAAGGTGAATCGTGTACCTAACAGTTATTCTAGTGTAATAATTTAAGAGCTCCAAGAAAATTATTCAATGATCAGCCTTAACAAAGGCCGTCTATAAACTGCACTTCGCACTGCAATATACACTTCATATAAAGACAAAGATGTTGCTATGCCAGTTTGGCTTCACAGCAGTTTCAGCCTAGCTATTGAAATGCTCCCCGGGCACTCTACTTAATGAATGCATAATAGAATAAAAATACTTCCAAATGTCTGGCCATTCATCTAATTAATTATTCATATTATTTCGTGGCGGAAACGGTCAGATCATTTGTTTATTCCATTTTTTTATTTCGTGCTAGTCTCTTTGGGATTAATTTGGAGTGTAGCAAGTCGTTTAATGAAGAATGCAACATTATTTAGCATATTTAACCTTAATAGAGGTGCATACAGGCGCATAGTTTTTAAAACTGACTTCCAAAAAGGAGGAGAGAGTTTGTTCGCCAATGACTCCACTAATTTCTAACCGATTTAAATGACTTTTTTTTAGGTAGAGTTCATCTCCAAAGTAATAAAATAAATAAATAAATCCTTATTTCAGGTAACTTATGTAAACATGAAAATGCTATACAAGACCCATATTATTCATAAATACCTTACAGACTAGCATACATATATTATAGAATATATAATCCCATTTAAATTTTATCAAGATTCGATAAGTATCTCCAGAGATATAACGATATACGTCTCAATTTTGCTACTGAAACTGACTCGCACGGCATGGAAGTCGGTTTGTTTAATTTGATTTATTTATATATTATTATCTTAATTATCAGCTCACTAAATTAGACACAGACATGTAGAAAGAACAATCGTGTAAAAACAAGAAGTAGGTGTGTAAAGACATATTAAATAATGTAAGGATAGGCTTTTTCGTAATACCAAAGGTAACATAATCATTATGGAACTAAGACGTGAAACAAAGGTTACTGAAACATTTTCTTGTATTGCTAGCTACCAAATCAAAATATTGGTCACCAAAGATTAAATAAGTAACATAGGAAAACTTTTATAGAATTAACTACAGGAATGTTTCTCCTACAGCAATACATAACACATTTTCTAAACATAATTAATTTTCCGACAAAATTAAATCAGGACAATAGCCTCTAGCATTTAATTTGGAGTGTCTCCTCCAAATTGTTTCGCTAACTAAATAATAACTGTCCCTAACTTCGCTATTATACATTTGCGAGACATTGGCATAGGAAAATGTTTTTATTTTTATTAAAACATGACAGTTTTTAACTGACTTTAGAAATGGAGGTAAGTATCTAGCATAAAATTAGTGTAACTGTAAATGATTCTGTTTTTTCTGTTACCTTATATCGCCGGCACATTTGGAAGGAATGGCAAACTATGAAAACATATATAGAAAATAAGTTAATTTTCAAAAAAAAATAAAACCGACTTCATAACCACAAAAAGGCACTCAAAAGCGAAAAATAATTTACTTAAAATTATAATAAGCGTTACCCACTTCTCTATTTGAAGTCGGTGCCAGCCAAGTCTAATAGGTAGTAGATAGATAATACCTACATGTATCTACCTACTTACTAACCTACATGTACCTACTTACTACTACTACATTCATAGTATCTATCTAATATCCAATAGACTTGGCTGGCACCGACTTCAAATAGAGAAGTGGGTAACGCTTATAATAATTTTAAGTAAATTATTTTTCGCTTTTGAGTGCCTCCCAACTAGCAAAACCCTCTTATGTTTCTCACATTATAAGAGTGCTGAGCTTATAGTGGTCTCTTATCTGTTTTCGTCATTGCTATCGCTCCTATATTAGTCTCTGACAAGCCGTTACAGACTCAAATACGCTTGATTTTAATACAATGTCTTAATTATGCATATAAGATTATTTTACAGTGCCGTTATAAGTCACACTCTCCTAAAAAAGCATTTTTTAAGACTTATCACACTTGAGCTCTCATATCCACATTTTCTAAGCTCATTTAATTTTATTACATATTTTCTAAATGCTATTGCAAGAATGTTAGACTAATATCAGCATTGTATTAGATTACTTAAAACGTGTACATTTTGATCTTATTCAAAACTATTATAAGATCAACAGCAGTGGATAGGCACGGTATTAGAGTGATATTGAATCATCATACTTACAATAGAGAAAACGAGTCTAGTTTAAGAATGTTTAATCTTAAATCGAATTTGTGACTAAAATTATGAGAGTAAAATTTGATGTTGACTATTATATTTCACTTAATGTATTTTAGTGCGGTCACATAAAATACTATTTCACATCCCAAACGTTTACTCTTCAATTAAAATAATGTTTTATGTCAATTCAAGGAACTCTAATTTATTCCAACATGACTCCATGTTGGAATTAATTTATTCCAACATGACTCCATGTTGGAATTAATTAGATTACTGCTAAATGATCTTACAATAGTCTTATAGTGATTCTAATAAATGCAATACTAATGGCGACGCTTTTAATACAAATTAACAAATAAAATAATTAAACAAGAATACTATATAATGATGAGGCGCACGAGTTGTGAAGCGTAAACTAGGGTCTACTTTACAGTAAATAATATTTTCCAATACTAATACTTACCTAAAAGCATAAAACGAAACACTTGTGAATAATGGTACGGTTATTACAATATAATTATTAAATACCTTTGTCCTTACTGTTTTCGATTTCTTTTTTATTAGTTGTAACTTTCAAACAAACAATATATATAGGTACCAACATTTTTTTACGATTGTGTTTGATCTTATGTAAATCAAAATAAGCTTTCTTACGCTCACAGGACTCTAACGTTAAAACAATGTAAGCCTATATACGCTTACATTAGTTTTGGTAAGATTAATTTAAGTGCAAATAGCATTCAATAAGACTGATATTAGAAAGATATAAGCAAAATACGCTTATAAATGGTGCCCAAATCCAGGCTTATACGACGATATAAGAATGGTATAAGAGCAAGAAATAATGGTCTAGAGATTGTTTTAAGTGTAGTTTTTGCTGGTTGGGCTTTTTGTGGTTATGAAGTCGGTTTTATTTTTTTTGAAAAATAACTTATTTTACCCTTTTTAGTGCAAAACAAGTTTTAATTAAATTACATGCATCTATTACATTTCGTGTCTGGGCCGTTATACACTGACGGATATATACTTTTTGAAAATTTCAAGTATGTACCTATAACGGTTAAGAAGATACAGATCTGTAAATTGCGCACATATAGACGCACGGACGGACGGACGAACAGACAACAAAGTCTCAGAAAGTGTTCATTTGGTAGCCTTTGGGTTCGGAATCCTAAAAAAATTGACTTTAAATGCCGCACTAAAGTGAAAATATTCACTAGTAATAATGATGTCATCAAGGTATCAAAGGACAATGTCCAAAATGGCCCTGTACAATTAAAGCATCTGACGCACACGATAATTAATTGTCTATTTTATTACAATAATTCCAAATACTTTTATAACACGGACTAGTTGTATTCCAAAATGAATATTAAAAAGTATTATTTGCGATTATTAACATTAATTGCCGCCATATGGCCAACAGAGTACTGAATCACTCTACTACGTTATAAGAGGCACTTCCCTATATTGTGGATACCCGTATTATGAAAGCACTGTGTAGCCAACCTAACAACGGAAAGTATTATTTACGTAGTAACTATTATATAATCTGTGGTATTATGCTTATAATTTTTTTTTTGCTGTGTTGATTGGTACAACGTACGTTCATAATTCTGAGTTATTTAATTATGTATGCAGTGTCGCGTGACTGAAATGGCCGCCATCTTCGCCAATGTCATGTCATGTCAAAAAATATTAGGTATGTTTAAAAAAGTTTGCATCCTAACAAGACTTTGCCCGGTAGAACATTCCTGTGAAGACAACATTATTTTCATTTATTTTCATTTATTCGATTTATCAGAATATGGTAATACTTAAGATCTATAATACATTCTGAACCTGCATATTCTGCCGTCACCGGCGTAGAAATTTATCGATATAATATTAGTATTATTTATGATTGTTTAGTCAGATTTATTAATTATTTAACTACATTTTCTACAAATTGATTAGCATAACAGAAAAGTACTTTGTGAAGTGTGATACATAGTAAACTAATAAGGTCAAAAGAATCGAATATTGCTCAAATGTCATTGTCAAGAGAGACATTGTATGTCAGATAAACGTTAACCTAGTGATACCATGTCAATTTATAAAAAATATTGTTAAATTAAATGTCAAAATACAAAGTTGGATGTCAATAAAAAAAAATGAAAATTAATATTATTGTACAAAATATCGATTAATATTGTCATCAAGAAATTCTTTAATAGAATAATAACATTTTTCAATTAGCAGATTGAATAATTTTGTTTTGAATATAGAAACACTTATATCCTTAAATACATCTGGCAACTTATTATACACATTAATAGCCATACAATTTACATTTTTACTATACATTTGAATTCGCTGATGTGGTATATACAATTTAAATTTTTTTCGATTGTTCTGTCTACTAACGACATCATTACGCAGCTCAAATAAAGAGCTATGGCTATGAACAAAAATACACAGTTCAAAAATGTATAGGCAAGGCAAAGGTAATATATTGTGTTTTTTAAATAGAGGTTTACAACTATCTAGATAATCAGCTGCACAAAGTGACCTCAAGCATTTTTTTTGTGCTCCGAAAGCTGATATCGAATCTACTGAGTTACCCCAAATTATCAAACCATATCGCAACGAAGATGACACATAACCGTGATATGCACTGAGTGTCGCTTGCATAGTTGCAATATTGCGAAGACGTCTTAGAACATATACAAACCGGTCCAGTTTTGTGCAAAGCTTATTGATATGTTCTTTCCAGTTGCAATGTTTATCTATAACTATACCTAGGAAAGTGGTTGAATCTACTATTTCTAACACATTATTATTATGGGTGATGATGAGGTCATCAGGACGGCTGTTATAGGTTTGAAACTGAATAATTTTAGTCTTGTCAATATTAATCTGTAAGTCATTGTGTTTAAGCCAAGAGATTACTGAGGTTAATGCAACATTTATGTCGTTTTCAAATTTCTTAATGTCATTATTACCTTCTATTAGAAGGGTGGTGTCATCGGCGTATAGGACACATTTGTGGTTAGTCATAATATCGGGAAGATCGTTTATGTACAAAAGGAAGAGTAATGGTCCGAGAATACTACCCTGTGGGACTCCACGTGTATTTTTCTGATATGTGGATCGGCACATGATTTTATTGTTGCCTACAAAGGTTGGTATCTCCACGCATTGGGTTCGTCCATTTAGATAGCTTTTTAGCCATTCTGCTGCCTTTCCCCTAATCCCATACTTTTCAGTCTTGTATAGTAGAAGTTTGTGGCTGACGAAATCAAACGCTTTTGACATATCTAGATAAATGGAGACAATTCGTTTTTTCCTATTTAGAGCATCGGTCACATGTTTGATTAGAGAGATTTATATTTATATATAATTATTTATTATAATTATTAATATATAATTATTTATTGAGGGCCCGGTGGCGTAATTGGGAGAACGGTCGGCTTTGATGCCGTGGTACCGAGTTCAAACCGCCGTGCACCAATGAATTTTTCTATCGAAAAATATATGTGCGCTTCTCACAGTGGCCCTCCGGTGAAGGAAAACATCGTTAAGAAACAAATAACCCCCGCATGGTGGTAGAACATATCTAGTGTCCGCCTGGCCAGCTACCACCCTCAAGTCAGAAAATCTGTCGCCAAACATCTAATGTGTTCCGGCAGCTATCCTTGAGAGCCAGTTCCCATTCTAGTCCACTTCTCTATCTTCGACCGCATCATCACTTAGCAACAGGTGAGATAGTGGTCAAACGCTTGCCTATAAGATATAAAATAAAATTATCCCCACCTTTATTTCTATCTCGCTCACAGTTACCGTAAGTATTTGTACTATTCATTATTTTGTGCCGTAAGAATATCTTATATGCAACAGCAACCTCCATTGTGTATAATCTTCTTGGGACTCTTCTACTAAAACTAGTACATTCTCCTATGTTTGAGTTATTTATCTCCATATCTCTGGTGATACTAATCAGATCTCGATAAAATTAAAATGGGACCACCTCGGAAACGTATCCTACCTATTAAAAAAAGAATCATTTGAATCCGTTCACAATTGATGGAGAAATCGCGTAACATACACTAAAAAAAAAAAAAAAAAACATACAGACGAATTGAAAACCTCCTCCTTTTTTGTGAAGTCGGTTAATAATGCAACATCGACACGAATTGTTTTTTTTTATTTTTATTTTATACCGAACTGGGTAGCACTTGATCACTATCTCACCTGATGTTAATTTTGTATGATACTTCATACCTCAAACAAGCTGTCATGTCTTCAACCAAAAATCAGGGAACAGTGACCTCCTAACAGAAATGGCCGAAGTTAAAGGTCCCACAGCCATCTATTTCTTGAAGACCCGCAGTAATTAAGGACGCTTATCCTTTTACTCGGAGCCGTCTATTAGCAACCCTTCTTAACATAAAATTATCGCAATCTCATCCTTCTGCCTTTGCAATAAAGTTGATTATATTAAACACAGTTTGAAACAATGGATATGCACATTTTGTGTATGTAACGCACCTCAGGATATCCGGTAAGCAAACTGAGCTATAACTTTTAACAGCGGATCAGAATGGCAATGTAATCCCATCCTTAATTGCAGAAGGTTGTCGCATTGACTATATTGTTGCATTTTTATATAAATGTTAGTTCAGATGATCATGGCAATTGCAAGGAATAACAAATCGTATACATCGATACAACCTGTCGCAAAATATTGTAAAAAATTATTAGAAAATTTATTTTAATAACTGGAAAATGTAATTTATTTTAAACGGATTAGCAACTGAAGTGGCAGCGGGCTGGTCATATCTGCCGTAGGACCGATAACCGTTGGGGTAGGCTGGTTCTGGAGTGAAGACCGCGAATCGGTAAACGTAGCGTAGGACGCCCTGTGACCAGTTGGAGCGACGACATTCGCAAAGCGGTGGGCAGTGACTGGAAACAAAGAGCCGAAGATCGGGCTCAGTGGCATAACTTGGGAGAGGCCTATGTCCAGCAGTGGATTGATACCGGCTGATATGAAGATGATGATTACAAAATTTAAGAATACGGGAGAAAATCATAACTTCCGCTAGCATTGTACAACAGTTTAAACCGGCGTATGTATTACCGTGATATTATTTTATTTAACTTACAGGAGGGTCGGAAAACCTAGATCTTAAGCCTACATGTGATCCCTGAACGTGATCCTTAAACTAACCATAGAACAAAGATATTTCATGCCAGTATCCGAGAGCCAGCATTATATTTAGAGTCAGATAGCTGCTTCATATAGAGCAGATTAAATTCTATTGTCCAGCGACTTTTCTCACTCTTGTTATTCACTTAAATTCGTGCTTGTTATTGTATTAATAATAATTAAGATAGTTTAAAAACTAAAACAATCGACTTCAATGCCCCGCGAGTCAATTTCAGTAGCAAGTTTGAGACGTTTATCGTCATATCTCTAAAGATACTTATCAGATCTCGATGAAATTACAATGGGACCTCTTCAAAAACGTACCCTACTGATTACAAAAAGAATCATTCCAATCGGTTCACAATTGACGGAGTAATCGCGTAACATACACACAAAAAAAAACAAACAGACGAATTGTCAACCTCCTTCTTTTTGAAAGTTGGTTGAACAATTGCGCGCCGCATCGCGTCGCGGTCTGAGCTGACCCTTTAAATCACATGACATAGCGATAAAAGCTTATCAGCAAAAACAGGCATAGTAAATACATTACTAACCCAAGTCTCAACATATTGGGTGGTATTCCTGGTACAAATGTGACTGGCTATTTATAGACGCAGGTTGGAAACCAGTTTATAAGCGAGAGTTTTAGAATTCAAACCACCTAGGAGGCTATAATGTATCAGATGGCGATATATACCTACTTAATATTAACAATGTAAGCTTAATCATATTATCGTTGTAGGGTACTTGAACTCAGTATTTATATTCTAGAAAGAATGTCAGTGCTTTAACAATTTAAATATTTACTATTGAAAAATAAACTAAGCCAAAAAACGATATTTTCTACACTAGGTACCTACTGTATACGTAGTTCATAATAACAGTAAACATTCGGTCTTAGATGTAATCGTTCTTATCTAGAAGTGGAAAAAGGTAGCGTTAGAAAGAATAAGAATGAAGCGCTGGATATCCGATTCTAATCTTAATAGCGCGAACTCTCCTTACCCATCAGCCGAAAATCACATTTCGCTACTTTTTCATAACAACCAGGGGTGGAAGTCTCATTGATAGCGATGCATCCTGCCATCGCAAACGACTAGCATAAGGAGACGCAGCTAGACATCTCTTTTCTTAACGACGATTATTACAAACTACTGGCCCAGTATACACAAAATCTTTTATAATCCATTGTCTGATGTCATTGGGTTCATTCTTATTATCTTTTCAGAACCATGACTGACAGCTGGGCGGTACGATAGCACTGCATAGATCAGCGAAATTCAACGTCGACCGTAAACGTAAAGTTTACGAGTTGCCGACACTGTGTCAATGCGGCCCCAGGCTATAAAATGGTCGACCGATGCTTTAATTACTGTCAATTGGTGGCCTTTATTGCTGACTGAAAAGGGAACCTGCAACTTGAAGCATCTTGTAAATATTAATCAAAATTTTAAATGTATTTTTTTATTTATATTCTCTTTGCCACCAAAAGAGTAAAAAGGAACAACAGTGTAACATCATTTTAACACAAAAACGTCAAAGCCGACACTCCCACTGCCCCACTGGGCACTTGAAAGCTGTAAGCTTAATATGAACATAACCTTACCGCGTGAGCAGGAGGTTTAATTACTCAACACAATGATGTAGCTGACACCCTGACAACGGCCAACAGCGGGGAACATATTGCGGACAGTACGTGTGTATGGAAATGTTATTGATGAGCACTTTGCACTTGCTGACTCATTATTGGGACTGAGACATCTCTATTCAAATCATACTCGTTGGTGGCATTGCAATTTATATGACAATTCTTTCGTAGTTTTTAACAGACTTCACAAAAGAGGAGGAGGTTCTTAATTCGTCTGTATGTTTTTTTTTTTGTATGTATGTTACGCGATGTCTCCGTAAATTGTAAACGAATTCAAATGATTCTTTTTTAATAGGTAGGATACGTTTCCGAGGTGGTCCCATTTTAATTTTATCGAGATCTGATTAGTATCTATAGAGATATGGAGATAAATACCTCAAACATAGGAGAATGTACTGGTTTTAGTAGAAGAGTTCTAAGAAGATTATACACAATAGAGGTTGCTATTGCATATACTTTTGAAGACTAAAAAATATGACCTTGAATAATGTTTTTAAATCTTTCTTCTCGTTGATTTTGGTTTTTGACAGATATTCTTACGGTAACTGTGAGCGAGGTGGAAATAAAGGTGGGGCTAATTTTTTTTTTTTTTTATATCTTATAGGCTAGCGTTTGACCACTATCTCACCTGTTGCTAAGTGATGATGCGGTCGAAGATAGAGAAGTGGACTAGAATGGGAACTGGGTCTCAAGGATAGCTGCCGGAACAAATTAGATGTTTGGCGACAGATTTTCTAACTTGAGGGTGGTAGCTGGCCAGGCGGACACTAGATATGTCCTACCACCATGCGGGGGTTGTTGGTTTCTTAACGATGTTTTCCTTCACCGGAGGGCCACTGTGAGAAGCGCACATATATTTTTCGATGGAAAAATTCATTGGTGCACGGTGGTTTGAACTCGGTACCACGGCATCAAAGCCGACCGTTCTCCCAATTACGCTACCGGGCCCTCAATATAAAATTATATATTAATAATTATAATAAATAATTATATATAAATATAAATAATTTTGTCTTCACAGGAATGTTCTACCGGGCAAAGTCTTGTTAGGGTGCAAACTTTTTTAAACATACCTAAATTTTTTGACATGACATGACGTTTTGCAATGATGGTGGCCATTTCAGTCCCGCGACACTGCATACATAATTAAATAACTCAGAATTATGAACGTACTTTGTACCAATCAACACTGCAAATAAATAATTATAAGCATAATACCACAGATTATATAATAGTTACTACGTAAATAATACTTTCCGTTGTTAGGTTGGCTACACAGTGCTTTCATAATTCGGGTATCAACAATATAGGGAAGTGCCTCTTATAACGTAGTAGAGTGATTAAGTACTCTGTTGGCCATATGGCGGCAATTAATGTTAATAATCGCAAATAATACTTTTTAATATTCATTTTGGAATACAACTAGTCCGTGTTATAAAAGTAATTTGAATTATTGTAATAAAATAGACAATTAATTATCGTGTGTGTCAGATGCTTTAATTGCACAGGGCCATTTTGGACATTGTCCTTTGATACCTTGATGACATCATTATTACTAGTGAATATTTTCACTTTAGCGCGGCATTTAAAGTCAATTTTATATAATTTTAGGGTTCCGAACCCAAAGGGTACCAAATGAACACTTTCTGAGGCTTTGTTGTCCGTTCGTCCGTCCGTCCGTCCGTGTGTCTATATGTGCGCACTTTACAGATCTGTATCTTCTTAACCGTTATAGGTACATACTTGACATTATATGTGCGCACTTTACAGATCTGTATCTTCTTAACCGTTATAGGTACATACTTGACATTTTCAAAAAGTATATATCCGTCAGTGTATAACAGCCTAGACACGAAATTTTATAGATGCATGTAATTTAATTAAAACTTGTTTTGCACTAGAAAGGGTAAAATAAGTTATTTTTCAAAAAAAAATAAAACCGACTTCATAACCACAAACAGGCACTCAAAAGCGAAAAATAAATTACTTAAAATTATTATAAGCGCTACCCACTTATCTATTTGAAGTCGGTGCCAGCCAAGTCTATTGGATAGTAGATAGATACTATGTATGTAGTAGTACTAAGTAGGTACATGTAGGTTAGTAAGTAGGTAGATACATGTAGGTATTATCTATCTACTACCTATTAGACTTGCTGGCACCGACTTCAAATAGATAAGTCGGTAGCGCTTATAATAATTATATTAAGTAATTTATTTTTCGCTTTTGAGTGCCTGTTTGGGGTAATGAAGTCGGTTTTTTTTTTTTTTTTAAAGATTTTATTTGGTAGTATGTCTTTGTGTTTATTTTTAAACCCCGACGCAAAAAGAGGGGTGTTATGCGTTTTAAGCGTCTGTCTATCTCTTTGTGGCAACTTAAACAAATAGACCGATTTAGATGTGGTAGCTGAAGCATCTTCTGAAATCTGTAGAATACTCAACTCCTTACCATCTTAATATGAATGTAAATAAGAATATGAATAAGATTTTTTTTTTACAAGAGTCAACGCAGTGTTTGGGCCGGTTCTCTTAAAAATATGAAAATTCCAAATCATCGTTACAATCTTTGCACATGTGTTAATTTATTTTTTTAAATACTTCATCTAAGTTATAAGGAGATTATGCATCAATAATACAGGAAAATCTGCGATTTTTAACTGACTTAAAAAAGGAGGAGGAGGATCTCAATTCGGGAGTCTACATTTTTTTTATGTATATTCGGGCATAACTCTGTCAGGGCGGATTCGCACATATTTATGTTTTTGTAAATCCATATTTTTGTTTGAAAGAGGCTTATTCTAAAATGGTCCTTTTTAAACTTTGTTTAGCTTCGATGATGAGTTTCAGAGACAGATAATAGAACTATTCAATAAATGCCAGCAAATTGTGTCACCTCATAACCACAGAGAAGATAATAGTCCTACGTCATAACTCAGTCATTTATTAACTGACTTGATAAATTATTTTTTTATTTGAGAGGGTATACTTCCCGTGAAGTCCCATTGTAAATACATCGATATCTAATGAGTATCTCCAGGGATATCGAGATAAAAACCTCAAACAGTTTTTTTAGTTTTTCAAACAATTTCTTTGCCGACGTATATGGTCCTCTAACCTCCATTTTCCATTTCTCTCGTGCTGTGATTGATTTTATGTGATTTGATCCTGATAGAAAACAAGATCATTAATTATTGTAACGGTTAAACCCACGTGAAATGATCGACTGTCTGTTCGACGTCCGACAGGTTCGTGCTCCCGGCGAGCATATAATTAAAAATTAATAATACTTACGATTCATTCAGTAATGAAATAAAAAACAAGATCGATTATCAACAAAAAAAGTATGTCTCAAAAGTGTAAATTTTTTGCTCACTGTTAATTTTTTGAAGTCTGCAAGCATATAGCATCTAAATGTAGGTTTATATGTGGAAAAAAGTTACGGGCGGCGTCTTTCTAACGTTTTACTGTATCTAAAACGGATAAACTACCTTCCTTGATGGTTCCGGCTCCAAAATTCATCCCGTACCTATGTATAAAAATGTCTTGGAAAAACAAAAGAATGACAACAAGCCAGTAACGTTCACAACTAGACTAGAAATAGAGACATAGAAATACGAGTAGTCTCACGTATACATATTCTCCAGGCACATTTTACCGTGACATGGCACGAGCGAGCCTCTAATAAAGTTATACAAGATGTCACACAAGTTTGCCCTCTCGTGCCTATTAGTTTCTTTGCTCTAGAAACAAATATGTTTGTTTCTGCCTACACCTTTACCTGGAGAAATATGAAACAGAGATAACTTATCATATTTTCACCCTATTAGGAAAATTAATAGGGCTCCTACTCGTACGTGCTTATTGTAAGCTCTAGATATATTGCGGGTTTTAAGCTTTTAGAATTGCATGAATCATCGTTCGCATTTGTTTTTGTGCTAGATAGTGTTAGACCATTTATTTCTACTTATATTTATTTATCATTTTCGGTCATCATACAGTTAAGTACGGATTAGCTAACGAGTATGTCTAGAATATACTAAGCTATATGTACCACTCTTGAAAAAATATTCTTTCTTGGCGTGACGTTATATGAATTCTCAAACAAATAATTGTAAAACAAAGCAAATATTAAGAGATCTGTTTGCCCATTAATTAAACTGTAATGTTAAAAGTAAGTTTGAACTTAAACTGCGTTCTGCTGGATGAGCTTTCTTAAATATTTAATAGCATGGTTGTAGGGCGCTGTCTAGTGTCCACCTGGGTACCTACTATTCTCAAGTCGTGGCCACCTCAAAATAGCTATCCTTGGGAGCCAGTTCTCATTCTACTTGCGTGCTATCATCCTCGATGATATCGCAACTGACCAACATAGGTGATTAGTGGTCAAACGCTAGTCTAAGTCTACGTAACCTTACACAATTTAATTTTACTTCCACGTATGAAATAACTATAAAACAAAAACCGTTAAACACGCATCACTTATTCTAATGGTTTTTCTTCTACCCGTTCCATAAGTCATAGCACGCTCAATAAGGTACGGTAACACCCACTAGATACAGAGAAAAAGGATAATGGCCGAAACAATTATAGCTTCTACTTATCACATAATTGCGGAGGATGTCATATCCAGAACTAAATGACATAACCCAGGCCCAGGAATTTTTCCTATAGACAGAAGGTCAAGTTCATATTGATATCTATCATTGAATTTATTTGGTTTTTATTATATTAGTGGGGGTAAAATTTGGAAAAGAAAGGTACAAGGCCGTACCTAGCAGTGGAATCAAACAAGCTGTAGATAATGATGATGATGATTTTAAGTTTAATATTTCGTAAATGGAGCATTCAATCAAAAAATGGTATTAGCACCCCTTAAGTCATTTTAAAAGATTTGAGAGATAGATTCAACGATACCCTACACGATGGGTCGACGACGAAAAAAAAATTCATCCCCACTTCTCATGTAGGGGAGCTACCCCAAAAAAAATTTTTTTCAAAATTTTATTTCACCACTTTGTCGGCGTAATTTATATACATACCCCTAAAAATTACAGCTTTCTAGTATTAACATTCTCTTAGCAAAACCTCGGACAGACAGACAGACAGACAGACAGACAGACAGATATACAGACATACAGACAGACAGACGGACATGACGAAACTATAAGGGTTCCTTGTCAGGACTACAGAACCCTAAAAATAATGTAATTACAAAATTTCAAAAATTTGATGTTTAGCTGATTTGATATTTTTGTATCCTTTAGGGCTCTAACGCAATGAAACGTCAAGGCGACGTCGTCGGCAAGACTACCTCTGGATATCTACCGTAGCCAAATAAGGCAAATAAGCAAATACAAAAACTTTAAAATGAACGTAATAATCTTCATAATTGCACTAAAAGAAAAGCACTTAGCAAGGTGGGAAAACGCGACAGTAAACATGATACGAGTATATTCTGATTCTCTACATATCGTGAATAATACGAACATATAGGTAGATTGGCAATACGAATAAATTATGGAGTGTGAACCCTCCACATAATAACCCCGTCACGTGGCTGCTATGAAATTATTCCCTGTCATGGATACATAGGGAAGGGATACGGCTCGACTAATGAACTGAAATCATTTGACTCAATGCTCCCGCCCGCGGTCACTAATAATTTTTCCATCTGTTGTGACACTTGTGACTTAGCTTCACTGTGTTTTTAACCCCCGATGCAAAAAGAAGGGGTGTTATAACTTTGACGGTGTATCTGTGTGTATGTCTGTGGCATCGCATCGATGAACCGATATTGATTTAGTTTTTTTGTTTGATAGGTGTTATTATTAAGTGTTCTTAGCTTTGATTCATGAAAATCCGTTCAAGCTACTCGTATATATAAGCTATTTTCTAGTTGATTACGCTATGAGAGCAACTTTCATAGATCTGATAAATTCTAAATTCAGTGTCCGCCTCTTCGAGCATTTACCAAAGGAGATGTTAACGCACCCCTATGCTTATATATATATAGCCATTTTTGGCCATATGAGCGTGCGTAACTACGCTGTATTTCTAATACTGTGTGCGTGTTTCAAGCTAGTGTGCGGGATCGTTAAAGTGAGTGATTTGTGTGTGTGCAATGCGTGTTTACCTCGTCCCCCGTAAGTATCGGCAGAAAAAAATGTTTGCGATTTACAACGTTAACATCTCCATTGGTAAATGCTCGAAGGTCCGTCTACATCAATGATATTGTCATTGCACACGAACATTGACCTAATGCTAGGGTATCTCCTAAAATCTGCGTAATATATTCATTATCAAATACTTAACAGCAGAGTCGTTGTGTTTGGGCGCATTTAAAGGTCTAAATGATCAGTTTACACATGAGTTATAGATACATATATATATGTTGGGGAAAAAGTCATTTCGCATTATAGTAAGTATGAACTTGTAATAAAATCTCTTTTGAAGATGAGTGAATCTAATGAAGAAATTCGATACATTTTAAAGTTGTAGTAATACAAAAAAGGTAAAAAGGCAACGCAAGCCGCGAAAAAAATTTGCGATGTTTAGTGCAGTGTCTGTGAGAGTAGCACAAATTTGGTTTAAGCGTTTTGAATCCGGAAATTTTGATGTCAAAGATGTACCTCGCTCTGGTCGCCCGCTCTATTACGGATAAAATGGATGCCATTTTTGAAAAAATTGAGCAAGATCGGCATATCAGTAGTTACGACGTAGCTGAAGATAACGCTAGACCTCACACATCAGCAAAAATTATGAGAGTTTGGCTGGGAGGTGATAATGCATCCGCCGTATAGTCCTGACCTTGCACCTTCAGATTTCCACCTGTTTCGGTCTCTTCAGAATTCTTTAGGCAGTGTCAGGTTAACATTACGAGAGGACTGCCAAAACTACTTGTCGCGGTTTTTTGATCAGAAGCCCCAAAATTTCTATAGCAATGGGATCATGTCCCTACCTACAAGATGACAAAAAGTTATCGAACAAAATGGTACCTACATACTTTAGTTAAATGTAAATAAACTATATTAAAAAATGTTTTGAATTTTCTTAAAAAATAGGAAGAAACTTTTTCCCCGACCTATTATATGAGAAAATTCTGGATAGCCAGAATTTTGCATGCCACTGTATCTATGATAGGTAGACGTCATCGCTTACCATTAGGCGAGCATCGTGCTTGTCCTAAATTACCTTATATCATAAAGAATTAAGATAGTTTAAAAACTAAAACAACAGACTTCCATGCCCTGCGAGTCAATTTCAGTAACAAGTTTGAGACGTTTATAGTCATATCTCTCGAGATAATAATCAAATCTCGATGAAATTACAATGGGACCACATTGGAAACGTACCCTACCGATTAAAAAAAGAATCATTCGAATCTTCTCACACTTGAGTGATCGCGTAATATACATACAAAATAAATAATTTTAAACTATTATTTATTTTTCATTTTTTAGTCGAATTTAAAAAAAAAAAAATTTTTTTAATTTATTTATTGTCATCGGTCCTTAATAAGTATGCCAAATTTCGAGTTAATCCGACGTTTTAAAGGGGGTTAAAATCATGTTCAAAGATTCCGTTACATACAAACATACATACGTCTGAAGCTAATAAAAGCGTATTAAAAACACACAGACGAAATGAGAACCTCCTTCTTTTTGGAAGTCAGTAGAAAAACATAAAATAAGCGGGTGTTCGGTGCTAATTTAAAATTTAAATATTATTTTATTGAAAATATCTCATTCAATAACATTTTACCCTTGTGGAAGCTCTAGTGGTAAGCTTGGACCATCTCTAGCCATACTGTTATTACTTATCGGACACCATACACACCGCTAATCGGAAATTTATTAAGTAAAATTATGCACGGACGAGAGAACGTCTACCGCCTCGCTACTCGTTACTCGTAAAATCTACTTTCATAGATCTATTAGATACTTAAAACTGATTGAGATTGTAGTCAAAAGTGTTTCTGTATCTAAGATAAATAGTGCAATTCAACTGCACACGTCGGTGTGCTAAGTAACAATGTATAATGTAAAAAAATGTTTTATTGAAACTGTACATTATCTTTTCTATGACTGTACGGTGCAATATAACCTATTCAGACCAAACGTTATCTGTAAATGGTACATTACAAAACATCCTATCCCATTTTGTCCTTATACCAAAAACACAGAACACCATAAGTACGTATAAGTATACTTATTCGAGTTCGAGTAAAGAAAATAAACGGTACCCCAGAAAATAAAACAACGCAATTCCACTCAATTTACGACGCGCCGTATAAGGACCTTTTCCTATTACACCAAGCGAGTCAAGATAGAACAAAACAAAAAATGGTTTTATTTGATTTCTCTTTGAGCTTTGAGCTCATGGTTTGACACTTCTCGCTATTCCAATAAGCAACAATAAGCAAAAAGAATACAATTACACTCCTTATTACGCAGTTAAGTGCTCAGCGAAAACGTTTTTCTTGTAAATGGAACGCCTTTGAGCATATTCTTAATTGCTTCAATTATATTTTCCTTGCTAGACCCCTTGCGGCGTATGCTTAGCGCTTTCCTTAATGTTATTTCAACATTTTCAACGCTAAGCATGGCTCTACATATCGTATCAAAGAAAATTAATTCCTGGAATATATAAAAATGTTTTTTGAATAGAAAAGTACTCGTACGTAAACTTTTAGATGATGGAAATTTATAATGCATTTAGAGGTGATTATACAGTGAAAGAAAACATGTGGCAAAACCTCTGGCTCCGTCAGGACCACGCGTGTTGCTTCTACTCTTTCAATTTCTATCCTACATGTTACATTATACGTTAATATACACATAATAAACATATATAAGTTTGAGTAAAGAAATAAATGGGAGTCGTTGATCATTCCTTAAGACACAACAGAAAGTTTTCGTGATGAATCTTAAAGAATGATAAAGGCGAGAGTTTGTAAGTGTGCAACTACGTTTGTAACTTCTTCACGCTAAATCTACTCAACCCTTTGAGCTGAAATGTTTGGTACGTAGATAGCCTAGACCCTGGAATAACTACATAAGGTACTTTTTATTCCGATATATCCACGAGAACGATTTCTACACCGGTAAAACCGCGGGGCACAGCTAGTGGTGAATAAATACATCTAATGCTTTATAAGTTTCCCATGAATATTTACAGTATCCTGAACAATTATAACAAACCTAATTAGCAGACCGTATGTATACAGTACTAAGTCTAGACTAAAGTTGTCTCCAAAGCACTCCACTGAGCCACATCTGCGACGGCCTAAATACGACAGTAAGCAATTAAACATTAACGTCGATGTAGACTAACTTCTTAGTAAGAACTTTGTTTTATTTTAAATGCTACAGCTCTCTTTCAAGCTCATAATTTTAGTACAATCAATTGATCGATATCGACGACTGACGTTAAACCACTTAGTTCTCAATCGGGAAGTTTCAGACAGTTTTGATTTGATCCATAATTTTAAATCTTCACAATTCAATAGTTTAGAACTCTTTAAATAACTGACTTCTTTTGAAGCTCTAAAACTTTTTTGTAAGGTAACAAAAAAATAATCTTTTGATGTATGTTTGTATAAATGAAGATCTGAATAACAAATATGCAAGTTATTTTGATTACAATATTACCTATTTTATTTCCCTACGTAGCATTAATGGTTGTAATGAAATGTTCTTATATATAGTCAAAGAACATACATTACAGTTTTAGCTATTAGCCTCAGAATTAATATAAGCTTTAGCCATGTTAGTAAATAATACAAAATGTAGTGTGCACAGTGTACGATAGCCTTAACACAAACATAGACAAAATCTAGAGTTGCATCACAGATCGATACTAACTGCCAGCAGTTGTTTAGGAGTCACACTAGAACTTGCAACTTGAAGTAGGAACAAACGGAAACTTGGATTGTGGAAAACAATTACGTCACGGATTGGACGAGACTTCGGAGACTGTTCGTGGTACTAAAATTACTTTGGTGAATGCAGCTGCAGCCGCTGTTGTTTGTTAGAATGAGATATGCTTCTAGATTGCTCTGACGCATTTGACTTCAGCTATACGCTGTAACGGTAATATTATATCTGTTTCTAATCCATAGAGAAGTAGCAGTGACATCCTAACCCCGATGTCGCTGAGATGTAGTAAGTAGAATTATTGAGATCGCGATCCCATTATTTATATTATTTACAATATTGAAATTAGAGGCCTATTTTCGAGCAGCACATATAGTAGACTGCTGATGATGATGATTTTTAGGGATCCGTAACTTAAAAGGAAACTTGTCCTAAAGTGGAGACCGCGAATCGTCAAACGTACGTAGCGTAGGACGTCCTGTAACCAGGTGGAGCAACGATATACGCAAAGCGGTGGGCAGTGACGGGAAAACAAGAGCCGAAGATCGAGCTCAGTGGCGTATCTTGGGAGAGGCCTACGTCCAGCAGTGGAATGACACCAGCTGATTATGATGACCTTAAGAGGAAAAAAGGAACTCTTATAGGATCACATTGTTGTCCGTCTGTCCGTCTGTCTATCCGTCTGTCTGTCTGTCAGTCCGTCTGTCAAGACCCTTTTTCTCAGGAACGCGTAAAGATATCAAGTGAAACTTAAATCAAATACTTGGGTTTGCGGTATTTTTCAGCTGAAAAAAATGAAACTTGTATGTCAACACGATCAAAATATATGACCGTTTAAGTAGCATTTTTCGCATTTTTTGTGTTTTCAAAAAGTAATTAATACCTTTAGGGCTGGTAAGCTAACGTTGGTATAATATCTCTCCTGGTAAGCGATGATTACATACCTACCTATACCTACCTCCTACCACCTGCGGTTTGGCCCATTATATCGGCTGATATATCGGTATCGGTAGCGGTATCGTCGTATCCCTAGTTTGAAAGTAAAAACTATGAAACCTGTAATACATAATTTAAAATTGTTTAAAAAATAAACTGGCCAAGTGCAAGTCGGACTCGCACTCGTAGGGTTCCGTACCACAATACAGTATTTTATAAGATCGAGCAAAAAATACCACTATCATTTTTCGCTAGCAAAAAATAATAATGAATAAACATTTTATTTCTTATAACGCCATCTAACGTCTAACAAAGGTGTTAGGGATCGACATTTCAATATAACGCCATCTATGGGACGTTTACCTAACTAAGCGTTCATAGATGGCGTGAAATGCCGAAGAAAACACGTTTTTTGAATGGGGACCCTCTATTTTTTTTAACTTTATTCTGTTTTTAGTATTTGTTGTTATAGCGGCAACATAAATACATCGTCTGTGAAAATTTCAACTGTCTGACTATCACGGTTCATGAGATACAGCCTGGTGACAGATGGACAGATAGACAGACAGACAGACAGTCAGACAGACAGACAGACAGACAGACGGACAGCGGAGTCTTAGTAATAGGGTCCCGTTTTACCCTTTGAGTACGGAACCCTAAAAACGACAAAACCCCATCAGTCTCAATAAATTTACATTGAGACCACCTCCGGAGTATATTTTTTCGAATAATATAACTTTAACTTTATGTTCAATAAACCTAAGCCAACCTATTTTTTTATTTTGTGAGAAAAAATTTATGGATATTGTATTAATTTTTTTTAAATCGATCCTGAGAAATCGGTGAACATACGTATAAAATACATACGTAAAGACAAACTGAGAATCTCCTCCTTTTACAAGTCGGTAAAAATCAATCTAGCTTATTCGAAAGATTTCGTCGCTATTTCTAAACTTAAGTCTTGAATCACTCTACCCAAGCTATCTAAAGTGCAAGTATAGCGTTCCACTATGAATGCTACGGTAGCAAGCAAGGAATAATAATGACCTAAAATAATTTATCAAAGTCAGGAGCGCAGTTGCGTGCTCTAAAGGACTTTGAAACATGCTTGTAACTCTAAGTTCCAGCGACATATTCACGAGCTTAAACCGTCTGAAGATAGTGCAGCAAACAAAACACAGGCATCTCATAGTCTAACATTTTTAACAAAGCTATTGAAAAAGTTCTAGCAAGTAGGTCAAGTGGCCGCAGTGGCGACAGCTACATTTTTTATTACTATGCAGCGTTGTCAAACATCAAACTCAAAAACGGATAATTAAAAGTGAAAATTGGGCACGGCCCTAGTTGGTAGATAACACGTTTGGCCAGGCGCCAGGTACCTACTTCAACATTTGGGTCATTCAGTGGGTCACATCGAAAGTTTCTTTACGAGTCTGTCAACTTTTTATGTATGTATGACATTATTATTATCTGTTTTGCACGTAAAGTGAAAATTACTTCGGACTTCGTTTAACATTAATATGAGCTTATGCCGCCTAACGAATAATTTGTATGTGTGCGGCGGCGAATTATCTTTGCAAACATTTATAATACAGCAGAATACATGTATAAAGGATGTTTGGTGTGTGGACCGACAAAATGTTTTGGGAGGTTGGGGGGTCATGCTCAAGTTTTCTCCGGTAGACCCGAAGTCCTAAGTGACACGGTGTTTAAGATATTATTTATTTGTTTTTTTTATCACCCAAAATCTTGCCTTTAAATCGTGCTGACTTTTTTGTTAGTAGTTGTAATACGACAAATAAACTTGTGCTGTATTCTGCAAACAAAACATTAAACACTAAATAAATCATTACTTAACACATTTCCATTTTTTGATCTTTCAAAGTCGTTTATCTGTTTGACTGGTTTAAAAAGTGACAACTTCTTAATTTTGGGTTATTTTGGGTGATTTAAAAAAAAAACAATAAAAAATCATATCTAAAACACCGTGCCACATAGGACTTCGGGTCTATCGGGAAAAACTTGCGCATGACCCCTGCAATCCCCCAAAAAATGTTATCGGTCCATCCGATAACATTTCAGATTCACTGTGTACACAGATTAGAAGTAGAACTCTAACAAGATATATTTACCTAATAGATATGAAGCGTAGAGCGATGCTTAGCTTCGTCCATCGCTTAGAAGCGTACAGCCTGGCCTCCCCGTCTCTAATATCCTGTTCCTCCAACTGACCACTCACTTGCTGATATTTCGCCTGCATTTCTCCAACACAATACATGTCATCCGTAGAACTTCAAAAAGACAATTCCTAGATAAAGAAGAAAACCAAACGCGAATGCAATTGGTAATAACCAATAAATGTTAGCACTACTTGAGTCTTCTTCGCCGTCTTCACCAATGTCAACCGTTACGCGTGCCATAGTAACACCCGAAAGAAAAAGTGAGTTCGTATCAATCAGATTTTTTTTAACACGCTAACTTTTAGTAAAGTCAACACACAATTACATTTCCTACATTCAAAAATCAAGTTCTATCCACTTTTTCAGACGCGATACCACAAAGTACCTTCAAAACCTCTGCCAAGGACGTTCACACAACGCGTTGAATCTAAACGAACACAAAAGCTGTCCCTTATCGATTTTCATTTTCACGATTCGAAAAAAGCCGAAATTAGAGCACATAAAGCGAGACAGTTAACTTTTGTGAGGCGCGAGTCCGGTCCGTGCACTTTAATAAATTTATCGCTTTAATTCCCCGCAACCATGAATATTTAGACGTTATACTCGTATGAGGCCAGCCCTCATTGAGTTCATTCAAAAAATACGAATATTAAACCACTCCACGGGAGTTTCGGACGGAACGCAATAAAGGTCGGACTCAAACTAAAAGTAACTGAGGTATTCGCGAGCGGACTAGCAGCACTTCACAGTTAAACACGCGAGAATATTTTTTAACTATTTTTAATGTCAGGTGAACATCAAAGTCGAGGCTGGGTCACGTTATAAAAACTATGTAATTAAAATTATTAGATAAATGCCTTCAGTCGGCCTTGACTTTGGCGAGCCGAAATAACGTGAACATTTTGTGCCGAGTACATGCTTGGGCTAGCTAGCTTAAACTATTCGAAGAATTGGGTCTATGAGGTAATGAGCTGCCTACATTTTCTTATAGGAAACAAATTATTATGTAAGTTGGTAATTACGTTTTTTCATATCTGACAGGCTAGCGTTTGACCACTGTCTCACATAGTAGTAAGTGAGGATATGATCGAAGATGGTGAATACGCTAAGCCTAGAATGTTCTGATTCTTCAGGGCAGTCTGCTGCCGGATCACCGTAAAAGGTTATGGCGGCAGACTATTTATTTCCTTGAAGTAGTAGTGAGGTGAATAAGCTGCGAAAAACATAGTTAATAATATTATTCATTCAGGATTTGAAACTGTAAATTTGAAGGCAAATTTCTGTTAAGGTACGGCCACACCGCACTGTCCTACGTGCGCGATCTCAGCGGCGCGCGATCAGATAGCGGCGTAGTATTTGTTCTGACTGGTTCATACCAAATGATCTACGGCGATCAGAAAACGATCGAATTGTTTTCTTTCAAACGCAGGACGCCGTGGTGTGGACCTTTACCGTAGAAATTTCATTATTAGCAATAATAGCCTAGTATTTAAATATTTTAGCCTCGTAGGTATTCAAATGTTTGCCACTGTTTACCTTTTCAACCGACTTCCAAAAAGGAGGAGGTTCTCAATTCGTCTGTATGCCTTTTTTATTATTATTAATTTATTTTTTTTGTATTTATGTTCCGCGATTACTCCGTCAATTGTGAACCGATTTAAATGATTCTTTTGTTAATCGGTAGATTTTCGAGGTGGTCCCATTGTAATTTCATGGAGATCTGATAAGTATCTCCAGAGATATGACGATAAACGTCTCGAACTTGCTACTGAAACTGCTTCGCGGGGCATGGAAGTCGCTTGTTTTCGTTTTTAATATAATCATTGCAAGTACTTACCATAAACATTGCACGCCCGAAATGGGAAAAACTGTTGAAACACGCATCTAACATAAGACCTTGTTTGTACCCATGTACTTACCTTACACAGTTACTGCAATAAAGAACAGTTTATTCTATTCTATTTTTAAACTTAATTATAGATTACCTGCAAATTTTTAGGGTTTCAAGCATCACAGATGTAAAATTTAAAAATCTAAAATATTCTTGTACCTAATATTTTCAGTAAACAAAAAACCAGGTGACAAAGCAATATGCGATTATGTCTTTAGCCTTAATTGCCATTCAATCCGAAAAACATTTCTATTTCATGAACGAACGTGAATGAAACGCGGAGCGCAGTTACTTACTATAGCCCCATTTATAAAATACAAAGCGGACAGTGTTAATTTTACGTTACTGCTAAAAACCAATTTCGAATTTAACCATGTAACTGTCTTTGCAAATTACTGTAACATGTAAACCATCTAATTAAAATAAATTTTAACGACGCTGATGTTCTCTAATAACCTCGGGGTAAGGAGCCCAAATCGAGGGCTCACCTCAAGATGCCCTCCCGAAGCAAAACATCTTGCATCCCTTTCACTATACAGCTACTTGGTATATATCCTACTCTTTCTTGCAATATAATATGTATTTATATTTAAGTATGTAGTTATATTTCCTACATGTACATAAAGGTTATGTTATCCTCATCTACATTCATGAGTGAAATTGTTTTTGATTATCAACTACTTATTGTTGTGTTTATATTATGTGTTATAGTTTTTTACGGCGATGAATGTTTCAGGCAGTTTATACATATATAAAGTTTATGTTTATTTTAGCCTCATTAAACTGGCATAAATCCTTTGTGGCATTTGTTTATGATTTCTATCTTTGAGTATTCAACCAACTGAATACTCAAAGATTTCTATGTATATATATATGAACTATACACGTGTTGCCTTGATTAAGATGAAGAATGTTAAAAATATAAACACTGGTAGATGGTGTAAAAATGACTTCTTCTACAAAATAACTTTGGCATTATTTTCTTATTGCATTGAGTTTTTTTAATAAATTGAAAATATTTGTATAATAAATTTCTATCTTTTACAGTTCCGGACTCCGCTTTACTGACTCATCGTGATCTATCACCCTGTACCTATATTTTTATTTAATTTATATAATGTATAACTATTTTAAGGGTTCCGTACCTCAAAGGTAAAAAAAGGAACCCTTATAAGATCATTTTCTTGTCCGTCTATCTGTCTGTCTGTCCGTTTGTCTGTCTGTCTGTCCGTCTGTCTGTCCGTCTGTCTGTCCGTCTGTCTGTCCGTGTGTCACCACTGATTTTCTCAGGAACGGGTGGACCTAGCAAGTTGGAATTTATACATGATACTGAGGTCTATAGTCCCTATTGGGTGTATAAAAATCAAGGTCTTGAGTCAACACAATAAAAATATATGGGCAAATTTAGATTTTCGCGAAAACTTGTTAGTACCAAAATGTACCTTAATTTTCATTTTTTTTATTTTCCGGAATTTTTCCTTTTTTGTGCTCTAAGACCTTGCTTATAACCAAAATTAACAATTCTAGATAAACCGGAAGTACCCTATAGGGTTTGGGTCGAAAACCTATAGGGTACTTCCCGTTGACCTAGAATCATGAAATTTTGAAACATGAAACTAGGTCTTACAGCACAAATTAAGGAAAAAATCCAAAAAATAAAAAAAGTTGAAAATTATAGGGTGTCCCCATACATACATAGTTTGCGCCAATTAAGGTAGACAGACCTCTGAGTAATATGAACGCTGATACAATTTAGAGGTCTAGCTTAATTGGTTGGTACGGAAGCCTCGGTGGGCGAGTTCAACTCGACTTAGCCGGTTTTATTTTTGGTCTGAAGGGTTTTTTCTTCATTTGAACTTCACTGGACGTTTTGGCATCTGGTGAAATTACAGGACTTAAACTTCTTCATGGCTCAAGGTAACAGGCACACTACAGTTAGGCGCAAAATTCTGGCAATCCAGAGCTTTACATGTCACAGTACCTATCATTTATAGGCAGACATGACCACTTACCATCAAGCAAGCCCTAAGGCTTTGTCTTGTTACCTTTTAGCGTAGTATTATTATCTGTTCTGTGCTTCTAGCTCAAATAAAAAAATCAAAGCACCAGAGATTTGTAAAAAACTCAGTAAACTTTAGATTAACAGATCTTAATCCGTCGAGAGTGGTGGGCTCAGGGGCTGCTCACGTCATCGAAGTTACATCAGGAAAGTGGGACATGCCCTTTGGGACGCCGTTACCGGTATCTACCTAGATAATACTGCGTATTTAATGAGGGTCGTAATATTGATGCCACTACTGCCTTTTGTTGAATGAAGATCAAACGATCTTAGATTAAAAGGCTTTTCACTACGTGCCCTGATTGATGTAGGGAGAAACTTTTTACAAGTAAAACATACAGACGAATTGTAAACCTCCTCCTTTTTGGAAGTCGATTGAAAATATTAGTTTTGGATGATTTTTTACCAATTATTTAAATTATAGTAGAGAGTGTGACCATAATATCTTCTCTAAGTTTCGTTGCAAGTAGAATTATGAGGCATCTCTAACAGTAAAAATATCAAGAAAGCATTGAGACCCTAAGGAGCGAATTGCGAATTGAAATTTGAAAACGTTTGTCGAGTGTACTTTTAAGTTAAGTTTTGTACTCAAATATTCCAAATCGACATGTTTTTGATTCAAACGCAAACAATTAAAAATTAGTTGTTTTGATCAGAAAAAATAAATGATGTAGTTCAAGAAACATTCTTGATTATTTAATGGTTCCAAAACGATATTGACGACTTCACTCGACCATAAAAAATACGAAAACAAAGATATTTTAATCGGTTTTTGGGTATTACTTAAAGTACATTAAACTCTGACATACAAAAAATATACCAAAAAATAGGAAAAGAAGTTTAAAAGAAAATAAAATGGATAGTTTTTAAAAAAAATTGTCTAGTCTAATAATTTAACACAATATTTTATAACAAAGTGGCAAGCGCGCCTCACTTGAGTAGCCCGGGAGGCGTCTTCGAGGAAAGACCTGTGTCACTTTTTCCAGCTGGCTGACAGTTTCAGTCAGTTCAGTCCGCTACTTGATTGGATGGACGCTAAATACCTACTGCGCTGAAATATGCGCCTTAATAACAAAAAATATAAATCTAGTCTAAGCAACGATGTAAAAAGGGAGATGCGGTACTCACTCTTATGCCACGTAAGCATAATGGAACTAAAAACAACTACATAAAAACACGAATTTGTAATATCGAGCTTTATGTGCATGAAGAACAGAAGAAGGCATTCTTGCTAATTATTGAAAAGAATCTGCGATAATTGCACATGCATTTCTGTACGTGCTACACAAACGCCAGTTCGATTGTGACTAAGGCGAAATTAGGTTCGCTAACCTAATGCATACGGTCCACGTTGAGTAGCGGGGTACCTTATCTCCGTTTTATATATATATCGATGAGTCTAAGTTACACAATTTCACCGAGACCTTCAGGCTGATTTGAAGTATTATGTTTATTAATCGACTTCCAAAAAAGGCGGAATTCATCAATTATATTTTTTTGGGATTCAAAAAAATTTCAAACTGTATCATAATATTATTGTCAATTCTTAATATTAATTAAATGCCAGTGAGGGGGGGGGGTTATTTAAATATAATGCAATACGTACTGGAATATTATTTAATGTATTAGTTATCAATAAATTATTCTGATTTTGATTAATTTTATATAGCACCTTCCATCTACAACATAAACACTGTGGATACCCAGACCGATTTTCACACCTTTAATGTTATACGGAAATGAGGTTATTCGTCTACCATTTTACTCCATTTAACACAAATCCTGTTATGTCACGTGTCGAGCCTTCTTGTGGAATTGTGTCAAGCCGAGCCAAGGTTCAGGGTTTTCTTTCGGTCCCATTCCTCGCACGTTTACAGCTTTTGACATTGTTAGTCCCCCCTTTCATGTTGCCCAAATGAATGCTGTTTTTTGAAGGGGGATGTAAGGTAAAAGTCGTTCAAGATTAGCGGGATATGCAAACGTTTATGTAACATACGATAAAACACTGACAAATATAAGTATAATATATGTATCAAACATAAAAATTGTTTTCACCTATGTCCGTAATAGTCTTTGAACCTATCCCACCGATGTACCCCAAACTGACACTAACTGACCCCCAACTTTTATTAGAAAAAGGCAATAAAGTGAAGATTATTTTAGACCACTAAAACAATACATTAGGTACATTTGATCACATTTCTTGTTTAAGCGTAGTAGCACACGCCATCCCCCAGTACCTATATAAATAATCTCAATATTAAAATATAAAAAATTATGTCATATTACCAGGGAAATCACGATAATAAATAAATGTATTTAATAAGTACTTAAAATGCTCTATTTTAGAATGTCTATTATCCCTGTGCAACATTTTAACCAAATAAATGGCATGAAGGTATAGTATGTCACAAACAAACTTTTGCATTTACCAATGTAAACAGTTCAAAGTGTTTGTAGCAATGTAGTATAGTCAGTCCTATTTATGCCCGTAGTCCTCAGTTGCAAGAAAAAAATGTGTCGTGGATATGTTAAATAGAGTGAGTGCTGTTGCTGTAATTTATTGTCTTATTATAATATACTTAGGTGAGTTTTCAGGTGGTTTTGGTGAAGCAAAAAAGGTAAATTCCAAACTTCTTGGTGATGATAACTGATAATATAAGAGCCGAATCTGTGGTTTCTTAACTAAACTAAATTAGATTTGCACTAAAATAGTTCTATCTTTGTCTAATCTCTAAAATAAAATAGAGACGACGAAAGTTATAATGCTCTTCAATTTAGTTAAGCAATAAAATAATCAGCACCATTGTGTAATGCTTCATCGTCATCATCATCATTGTCAGCTCATTACCGCCCACTGCAGGGCATAAGCTTTATCCCTCTTACGCCACTCATCCCTATTCTAAGCTACTCTTGGACTCTTGGTGTAATGCTTAGAACGGCATAACTACCCGGCTACTTACCCTAACTAGTTCTCGTATAATTTTATGTACGTAGTCACAATAAAGTTTTTAGTAAAAAATAAAATAAAAGCAGCACTAAATCCAGTTTACTTTTCAGCTTTGCGGCTTGACCTACCACAGTTTGAATAGTGTTGTAGTTGTTTGAAAATACTATCTACTACAACTAAACAGGGTATTCGCCCTTTTTAGGGTTCCTTAGTCCTGACAAGGAACCCTTATAGTTTCGTCATGTCCGTCTGTCTGTATATCTGTCCGAAGTTTTGATACGAGACTGTTAATACTATAAAGCTGTAATTTTGTAGGGGTGTGTATATCAATTAATTATGCCGACAAAGTGGTAAAATCAAATACAGGAAAATATTTTTTCAGAGCAGCTACCCCATCGTGTGGGGCATCGTTAAATAGCTCTTTTTAAATGACTTAGGGGTTGCTAACACTACTTTTCGATTTAATGCTCCATTTACGAAATATTATACTATAAAATGAAAATTTTTCTTCCAGCACTTGACCACTATTTCACTTGATGTTAAGTGAAGAGCAAACATGGCATCGTGCTTGTCTAAAATAAAGGTGGCTGCAAGAAAAAGAGCTGAACAACAACTGGCTATATTTCACAGCCACAGCGCATTCCACAAATTGCATATATTCCAATCCGTCTAACAAGTTGGCCTAACTAACATAACATGAGTAAATTAATTATTTTCACATTGTAAGTAAAGTTCTTGAATTTTCCAAAACTTGTTTCAAAAACACAAATTAAAAATTTCTAAAAACACCAACGACACATCATCACACGTGACCAAATAGCCATTTGTAGAATAATAGATAATTTAGCTCTTTATTGATATACATTGTTACTTTGCACCAACACGCGTCCCTTGTATGTAAAGCGTGAGACGTGTATAGCTTCGAGATCCGCCATAAACCTGGAGCTATTGAAGCCTCTCCTCAGATTACCCATAAAATGAAATAAATGCTGCACTCACGGGTAGCCATATTACATTTCAAGACGTTTATGTATTTACATGAATTTGCAACGGAGTTTTACAGCTGTTTATTTTAGAAGAATTTCTTGGGAGAAGTCGATAAAAGTCGACGGTTTGCATTTTACTCATGTGAACTTATGTGGTTTGCATTCTAAATGTATAAAGAGACTTATGTTCAGTTTATAGGAGAGTGATTTTGTAAAAAAAAACTGATGTAACTCCTTATTTTGTGTGTATTTTGAGGAAAAGCGTGTATAGTATGTAGTAGTTCTTATTTCAATATGTCTAAAGAACAAAAATGTTTCCGACATAAAACGATTAACACGCACAACGCATCGAACATAAGTAAACCCCGTAATCCCAATCAAATATCAACATAAATCTATTTTAACACGTTTAAAAAAATCTGCCAATATAGGTAGACTACCGCTAGTCCGGACAATAGCGCAAAACAAATAGACAACTAAAATATAGTAACGCAGTATAGTAACTCAGCGATCGCATAAATGCATTGCACGTACGGCCCATTGGGCACGAATGCACGATGTCAAATGCATGTCAACTGAGTCGCGGATGCGTCCGTGCGTTCAAGAGGATAATAGATAATAACAATCGCCAATCGTGACATGATCTGATGTCACACGTGAAAGCTTATGACACCGTTGGGGTCACAGAAATAATATTTTTGTGGTTGAGGTAGATAAAATAGATAGGTCTTGAACTGGAGACCGCGAATCGGCAAACGTGGCGCGGGACGCCCTGTGACTAGATGACATACGCGAAATGGTGGACAGTGAATCGAAAAGCAGTCTATGTCCGAATGTGGACTGATACAGGCCGATGATGATGATGATGATGATTATGAACATTCAAAAGGTCTAAACTATTCACGTAGATCAATCATTTGACGTCACACATTTTTGAAATTTCAAACTGTCTTATATATATTATGTCAAGTGACGATATAGTCTAAAATGGTAATCGTGATTTTTTTATATCTGCTAAGCTAGCGTTTGACCACTATCTTGTCTGGTGGTAGGCGTTCTTGTGGTCGAAGATGGTGAACACGCTAGGTTAGGATGGTCCGAATCTCAAGGGCTATGTGCTAGCGGAACACCGTAAGGTTATGGTGGCAGAGTTTGTCCTTAATCTTAGTGAGCCACTTTTTGGTACCAAGTCAAGCGTAACACCAATAAAATCCTTCTACCGCCATAACTTTACGGTGTTCCGGCAGCACGCAGCCCTTGAATGTTAGAGTAACGTTCTTCGCCTATCGTATTCACTATCTTCGACCTCATCATCGCTTACCTACCACCACCAGGCAAGGTAGTGGTCAAACGTTAGACTATAACATATTTAAAAAAATATCAGAATGTACTGCAACGAGACTCAATGCAGCTCTGTTCAAGTCAACATTTCCAGAAGAACACCTCGAGTAAATCGCTAATCACTAGTCATTCCAAGAAGCTCGTCATAGCAGCCCTGATCTTATATCCAATAAAAGTCCTGGGAAACCGGTAAACGTTACAAATGTGTGGGACTAAACAATTTACACTTCAATCCATTTTTTATTTTCAGCTCAAGAAGCTTCAAGATGGGTTTGCTCATCCTAACCTAACTCATATTCCTTGCCGTCTTCCAATTCCATACGAGCACGATTCCTTCATAGACCGTCCACTTTCTCTTAACATCATATTAGATAGCGGTCAAGTGCATGTCTGTCAGACATAAAAAAGGCTAGAATGTACCTATGTAATAGGCTCGGATTACGAACAAACTTGCCATTCTAGTAATGACAATGTGACATCATCCTGGCATCAACATTGGTTATTGTTCTGGTCCGAGCGACCTTGTCAAACAACCCTTCCGAACTTGTCACTTGAAGTGATTGATGACCCTTTCCTGAGGTGAGTTGGGATAGTTACCAACTGTAGCCGAAACTTTTATACAAGGTGATTGTTCGAACTGCTCCTTAGAGGAAAGCTCTATCAATAATTAAGTAATATACGAAGCTGACTTAATTACTGAGTTGATTTCATAAAGATACATAAATATTGTTTTTAAAAAGCTCTTGTTGCAATATAGTTTTTTTTTTCAAAGGTAAGAAAGCGTTTGACTACTATTTTATTGTGAATTGTGGGGTGACTATGTGCTCTTTCTTTCCTAGCTTAGCCTTAGTATCTCTAAATGTTCACTCGCAACCAGACTTCCAGGAATCCGTCGGGCAAAACGGACTGGCTAGAAATACTTGTATTTCAAGTCATAATAAATAGAATAAACGCACGGTTGAGTTTACTCTACCTAACTGTGTGAGTAATAAATGTTCAAATGCCAAATCATACAAACACCAAAAAGAAAAGCCTCAAAGCTTCAGCAAATACGTTCCACAATTTCCGCTAACTTAAGAAAAATTGCTCGTGGATTTTTCTGCACCAAACAATAATTGATTCGAGAGCATTGCGGCATTTATAACCCAGCATGCATCGTTCGGAGGCAATGCTAACACCAATCTACATCCATCAAACTACGATTAACGATCTCTAATTGCACTGCCAGCATAACCGCCAGCTTGAACCGAATGCTGAGTGACAATGCATCGTGTCACCGAGTATTAAAGTCTGTTTTTGCACTGGTTTAGGAAAGGCTTGCGGCGGTACATTCTGGATTTAGGTGTGGTAATTGAATATTCACATCCCGACGGTCGGCCATTCGGCGTTTTGATGACTTGTCGCCGTTGGATCTCTCGTCTTCTACGGTCGTGAATGTAACCTTAGCTAAACAATTCACGTCGATCTGTTTACGATTATGGTCGTAGCAGTAACACTAGAAACACGCTTCATCGATCGGTCAGTTTAAATACAGAAGGGGATGTTGTAAAACAGAGCAGCTTGAATCTTGATACTTGGAGAAGGTTGTAAGGATGAAGTTTCTTTATCAAAATATATTTTATTGCATCATATGACATCCATTTTAAGGTCTTCGTGCATTCAGTTTATTCTTATATTTCATAAGTAAGAATGTGCTGTGGCTTGTGTCAACATCGAGATTAGGCTCCTGTTGTGCAAATAAACAAGCAAGTTTACCCGTGGTTTAAAGTAGAAATATGCATGTCTTGATGTAGAATACGGCCACAGCAGTGAGAAAGAATAGTTCATGGCGCTTCCATTTCCACTCGTCTTTCGATTTGGTTGCCACCAAAATTCATACTGAAGCTTTGGGAACTGATTGGCGTGATGGTTCTGTTCAGTAAATAGAGCGTGCCATGACCGAAAAATATTTCTCTACCTATGTCTGTATAGTTCCTATTTTAGCACCAACCTACGTACTTAAGAATATTACAGAAATCTGTGTATCTCATGGCATTGTCTGAAGTTCTTTCTAAAAACTGCACATAACACTCACTGCTTAGCAGTAAGCCAAATTACTTACAAGAAGAACAGCTTATGGCATATCATTTCAGAATCATTATAGGTTGAATGTAAAAGTGGACTCACGTATTATTAGCGGAGGATAACCGGCGGTGCAGGCTGCGCAGCGACATGGCGTACCCCTAGCAGGGCGGGCTGCCACTGCCCTTCCCGCGCGGCCGGCGCAGCGCGCGCGCGCCGAAGAAGGCGCCCTCCTCGTTGCACGACTGCGACCGCTGCGAAGCCAACATGCCGGCCGCGCGGCCCAGCGCGTGCAGCGGCCGCACGCGCGCGCGCCTGCCCCACCCGCACCCCACCACCTCAATCTTGGCGACCCCGCGTGCCTCGCGCCACTCCCTCGCCCGCCCCACGCTTTAAGGCCACGCTTGCTACGCTACGCGTTCCGATCCACTCGCGCATCCAGTACCACACCACCTTCCCGTTAGCGCGCAGTCACAGTCACCAGTATCACAACAGTCAGCGGCGACTTCACACTCTAACACTAACTTACTCGTACGTTACGCTAAGCTAACTATTAATTGTATCGATTGAAGGCGCTTCGTCGTTTGCTTGTTACCGCTTTTGTGATTGTGCCTCGATCTGAAACAAATTAAAATTTGTGATGAGTTCCGGCTCGATGGATCGGACGGGAATTGGGTGTCGGTAAATCGGCGCGTCGAAATTAATTTGTAACGTAAACGGACGAACGCGACGCCGCGGCGGCTAATTTGTTGGAGGGGAGCGGAAAATTCTGAGTCACGCTCGGTACCTGCGAATGTGGACGAGTCGCGAATTACATATTCGTAAGTTGATAAATCATAACATAATTGAATCACGGAATGAACTTGTTTTCGAATGTAATTAAAGCGGTTACGGGCATGAGGAAGTTTTAATGAAACGATCATGCGGAGGTCCGCCCCAGTTAATCCTTTGAAAGCTTCTAATCCGCACGCTTCGGCGTACCTACAAAATGAGCATTTAAAAGACTTTTTCTGTACATTGTGGCCACATGCTACTGGGTCACGTTGCTCGAGCGCGCTACCGCTCCGGTCGGTGGTAGGTATAAATATCTAAATTCAAATGTCACATGTCATCATCGGCCGCATTGCCTCTTTCCCGTTGTTAGGGGTCTCCGGTCGGCGGTCATTATCAAAGAAGCGTGGCGGGCTCGGGTTATGATGACCGTCACCGGAGGTCGTGTTCTAATTTCCCTTTTTTATCGAGCAAGCCTTGAAATGGTAGTGGAGGGTTAACGCGCCCGTTCGAGCAGACGGGAAATCACATTACAGTCTCCGTGCCTCGCTTCTTCGCAACCAGAATATACGATACAAATTCCGAGCCAATTAGGGCAACAAACAAAGTTAATGGTTATGACGGTTAACTGGATATCTTCCAGTAGACTGGGTGATAAAATGGAGGGGACGAGAAAAAATATCGAAACATTTTAACAAGTGTCGGGGACAGCTGGCGAGATTAGCGATAAGTCGGTTTTTTCATTAAAACTTGATCCGGGAAGTCTCCTCGCGACGCGACGTTTTGTTATATTGAAGTTTTATCTAGCTAGGTTGGCCGGCCGACTCAACGTATTTCGGGGTCTTTACGAGTTGGTGTACTACTTTATTGGTGCGGTTTTCGGACAAAATCCACTACACTTATGGCTACTATTATAATAAACTAGCCGTGCTCGGCTTCGCACGCGTTAAAAAGGATCCTATGGCCTAATCCATAATACTGGCTATTCCTGAGCAAAAGTTTTGCGAAATCGGTTCAGCCGTTAATTGGTGTTGATATTTGTCACAACAACATATACCTATAACATATAACTGCAGATCTGTGTCATACAACTCGATGATATGTTTTCTTTTATTTTGTAAAACTAACATTTGCAGAAAATTTAATTTCGCATACATATTTTAGAGCTGAAACGAGTTTAAAACATATATTTTGGTTTTATATAAGCCTTAAAACGATGCCTGTTAAATTGTTTAAAATGGTTTGAACAATACCCTTAGAAAACCATTACATTTACACCTATAATTATATTTAACGTTGCTACGATTAATAAATAAATAAATAAGTAGATATATAAAGTAACATAGCTCTAAATATTCTGAATGTTATACATTGTTGTTAACTATAAGCTACAACAGTAGATTACACCCTTTTTTTACAGGACTACTAGTAATGTGCGACCCACTTGCTAGTAAGATATAAAAAATAAATAAATAAAAACTGTCACCCCTGGTTGATTTCTGGCTGATGTGAAATCTAATCACTCGTGCTATCTGTTCCTAGTATCGCTACTATCGATTTGGAAAGACTTAAAATTAAGGAATTATTTTTGACTCATTCAAAAATATCTTCTTAAGGTTTACAAAAACATACCAAACTTATACAACACAGTTTCCTAAAACATTCCAGACGTCCGAAAAGTTATTCGGTATTAAATATTAACAAAAAAATGTACAACAAAGAAACCTTCTTTGCCATTTAAATACCGTCTGTATTGAAAAGAAAACTTTTCCGTTATAAAAACAAAAGTTAGAACAACTTTATTGATATGGAAATGTAGTCTGTAGCGAATTCAATCATTTTTTTAACAGTAACTGGCCTAAATACTTTGTGAGGATGAAATTTAAAATGAGACGTTGCTATGCGAGCGAAATGTATTATTGGCCTATGTTTTTCACATCGGGATGGAAAAGGTAGTTTCTAAATTTGACTTTTGATCAGGGTTGGTAGTATAATCTCTACCTTAAATAACATTACGAGTAGGTATTTTATCTATGATCTAAACATTGTATAATACTTAAATTATAAACTATACTAATTATTATACACAAATCAGTCGGGGGTGGTATTAACCACATTTTAACCCCGACTGATTTATGTATAATCTGTTTATTGAGACCATCCCAATCAGCCCAAAACACGATAAATAAATCTGTAAACTGTTACACAAAATCCAAAATTTATAATTATATCAGCTTTGACTTGGTAAGGAGTAGAGTATTTTGCAGATTCCAGCAGATGTCCAAGCACCAGTCAATGCTACCTATGCTATGTTCATACAATGTCATTGAAGTAAGAGGACACCGAATTTAGAATTGATCAAATTTATGAAAATTGATCTCATAGCGTCATCATCTAGAAAAAGCTGATTGTCTTGCTCAGAAACGGCTGACCAGATTTTGATGAATCAAAGCTAAGAACAATCTCGAATAAGACATCTATCGAAAAAAAAAACAAAATCAAAATCAGTTTATTCGTTTGGGCGCTACGATGCCACAAACATACACACAGATACACACGTAGAACTTCTAACACCTCTTCTTTTTGCGTCGGGGATTCAAAACTAATCCTTCAGTCATCGTTAACGTCTAATAGTTAGAGAGAGAGAGAGAGAGAGAGAGAGAGAGAGAGAGAGAGAGAGAGAGAGATAGACTAGCTGTATAGTTACAAGACTACTGCTGGGCCTGAACTGAACTTGAGATAAGCTGTCTGCTGTGACGGCATCTTGGTTTGAAACGGTGAATGATGAATTTTCTAACGCGCTTTTCATACTTGGTTTCACACCATGAACTACACAGCTGAACCACAATAAAAAGGTACTATACACAGAAATAGAAATAATACCTTATTATTCCTATTTCTATGGTACTATTTAACGTACTGGCGAAACTTATTTTCTTTTTGTTTCGCTCCAAAGATGGTCGGCGTTTTAGATACGCATCTGTCAATGAGTCATGTTTATAAAAACAATAATTCAATCATCACTAGGTGGCTTTTGATGCAAAACTACTTTGATGTCAATTTTTGTTTATTATTTTTAGCGAAAATAGGTCGTACAATCGTCACAAATGTTAGAAATTTATGGAAAGGAAGCAATAAAGACATCAATCGAAAAATAATTAAAAGGAAACACGAGGATTGTCAGATTTACAAGCGTGCATTATAAAAACATGTTGTTTTTAAGAAAACACCTCATTTTAAAAAGTAACATCTACAGATACACAATTTAGAATAAGAGTTCATACATATAGGTATAACTGTGTACGTTGAAATAACTTTATTCAAATTGGTCCCTCAGGAACCATTCTGGAAGCAAACGTTCCTAGCTCACGGACCGTAAGGAACCTAGCTTTTAGAATTATACGTTTTTTATGCATTACGTATTCAGGTCATTTAGTTTTTAGATTCTCTAGAGGCAAACGTCAACATGTTTTACATGGCAGTTTAGAACTAATTGCTTTATTCGTTTTATATAAAACATAATTAGATGTAAATATAGGACTAACGATTTCAGGCTTGGGGACTTCAGGCAGGGTCAAGGCAAGGCAAGGCAAAGGCAAGGGCAAGATCCTGGAGGACAGACGATGGTCCAATATAATGTATTATTCTTTGCATTTATCTTTTCTCTGATTAATTGCTGAAAACAGAGTGTAAACATGTCGTTGTTAAGTCAATGGGTTCTTGTATTGAGAAAAATGAGCCAACACGGTGGCCCGTTCAAACCAATACTTAAACTATGGAAGATGTATACACTTAAGATTGGTTTTCCAAATAGCGTAATATAGACGCATGGGCAGAAGAATTGAAAATGATCACCGAAGAAGCTAAACAAGCCAATACTAATATGACTTCAACGATTTCCGACGTCACTGATAAGATGAAGTCGACTATGATAAATGTGCTAAACCAGGCCGGTATTTACTGGAGTTTCACTACCAGGATATAATGGGCCCGAAGATCATTGTGGAACATTAAGTTTTGTGCTAAAGTTAAGTATTGTAGAGTAATGTAGAGTCAATATATCCATAAATGTATTAAAATGTGTTCATATTTCCCCGTCTAGGTTCCCTCTATACACGTAGCGAGAAGTAGGCGCTCCGTTACGTTACGTTACACGGCATAGCATTGAGACAGATAAAAAATAAGGGGGAGACCTTTGCGTAGCAGCGGAAACAAATGCCTAAGCTAAAAAAAAATATACGAGTACGTAAATAATAAAATACTTATAATATCGTCAAGTCAGCCAAAACAATTGAATGGACCTGATAAGTAAGTACGTACCACAGGTATGTACACAGAAATATGTTATACTGAGAGCACGCTGTCCGTCCGTTCGTCCGTCTGTCTATCCATCTGTTAGAAGGCTTTATATCCTAAACTATAATATGCACTTGAAATTTTCACATAGTATTACGGCCGCTATAACAGCAGAGAGAATAAAATAAAAAATAAAGGAGGTAAATAGAAGAGACGTGATTGTTTCTTCTTTCTTATGAACCGTAATTAATAGAGACTTTATATTTGCTTATAAAGTATATGACTATGGCTGCTATAATTTTAGTTATAGTCAACTCCAAAGCAAAGTAACATTATCGTTTTGGCACCACGTCGTATATAAAATGTACAGGCGGTTATTTAATTTATATTTTCGTGCTTCATATTTTCACAATGGCCTCAGAAGTCATTTTTGTTGGAAACAATAGGGTTAACTCTGCAGTATTGGTTGGTACTTTTACATTAGGGTTCACATCCAAACTTTTGAACGAGACCGATACGGCGTTATAACAAATGTTCTGAACTTCTAACAGTAATTTACATATTGTTGTTGATTTCATTAGCCTTATTTATGTTGATTTGTTACTAAATAAAGTGGTTACGGTTTAGTAGTTGAATTTTTGAGAGTCCCCCTGGGGCAGTATAATGACGTCTATATTAAGTTTTTTTTAAATGATTGTTTTTGACTTCGGACTGACTTGAAGGGTGACCAGTGCAATTAAAGGGTGCGCTAGAGTCAACATGCAGGTAAGTACTGTTTTTCGCTTAAGATTGCTTGAATTATGAGCAAATTCAGCAGATTCAAAATACAGCACGCCGTTCCAGCTTCTTCGTTTTGTATAGAGCTTAAATTATTTTTTATTAAAAATTAGAAAATGCCATTTTCAACCGCCGACGCAAAAAGAAGGGTGTCTGTCTTGGCATCATAGCGTCCAAACGGATGAACTGATTTTGATTTAGTTTTAAAAAAAAATCCCCTCCAGCCGTTTTAAGACTATAAGCTTTAATCAAGTTGATAACGCTATGAAATTAACTTTCATAGGTCTAATCACTTCAAAATTCGGTATCCTCTTACCTTAAACGACACTGTTAGAACATGGTAGCATTGACACGATGCTGGAACATCTACTGAAATCTGCAGAATACTCAACTCCTCACCAACTTACAGACATCTCTGATGTCGAATTTGGGCTCATTGGAATGGTCCCAATGAACAGATTATACATAGATCAGTCGGAAGTGGTTTTAAATTTTGAATTTAAGTATTATTAACTCAAATCAATGTTACTTCTGCACTTTATCATCAGTCTATAGCAGTCCACTTTCGGATATGAACTTTTTTAATTTCATGTTACTCAGCACGATCCTCGGCTACTCTCAGCCATCTTATGTCTGCCACCTATCAAAGACCATCGCTATACATAGTCTACTCTCAGTCTCGTACACTGCTCATGTTGATTCGTAGTTTCCATTTAAGAAATCGTTTACTGGCCTGTCCATCTGAACCATCTTCAAGACATCAACTGCATATCTTTTTTCACTGATGATATATATATTCCTTTCTTTAGTATGTATCCTTCCTATTTCCTTAATTTTCTTTTACTTTTCCACCGGCAGAAATGTTCTGTTTCTTGTACTTATTATTTATGTTTTGGTTTTGTGTCGGATAATTTCGTCACAATCTCGATTGTTTATGGCAACTTAGTTAGAACTTTGTAGTTACAACGGGTTATATCAATAACATTATCTCTACGGTACTTTAAAACGTAAATTATATTGACACAACGAATAACAATCTTTAATCCTACTTTGTCAAATTAACTAAATTTGTCCAACGGGAGGTGTGAAACAGTCTAAGTATGATCGATTCGTCCATCCGGCTGATTAATGATCGGGTCGCCTTTGACAAAGTTCTATTCAATACTAAAACTCACTCGGTATGAGCTCACTGGAAAATTAACCTACGAATCAAATCAGTTCATTAAGGACCGCGTTAGAATAGAATAAATTTTGGTTATACGTTGAAAATCAGAACGGTAGTTGCACAAAGTAGATTGGACTAAAGACCCAAGTTTAGCGCTGTTTTTTTTATGAACAAGCAGCACACAACAAACAACAAACTATAGATAAACCATCCTATAGATTAGCAAAGTCAAAGCATTTATTCTGTACAAAGCATTTTAAAAGATAAGCAATTGGACAGGTCAACATATGTAAAAGCATAAATCAATAGGGGAAATAATTTAACGCTTTGAATTTAAAATAAAAACTTGATCGTTTGATTACCATTAATTTATCAGCGCCATGAAGATAAAATCTTATTAAATACAGAACAAAACAAAAATAAATAAGTTAAAGCATGTTTGAGTTTTCAGAAAAAAAAATCCTAGAAAAAAAATGTATAAGGACATGACATACCCTACGGATATTTATGCTGACTGCAGTATCAAGTTTAATTCCACGCAATGAATAATTCACATGAAATGAAACTGATCCTGAACATTTTATTGCATCTAATACTATAAGAATCTTTGTCCTGACATACTGACTGACTCACTGACTCACTGACTCACTGACAGACAACGCACAGCCTAAACCGCTGGTCGTAGAGACTTGAAATTTGGAGGGTATATTTGTCTTAGTACGTAAGGGTGTACTAAGAAAGGATTTTCCAAAATTCACCCCTTAAGGGGATGAAATGGGGGTTCAAAGTTTGTATGGAGAAACAAGATTAGATCGTCTTTTCTATCCGAAACTTCACATAAGTGCTTCAATAAAAAAATAAGTAAAGACGTGTTTCAGGTTTTTTTGGAATTCCACCCCTAAGAGGGTGAAATGGGGTAATAAAGTGTAAAATCAATATTGTTTCGGATTGCGCTGAAATTTGGCATGCAAATAGTTATTACGACGTTAGTTCCCACTGAGAAAGGATTTTCCAAAATTAACCCTCGAAGGGGATGAAACGGGGGTTCAAAGTTTGTATGGAGAAACAAGATTAGATAGTCTTTTCTATCTGAAACTCCACACAAGTGCTTCAGTAAAAAAATAAGTAAACACGTGTTTCAGGTTTTTTTAATTCCACCCCTAAGAGGGTGAAATTGGGTAATAAAGTGTGAAAATCAATATTGTTTCGGATTGCGCTGAAATTTGGCATGCAGATAGTTATTACGACGTTAGTTCCCTCTGAGAAAGGATTTTCCAAAATTGACCCTCGAAGGGGATGAAACGGGGGTTCAAAGTTTGTATGGAGAAACAAGATTAGATAGTCTTTTCTACCCGAAACTCCACACAAGTGCTTCAGTAAAAAAATAAGTAAACACGTGTATCAGGTTTTTTTGAAATTCCACCCTTAAGAGGGTGAAATGGGGTAATAAAGTGTAAAATCAATATTGTTTCGGATTACGCTGAAATTTGGCATGCAGATAGTTATTACGACGTTAATTCCCTCTAAGAAAGGATTTTCCAAAATTAACCCTCTAAGGGGATGAAACGGGGGTTCAAAGTTTATATGGAGAAACAAGATTAGATAGGCTTTTCTATCCGAAACTTCACACAAGTGCTTCAGTACAAAAATAAGTAAACACGTGTTTCAGGTTTTTTTGTAATTCCACCCCTAAGAGGGTGAAATGGGGTAATAAAGTGTAAAAATCAATATTGTTTCGGATTGCGCTGAAATTTGGCATGCAGATAGTTATTAATTACGACGTTAGTTCCCTCTGAGATAGGTTTTCCAAAATTCATCCCTGAAGAGGATGAAACGAGGGTTCAAAGTTTGTATGGAGAAACAAGAATTGATTGTCTCTTATATTCGAAACTTTACACAAGTAGTTTAGTAAATAAATGAGTAAATACGTGTTTCAGGCTTTTTGAAATTCTATTCCTAAAAGGGTGAAGTGGAGTAACAATGTCTGAAATCAATATTGTTTCGGATTGCGCTGATATTTTGCATCCAGATAGAAATTTTGACGTAGGTATCCGCTGAGAAAGGATTTTTCAAAATTCACTCTTCAAGGGATGAAGCGGGGGTTCAAATTTTGGATAGTCATTTTATTCGACATTTCACACAAGTACTTCTATAAATAAATAAGTAAATACGAGTTTCAGACTTTTTCAAAATGCCACCCTAAAAGAGTGAACTGGGGTAAAAAAGTCTGAAAATCAATATAGTTTCGGATTGCGCTTTATTGGGTTTTTCGGGTTTTAAAAATATGAATCCTGATTTGTCTTAGTCACGCGATAACATGAACCAATTTGGCTAATTTTTATTTGATGTCTTTAATGATAGAATCGTTTTTACAAAAGAAAAGTTTTAAGTAAATAAAAGGAGTTTTTAACGCGGGCGTAGCCGCGGGGGACTTCTAGTATTAAATAAAACATTACAATCTAAGAAATTAAAAAATTGAAAAAATGAAAGTATTATACTAGATTGGTTTGACAATGGTCGATCTTTTAGAGCGATCAGTACCAGACAACCCTTACCTCATAGTTACTTAAATACACACAAACACTGTAGCGGTTCTACTGTAGCACTGTTGCGGTGAAGTCTATTAAGCTACTAGCAATACTTGACCTCTATTTAGGTGCTGATAATCTAATTGCATAGGTCCAATATTGCAGTATTACTGCAGCAGTAGGATTGATATTATCTAAATTGCAGAAGGACTGTTTACCGTTCAGGTAATCAATTTGCTGCAAATTGTTATTATATGTCTGTTAAACTGTGTGAGAATTTCATAGTTAAGCTATTGAGAGGGAGATAGGTAAAAGGTTTTTCATTAAGATATATCTTCTGATAATAAGGTTTTAAGTATGTAAATTATTTTCTATCTGAAAACTGTCTATTAACTAAATTATATCGTAAACAAAAGTTACGCTATATTATAAGTTAGAATTTATGTAGATTAAATCTAAGTTAAACCGGGAACTTTATTGTTACTAATAGGTATTTTACTCATGCATGTTAATAATACTTAATGGGTATAGTGCATTTTACTTTTATTGTCCTTCAAGGTAAGTAAGTATTTTGGAGAAAAAGTCTTGTAAGGATATAAATAAATAAATACTGTGTTGGTTCGAATAACTACACAGTAGGAAGGAAAAACAATACAAATAAAACGTTATTTATTATCAAAGTACTCAAGTAAGTATGATAACACTAAAATTAGGGTATAACAAGCATAATTAAGGTAGACAATAAAGTCAGTCGTCGATCTCCTGCAGACAATCTCAGAATTAACAATAGACAGTGGTGCTCAATAAAGCTGATACCTACTACATAATGGTATTTACTACAATAAACATAAAATGACGCTAAAATCCTTAATTATGTTTACAACACTCCAGCTTACACCATATTACACCATATATAGAAACGCGAATTAAACATACACCACACTTAATTACTGAAGCACTACGAAGTCTCCACTAATTACTAAAAGAAACGTAAAACTGCTCGTCAAAGTGACAGAACTTGACACGATTTTGAAGAGCTGCTGAGTACGCGACTTGGGCACCTTGGTATCGATTTTTCGCTAAGTCTATTTTCGTTGGTAGCTCTCGGGCCAAATCGTGGCATTGTGCGAACCCAGGCAGTTGTGGGTGCCAAGAAATGTGCGATATACCCACTATTATCCCAAAAATAAGCACAATTAATATTGATATTTGTTATTTATGTATATTTATTACATAGTTTTTATAACCCATTTCGATCTCAGATAAGTATGCTGACTCTGACGTGTAAGCAAGTAAACAAATAACTTACTTCATAGTTATCTATGATTTATTTATTGTTTATTAATCCGAAAACTTATTATGTCTTTCAAATTTCAAGTTTTCATGTAAATAATGTAGTGTAAAGAACTATTTTAATATTAAGTATTTGGCCAAGGTAACTAACATAATTAATGAATTATAGATTAATACAGTAAGTGAGGAAAAAAAAACGTCCAAGTGCAAGTTGGAATCGCGCACCGAGGCTTCCGTAATTTGTCAAACTAGGTTAAAATACAAATTTAACTTTGCAGTTCGATCCATAGAAAATGGATTGCACCAACCGCAAATAATAAGTTTGTAATATTAAAATGACTTTTTTTTTAAAAATTTAACTACATATTTACAGTTTTCAGATTTGTTCCTATATTTCGTTGACTTGCAGGTTTTGATTTTTTAACAGCCAGAAGAGACCGTAGACCCTATATTTGATATAAGTTTTAACTTGATATCTCTACGCTTTCCTGAGAAAAGGGGTCTTGACAGACGAACAGACAGACAGTCCCTTTTTTTTTGAGGTACGGAACCCTAAACATTAACAACAGAGATTTAAATGCTTTCTGCGAGTCTACCTTAACAAAACAGACATATGTCATTGTAGACTTTTTTTATAGGTCATATTATGTTCTACAACTGTTTCATAAACATTTTTTAATTTATCTTTAACGGTAAAAAACCAGCGTTTTACTAATATACCCATCATTTAAACGAGATACAACATATACAGATATTTTTACTCTGAAAGTTAATTCTAGAGGTACGGCCACACCGCGGCGTCCTGCATCTGCGGGCGCGATCTCAACACATTTCAATTGTTTTTTTTTTGCGCGTAGAAATACTACTGCGCTATCTGATTGCCGCCTAGATCGCGCACGCAGGATGCCGCGGTGTGTCCGAGCCTTTACCCAATGCAAAAAAATTTTTAGTTTAAGTTTTTAAGTCAAACTTTTGTCAAGTAAGGAGCTCAAGTAAGGTGTTTATAAGCATGTCAGGGTAAGAAACAATCAAAGTTCATGAACCCAGAAAGCTGGTTTACCTTGTTTTGAGATTATACCCTGTGTAGAATATACCTAAGTATTATGTGAACGGCGATTATGTGGTCATGAATAGACAAAGGTTGTCAGATGTGTAAGTATGTGAGAGAAACTTACTTTGAATAGTCTATAGTATACTATGTTCTATACCGATGTAACATTATATACATATATCTCGGGCTTGTAAGCTGTAAGCCCAGGGATTCAGAGGTGGGACGGATTTCAGAGAACTTTGAAAAAGATTCAAGAGAATCCCGAGAGATTTTATTTTTTGTTTGGATAGTATCTAATGTATCCAATTGAGTGTATCAAGTCGTTATTCCTTGGTGCAAAACTAAGGCTTTTACGTTTATTTACATATAGGTAGCTGATACTTTATTATTTACTATTTGTGAAGGTTTTTTCTATCAAATTTTAACTGCCTAATTAGCCACTATAATTTAGTTTTTGTGTTCAAACGTCGTACCTTTTTTTATTATTTTGCCCATGCATCTGGTAAATATATGATTATTAGGATGGATCGCTAAACCAATGCATAGATTTGTAGCCAAAAGAAATGTTATGTCGCATAAAGTATTTTCATTTCAGTTGTAATTGTACCTACATTTACAAGATTTTCATCCGACTTTCAAAAAGAAGGAGGTCCTCAATTCGTCTGTATGTTTTTTTTTCTTTTTTTTTTTGTGTGTATGTTACGCGATTACTCCGTCAGTTCTGAACCGATTCGAATGATTATTTTTGTAATCCGTAGAATACGTTTCCGAGGTGGTTCCATTGTAATTTCATTGAGATCTGATAAGTATCTCCATAGATATGATGATAAACGTCTCAAACTTGCAACTGAAATTGACTCTTTAGTTTCTTACTACTCTTGACGTTTTAGTTTTTAAACTATCTTAATTATTTTCTCTGCAGCTTTCCGCTCATGGTAATATACATATTTAGAGAAAGACCTAAATAAAGGACATGGTGTTAAAAGACATAAGCGAGTGTGAACTCTCAAAAACTGACGTTGAGAATAGAACGAAGTAGAGAGTAAGAGTCGGATAATTCACATAACATCATGTGTGTGAAATTAATAGTCCTATTCATCATTGCTCTATCTCTCTCTCTTTTCGTAAAGAGAAAGAGAGTAGCAATGACATTAAGCTTCCTGTTTATTTAATTAATGCTTTCATTCAATTACTTAATACAAAATAACTAGGTGTATGTTTTTTAAAAAGATTACTCGCAATGTGGGTTGCACATTACTAGTATTCTTGTTAACCCCGCCAACTTAGCTAAATATGCTTGTGTCTAGAGTGGGTTCACGTCAATATTGCAATGGGTGGGGTGGGGATCGAACTCACAACCTCTCGATCGCCAGTCCGACAACCTATCCATTGGGCTATTGCCGCCTTAATTATTATTTTGTATTAGTCAATAATACGTTGTCTCCTCGGTAAATCAAATACGTTAGTGCAGCGGACACAGAAAAAATTAACTTCACGATAGGAGCAATTCTCGATACAAATGTGGTCCATTGTTCTACAATAGGACTATAATGCCTAACTACCGTTACATGCATCCAGGTGTGGATGACATTCAGTTCTTAGAAAAACAGTTTTCTACCTGGTCTTATTTTTTAAATCGCTGTAGAATATGTAGGCTTTCAATACAATAAAGAAAAATATGTTATTAAAGGAAATGCACTAGCTTTTATTAAAAAAGACAACAAAACAATTTTATGTGGGGACCTTTTAAAATATAGAGCAAATATTTGCAAACATAAATTAAATGTCCCTTTTTACCGACTTCAAAAAAAGAGGTTCTGTTTTCAACTTGTATTTATGTTTGTTTGTCCGTAATTTTCTCAAAAACTACTCATTTGATTTGTATGGAATTTCGGTTATTTCATTGGATATTTGTCAGGGATGGTTTTAGTACATAATATATTAGGATCTGATGAGCATTTTCATAGATATGTGGATAAATAACTGAAACTTGCTACTGAAAATGTTTAGTGTGGCATGTGATATCGGTTTTTTAGTTTTTATTTTCGATATTTGGAGTCACTTATTTTAAATAACAAAACATTAAGTAAATCTTAGCTATTTTTTTGTACTTTTATAGATAAAGCCCAATAAAAACACATTTCAACAATGAGCATAATAAGTGGTCAATGAATTTTACAATAAATAACGCGGCTTTACAATTTTAGGCGTTGTCAAACTTAAAATCTTCAATCACTTAAGGTACGGACACACCGCAGCGTCCTGCGCGCGCGATGAGATACCGCAGTAGTATTTGTACCGACTGGTTCACAACAAACGCGATCAGAAAACAATTGAAAAGTACTGAGAACGCGCCCGCAGATCACAGGACGTCGCGGTGTTGCCCTATCTTTAAAATAACCACAAGTAAAAATACTTCGAAATTCAATTACCCGCTCCCATATTTACGAATATCTTCAACAAATATTGTCAGCCACCTGCGAAAATTCTGTAGCTCTTAATTGAAAATCTCTTCGAATACTCTGTTATGTCAACATCGGGCTAATTCGGGCACATCTTATTAAATCCAATAAACATTTTCTTGTAAGCCAGCGTAATGTCAATATCAACACATTTCGAGTATCATAGTTACGCATATTAAGTAAACTTTGTCGTAACATCAATATATTGAGAGTAAGGGCTTTGCATTGTTTGGCCTGTAGGCAGCATTCATGCATTACCTAATTGGTATTTTTGACCAAATTTACAAAAGAAACAGACTCATCGTCATTCATATAATTGTCGATTTTGTATTAATTCAAGATTTAAGCATAACTCTAGAGTAATGCTTGTAAACCCGACCCGACTGCGAGATTTCAGAGTCCTTACTGCCAAAGATTCGCACAGTAAATGTACCGTAATACAGATCAGCGTGTATCGTCATTACGAATAATAAGATTAACAATTTCCCGTCAACGTTGACTGAATAATCGAGTGTGCCGACACCAAATAATTAAAGGCGGTACATTCTACGGGTCTACATGACATATAATTTGTTGATTAACAGCTTCTTGTCGCCTTATTTTTTACGATTATGAATAAATAATAGGTGATTTTAACAGCCATATTTGAAAAAGTCAACAACGTAGGCTTAACTTTTAAATCTCTGTTTACTAAAATATGTATTTAGGTATAGGTATAACTAGTTAAGCACGGGTCCTGTATAACTACATAACTATGGTGTTTCTTTAAATTTAATATAGGCTAGCGTTTGACCAAATGCTAAGCACAAGAGCGTGTCAAGGTACGGACACACCGCGGCGTCCTGCGTGCGCGATCTAGGAGGCGATCAGATAGCGCAGTAGTAATTGTATCAACTAGTTCACACCAAACGCGATCAGAAAACAATTGAAATGTACTGAGATCGCGCCCGCAGATCGCAGGACGCCGCGGTATGTCCGTTACTTTAGAGGATCGAGGGTCGCGTCGCACCAGCTTCTCTATGTTATTGTTGCGCACCTGGTTAGTTGACAAAGCTGACAAAGTGTCTGTGTTGCCAATTCAAAAGACGCTAATACTTCCCAGCTCACCGTTTCAGAAACTTTCACACATTTTATCTTGTGCTGATTTATCACTTGATAGATGGATCGGATAAAAGTCATTTGTCCGGTGCCTTGTCTCATTACCGTTTTTCTTTTTCAGAGAAGAATAATTCCATCTTGTACCACATCATCACCTAACATCAGGTGAGATAGTTGCCAAGAGCTTGTCTGTCTAGTATAAAAAAAACTTATCCAGTCTTAAAACATAGCCATAAGACCAAACTAAAATAAAACAATGTTCTAGATTACATAAAATCATTACATACTTCTTTCTTTTTTGACTTTGTCGTAGTCGGGTGAAATATCAAGCATTGTTTTTCACTATTTCATTTCATCTCATGGCATCGCGGCCTTGTGTCACACATTTCAAAATTGTATAACCCAGCTTTGGAGTTGAACTTTGAAATCCATCTCTAATTATCTGGTTTGTGTGGTTCGGAAAACTGCAGAATATCACTGCAGTATTCTAGAGAGCATGCCAAAAGAGAAGCTTTCCACGAGCCTACCTATACCAATATAAGGCACCTATACCTATTTGTCAATGGATTATCCGCAATGAAATGCAGTTGTGATAACCTAATGCGAAAATAGTAAGAAATATAATATCTTTGTGAACTACTTTACAGTGCTTCTAATGTGACGTTTAAGGTACTACACCAGACACTTAGTTCACAAGTGGTAGTAGGAGCATTATTTCAATGTTCCGCCTGACATGCAACCAAAAGGTAGCTTACCTACATCAAGGAGCAAATCTGCCGCCAAAACCTTACGGTGTTGCGGTGGCACAGCCCTAAAGAGTTAGTCTATTCTAGGCCTAGCGTGTTCTCCATCTGCGACCACATCATCGGTTAACACCAGGTGATAAAGAGGTTCAGCAGTAGTAGCCTACCAGATAAATATAAGCTATAGTTTATCTAACAGCTTTTTTCCTTACATTGGAATCTGCAGAATCCAAAGAAACTGGCCCTTAGACTTAGAATATTGTGTATTCTTCACATTTTTTTTGTTCCTTAGGAGTTTCTGTATCATCTTCTACATCTGTAAAAAGTAAATGTTTTCTGGGCAATTGTATATTAATTAGTACCTATTAATTTAGTAACGCCTGGTGCTGTAGATGATTTACGTCTGTTGATTTGGCTTCAACGATTTGTTATTAGTTAGCTTTAAGCTCTGTGTTTTCAAAAGTGTCTATAGAGATTAGTTTTCAACATATACATAACAACAAACACTAAAGCACGTAAAATTCTAGATTGCTACTTAGTATTTTCCGTAGTTATTTTGTATTCAGATTATTTTTTTGTTTGTATTAGTACCACTTGTTGTTATTTTAAATATGCATAGTCAGGTAACTGTAACCAACAGGATAAAAGGTTGTTTATTTTCATTGTCACGGCAAAGTTTGTTGCGAACTTTTTGTGATCCGAAAATGTACTGTGTATAAATATCCATGCAAATTTGATTGCGCAATGTGTGAAAGGGCAATGAACTCGGAACCTCGCTAAAACACGTATGACAATTTTTTTTTATCTCATTTTAGTTATTTGGGTAGAGTCATTAATTGCCATGAGGTTGTTTAAAAATGTAAGTTAAGTACTGGTTTTTGCAAATAAATCATATCTTAACGTTTGATTGATATTATTTTTATTTTTTCTTTGTTCTGTGGCAAACAGAGCCTACATGTAATACATTATAATTATTAATTATATATTTTTTTGTCCAATAGCAACATAGCTATTTTTTACGTAGATGTGTCGCTTTTAAAATTCGTGGACCCTCGCTCTTAACTTCAACTTGAGGCAAATGTATAGAACGCGTTCTATACATGAACGGTAAAATACTGAAGGAAAACTTTATATTTTTAAAATATTTAGAAGTCAAATCTATGTTGGAACATTATAATATATGAATAAATAATATCTGTGTTTGAATATTTTTGTGATTTAAATTTACATTAAAATTGAACATTACAGAAAAATTATGTAAGTATTGTCGTGTCATTTTCACTGTCGTGAAATGCAATTTTAATAAAAAATATATATTGATTATATAAAATATTTATACTGTAAGTACGAGTACAAAGATATCGTAGATTAAACGTGGGGTAGTTTTAGTATTACTACATACGAACAAGTCGTTCGACCAAGGCCTCTTAAATGCATAAAACCCGTTTTATTCCTAACAACCGCTATAACTGGTCTTCTAAACACTTTACTAAATTACTAAGACGACCGTCTCGATCCTACATTTTACTCGATTAACGCCTACGACGTCTCGTTTCTAATTAGTTAATCGATTTTGACAACCGCCTCCTTGCCTATAATATCTAAGTGAGATACGATATGCGATACAAGTTGGTAGGGTTTTGAAACGTTTTGGACTTGTTAGGGTTAAAACGGCGATCTTTCATCATTTTCAGCCAATTTTCGTCCGCTGTTAGACGTATAAATTTATAATAAATATACGGTGACCTTTACCATCGCTCAATTCTCTGCTTACTACGCTCTAGTTTGGGTTGCTTTGGCTGAAATTTTTGAGTAACTTGATGCAGCCTGGGGCTGTGCCCGTGTTAAAAAGCCCTTTTAAGTCCTTAAGTTAAGACAACACTTTTCTACCCCATTGGATATCTCAGCTGGGTCAGCCAAATTGGTCAAGCAATTTAGTCGTGAAGAGATCTGAGAATTACAATATAATAACGTAGACCTAAAAAACTAATCGTATCTAAATCTATCATTGAAAAACTTTAAAAACTAGGTACTTAGAAGGTACTCCTCTTGGTTAGTTGGGTAAAAAGGACCGACTTCAGATGTCATACAAAAGTGGTTTTAGTTGTCATTCGTTATGTGGTGTTTGATTCTGAAAGTTTGCAAAGGATCTTGATAAAAGTATTGGACCACCTAGTGGCCATCCTTCATTAAACTAAATCTATCAAAATATCATAACTAAAATCATAACAATATATAAATATAACCAAATTGAGTTTAAAAATTTTAATTATTTGTTTGACTTCATAAATTATACCAAACAAAATACTTTGCATTTATTCTGTTAATAAGTAGAATAAAAGTAAGTACTTTTATAACAGAACGAAGAAAAGCACTTATAATAAAAGTAATAATTTAATAGATGTTATTTTCGAAATATATTAAAAGCATAATTTAACGCTTTCAATTCAAAAAAATAAAATCATTGATGAGCCATACAGTTCTCAGATCGTTCGTCAGATTACTAAAAACATAACGTGATAAAGGGTTGCCAACTGTACTATTACACGCACCCAATATGTTTCAGTACTCAGGCAATATTTTGTCAAAAAATTCTTAAATAATGCATATCTGCTACTTCAAACTGTCAATGTAAACTTAAATTAATGCAATCTTTATTTTTTTGTTACCTTTTTGTGGTGAAACAGCTTGATCGCTGTAGCTAAAAGTTTGAATATAGGTAAATAATAAGACAGAGTAGCACATGAAATACTGCAAAGCGCAGCTTGTAATCTATCTGCTGCGAAACTTAAAACATTTGTTGAAACTAAAATATAACAAAACATTGATTTGTTCAACGTTTTCCAAACGTACTATCCTTAGCTACTCTATTACACGCATTAAGAGAGCGAGCACATAAAATAGCTTTTAATTATATGAGGCGCAAACAGAAACATACATATTTTGCTCAACATTGTAGAACGAAGTATACCCTCGGTAGTGAACGTTGAATTTTTCTGTACATTTAACACCCTAGTACCCGACACGCTTGGAATGAAATATGCTCGTAAGTACTTGTAGCATGTAAGTAACTACAGGATGTAATAATAGTAATAATTATATAAATAAATGTATGAATGGTACGTGCGGTTATTGTTTTAATGCAAAAATGTATTTGAGCGATAAGTTTTTAAATTAAACATCATCGTCATTATCATCATCATTGTCACTCTATATCTGTCCACTCCTGGACGGCGGATGATTATCCTCACGGATCGCTTTCAAACGATTGTGACATAATACGAGTATTTATTTAAAAATACATACTACACTAAATTTTTATTAAGTTCTACACTAAATCAAAATTATTGACCGAGTATTTTTACTCGGTCAGTAATCTCTTTAGTTCTCCATTTCAGCTTGGGCAAAAATGTCAATGTGTATGTCTGGATGTCCTAATGTTCGGATGTCTATATTCATATACAGGTGCAGGTACACATTTCTTAATAGATTCTCGTTAAACTTTGTAAACAGGTGCGATGTTTATACATAAAAAATATTGTTATTTAATTATTATTATTGTTGATTCAGTTTATGGAAAATATTCAAAATGACGGAGATATGGGAGTTGAAAACGTAAAAAAAAACATTTATGAAATATATATATATTTAAGTCACGAGTTTGTTTTGTTTTTGTTTGTGTTTGCGTTTCAACAAGGGTTTATTGAAACGCAACTTTTTGATCCGAACATCTTTTTCATCCGATAAAATTTAATGGATCGGGGATGTCTTTTTAAACGACTTCACAAAAAAGGATGAGGTTCTCAATTCGACTGTTTTTTTAATGTTTGTTACTTAGAACTCCGTCAAATCTTAAACGGAAGGCATAATCTATATGCCTTCCGTTTGGTCCCATTCAACTTTTATCTAGATCTGATAATTATCTACGACGTTATGGAGATAAACAATATAAACAAATGTTTATACTTTGATGACCTTGATGATTATGACAACACTTTGACTATCGCGGCATGTGAAACCTTTTTTTTGTTATGTACGATCGTAAATTATTGTTTTATAGATTTTGTTGCGGTGAACATTTATTCAGTTTTAAGTTATGCAAAGACTAGTTATAAATAGTATTAAAATACTGGACTTATCGCGCCACAACATGTATTTTATTTACGTCGACGTTTCGGCCAAGTTGCATTGACCGTGGTCACGAGAAGCCTGTTTACATTACTTACATTAATCAACAAAGTATTGGTAAAATATAATATTTTAATATTATTTTTTATTTTTATGTTATAATATTATTATTTATATATTTTAATAAATTTACATCAGAAATGTAACATAATTAACATAAAAATAAAATGTATATATTAACTATGACTAAAATTAAAATACAAAGTACAAATAAAAAACGGAACTTAGGTCGCTGTCTGCTGGTAGAGTACCCAAAAATATAAATGATTCATTTTTTTATTACCAAAATTCACAACTAATGATATAATTAGATTTCATAGTGCAAAAAGTGGCATTAAGTTGTCACCAGGGGCAATAAATCATAGCAAGCGTTTTTCATATGCAAATTAAGTTTTTATGATGCAAATTATTATTACTGACTTACTTTGTATTAGTCATCGACCAATTAATATTAATATTTTTTAACACAAGTAGGTAGGAAGGTCTATACTGTAAAACTCGATGGCATGGTATTATTTACAATCTTTAACTCTTGGAACCTTGAACAATTTGAAGTCAAGGATTTAATTATAACTATCCTAATATATATCTTGCGTTAGCACCTTAGCTACCAGCCACTTCGGTCGTACCGTCCACTCCCCGTCTGTAGCTGCGGAAGGCGCGGCTATTAAAAAGTGGATAAAGTACTGCTATGGAACCACTTTACCACTTCGCCTATCGCGGTGGAGACCCGAGACGGTGGTTGTTGGGGGACTGAGGCAAAGGAAGTTCGTCCATGTAGTAGGTCACATGTTTAGCGACAGTGGTGACAACCGCTCCGGTTCGTTCCTGCTGCAAAGGATGAGCATCGCAATTCAGCGTGGAATTGCGGCGAGTGTGATGGGCACCTTTGCGCCCGGAGCGCTCAGGGGCGGGTTATTTGACTAGGTTTAAATAACACGATTGTTTTATTATTGTTTTGGTTGGAACATCAGATCTACATCTATATCTAACGTCTACTTTCTACTTTTATTTTCGAGCTGCAAGCAAAGGTACTTGAAACAAATAATACGTCGCCCGCACGTCGAAGTAATAATGTACCGCTTAATAACTGCTATAATAACACCGTTATCTAGATTTATCCTTGACCTTTAGGTATGTGCCTTTATGTGAATGCGGTTGAGGTGCACCATACATTTATGTTACATTTACGTAGTTTATAGAACATTGTTGTATTACAACGTTATAATAGAAGGTATATGTAAAAGGAGACAAGCCTTTGCTTATGTGGTGTTCATAAGAGTCGGTAAGAAGTATAGTTATTCTGTGATAACAGCCTTCTAGAATAATACTTGACTCAGTACGGCGGAATGAATTTAGTTTTGTATTGATCCAAGTAAATAAATACAATATTACGAATTTTTGTTTTATGTAAATGTAATATGTATGTAAAAAATGTAAATGTAAGTAGCTAAATATAAGCTTCTACATATAAGCTTCTACATCTACGTAAAATGCTTTATCGTCGCTTTATAGAGCGACAATCTTGAACTTTACGACTTTAAGATCCAGATTCATCGGTTCCAGATAGTTCTATTAGTTTTGCATCTGACAGATTTTTGACAACTTTTGTATGGTTATATATTAACATAATATATCATTAGATATTTATAACATGATATATTAATAATATAACTATTTATATTAACATTATGTGTCAAATAATTATCTGACACTATATAAGGAACCGGTGAAAATAGCCCTTCATTGTTTATAATACCTACACTCTTTATTTCATAAAGCTAGCTGCAAAATTTTGGAAGTAATTAAAGTTTTTGGTGTTGGAAACACATTTCTTTTGTTTTTGTGTATTTTAAGATTTTGGATGATATGATATTGAGTAAGTTGCTAACGATATTAATCATAATCATGGCATAAAAACGTAATGATTCCCTGCGGGCAGGCGATCGCGTTATAATTAAAGTATTTTAGGTCCCTAAAATTTATTTTGCTCTAAAATAACGTTATCCGTTCATATCAGATTAGCATGAATAACAATCCCACAATAATGCCTCTAGAAAATAGCGCAATAGTTCATGTTTAATCCTAAGCCACGTTATATTTCAGCTGACGCACTGTTCTCGAATTTCAAACCTCACCTTTGAAAACCTAACGCGGACTTGACTGTTATTTAAAACCAGCTGTGTTTGTATTCAGCTATGACTTCACGTGATTTTGTTAACCAGTTGACGAGATTTTATTATTTTTTTAAGCTTAATAATAGTTTATGTCACAGGTAAACAATTTACATAAAGATGCACGCAGAACCAATTACATAGAAGAAATAATAGCTTACACAATAAACTGGCCAAGTGCAAGTCGGACTCGCACTCGTAGGGTTCCGTAACACAGTTAAGTATTCCATAACTATGATTTTACGCAACTACAAAATTAACTTTGTTTTTCATAGTGTTTGTATGAAAAACAAAGTTATCTTTGCGGTCACCATATCTCTAAAACTGCTGACTGTATCTCGTTCAAACCAATTTTCGTTGATAGTTTTTATTGAGATCTACAGCATATATTTCTTTTAGATTTTTCACTGCCATACTTTAAAAGTTAGAGGGGGGGGACACACATTTTACCACTTTAGACGCGCCGATCGATCAAATGATTGACTTTGAAAAAAAATCATTTTAGGAACCCCAATGTCATTTTTAAAGATCTATCCTTAGACACCGCCACCACACGTATAGTTTGGAAGAAAAAAATTTTTTTTTGTTTCAGTTCCATGTATGGAAGCCCCCCCTTAAACTTATATATTTTTTATTTTTGTATAAAAATCAAAAAGAGGTTCACAGAATACATCTACCTAGGTACCAAGTTTCAATTCTGTAGTCCTAACAGTTTCGAAATAAAATGGCTGTGACATACGGACGGACAGACAGACAGACAGATATGACGAATCTATAAGGGTTCCGTTTTTTGCCATTCGGCTACGGAGCCCTAAAATGCAACATCGACCTGTAGTAGCGGGTCCCAAACTAGCCTTTATATTGGGAACTTAATAAACCACCATAATTATTTCAAAATACAAAACCAGATAAAATACACGTAAAATGCTGTCCATACAAAAGTTGTCAGATGAAGATCGCTCTAAGCGTCCATATTAATTGCATTACCGATGTTATAAGTACTGGTTTCTGTCAGTTATAATTAATTATGCGTGCGAATAAAATTATACTGTTCTATGTCAATATATTCTGTGTATATGTAAAATAGTATAATCAACATGAAGAAGAAATAACAAACGTCAGAATATTTTATTAATATCTTATTGACTAGTGTTTGACCACTATCTCTCCTGGTGGTAAGGGTGGAAAGGTTTGTAAGCGATGATATACGTATTTTGTGTGTAGATGGTGAACACGCTAGGTCTAGAATATTCTGACACTCAAGGGCTGCGTGCTGCCGGAACACCGTAAGGATATGGCAGCAGTTTTACTCTTTGATGGTGGTAAACTACTTTTTGGGTGCAAGCCAGGCGGAACATATTCTCCTACCACCTGTAGACCAACACGAGTGCATTTGAACTTTGACTTTGAAATTTACAGAATTAGAACCGGCGACCACTCGCTTAAAAGTCAAGACAACCTTTACGCCAACGGCGCCCTCGAAATTACGTATTAAAGTACGATAAATTATAAAAAAATGATAAATAGTTTCTACTTTAATCGCCGCAGTACGTGTGAACTAAACTAAAAGACAGGTATCAGGTAGATGGTGTAAATATTTGATGAATGTGGAGCTCGCCCTGCTATGTGAACAGTATTCTCTGACAATCAGTGTCGGGTTTGTAGGCTAACCGATGTTTAGGCCTATTGTTCGGTTAAATCTAGAGTGCTCGTTGCCAAAGCTTTGTGGTTCTATTTTTTTATTTATAACTTTAAAAATGGATTTTAAAAGTTAAAATGATTGGGATTTCAACAAAAGTCAAAAGTCAAAATCATTTATTCAGTATATGGGCAAATTAAAAGTTTATATTTATATATATATATATATATATATATATAGGTAATATATATATATCGCAATGTGGGTCGCACATTACTAGTATTCTTGTTAACCCCTCCAACTAAGCTAAATATGGTTGTGTCTGGAGTGGGTTTACGTCAATAGTGCAATGGGTGGGGTGGGGATCGAACTCACGACCTCTCGATCGCCAGTCCGAATGTTTGCACTTACACACGTCAAATAACAATAAAAAAGATCATATTCAATAATTATTATAATAGATATAACAGAAACATAACTTATTGCTTTGAATTTACAAAAAAAACACAGGTATTGAGCCATTCAGCTTTCATCTAGACGGCGAACGTGAAACTTAAAACACATGTTTAATTCCCCTGATTAATGTAGGGTTGCCAACCGTACTATTACGTGCACCCGCAACCCAGTGCATGTTTCAGTACTTCACACAATTTTTATCCAAAAAAATGTGAAATAATGACATTTTTATGATGTATTATGGAACTAATCGAATGAAAAACATTTTTTTTAGCTCGACGTTTAGATTTGGTAGTGGTCTCTAGAAGAAGGATTTTATAGCAATTAAATATTTATTTTATGCGATATCCTACCCAGACACTAATAACGAGTCCGCGATCTTTACACAAAAATATTGCGAAACTTTACCGACCAATGAGCTACAGTGAGCTGCTCAGTTTAGCAAATAAAAATTAATTATAATTTAACATGGCTACATTCTTTAACAGAGAGTATTCTACGATCATTATAGCATACTTATTTTAAAGTGACCCTCAGCGTACTTGTTTAAAGGGACCAGAACAAAGGGGTCGTTAATCTTGGACCGCTCCCTCCCATTTCCTCTCCTCACAAGAGGTACAGATATAGATTCGAGAGGAACGTAAAAAAATAAGCTAAGATTTTAAGTTCAAGGACTATAACAGGCTTCAAGGACTGGTTTGAAATTTTAATCTGATAAAAGTGAGTACGAGACCTAACGTGTAGCTGTTTCGAGGCCAATTATTTCTTTAAAAATCAAACTAGGCACATGTTTAAAAAATCTACCGTACCTATACGAATGAGAAATAAAGGTATACATTAGTGATCGCATCATTGCGCTATTTTCTAGTTGAAGTTGTTAATAAATTGGTGTTTTGTATACGCGTTTGTATATTTGTAGAAAATTATTTTCAATCGACTTCCAAAAAAAGAGAAGGTTCTCAATTCATCAGCATGTTTTTTTTTGTATGTTTGTTACGCGATTACTCCACCAATTCACCATACTCCACCAATCAATCGATTTTTCCGTTGGTGCAGTTTATCTTCGAGGTGGTCCCATTCAAATTTTATCAAGATCTAATAAGTTCCTTCAGAGATATGGCGATAAAAATCTCTAACTACTGAAACTGACTCGGGCGCCATGTGAAGTCGAAATTAATAACTGGTGCTTACCAAATTGAACCAACCGGTCAACGTAAGGAAACAGTATATAATAACGAAAAAATCATAAAAAATAAAAATTTCAAAGTTATCACATGCTTTTTTCTTTTTTACACGATTAGTGTATTCAGCTTGTGTAAACGTAACAGTTCAAGTTTTCGTAGATTCAAGTTATAAGTAAAGATGTGGACTTTACTGAAGGCTTTCAGTGGAATATTGGTGTAAACGCAAAATAACACGTTTTTCAACATTGTGCTACTTCCGTGCACATAAACCGGCATTTAGTGTTTAACACAAGTTTAGATATTTATTTATTCATTTTTCATAAGTTGTGATTACCTAATACATTTTCCCTTATTTTAACTTCATATATTATGAATTGCTAATGTTAGGGAGGTGTCTTGTAATTTACATTTTAGGTAGGCGCTTAATATTAACTAACGGAGGAACACAAGAAAAAACCACACTTTTTCAAAACTCCCACATGCAATTATAATGATGCATTTACCGGAACTGAATGCAAATCCTATAAATTCCTACTTGAATACAGTTATCTGTAGGTATTTATACATTATCTGCTGATGGCCTTTTAATGCTGGAACCTTCCGCCTCCGGTCGCAGTTGGCATCGTAAGGATAATTTATTAGCACATTATGAAACCGGCTCCACTGTTGATACATGGACGATAAAATATCGGATAACTTGGTAGCACATCTGTTAATAAAATAAAAAATAACTGCGCTCCGTGTCTTTGCCTGTGTAAAATTCTACACCTATGTAATTATATTCTATTCTAGCCTATTGTGCATAAAGTGAACGTTTGGTGAGTGAGTGAGGTAGTGCTGAAAATAGTTTTTTTTTGGCTGTCAAACTGCCTTGTTTCCAGATACGGAACACATCGCATATAACAGTACTATTTATAAACAGTACATTCGTTGATAAGAACTTGGAGAAACTCATACAAAGCAGTGTTTTCCATCATTAAGAATGATCTCAACTCAGATTTTGTGATGCCTTTATAATGATAACTTTTTAACAGTGGGCATTGTCACGCTCAAATTACTTGCATAATTATCCGTACGATATTTGATTCACTCATCAATTAAATTTAATAAAATCGAGTAAATATCAACAAAACATCAAAAAAAATAAAACAGACAAATGATCGTAACGTCGAGGTAGATAATAGGAATGCCTTTAGCTCGATAAATCCCGTTTTTTATTTCTATTCGAACACACGATTATTTGCTGTGCAACAGTGGAAACCAGCATCAGTCTTAAGATACCCAACATGTGATTGGTCTGAGGTACCGCGTTTTTCTCATTGTACTGTTAATTGTAGCCGTATCTCCGTACCTTGTGATATACTGTGAGAATATCCGTATTATTGAATGCTCTATTAAGTAGAGATATGTTACATTCACAGAATAGTATACTTCTACTATATATGTGGTTATATTAAGTATAAAGCGCAGCTAGTAAGCCAATAAACGAAATTAACTCGTACACAAAAAATACGTGAGATAGTGGTTAAACGATACGTGGCCTATTGTGGTATAAAAAACAGGCGCTATGTGGATCTAAAGTCAGTTATCCTACGCCTTGTCTCTATAACTACCGTCTTTCCAGCATTTTCTGCTTATTTTATAGTTCGGTTTCCTCTAGCTAATGGCACCCACGGGAAGAGTTGTAGTAAACCTATCACCGTCGACGCTACACGGCCAATTAAAATGTAATAAAATAGTTTATATCCTAAGTTGTACTATTTTACAAGGCACAGATTATTACAGTTAGTTAGGGTCTTAGAAAAGCGGAAAAAATATGATGTATTAAAATATATTGAAAAATCGTTTTCAGATCTCTACCTGCCAGTAAACATAAAACAATTTCTTCTGTGCAAAACTTTTTGTCCATAACTAACGTCCGGATAATAAGTGTCGCAAGAACTCGAGCAATAGCCGTGTTTCCTAAGTAATTGGTGCTAATGTTTGTCCGCCGCAAAAATATTACAAATTGCACTCCGGCCTGCGGCCAGTTATTAAGAGAACTCATCTGGTAGTGCAATTGAATAATTGTTTTATAATTTCTGTACGTTTTTATTATCAAACCACAGACCTTGGGTTACTCTACGCTAGATAGTACTATACTAGGCTTGAACGATACATTGCACAGCGTGATTTTCGCGACTACAAACTATGTATTCGGTGCATAAACTATTATAAAATATAAATTCATCTGTATCCCATATTTTCGCATTTATAATTCCTATAATAATAATCATCATCATCACATAATCAGGCTATCTACGTCCACTATTACACCTATATAGTATAGTAGTAGACGTAGATAGGCTGATTATGATGCCTGATGATGAAGCCTATGCCTCACCTATGGCACGCCACTGAGCTCTATCTATCCACACTTTTTTCGGTCTTCCTCTTCCTCTATAGCCGTCCACTTTCATGTCTATTGCCTTTTTAGTCCCGTGGACTTCAATTCTTCTAATATATCCATACCAAACTAGCCTATCGCTTCTTAACTTTTCTGTCGCTGGTGCCACTTTCAGGCTTCCCCTCATTTACTAATTCTGAATTTTATCCATTCTTGTGACTCCACACATCCATCTCAACATTCGCTATGTAACTTACTATGTAATATTATTGCGATAAAATTGCATGGTGTAAAGTTACCTTAAGCTATTTCATCAGAATCGTTTTCACACGTTATGAAAACGGTATCAATAAAAAGTTATGACAAGTTTATTTTTAACTGACGATATCGGAGTTCAATAAAACCGTGCATAGAAAAATTATCAACAATTTATTAAAAATTGTTGAATTCATACCATAGATAGTCTATTGAACTGAAATATATCACGCCAAATAAGTTATCAATTATGGATTTTGATTTCTAATTAACCGACTTCACAAAAAAGGAGGAAGTTCTCAATTCGTCGAAAATATTTTTGTAATAATTTTAAGAAATAAATGAAATTTATGAAACTTTAAACAATAGGTAAATTTCTGCAGTTTCTGTATGTCATCGCAATTTTAACAAAAGTCAATATATCATTGAATTGATTGAAACAATGTCTGCGAAAATGATTGAATTTTAATTAATGTATGCCAAACTGGAGCTAATCATTTTTTGCGAATGGGCCAGCACCTCGTGGGAACGATACAAAATGACCCTGGATTACAACAATGCTGAATGCGTACAGTAGCTGTGTGGTCCCGTATTAATTTAATTGTGTAAATATATGTTATATAATGTATATTTTTTTTTTAATTAAATGACCATAATAATTATTATTTGTACAAAACAATTATAAAGCATTTACTTGGTTCCTTATTATTAGTTAATTTGTTAATGAAGTTGTTAGGATAAATAAATATCTTGGAAGTGGGCGTCATATTGTTAGAAATGTTCGTTTTTAAAGTAAACATTTTCTCACGCTGGATATTAATATTTATCAGAACATTCTACGAATCTGATCAGCATTAAGTTTATTTTAATATCAGTAGGTACAGTATTGCAACAGATTTTTGTTAAGGTAACAAGCTCGCAATAACGTCTACCTATTATAGATTTTTTTACACCAAAAACTCTACATTACCACACAATCAAACAAAACCAAGTTTTCTTCAAATCGCATCAATTATGAAAATGTTCAGTCACGTTTTATCAATGTGCATCAAGCCAGCCAAACGTCAAAGCGTATTCGCACGAACACTCGCCGAGGGCCGAATACAATGACATGTTGAGTTGAGACGCATGACTAGTCTCCCACTCGAGCGATATTATATTTACGATAGGATTAAAACCAGATACTTTTTCATATGTCACTAAGCGTGATTTAGGTTGAATGGTACCTAACTTAAATTATATATATTTTTGGTATAATTTTGATACAGAAGAAAAACACATTTAAAGAACTGAAACGCAAAATATAATTGCATTCATTCTGATTTCCAGAACAAGATGAGAGTCCCTTTCTGACGCAATAAAGTCATAATTTAACGAACACAATATAGGTACATCAAAACAAATATGCTGTCCATAAAAAAATCATAAATAACGTAATAGAAAAAATAAAATGAATAATATATCTATATATATAAAATCCAAAGTCCTGACTGACTGACTGACTGACTGACTGAGATATCCACGCACAGCCCAAACCGCTAGGCCTAGAGACACATGAAATTTGGAGGGTGTGTTCTTTATAAAGTGTAGGCATCCACTAAGAAAGGGTTTTTCGAAATTCGACCGCTAAGTGGGTGAAATGGAGGGTTGAACTTTCTATGAAACTTTTTATTCTCTGGGACAATTGCCTCGAAAATTGGTACACATACTTTTTAATTCAAATAGTGAGTTTAATTATCACAGTTTTTCAAAAATCATCCCCCACGCGTTTTTCTGACTGACTGAATAACTGCCTCATAGCCCTGATATATTAACGCACTGCCTAAGCCACTGTGGACCTAGAGACATAATATTTGAAGGGTGTGTTCTTTGTGAAAAGCAAGTATCCACCAAGAAATCGTTTTTTGAAATTCTACCCCTAAGTGGGTGAAATGGAGGGTTGAATTTTCTATGAAACTGTATTCTCTGAGTCAATCGTCTCGAAAATTAGTACACATACTCTTTAATAAAAATAGTGAGTTCACGGGTATCACAGTTTTTAAAAAATCATCCCCCACGCCTTTTTCTGACTGACTGAATGACTGCCTGATATATCAACGCACTACCTAAACCACTGGTCTTAGAGACATGATATTTGGAAGGTATGTTCTTTGTGAAGTGCAAGTATCCACTCAGAAATCGATTTTCGAAATTCTACCGCTAAGAGAGTATGATGTAAGGTAAAACATTTTCTGTATTTATTCATCGCAAATTGTACTAAAAATCGGTTAATTTATGACATTTACAGAAATGCGTCCTTAACTGACTGATATATCAACGTGCAGCCTAATCCGCTGGTCTTAGAGAATAAGACCAATATTATAAATGCGAATGTCTGTTTGTTTATTTGTTTGTTTAGGACTTCTCCACGGTCAAACGGTTTGACCGATTTGGCTGAAATTTTTTATAAAGATATTTAATGGGGCACAGAAGGACATACCTAGTTATTTTTATTTGTCAGTCGACTTTGGGTCTCGAGATTTTTTTATTGCGTTTTATAAGTGTGTGGCCACTTAAAACGGCTTCACCAATTTAGCTGAATGTTAGTCTATAGATAGTCAATAAGGCACATAAGAACATACTATACTTTTTTTTGACAATCAAGCCTGGAGGACCAGATTTTTTTTTTAAGTTTGAAAATGTGTGACGTCTTATCAGCTATACAGCTAAACCGATTCAGCTGAAACTTTGTGCAAAAATTGACAATAGATCATGCAAGGACGAAGCATTTTTATTTTCTGGCAGAAAAAAAAAATCTGTCGCCAAACATCTAATGTGTTTCGGCAGATATCCTTGAGAGCCAGTTCCCATTCTAGACCTAGCGTGCTTACCATCTTCGACCGCATCATAACTTACCAACAGGTGAGATAGTGGTCAAACGCTAGCCTATAAGATATTTTTTAAAAAGGTCTGGATATCTAGATTTTTTTATTGAATTTTGTAAATATGTGACGTCATATATGATAAACGGCTTAACCGATTTAGCTGAAATTTTGTACAAAGATATTCAATAGAACATACAAGGATATTGGATACTTTTTTTCTGGCAGACAGGTCTGGATGTACAGATTTTTTTTATTGAATTTTGTAAATTTGTGACGTCTTATCAAATCAACGACTTGGCCGATTCAGGTGAAATTTTGTACAAATATAGTCAGTAGAGCATAGTATATCCTAACCATAATGATTAATGACTTTTACAATAGAGGATATCGAGTTCGACCTTGGTCTCTTCTCTAATAACATAACTAAAGGTTATGAAGTCATTAAACTGTCAGGATCTTTTGTCTGTGTCTGGTCTTTTGTCTGTGTGACTTTTGTCCAGTGAAATTACAGGGCATGTGAAACTCAACATCTTTATGTCTCAAGGTAACAGGCGCAGTGCAGTGACATGCAAAATTCTGGAATGCCAGAATTTTGCATGCCGCTGTATCTGTAATAGGTAGACGTCTTACTTAACGTACGCTTACCATCAGGCGAGCAGCGTGCTTGTCTTGTTACTTTTTACATAAAAAAAAGCGTCATAAAAGTCATAAAAAAAATTTCGCGATCACTTCGCTCGCGCAACCGATCGTGTTATCTACTTTGTAGGAAATATTTCATAAGTTTTTGTGTTTTAACAGTCTCATGCATCAAAATGAGTCAAACATTTAAATAGTACATTTTGGTCTACCTTACCATACTAATTAAATGACTTTAACAACAGAGGATATTGAGTTCGACCTTAGGGTCATCTATAGTCATAAAACTGTCAGAGTCATAAAAAGTCGCAAAAATTAGGCCACGCGAGCGAAGCCGCGGGCATATGCTAGTAATTAATATAATCAAATTCATCAATTAAGTACCTATTTCATCAAAATATTAAATAGACAATTCATTTTCGAGTTATTATGGTAATTTTAATTCAGGTGATGAATTTTCACTTGAGTCATCGACCTGTGTGGTCGATGATAAGCAAAAATAAAAAATGTTTCTATTTGAGGCCACGGTACCCTAAAAGCAGGCAATAACAGAACGCCGGACTCCTGTAACGAGGCATCCAAATTGGTAGCGAAGCTTCACTGGAAGTGACCCCACCTTCAACACGCTTGAATTTATGATGCGGCCCGTAAAACGTGTGTGACCGCTAATTCTGATTAACTATTAATTGTCAGGTCTCAAATTGCTCAAACGTTATGGTTTTTTGTTTTAAATAATTCTGTGCTGATTGTCGAGTTCGAGTAGAATGAGGTAAATTGTTCAAATGTATGGAATATTATGTTTCTTTCAGTGTTATACTTTTATATTTACACTTTATATCTCACTTCTACACTTTATATTTTTGTACATTGTTATACAATCTAAAACTTTACCGTACCGAAAGGAATCGCACCCGCGCATCCCGGGAAACAAGCCCGGCGCTAAATAAAACTCGGTCGGACTCGTACACGTAGGGTTCCGATTGAACAAAATTTGCCGGAAAAATAAGTTTTTTGTATGGGGACCCCTTTAATTGTCAATATTGGCATATGATTTAGACCTACTTACAATTTTATTAAATTAAAACAATCTAAAATAAATAATCAAACCAATAATATTCATTCAAGAACACAGCTCAAGAAATCGGTTCATCTGTTAAAGTTGTACGATGCCACAGACCTCTGAGTATACCTTTGAGTGTACGGTTTATTTATCTGAGCCACAAACAGACACACACATGTATACACAAATATGACACGTCAAACTTATAACATACTTTATTTAACATTCGAGATAATCGCATTTTAGAATATAACATACAATATCATTTGAGCCCCGTAACTTCGAGGTTGCGTCAAAAAATATTTGTAAAAAGTTATCCTACGTGTTCATCTAGGTTATAAACTAACTTTGTGCCTAATTTACCTATTGAACCGTTCTCGCATGATTGAGTTACCGCCTGTTGTCATCTGTTGTGTGTTGGATTCGATTTTTAATCGGATTGTCAATACAAACGACTAAATCGGGCCTACAAGTTTAAATAGCTGCATATAAAATGTTTTGCCACTGGAAAATCTGATTAAATATCGAATCCGACACACGACAGATGTGAACAGGCGGACAGACATACAAACTTTCACATTTATAATATTAAGTAGGATATGATAACTAACAGCCCTCAAAGATAATTATATCTATATCTGTAAGTATGTATATAATATGCCTTTGTAACTGCGTAATCAAAACAAAGTTGTTAATAGTTTAAAACCCTTCTGGGCATATCTTGTGTTAAGTTAAGAGCCTATTTCAACAGTGGCTGTCTAAAGTTGTAATAAGTTTGGATGGTAATGTCAAAATATACATAATAGGTTAAAATAAATAATAACTACTGGCTGCACATTGCGGACTTTTCTGTATGAACTCATGCCTCAACTAATTATTTATAAAAGTTGTATTGAGGTTCTTGCACTATTATTTATTCTGTGATTGATGGTGGAACAAAACGTATCAATTTAGTAATAAACAAAATTAACGTATGATTTTTGTTAAACTGATAAATATTTATCTATACAAAAAAAACTTTGACTCCTCCAGAATAAGCTATATTACCAGCCAAAAGATTTGTTCAATGATTATGGCCATAAAATATTTAATAATTAAACTATAAGATTGAAATTAATTCTTTTGACAACGTGTTATGAGTTGCTTTGACATTTCTACATTCTGACCACAAAATATAAAAAAAAGAAAAAAAACATACAGATGAATTGAGAACCTCCTCCTTTTTTGTGAAGTCGGTTAAAAAGAAAATAAATAGTTCCGAGTCCATTTTTAGGGCAAAATTTTCCATATCCCTTCCAGTAAGGCACTATTTGTGCGTACAGAGTACACAAACAAGCAAAGTGGGTAGAATCAATCCATGTCGGGTGCGGAGCCGGCGGCCACTAAGTGCCTTAATTCCCCTCCGTTGCCAAACAACATTTTTTGCCCGAAGGATGTAAATTAGGTCTACATCTGCTTGTACGTATGAAGCAAAATTCTTAATATATTTTGTCTGCGATTTGTACAAGAGCAAAGAAAACTAATATAAATACTTAGTAACATGGTTTCGCTATCGTTAAATTCACATGCCGCACCAGCCATTGACCCAGTTCACACAAAGAGGTTCCTCAATTTGTGTAAATGTTGAAATGTTTTCAGCAGTATGTTTAAGATTTTTTCATTAATATCTTTAAAAAATCCTTTAATCAGATCTAGATAACATGTATAATCAACGCATAATCAAGTCAACGCTCCTGACGCTAAATGGTAACCATTCCACGAATACACAATATAAATAATATATTAAAGTCTGCAATTAATTCTAACTTTCGATATACCAGACATAACCTAGGGCATCTAACAGTTTTTACTTCTCGTTTTTGGCAAAACAATTCCATTATATTTACAGACATGCGCGGAATTATAACAATCGCACACGCAACTCTTATTAAGTATCTATCCGTAGCAATAAAAACATAATAATATAATTTGACTCTATAATTTAAGGTTGTTAAGGTAATTCGGTTCAGATTTGTCTACGATCTGAGGTAACAACAAAATAAAATAAACATATTCTTCGAATACTTTCTCATTTTTCAAAGTCGGTTACAGTACGATTGTATAATAGTTGTGACCTGTTGTACACTATAATGTTATACATAGAAAAAAAGTTCCCAAATATTTGGATAATTACCCCACTATTAAACTGACAACACTGACCAGTCCGACCAACCAACGAAAAATTCAATATTAAAATCGTGTTTTCATACTCAAACGATTGAGAAATATTAAAACATACCGATGAAAACTAATCTTCTTATTAATATCATGCCTTCCTGCGTGATTGTGGCATAATAGCATAGCACAACCCGGCATATTTTATTATTTTTTCATGAGCTCCGCGCGCTCGGTTGTTCAAGTGTCACTATTGTAAGTAAACAGATAATCTACTATATATGGTATATTTTTTTTTAGAAAGTTACGTGTATTTAATACGGTATCTGGACATGTATATAATCAAAGACTGTACTGTTACAGTGTAGCAACAGATCCAAAGTAGATAATTTACCTGTCAATCACTTCACGGAACCTTTCCTATTGACAATTTGACACCCGTAATGTAATAAATCATGTAGACTAAACATGTCACAATTTTCGTACAAAAGCGAGTCAATGAAGGGCAACTCGAAGGCGATGGTAGAGCCATTCTAAAGCGAGACGACAGGTGACAAATAATATTCCTATACTTTGGTAAATGAATGAAGTGATTCGATTGTATGCAATTCCTGGTGCGAGGTGCTGATGCGAACCGGTTTGAATGATTCTGTTTTTCATGAGTCGTTCATTTTCCAATCTCATTCTACAGAAGATGGATGAAGAAAGGACGAAACAGATTTATGAGACGAGTGTGAATGGGCCAGTTGGTAGAGGCCGACCTAGGCGAACGTATCACGACCAGATCGGAGACGTTTTAATGAAAAGCAAAGTCAGAAGACCTTTAACCGGCGAGCATGTATGAAGGCGCTTATGAAAGTGGAAGAAGCGAAGGAGGTAGGTATGTCAGGATCGTAGCATGTGGAAAGAAATAGTCTCTGACTACGCCAACGGAAAAGAGGCGTGATTGTATGTAATGTATGTATGTATTATACAATTCATCGACAACAAACATACAAAATATAAGAAAAAAACATACAGACGAATTGAGAACCTCCTCCTTTTTGAATTTTAAAGTGTGGAAAATTCACAAATATTACATATTTTATTGCCTCCGATTTCTTTCTACGTACTGTAGTAACAGATTTTTTTATAAACGCTTATTCTTCAAAAAGATCAAATTGGTCTAGGTATTTATTTGTAAAACCAGATTGATAAGCCTGGACTTACTTTAAAATCTTTTAATTTCAGTTAAAAGAAAAAAAAACGCCGGAACGTATTTTATCACGGTAAAGTGGCAAAATTGGTTCAGTGTAATTAATTTGTTTTCTTTCATTCTATTCTCTCTCTGTCCTATATTTCGGATTGTATTTTTAATAAATCAGATAAAGCAAGAGCCGAGAAAAATCTCTCTCTGGAGTATTAATTACGGTACGAATAATATTCATCGTTGTTTTTAATGAACCATAATAGGGAATATGCATGATTTTTTTAATATGTTTATTTCACTGCATGCATGCATTTGACACAGTAAAAAAATTAAATAATACTGAAAGTGTTCAAATTAAGCTACAAAATATAGTTTTAGCATTGAAAAAATATGAGGTATCTAAACCGCTGCCAAATTTTCGCGCGCCTTTGTGACGTCACTGTGCACAACACAGTCTCCACAGATTAAATATTTTTAATAGAAATACTACGTATTCGTACTACAGTGCATACTATTTCTACGAAAAAGACTTAATCTGTGGAGACCGTGTTGTGCACTGTGACGTCACTTTCTAATTGACAAGTGGTGATGTGTTGATGTGGTGATTTAAATTTCCCACGCTTTTTTTGCATTTTTTATATAATATTTTAACACATGTAAGACTATTTTATTTACAAAAAAATGTTTAACATACAACACCAGAACAATAATGATTCGAAAATAAATGATTTCAAGTAAATTTATACCACATGCATATTCCCTATTTTGTTACTAAGTACTGCGAGACAGTTATTTAGTAAGAGGGAGCTTAAAATTAATTTTATTAATAGAAATAGTTTCTTACTCTTTGTTTATGTAGCATTTTAAAGTGTAACCGCAAAGCTCGGGATCGAACCGTTAACCGATTTAGATAATGATTTACCTTTATATAAAGTACCAAAAAAACCATAGTTGCAGTTGTAAATTTCCTGCGAGGCATACAAATTAAAAGTAAAAAAGATATATATATTTTAAAGATAAGTTTCACGATATCTACCTGAGTTCAGTCGTCAATCAAACTTCTCTCAAATAGCCTAAGGCCATAATCTCAATAGTCTAATAGATTTGGCTATTTATTTTATAGAAATTTGATTCTCTCTCGTCCCCGTAACTTTTCACTAGACTTGAGAGATCATAATTCAAAAGTATATAGTATTAGATAGTAAAAGAGACTAACTAACATAATATACAACAGCGTCAAAAGCGTATTACGAAACATCAAAAAACTATAAAAACAAATCTAAAGCGTGAGTAAACGATATCATACAATCACTCAATAGAAAATCGTTAAAATAAACGTTCAATTACAGCAAGCGCTCTTTATTCTTTTTTTTTTCTCAATTGGGAATAAAAACTGGCCGCATGCCGTTTTAATAGTTACTTTGGTCTGTCCTTGTGCATAAAGTGTGGGGTCAAGCTTTGTTCTTGGTCACGAATCTAAAAAGCGCTTTTTTTGCATTCTGTTTATATGCGATATCTGTGTATGAATTTCCGCGCATTATGTAAAGAGGCCGGAGAGTGCGAAAAAAGCTTTCCTCTTATTGTGTATTTCATATGTTCCAATTTCATATGTTTCTAATATTAAATAGAATTACGTCATACTATACATTTTGTTAGGCAGTTATTGCAATAGCATGGGGAAACAATTAGGGCAATTGGCTATAAAATCAATGGGAACGATACAACCCATAGAACATTCATTCTATTCTTTCGGTATTAAGCTCGCTTCCCACTGTGTGTGATATTGTAGGCAGACACCAGGTCAACCCGCACTAGTGCACCATTGGAAAAGTTATATTTGCGAAACATAGAAAATGTTTTTTAAGTGCTCCTTTTTAAGGTTCCGAAAGGCAAAAAACGGAACCCTTATAGATTTGTCATATCTGTCTGTCTTTTTGGCTGTCCTTCCGTTCCCTCCTCCCGGATACCTCCCCCCCCCCTCTAAGTTTTAAAATAATTTAGTGAAAAATCTAAAATATATATTTGGTGTAGATTTCAATAAACACTTTCAACGAATATTAGTTTGAACGAGATATAGTCAGCAGTTTTTGAGGTATAGCACAATTTAAAAACTGCAAATTTAACTTTGAAACGTACATAAATACAAAGTTATTTTTTTGCTGGCGGAAAATAATAGTTATAAAATACTCTACTATGTTACGGTACCCTACGAGTGCGAGTCCGACTTGCACTTGGCCAGTTTATTTAATTTATTTGTGCAATAACGTATTTACAAACAAACTAATAGACTATTTACGGTATGTTTAGATATAGATGTTTTTTACTGCTTCATGGCCTTATACAAATAAACGTCAAAATATAAATAGAAGCAGTTAAAAAACCACACAAAAAACATTATGAAGCTTACTTTTAAATGAACTTTTGAAAGAAAATAGAAGTAGGTGGGTAGACAGCCTTTTTGATTTAAACGTCTTACAGAGAGGGCACGTCACAGGGCCGAGTCCCTATAGATAAACGGTGGATGTCAACGGCAGTATCGTGATAAATGGACATCCCAGTCTTGACTGTTTTTATTTTCTTCAGACGCAGGCTTATATGCGATCTTCTTAGTTCTTTTATTGTCTGTTTTTCGCGCATGCTTCGCGCGTTATTTCATTTTGACGATGATGCATTATTAAGAATGGAATTATTTAGTTGTGTTCAATTTTTATATTTTACAGAGAATATGGCCAGGACACTCGTGTCTCGTAAATATACACTATATGGCCGGTTTTAAACCATAAAAATTATATTTAAAAAAATATACAACCGACTTCGTAATCACAAACCAGCACTCAAAAGCGAAAAATAAATTACGTAATATAATTATTTTAACCGCTACCCACTTATCTATTTGAAGTCGGTGCCAGCCAAGTCTATTAGATAGTACATAGATACTATGTATGTATTAGTAGTAAGTAGGTAGATACATGTAGGTAGTATCTATCTACTACCTATTAGACTTAGCTGGCACCGACTTCAAATAGAAAAGTGGGTAGCACTTATAATAATTAGATTAAGTAATTTATTTTTCGGTTTTGAGTGCCTGTTTGTGGCTATGAAGTCGGTTTTATTTTTTTTTAAAAATAATTTATTTTACTCTTTTTAGTGCAAAACAAGTTTTAGTTAAATTACATGCATCTATAAAATTTCGTGTTGGGCCGTTATACACTGACGGATATATACTTTGTGAAAATTTCAAGTATGTACCTATTACGGTTAAGAAGATACAGATCTGTAAAGTGCGCACATATAGACACACGGACGGACGGACGGACGGACGAACGGACAGCGAAGTCTCAGAAAGTGTTCATTTGGTGCCCTTTGGGTTCAGAACCCTAAAAAAATGACTTCAAATGCCGCGCTAGTGAAAATATCCACTAGTAATAATGATGTCATCAAGGTATCAAAGGACAATGTCTAAAATGGCCCTGTGCAATAAAAGCATCTGACACACACGATAATTAATTGTCTATTTTATTACAATAATTCTAAATAATTTTATAACACGGACTAGTTGTCAAATCAACGCGAAGAAAGATGTAAAAACATTGTTCAAGGTCATATTTTTTAGTCTTCAAAAGTATATGCAATAGCAACCTCCATTGTGTATAATCTTCTTGGGACTCTTCTTCTAAAACCATTACATTCTACTATGTTTGAGGTATTTATCTCCATATCTCTGGACAAATTGAGAACCTCCTCCTTTTTTGTGAAGTCGGTTAAAATGTATAATATATAAATAATCTGTCTCATTTTACAAATAGTAAGTACTTAACCATGCAGCAACTTAGTAATATCCTATCCTTGAGAGCCAGTTCCCATTCTAGAATGGGAACTGGCTGGGCCTAGCGTGCTTACCATCTTCGATCACATCATCACTTACCAACAGGTGAGATAGTGGTCAAACGCTAGCCTATAAGATATAAAAAAATAATAATAGCCAATTGCAGCGTTTAACTTTTTTTTTTTAATATTATACGCTAGGCCTAGAATGGGGCGGGCTACCGGAACAGATCAGAAGTTTGGCAACAGATTTTCTAACTCGAAGGTGGTAACTAGTATTTCGAGGCGAAAGCTATACCTAAAAGATTTTTCTTATATTATACAGAGTAGAAAACAAGTTGCTGGCCCACTATCAACTAAGTGGTCACCGCCGCTTATCTATAGACATTTGCAATACCTGAGTTTTTGCTGGTATGTCAGCTGCCTTCGTTAGGGTCTAGACAGACGGACCGCATTTCAACTGCAATCTGCAGTTCAGGTGCAGTTTGAATACAGTTGATTCTATTCTATTCTATTGCAACTGCATTGAAACTGCACCTGAACTGCAATTTGTGCTTGGATTGCAGTTGAAATGCGGTCCGTCTGTCTAGACCCTTAGAGTGCAGATTTAAGTACATAAAGTACTTAGGAATAGACTATGTCGTAATCCGCAGCTATAGGCTCCATATCGTCATATTTACCAAACGTGTAGACAAGGTATATTGATGTTTCATCAACAGATATTTTCTATATATTGTCGTGGTCCGGATTACTTTGCCATACTTATTTTTATTATTCTTCATAATTTCCACAGTGTATTCACCTACACTATAAATAATCCACAAATATGTACATACGACGGGGGGGCCTGGCAACCCGTAATACAGGTTTTTTTTTACAAATACCTACACCGGGCGCCAGCTATATTACAACGTAGTAGGCATAAACACAGAATACTTAATAGTACTGCGATATAAGTTTAAAGATCTTTTGTTCACATATTTTTATTATCCTGTGTTAAATAAGTTAGCTGCGTACTTTTGTGACAAAAAATAAATATGTATATTATATTTAATATTATTCCGCTGGAATTAATTAGGAGCAAACTAATTCTATTGTTAGATAAATAAACTCTTTATTTTAATCAAAATCTTTATTTTTACACAACTACTGAATAAATAATATGACAAAATATACAGTTTAACAATGGGTTTATGATCCTTGATCATTTTATCCTATAGATTCAACAAAGACAAGGCCCTATCGAGTTGTATGATAAAAGGACCTACTAATCATTATAATTAGTTAGAGCGAACATGAAGCCGGATTGCCAGCGTAATTATAATCGACATGTTTTTGATTGATGGTTCGCACTGAGTCATATCTGCATCGATGGCTGCGATTACATTTTGCCCTTTAACACCACCCAGGGAAATCACCATACGATTAATAAGTCTGATCCACTTTTGGGTTTAACTTAGTCGTCTAAGTTAAACCCAAAAGTGGATCAGACTTATTAATCGTATAAATTAAAGAAATTTAATTTCTGATACTGTTTTTGAACTGCGGTTGATATTCGACCGTAATTTATAAAATTTTAAGTTTATTTGTAAAACATCATACACAGAAATTTTATTTTTGTGCACTCCTCATACGAATTTTATCTATTTTAAATCTCACACCGCGTGGGCAATATTTTAACAGGAACCCCAAGTTTTCAAGTCAAAGTTAAACATTATAAAATATTAAGCACTTAGACTTACACACGTCATACACTATGTAAATATCCGAATACGGTATATTTAACATATTGAAATAATACCAATAATATCGATTATTTAACGCTTTATAATTGTAATAAAAAAAAACTATTGACCATTTGATTTCTTCAATCTAACGATATCAGACCATGAAGTAAAATTATAATGTGACAAGTTTAAATAAAATAATGAATAAATATACGTTTATCCATAATTATATTTAATTTACCTAAGTATGGTAATAAATGTATATTGTGTAAAAATATCTTGTTATAAAATTTTATTTCAAAAACTATTTATACTGTGACATACCTAAATATATTTAAGATGAGCAGTATACTAAGAAACAAAGTTTATTTTTATTTTTAGTCTCTCTAATTATTTAAGTCAAGTTTATTAAATTTGTTTGTATCTTGTAGGCGAAGATGGTGAACAAATTAGGCCTAGAATACTCTGACTCTTAAGGGATGTGTGCGTAAGGTGAATGTAAACATATAAATAAAATATAATAAAATTAATAAAGTAAAAAATATATATAATACATTTAACACCGTATGGCGGCAGATTTTCTCCTTGATTGCCACCTGGCGAGATAGTGGTCTTACGCTTGCCTATAAGATATATATAAAATTTTCCGTTTATTCCCGGTTTTAAATAATAAAATATAATATATGTATATCTACGTATATATAATATATACATGACTATATAAGTGCATAAATCTATCTCATTTTACAAATAGTAACCATGTAGTCTCATCTTAGTCATAGTCAAGCTAAAACTAAAGAAATGAAACTAAGGAAAACTTTCAAATTTCCATTGGCGAAGACTAGACATAAAAGTTTTTTTTTTATATAAATGAGCGAGCGAGCGAAGCCAGCTGAGTTTAAAAAAATTAAAAAGTCCCTGACTCGAGAACAAACATAAATGATCTTAACGTAAAACATTTATATGCATTAATATACTTAATTTAAAACCTGAGCCAAGGTTAAAACTCGACTAGACAATGAATTATTCAGATATTTATATCAAGACAATCGTAGGCGTTAAAATCTAGGAAAAATAAAATTACCTACAATTTCAAATCTCAAGTGCTTAGTGGATTTTGAATAATCCAGAATAATATTTGAATATTTGAAGAGATCCATGGATCTCATTATTTTTAACGCGGAGTAGGTACGGTTTATTAATAGAGAGTCTAAGAAAGTCCTAGAATCTAGATCATAACTATTTCCAAAGATTGTGAACGTATTAAATTTATGAAATACTATTTATATTAAAAATGTGAATGTTTGTTTGTATGTGTTTGTTACTCAACCAGAAAAGCTGAAAATTGGCACACAGATGTTTAAAAAATTGAGTAGATGAAACATATACTCGTATCTTATAATCGCGCTTAATGGCTCCAGTAACAATACCGTGGTTCCAGTCAGACGAAGCCGCGGGCAGAAGCTTATGATTCTCTCTTATAGTTGTAAAAATATTTCGACTACATTTTATATGTTGTTTAATACATTTTTATTTATATATTAAGTTAATTTAAGTAAACTAGAATTGACACATTAAGCGATGTGCAAAATCACCTATAATAGTTACCGATTTTTTCGGTTAAAGCAAAATGCTAAAATTTACTTGGAGTTTCTAACACTTTCTAACCCATAAAGTGTTTAACCGATGTTAAATAGTATTATAATAACCGATGACCAAGTAGAATACTTCAATAACTGGGTCGGTATACATTATTATGCTGGAGAGTGTCCAAAACGTGACCAGGCTTCGAGAGCTATACCGTAGGTGTTTTGGAATGGTTGGGAAATATTCTATGAAAAAAATGATATCGCCTATTTTATAGAAGGAATGCCTTCTTTGTTAACGAACTGATAACAGCAATATTGATTTGACATAAGTTAACCATACGTTTCATAAAAAAACAAAGGAACATCGTTCGATTCAAGGGACACCGAAAAACGGAAATTCAACTTGATGTCTTATACATGGATATTATACATTGGTTTATTGGATTTACTTAGGTAAAATTCTATAGAAAATTAGAAGAAATGTGAACCATACAAAGCCAAATTTCCCAAGCCACGATTCTCTGCTTTCCGCGACTGAATGGCTTTTTGTGTGGATCCAACCTTCCAATTAGGAGAGCCGGTCGTATTGAAAATCTTTTCCTCCACTTATTTACGAGAGTGTAATTATTTCAAATGACTACAACATCTTTTGATAGCGTGTATTTCGAGGTTCGAGTTTACGTTTATCATAGCGACAGAAAATGGATGTTAAAGCCGAGTTTCGCGTGGAACGATCGTCATTATCGTGAACAGCACGCGACATTCTTCTGAGAAGGCTGAGCGACATCCCGGCGAGTAAACGGCGCCTTCCGCGACCGGCGATGTCCCGTTACATAACGCACCTGCATTCCGCGAATAATCGCACTCGAACACACTTACTTACTGCATCGATTATGTCACCTCTCAGCTGACGAGTATTGCACGCGCGCGAGTTCGTCCGCGAGGTTATCAGTCGATATGACGCGTGGTGGGCGCGAGGCGGCTCGCGCCGGTCGTGGGGGATGGGGTTGGAAGCTGCGGACTCACCGTGCGGATGGTTACATAAGTCGCGAAGCGAGGCGAGGACACGTGCAGCCCCTCCGGGGCTCTAGGCGCGACTGACGGCAGCTCGGGCGCCGCCCCGCGCCCATTGAGCTCTCGGCCCGCCGCCGCCTTCTCCAGACGGTATTAGCAGCCTTCCCGTGTGCGACTTGCCTTAAACGCGGGGCTAATAAACCTCGTCTCTATACTCGATTTTAGAGATTACGCGCGCTTTGATTACGTACAATTGCTCATTAATTACGCACCTCTATCATTTCTACCTAGCTACGAGTATTGTTTATTTATTCTGTAGTTGTTACGGCTGAGATACTCGCAAAGGCAGTTTACGCCATGTCATAGAACAGATAATAATGCCATGTGACAACGTTACAACCATGTCACAACGACAACAAATGATAATGGTGATTCAGCCAATGTAGAGGCAAGAACAAATGCAAAAAAACACAAATGGTAACCATGTAGAGGTTAGACAAAAATAATACGTACGTCACTTTAGTGATGCTTGGTATGCATCAATATAGGTACGTATTGTTTTTGTCGTGCCCATGACAGCTCTACAATTATATTATAGGTAAATATTATCAAGCAGTTGTTTATCTCCTTAGAAATATATATTTTTTTATATCTTATAAGCTAGCGTTTGACCACTATCTCACCTGTTGGTAAGTGATGATGCGGTCGAAGATGGTAAACACACTAGGTCTAGAATGGGAACTATATAACTTATTTTATAAGTGATGAATTATATATCTGGAGATAGGTACCAAACATATCTCGATGAAATTAAAATGGAAAATATACTCATTTAAACAAAAAAACAATTTTCAAGATCGGTTTAGGCGCCTTCGAGTAATCGGTGAACATATAGGTACGTAAATAAAAAAGATACGGACGAATTGAGAACCTCCTTCTTTTTGTGCAGTCGGTTAAAAATAGGACCAAGGTCTGACGGCAATATTCCCAAAAAGTTAGCGACGTTACCTTGGTGTATTGCTAGGCTAATACGTTGAACGACATAATCGCCAGCATATTATAATTCTTCTGTACGTCTTTTTTGTCACTGAGCTCCATCGTGAATTTGTGTGTGTTGGAGTTGGTCCTTAGATGGTTTTGATGTTCTATTGGACCCGATAGTTGGCGCTGCGATCGGGCAGTACCACGTATGCCGGATCCACTAGTAGGTATTTATATTATACCTATTTTAATTATTTATAATCATTATCATAGTTATCATAATCAATCATTTATTCGTCAAACACATATTACATTAATAATTAATTCAGGATCTTATGAAATATTTTGTCAATGTGTTCAGCCTGCACGCAGACGAACAAATATTTATATTTAGTCTCTATGCTTAGGTATATACATTAACGTTATAATTTTTATTTTTATTTATTGTCTACATATTATTTTATATTATAAAAACTTTTGTCCAGCACCCATTCATTTATCTTAGTCTTAAAAACCGTGTCTTTATCTCATCTGGCAGTTTATTATAAACTGTGATGCACAAATTATACATGTTTCGCTTGTAGATTTCTTTATGAAAAGGAGGTTGAAATAATAAATGTGTGTACTGCGCTCTTTTTTGTCGTGTCATTATTTCACTGCGTTTTGAAAACCTTTTTACCGCCCCTGGGCCGGTAGTCTCTACATATTACACACACATATTATATATTATTGACATTACTTGTGTCAAGTCCACCGCTATGCGTTCGTCAAAATCTTCATGAGTACAGCCATTAGACACCACGCTAAGCTAGCCTGAAAAACGTTGTTCTATCCAAGATTCAATAGATCCCACAAAAAAGCACTATATACTTTCCCCATTTTAGATGTTTGTTAACCGATTTTCAAAAAGGAGGAGGTTATCTATTCGGCCGTATGTTTTTTGTATTGTACATATGTGTCGCAATTTTCCCGCAAATAAAGAACCGATTTGAATGTTTTTTTTACATAAGGAGAACGACCTTGCTGTGATTTGAACCGGCAGCCTCTCGTTTAAAAGTCAAGTCATCTATCCTGTACAAGAACGGAGCCTTCAAATTCTTTTATATTATCTAATACTATAAGAATCTTTGTCCTAACTGACTGACTGACTGAAAGACAACGTACAGCCTAAAGTATGGAGGGTATTTGTCTTAGTACGTAAGGGTGTACTAAGAAAGGATTTTCCAAAATTCACCTCTTTAAGGGATGAAATCGGGGTTTAAAGTTTGTATGGAGAAACAAGATCAGATGGTCTTTTCTATTCGAAACTTTACAGAAGTGCTGCAGTAAATAAATAAGTAATAACGTATTTCAGGCTTTTTAGAAATTCAACCCATGAGAAGGTGAAATGGGGTAACAAAGTCTGGAAACCAATAAAGTTTATTATTATCTGTTAAGAAAGGATTTTCCAAAATTCACCCCTGAAGGGGATGAAATGGGGGTTCAAAGTTTGTATGGAGAAACAATGTAAGATAGTATTTTTCTATTCGAAACTTCGCACAAGTACTTCAGTAAATAAATAAGTAAATACGAGTTTCAGGCTTTTTCAAAATACCACCATAACAGGGTGAAGTGGGGTAACAAAGTCTGAAAATCAATATGATTTCGGATTGCGCTGAAATTTAAAATGAAGATAGTTGTTATTGACGTAGGTATCCGTATATAAACATAATTAAAAAATATAGAAACTTATAGATTTACTTAAGTACTTCTGTAAATAAACAAGTAAATTCTTGTTGCAAGATTTTTGCAAGGGGTTGGTAAAAAATTCTGAAAATCAATATGGTTTTTTGGGTTTTATAAATATGAGTCCTTATTTCCCTTAGTCACCCAATAACTTGAAAACGGGTGAACCGATCTGGCTTTTACTTCTTTGATTTCTTTTATGATAGAAAGTTTTTTACAAAATACAAGTTTACAAAATACAAAATACAAGTAAGTAAATAAAAGAAGTCTTTAACGAGGGCGAAGCCTTCTAGTTATATCATAAGAGAATCTAACGAAAATTAAAATCGAAATTCTAACATTTTAGTTTTTTTTACACCTGTTGGTAAGTGATGATGCGATCGAGGATGGTAGCACGCTAGGCCTGGCTCTTAAGTATAGCTGCCGGAACACATTAGATGCTTAGCGACAGATTTTCTAACTCAGTGGCCAGGCGGACACTAGATAGTGTCCTACTACCATGCGGGGGATGGGCTTTTCAACGATGTTATTCCTTCACATGAGGGCCACTGTGAAAAGCGCACATAAATTGTTCTATAATTGAATTGCGCTATATGTATAAAACAATATACACATAACTAAGAAGTACATCGCCTCATCTTTCCGTCTTCTTCCACTTCCAGTGAAGCATGAATCTACCTTAAATGGCATTGCCACTTGATCATACATGAAAGAGTTTAAGTTCTTGTCTCATCACAAAAAATCCTTTTACGGTTCAATAGACACACCTTTAAAATAAAGACAAAAAAGGAACAGACATTCTCAGACTTCTTAGTAATAAGAGTTATTTTGACACAGAACACTTAAACCTAATCCCAAAATTAGCTAATTCAAAGTAACAGTTATCTTAGCTCCATTTCCGCTGTTTAGCTATCAATGTACAGCGAACACCTCCTGAAACGCTGCCAGATAAGTATAAGCCTTGAGGCTTGAACGAAAATATAAGCTTCCGTTTGCCACAACTGATAAATATTTAACCCTTTAATATAAGTATGAATGTATTAGGGAAGATTGCTAGCATTTGGAACCATTCCCTTTTCAATCAAAATAGAGTATGTGTAAGAGAGTAACAAACCAAAATAAGATTTCAGTCTTTGTGAATTTAATTATCTTACTAAAGCTTCAAAAAGCTCATTAATATTTTAAAATATATAAATTTACCAAAGTATAATATAGTAAAAACTACACAACAGCTTCAGCACCCAAGCGCAAAAAAGGTTCCTTAATATTTTTGTTGTGATTGTATTTAACGCCATCTAACGTCGAGTAGTAAAACTATGAAAGCTAGTGCGTTGACAGTTCAGATTTTAATGTAATTAAGTTATGCACACTCTAGCGACAAGTAGCATAACTAAATTCTGAAATGGTTTATTTTGAGAAAACTTTTGTTTTGAGGTTCTCTTTTCATAAATTAAAAGCTTGCACCTTTGTAACATTACTGTTATCAGGATTATAGTATTTTTTTTTAAATAAATAAAATGCAACTTTCGATTTGATGTTTTATTACCTACTCTTAGTTAACGATAAGAATTAATATATTTAGGAATTAGTTTGATAATTAAGAGAAGTTTCCCTTAATACATGTATTATTGAACTGGGTAATTGACTTTCACACTCGTAAACAGCCGTGCTACGATATCGTAGCACGGCTGTTGCTGAAGTGAAGAAGCTGAGTGCTACGAATAGGTTCTTCACGAAATTATTTACTTTCACCATAGGGTGAGGTCCATGCCCTATTCAATAGTACATGTAAATAATTCTACGAATAATAAAAACATTTAAACACTAGGAGCATTATATTGATATTGCCCCTAGTAGTGTAATGGATTACCTATATTACCTATATTATGAACATTTCTAGGCTATTATATATACTTGCGACTTTGCTGTAAGTGTACTATCGTGTTTATTACCATCAGCTGTAACAAATTCTGTATGTCATTTAGAGGATGAATCATATTACATCATGGTCGTGCTATGGCCGAGAAACAAGCAAAACAATATACAAAAACTTTTCAACGCCGTGTCCTGTCTAAGACACAGTGTATCACGTAACACGCTTAAATAAATACTAACTAAATAAAGACCACTAGTTATGTATAACACACATTGCTAGTAAATTTTAAAAAATCGACGACTATTTTGTGTTTTTATTAATGATAGGCAGCTTCCTTTTGTTTTTAAGCATTTCTCATTCCAGATTACTATATATATCTTCTTATATATAATAAGTTATTTAAAAAAAAAACCGACTTCATAATCACAAATAGGCACTCAAAAGCGAAAAATAAATTACTTAAAATTATTATAAGCGCTACCCACTTATCTATTTGAAGTCGGTGCCAGCCAAGTCTAATAGGTAGTAGATAGATAATTCCTACATGTATCTACCTACTTACTAACCTACATGTACCTACTTACTACTACTACATACATAGTATCTATCTACTATCTATATTCTTTTGGCGCGATAGAGAAAAATGATGAGAGTGAATTTTTACGATGCGCGCGCACCCCGACACCTAAATTCTACACCGTGAAGTTAGTTCTAGGTGGCATGACTATGTTCAAGTTGTATATGTCGTTTCGTAAGAACGTCATATTTAACGTCATATTTTTACGTTAATAAAACCTTTTTATTTAAATAAAATCTTTTTGATTAATTTTAATATTTATCGTTAATCACTACTGCATTTTAGTTATTTTTTTCCATACGCCACAGAAGTATAACTTCTAACGCGTGTACATAAGTACACACACGTTTTTATTTATTGAGGGCCCGGTGGCGTAATTGGGAGAACAGTCGGCTTTGATGCCGTGGTACCGAGTTCAAACCGCCGTGCACCAATGAATTTTTCTATCGAAAAATATATGTGCGCTTCTCACAGTTGCCCTCCGGTGAAGGAAAACATCGTTAAGAAACCAACAACCCCCGCATGGTGATAGGACATTTCTAGTGTCCGCCTGGCCAGCTACCACCCTCAAGTTAGAAAATCTGTCACCAAACATCTAATGTGTTCAGGCAGCTATCCTTGAGAGCCCATTCTAGTCCACTTCTCTATCTTCGACTGCATCATCACTTAGCAACAGGTGAGATAGTGGTCAAACGCTAGCTTTATATCTTATATAAAAAAAATAAAAAATTAATTATTCCAACCTTTATTTCTATCTCGCTCACAGTTACCGTAAGAATATCTGTCAAAAACCAAAATCAACGAGAAGAAAGATGTAAAAACATAATTCAAGGTCATATTTTTTAGTCTTAAAAAATATATGCAATAGCAACCTCCATTGTGTATAATCTTCTTGGGACTCTTCTACTAAAACCAGTACATTCTCCTATGTTCGTGGTATTTCTCTCCATATCTCTGGCGATACTTATCAGATCTCGATAAAATTAAAATGGGACCACCGCGGAAACGTATCCTACCTATTAAAAAAAGAACCATTTGAATCCGTTCACGATTGATGGAGAAATCGCGTAACATACACAAAAAAAAACATACAGACGAATTGAATTGTTTGAAATTGAGAACCTCCTCCTTTTTTGTGAAGTCGGTTAAAAATGAATCCCAATTGCCCTTGGTCACGGCATCACGCGTGAACGGCTGGACCGATTTCGCTAATTCTTTTTTATTATATGTTAATATTTATATGTTTATATATATATATATATATTTATATATATATTTTATATTATTTATATTCGATAGGTTTTGTGGGAAAAATAAATAAATTGGCTAAGTGCGAGTCGGACTAGCTTGCTACCTATTGGGTACGGAACCCTAAAAATTAAAGCATATAATATGGCGCCAAAAATTGGTCATCACTTTCACAATTTGTGGTCAAACGCTAGCCCATAACGTATAAAAAAAAAAAAAAAAATTAAGACGAATCTAACGACACCTCCTCAGGTAAAATTCATCGGGCTGTATTGTTTTTTAACCGACTTCAAAAAAAGGAGGAGGTTTCTCAATTCGACCGTATATTTTTTTTTTTTTTTTTTTTTTTATGTTTGTTCGCGGATAACTTCGTCGTTTATGAACCGATTTCGATTATTCTTTTTTTGTTCGAAAGGAGATATCCCAAGTGTGGTACCATGGTAATTTTATCGAGGTATGATAAGTATCTCCAGAGATATTGAGATAAACATCTCAAAATTGGTACTGAAAATGAATATTTTTTTTATGTTTGTTCGCGGATAACTTCGTCGTTTATGAACCGATTTCGATTATTCTTTTTTTGTTCGAAAGGAGATATCCCAAGTGTGGTACCATGGTAATTTTATCGAGGTATGATAAGTATCTTCAGAGATATTGAGATAAACATCTCAAAATTGGTACTGAAAATGAATAGCGCGGCATTGAAGTCGGTTGTTTTTTAGTTTTTAAACGATATTATTTTGTTCGTAGGACTGTATAGGTTACAGAGCATGCTAAAGAAATATACATACATACATAAATACTTACATTCGAAAAACATAGCCCTCCTTCTGGTGTAGTCGGGTAACAATTAAGTAATAGAAATGTATCACTTGCTTAATGTAATTTATTCAAGATTGAAGAGTAAAAGATAGTCAAACTATCAATACAACATTATATATATTTTGATTAAAACTTACGTAATTATTACTAAACATATTAAATCTTAGACATAAGAAAAAATTATAATAGACAAACTTATAAAATAAATCTAAAATAAATAAAAATACACCTTGAAATCAAAGTACGTGAAAAATTGTGTAAGCAAGAATTTTAATGAATAAATACAAATATAAAAATTGTGGTGCGGTTTTATGAAACCACAATGCAAATAAAACTTCCGAATCGTAGGCGTTTTACTGAAAATTTAGGAAAATGTATTTGATTTGGGATATTTAGCGAGCGCCTTGTAATGCGACATGCGATAGAGGTTCGAACAAATTTGAGGCAATTTCATAAAAGTTTCACCTAAAAAAAATTATTAACTTAACTAATATAGGTAATATAATTTTATATTTAGTTGACAATAAACAATCGAAATTCGAGCTTTTTTATTTTACTACCTCCCCCTGTATAAATAGATATTGTATAATAGTTATATATTAGGCCAATTTAAGAATGATTAATGTTGATTTACGCGATATCCACATAGTGATCCACAACTGTTTCGGCTGCAACCGGAAGTCAAATTTCGCTCACGAGGCAAGACACGTCGGCGAGCGCCCCGTACTTAAGATCCTGAATACGGCTTCCGGATAAAGCCTAAAAAATTTTTCGATCGCTATATCAACTTCACGTAAGTTACATAGAATTCCCGTTTTTAAAGAACCTCATAATGTTTACTCAAGGTGTTATAACAATTATAATATTAAGGGCCAGTTTCACCGGTTCCTGATAATGCGTTACATTAATTAAAATTTTAATTTTTAAAACTTATCTGACACATGACGCCGTATAAAAACTGTCAAAAATATGACAGATTTCTTCATATTAGCGCTATCAGGAACCGGTGAAACTGACCCTCAATAAAATAACTTATTGTTCCAAAATCAAAATTCATTTCCAATCCAATAAGATAACTTTTCTCTATTAATTATCTTTATACCAATATTAAATAAACAATCGATTATTAAATTTTGATTAACATTTGTTATACACATTAATATTTATAAACGGAATTGTAGTAAAATTTTCATTTTGTTTTTTTTTACACCGCTTGAAATGCTTGAATATAGCATTTGCATCTTTACTGAATTATTAAACAAAATCGTGTGTTGTGTAGTTAAACTAAACAACATTATCTAAATTACAATTCTTAGATATAGCCTAAATTACAATTTAACAATGTACAATTATAGTTAAATCATTAACAATAAAGTAGGTATAATTACAATGCTCAATACAAAACTGTAGTTAATTGACAATCTACTCAAATTTTATAAGTTTATTAAAAACAAAATTGGCCACATTGGAAAATGTTTCGAACATGATATAAAAAAGACTGCTATAAAAATAACAACATCTATACATTGTAATTAATCTACATAATACTAGGGCATTTTCAAGATATTTTAATAAAATGTTTAGTTAGTTATTTATAAATAAAGGTGACGAATATATTTTATCATTTTGTCCCAGTATACGTTACTCAGACACGCATAATGCGTCGATGCATTTGCTCAGTACATGAACTTGCGATTAGCTAATTAAAACTTTACTTAGAGATGGTAAATAGGGCCTTGGCCTAAAGACGCTAAGGGCCTATTTACCATGTATTGGGCTTATTACCATATTTCACCTGTGGAAACCTGTAGAATGGATAAAGACCTATTCAACAGGTTTCCAGAGGTCGTAGGAGCATTACATATATCAATGTTACACCTGACTTGCTACCAAACAGTAGCTTACCACCGTCAAAGAGAAATTCTGCCGCCATAACCTTACGTTGTTCTGGCAGTACACAGCTTTTGAGAGTCAGATCATTCTAGGCTTAGTGTTTTCACCATTCTCGACCTCATCAATGCTTACGACCAGGCGAAATAGCGGTCAAACGTTAGCCTATCAGAAACCCATGTACGTGAGCTGACGGAAATTGTTCAGTATGGTACAGGAACATGTTTTTTTTTCTTTCACGCAAAATAGTACATTTTCAAGTCTTATCACTTCTTTGTATCCATATGGAAGTGATTTAATTCAAACTAAAATTGTTTTGACTCGTAAAATACGTCAGTGAGACGAGGCACTATGTTCAATGTGTTTCGTCTCTTTTCTTAATATTTTCGTGAAGTAACATTAGAGACCATTTTAGTTAAGCTAGTAATTCGTCCAATCCTAGCCCAATTTTTTATTTAATGGGGGTAAAAAAGCAGATAGCCCGCCTGATCATAAGCGGTCACCATCTCCCATGAACAACACCATAAGTTCTGTTGATGCGTTACCGACTTTTGAGGACTTAGTGGATACCCATTGGAAAAGATCCTATTCTGTTGTTAGACGGAAACATCGCGGCGGGCAGGTTATTCCACGTGCTACAGGTCGCGGTAGAAATCCTTGGTCAAAACGGTTGATGCGAAACGTCAAAGTCTGTAGGATGAGAGGTTGAGATTTTTGACGGTGCCGAGCAGTACGATAAAAGAATGGCGATGGTGGAATCATGTCAAAAGCCCTATAGAACTTTACCCATTATAGAGACAATAAAAGATGGACAGCGCACCAATGTCGCTACATAGGTGGAGTGGCTCCAATATTTCACAAAGCTCGGGATCGTTGATAATTCTAGTCAAGAAGCTAAAGCTAGTAGCTCGGAGCGCTGTTTCAGAGGTGCGAGCAATATTCCATGTGTACTTGTGCTTTGTAAAACACAAACCGTTGACGGTTGACGTGGTATGAAATATCGCTACGCTCTGTCGAGCATACCGAGCTGCCTGGATGCAAGTTATACTTTGGCTCCTAGGTGACTCTTAAATTGGACCTCCCTAGAAATGTCGACGCCTGAGATCCCAAGACTGTGAGATATTGTGAGGGGAACACCCTGAGATTGAGGACCTACGGAGAAGGGAGCCGCGGCACCAATATTCGTTACATGCAGATCTCTGGCCCAAGCAACCTTCTTGCTCGACCTAGAGGCAGCATTTAATTTCTTTTTTAAGAGAGTCCTGTTGTATTGTATGATGCCTGCGCTGTGGTCCAAGCAATAAATGCATCAAGTTAACTATCTCAACGCGCCTTATCACTGGATTGCATCGAACATCATGTCAGAATTTGTCAAACCCAATAAAAAATTAGCCACATACATGCTTTTGTTCAGTGGTTTGTTTTAGATCCAGTCGAGCCAGTTACATTTCTTTAATAAACTTAGTTTAATTACCAATAAAAATATAGTCATACAACCCATTAAAATGATTCACAGATTGATTTAGCCATTGTAATTCGCAGAGAACATCTTCCATAGATCTTACTTACGCATGCAGCAGAACAAAGACGACAAAAGAGTCGGACTTTTAGGCTTGGATTTTTTCGGAGAAGATGTTGGCACTCGTTGATATCGACTCTGCATTGGAATTACCAGCTCTAGTACTGAAGCATCGTCGTCTTCATCAGATGCCGTCAGTTCCACCTCATACAAAGGTGGGGAGGATCGGTCATTGCTCTCGGAGACGGATGATTCGTGCATATCGCCATGTTGCCTCCACTTGATCAAGATGTCGAGTGATTCTTGCTGCCCATCGTTCATCTCTTTCTGAAATGTAGAAAAGATAGATTTTAATATTTTGGTGATATTACCACATAATTATTCCGCACCCTACGGACACCACTTAATAATTGAATTATAGTAAGTATATTATACTTATATATAACCCATAACATTTAAAGTCATCCATACTTCAACACAAATCAACCATAATATAAATACGAAATTCAGTTCAATTCTGTATATTATTTTATACAATCTAAAATGTTGCCGTCCAGCGGGACTGGAACCCACGCCTCCCGGTTAACACGGCCAACCGAATTCTCGCTGGATTGCAGTTTTGGATTGTGTAACGTAATGTAGATATTATATGTAATTACCAGGGGCTCCCTTTCTTTATCTGTGGTGTCTGTGATCATGTTGTCTAGAAGCTCCTCATCGCTGCTATCATCACTTAGCTGAAATTATAGAAAATACAATTGTTTAATATCCTAGTTGGAATCCTACTAATAAATATTATATTATAATAAATATTATGTTTCTTGAAGTGTTACACACTTAGTATTTTTGTAAATTGTTACACACAATCCAAAATTTCATCGTACCGATTGGATTCGAACCCGCACCTCCTTGGGAAAAATGACCAGGTGCTCTACCAATTAAGCCACGGTGCGATACTATCAATACGACGAAATTAATGGATTGCATTTTTTTTTACTAATTATGCATTGGTGGCGCTATCTATGACAACTATTTCGAAGTTAATCATTCGGAAGAAATCATTACAGTTTTCAAATCCGAGGAGAGATGTTGCACTGCTCTAATCAAATATTATGTTTCTTGAAGTATCACACAATTTGTATTTTTGTACATTGTTACACACAATCCACATATTTATCGTACCGATGGGATTCAATCCCACACCTTGGGAAACATGCCCAGGTACTTAAGATGATTAAGGTGATTAAGAAGTGTTTTATAACATTTATAAGTTTTGTTATTGTGCGGGTTAGAATCCCGTTATCCCGGGTAACAAAGATATAGATAAAGTATACCATATACATATGCAAAATTCTGAACTGCCAGAATTTTGCATGTCACTGCACTGCGCCTGTTACCTTGGGACATAAAGATGTTGAGTCTCACATGCCCTGTAATTTCACTGGACACCTTGCCATTTCACCCGAAAAACATTCCTATTTCACGGCTAAAAATTAATTGGCAAAGTGGTAATACCGCCTCAGGCGGACTAGCAGAAGTCCTACCACTACAAACAGTTAGTTAGCAGATCAAGTGTCTCCATGAAAGAATTAATACCAATATTATAAATGCGAAAGTCGGTTTGTTTTGTGTTTGTTTGGGACTTCTTCACGATCAAACGGCTAGATGGATATAGCTGAATTTTTGCACAGGGTTAGCCAGGATTATGGATTAGGTATAAAATACTTTTTTATGCAAGCCAAGCCGCCGGATGTTCAGATAGTTACCTACGTGTCAATAGAACAGCTATCTTTTCGGCGAGCGTTGTCGACCATATTGTCACCTAACATCCTGGTGAGTTAGGAAGTGTGCAAACGTTTGACTACCTCTATATATCTATGGCAATCGATGTGTGTATGTATGTTCCCTATGGACTCCAAAACAGCTTGAGTAATTTTGATGAAATTTTCAGGCAATTTTCAGATTAGCCCAGTGGGTAATCCTGTAAAGTTTGGTAGCGATCGGATCACCCGTACGAAGCTCTAACTTAGCCTTAGTTATGTATCAAAAAAAGTGTACCTGTAGTGACGGTCTTAAGGGGCTAGGCTCGTCGCTATCGAAGCCACTGTCCCAGGGTTCAGAGCCGAGAGTACGCAGGTACATCGCCGGCCTCGGTCCGATCTGTGGCCTGGTTACACCTGGACTCTCCTGAAACACACAACATTTCATAAGTACCTATTTATTATTATTTTTAGGAATTACAAACTTTAAAGATGTAAAACCCCTAGAAATAAACATCATAGTACCTGCCACAGATAATAGAATAGTTACTATGTATCCTGCTCTCATAATATAACCTATACCTACTAGAAATGTATTGTTAGGGTTCCGTACCCAAAGGGTACAAAGAAACCTATTACTGAGACCTCGCTGTCCGTCCCTCCGTCTTGCCTTTTACAGGGCTGTATCTCCTTAACCGTAATAAATAGATACTTGAAATTTTCACGGAGTATGTATTATTATTGGGGATTAACCAACAAATATTAAAACAAAACAAAATTAAATATTAAAGGGGTCCCCATACAAGAATCGTGTTTTTCGGCCACGTTTCGTTTCGTTCCACGTTCGTTTTTGCTTGAACTTATGAACCATAAAATTGATAGAGACTTGAAATCTTCACAAAGTATGTATTACTAAGGCCGCTATAACAACAAATACTAAAAACATTATAAACTTAAAAAATAAAAAGCGGTCCCCATACAAGAAACGTGTCTTTTCAGGCGTTTTATACTTGATCTTACAAACCATATAGAGACTTGAAATTTGCTCGTAGCGTGTATTACAATAGTTACTGTAACATTAAATAATAAAAACTAAATTATTTATAAAATTAAAGGGAGTCCCCATACAAAAAACTTATATTTTTCTATTATATTATTTTTCCGGCAAATTTTGTTCAATTCGTTCGAACTTTCCGACTCGGACTTGGCTAGTTTATCTAATTTTCTTTTTACATCATACCAGCAAGGCGTCCATTACACGGTAGGTTATCCGTCAATCAAAACCATCAATCATGGCTTTTGGTTGCTGATGCAGACATCAAAAGTATGTAAATTTCGGTCAATCACCGTCAATCACCCCACTAGACGATAGGTTATCCATCAGTCACAGCCGTGATTGCCAGCAAACTGACAACAAAACCTATCGTGTAATGGACGCCCTAGAATTGACTACAACTATCTCTCCTATTGGTAAGTGACGATACGGTCGACGAAAAACAAAGTGAAGTTGCCAAAAAGCGGGAGTTTTTTCTTTGTGTAGTAGTTATATGATATAAAATAAAATATTAAACATTTCCATTGTAAGTTATATTTGTAAAGGTATTTATTTCCCTGTGAACTTTACGAGTATTTATGCACACAAAAATGTGAGTGTAATGCATATAATGTTCAAGATTGATAGTTAATTAAGACAGTTTATATGACGGTGAGGACTTTGTAGGTTTTCTCTGTCCACTGCTGGACATAGGCCTCACCGTGTCATAGGTGAGGCCTATGTCCAGCAGTGGATTATATTGTTATTACAGTGGATGATATTTAGAACTTAGATATTAATCATCAATCATAAAATTATGACAACGTGAGTTAGCTAGCTTACGATGCTTCTATATTGAAAACTCAAATTTTCCCTTTTATCACCCGAGCACACAAAAATTAGCTTAAGTTCAGAAATATATTTTCTATAAAACTGTGTAGAAAAGATGTTTTGAACATAAAACATTTACGTATCAGCAGTTGTCCATTGCAAACGCATTTGTTATATGATCAGTATTTTTTCTACTAAATAACGAAGTCATTTGAAAAAGTTAATAGTTAATTCACTCCAAATACATGACATGCTAGTACAAATACCCGGCCAAGGACAAAGAGAGTTCTGCATTGATGCATTATCGATTTATTAAAACAATACTACACAGAAAAAATAACAAGAGGCGACAAAACATTTTGCTAATAACAACGTCATAAAACATCAACGTCACTTACCATCAATATATCATACAGGCGAAAACAAATCGAACAAATTAATCAAAAGGACACATCACCTGGCAACTACGAGATAAAACACTATCTACTACATAAGATTAGTAATTTTAGTAGATTAAAATGTGTTGTTCGACTGTTTTTGTTAACCCACCTTATACAGGAAGACAACAAAGTAATTTTGGATGTTTTTACTAGAGGAACGAACACGCTAGCACACTTAAGTGCGTATTTGTAATCCGAGGTCTGTGCTTCGAACACAGTAATTCAGCTGAATAGAACCTCGCCCCCAGTTCACCCCGTTGCCATAACTACAGGGATCTGCGCGCGCATTCATATCCCCAACAATGCCACCAACTTTTCTAAATGTCAAAATTGTTTACGACAAAGTCAAACTTTTAGCAAGAAATATCGAATTTTTATAAAAGTTATTTTACGGACATAGTTTCGCTGAAGTATCTATGCCGCCGAAGAGGGTAAGCAATTATACGTGCCCGTATCTAAAATAATTTACTCTATGAATAGTAAATTGGTCAACACGAAAACAATCTATATACGCGTCGTTGAGTTTTCTCTCCAGTTCAGTTAACACTTATCAATCGTTTTTAATCGGCTTACAAAGTGTTCCGATTATCCTGACATAGTATCAAAACAATACACGCATTTACATATATTAATATTCATAAGTTTATTAAACAATATTACGTAAGGACAACAGTTAGCTCCTGGCTACATCGATCAAACATCTCTTCGAATCAGTAAACAAAGTCGAAGTTAGGTAAGTTCAGTCTTAAGATGAAACATCTCAGACAATCTGAAAACCTCAAAAAATCGAGCTAACTGACTAAATCTTGTCATAGTTAGACAAACAATCAATTGGTTAAAAGGTTTGTGAGTCCGGGTCAGAATTATCTTTGAAAAGAGGTGAGTGCTAAATTTAATCAATTTTCGCTGAATAGTAAGTTCTCTAGAAACTAATTTCATTACTTAGCGACGAGTAGAATTTCAAAATAGTGTGTTGATAGATATAAGACAGTTCCATTGAAATGTGACAAATCATTGGACTCACTAGATACCACGCATGGTGTCTTTAATCTCGAAAGATTTTTTGCTCTATATATATATATCTCTTTCATTCGTTTTGTGTTAATTCCACTCAATTAATCAATTGTATAAACTCTTCCTTTACACGTCATACACGTGAAGCAATTTATAAACATTTTCAGAATCTGAATTACATGAACACCAATTTTATTACTAAGATATCCAAGTAAAACAAATTGAGTACTTAGTTGAGTAAATTCTTGAAATTTAATTATAGTTCAATTGAGTTTAAAAACCATAACTTAATTAACCATTCACTTAAATGAAAACATCTAGAGGGTATTGAAGACCTTCTCATAATAATATACATTTATCTAACTCACTTTTACAATGATCTAGATACCTAGCGCGCAAATGAGTAAGCCTAGATTGCCAGACATATGGCGAAAAAAGTCCCAGGAGAAGTCCATAGGTATCCTCCTGAAGAAACTCCGCGTGAGTACGGGCTGTCTTACGCCGATGTATATACGTCCTAGCTGATCTATGTCTGTGTATGTCCTTGGCCTATGTTGGCTCATTTGTGTCTGTCCGTAATGTTTGCTCCAATGTTGGTTATTGGCTATAATTTTAAAGAAGACATTGTTGACGTTCTTTAAGTTGATGATGCTCAGCTTACCTAAGTAGTAATGCGCTTAGGTGAAGCCACGGTAAAACTATTAATTATGTAACCGATTTAATCTCTTAAGGCTTTGCCAAACAGAAAGCGTGCTCTTACTGCGACGCGGCGACGCATGTCTGGGCCCGAATTCTGTAATCTAACGAACCGCTATATAGCGAGCCATTAGCATCTTGCTCGCCAATTTTGACAACGTTCGTAGTCGTAAGCCAAAGATCTGCCTGAGCCTGAGCCTGCCCTTTTCTTGCTAGCTTACAGAATTAGGACCTACGGTAATACATACATTTTTCTAGCGTAAAATAACGCTGCTACAGGAAAATGTACTGATCGCACAGATTGTGGCATCGCATTAGGCCTGTATGACAAACGCTTTAGGCACGATCGTAAGTCTTAACGAACAGTTGCTATTTCATTGGTTGATTTCATGTAGGATCACTTCATCAGCATTGAATTTTTCGTGAACCTACAATACGTTTTGGTTAACTATATAGAGTTGATATAAATATTATTCATAATTCCTGAGTTCGTTGAATCGATCCACTTTGTAGAATTTATTAATAGATTTAGGATTCGAAAGACTATAAACATGCTTACGCTGAAAACATAAACACCAAAAATAAATATTTTACAAATGATGCAGTTTTAAGTTGTTTTATAAAATGATTATATTTCTATCGATTAAAAGGTTACAGCTCATAAATTATAAGAAGTTATATCTAATAATAGGTATTAAATTCTGATTCTGATGTTGCACCAACTTTTTACGATATGAGTTGATAAGATAAGCCAGACGCTTTCCTGATGGTAAGCGATGACGTATGCCTATGACAGAATCTGTGGGACTCAAAATTAAAAATATAGTGGTATTCTTGTCTTAGCTCTTAAAAAAATAAATACGCGTCGACTTGAGAACCTCCTCCGTTTTTTTCGTCGGTTACAAATAAAAGACGACAAGAGTTTTAGTGCTGTCAAATTCAGATTTGTAAGAGATCTGAATAATGTACTAACACTAAGCTTACTAAATAACTGAAACTAAATTAACAACAAAAAATAAAATAAAAAATAAGAAAACACAGCTAATATTTAAAATATGGTAAAGTCCATTGGAATAGACTACTGAATTTGAATGTACACTTCTTTTTGTGTAACTTGCTAAGCTAAAGTCTTGGCTTTATGGGTAAAGTCTATTGAGGTATAAAGTCGTTACAATATAATTATTTAAAACGGCTTTACACTCACGGGTTAAGATCTCGAAATTACTCCGACACGTTTTGTACATTTTCTTTACTATTTGTAACGACCTGAATCAGTAAATATATTAATAATGAGATAGTCAGTCTAATTATCTAATCAGTAAATAACTCGCAATCTAAATAGGTTGGGTATTTGTTAAAAAAAACCTTAAAAGTTAAGCCTTAAAAAAACCTACTTTCATGATGGAATTAGAGTTAGGGCCATTTTCATCGGTTCCTGATAGCGCTAATATGAAGAAATCTGACAGATTTTGACAGCTTTTATATGGCGTCATGTGTCAGATAACTAGCGCATTGTCAGGAACTGGTGGCACTAAAGCAAGTAAAAAGTAAAATCCTTTATTACCAATCAAATCTTTATTTGGAGTCTGTTTTTTGTTTTATTAATATTATACTTATTTAACTTTATATCCAGGTGATACATTTATAGGATTTTCTCTCTTTTTTTAGATCTTATGATACGTTGTATCAGTTTTTTATGAGTAATCCATTAGCACTTATCATACTTTCCAACATCAAAGAACAGTTTTTATTCAAATTTGTGTTGGCAGGTAACCTAATATATTTTTACCTGATCATCAAGGAAAAGGTTATGTTTCTACAGCGTTTATTTGATTTACAGCGTTCGTATGTAAGTTGTCCGTCAGTAAACCATTTTTCAACCAGTTGCTCTGCAAATTTTGCAATCTTATCGAGGTGACATTTGGCGTAACTATATAAGTTCGGTGACAATGCAATATATGTGGTATCATCGAGCCTACTCAATGATAGACTGAGATGTAGGCACTGGAACTCACTGATAGCAAATAGAAGAACAGTCGAATTTAGGCTAGATCTCCAGCTATTGCGCTATTGACGTGAACCCACTCCCGACACAAGCATATTTAATTTAGTTGGAGGGGTTAACAAGACTACTAGTAATATACAACCCACGTTGCTAGCAAGCTTTAAAAATAATCACGTGATGACGAAGGTCCTAACGCAATACATGTTTTAAAAAATATCTATTATATTATTATTAGCCAATAACCGTCATGGAGCAAATCTGTACATATTGTGTATGTCCAATATCACAAGTCACCTGTACAAAACAAACACCGCTGAGAGATTATGTATGTGTGCCAATATACAATCGTACGTCAATGCACGCCGTGTGATCCCGTCGTTATTTAAATTTCCTATAGTACTGGAGCTATGGTGTGATAGGGTTACGAATTAGAGTTGCCGATTCTCAACTTTCAGTTTATTTTTAGCAGAATACCTCGCGACCGATTCCTACTGCTAATATGAAAATGGCGCAGGGTAAAAAGCAACATATCAGAATAAACAAAAGATTGTTTATTGCTTATATCTTCTAATACTATAAGAATCTTTGTCCTGACATACTGACTGACTGACTGACTGACTGACTCACTGACTGACTGACTCACTGACAGACAACGCACAGCCTAAACCGCTGGTCGTAGAGACTTGAAATTTGGAGTGTATATTTGTCTTCGTACGTAGGGGTGTACTAAGAAAGGATTTTTCAAAATTCACCCCTTAAGGGGATGAAATGGGGGATCAAAGTTTGTATGGAGAAACAAGATTAGATAGTATTTTCTATCCAAAACTTTACACAAGTGCTTCAGTACAAAAATAAGTAAATACGTGTTTCAGGTTTTTTTTAAATTCCACCCCTAAGAGGTTGAAATGGGGTAACAAAGTGTGAAAATCAATATTTTTTCGGATTGCGCTTAAACTTGGCATGCAGATAATTATTACAACGTTAGTTACCTTTGAAAAAGGATTTTTCAAATTTCACCCCTGAAGGGGATGAAACGGGGGTTCAAAGTTTCTATAGAGAAACATTATTAGATAGTTTTTTCTATTCGAAACTTCACACAAGTGCTTCAGGACATAAATAAGTAAACACGTGTTTTAGGTTTTTTCGAAATTCCACCCCTAAGAGGGTGAAATGGGGTAACAAAGTCTGAAAATCAATATTGTTTTGGATTGCGCTGAAATTTGGCATACAGGTGGTTATTATGACGTTAGTATCAGCTAAGAAGGGATTTTCTAAAATTCGCCCCTTAAAGGGAAATAAAGGGGGTACAAAGTTTCTATGGAGAAACATTATTAGATAGTCTTTTCTATTCGAAACTTCACACAAGTGCTTCAGTAAATAAATAAGAAAATACGCATTTTAGGCTTTTTCGAAATGCCACCCCTGAAAGAGTGAAGTGGGGTAACAAAGTCTGAAATCAATATTGTTTCGGATTGCGCTAAATTTTGGCATGCAGATAGTTATTTTTACGTAGGTATCCGCTAAAAAAGGATTTTTCGAAATTCACTCTTTAAGGGGATGAAACGGGGGTTCAAAGTTTGTATGGAGAAACAATATTAGATAGTTTTTTCTATTCGAAACTTCACACAAGTGCTTCAGTAAATAAATAAGAAAATATGCATTTTAGGCTTTTTCGAAATGCCACCCCTGAAAGGGTGAAGTGGGGTAACAAAGTCTGAAATCAATATTGTTTCGGATTGCGCTAAAATTTGGCATGCAGATAGTTATTTTTATTTAGGTATCCGCTAAGAAAGGATTTTTCAATATTCACTCTTTAAGGGGATGAAACGGGGTTTAAAGTTTGTATGGAGAAACAAGATAAGATAGTCTTTTCTATTCGAAAATTCGCACAAGTACTTCAGTAAATGAATAAGTAAATACGTGTGCCACCCCTAAAAGGGTGAAGTGGGGTAACAAAGTCTGAAAATAATATTGTTTCGGATTGCGCTGAAATTTGGCATGCAGATAGTTATTTTGACGTAGGTATCCGTTAAGAAAGGATTTTTCAAAAGTCACGCTCTAAAGGGATGAAACGGGGGTTCAAAATTTGAACCGATTTGGCTTTTACTTCTTTGATGTCTTTTATGATAGAAAGGATTTTACAAAATAAAAGTTTTTAAGTAAATAAAAGAAGTCTAACGCGGGTGAAGCCGCGGGGAACTTCTAGTTATCAAATATTTTAAAACATTGTAAATGATAAAATACAATGGGTTTTTTATTTTTTCATGGAATAAATGAATTTCTTAACTTCCAAAACTACTCTACCTTCACCTAGTGCTTTATCATGATTTTTTTATTAAATAACTGGTAAAGTTCTCGTTATGGGGTCATGAGGTAAATAAATTACTCATAAATGTTATTTACTGTAATTCACCAAGTAATTCATATAAGATCAATTAAATTTTTCGATCCTTCTCTTTACAAAATAATTTTAATAAATTCTTATAATTTTAACAATGCTTAAAAATGAGTTTAAAACAGATGAATAACAACACTTCTACTTAATAAATTAATGAACTAAAAAAAATTATGGAGATTGAGAATCCCCTCAACGTAGACTCGTAAAGGTATTACACCTGGCTCCTGTACTATCGCTTAGCTCTACCGACACTTTAAAAAATATGCTACTTGCGCCCATCCCTAGCACTGGCCTATTCATAGGTATACATACTAACCCCGGATTATATAATTATAATTATAATTATCGTTCTTAAAATAACCAGGACTATACTTGTATATTTTTATTTTTTTACTAGCTGTACCCGCGACTTCGTTCGCGATTCCTACAAAAACTTAACAAAACCTTAACGTTAGTGTGGCTAAACTTAATTTTTTATTCGTCGAGAAGTTATATCTGCTACACTGTAATTTTTTTTTAATGTAACAATTCATGTCTAAGGCTGGGTTGCACCATCTTACTTTAACTGTAACTATAACTATTACCTGGTGTTTTTATATGGATTTTGACAGATTTTTGACTTTTGTTATAGCTAAAGTAAGATGGTGCAACTCAGCCTTAATTTAAATAATCCACACTAACCATCAATATATGGGCATTATTGCATTGCCCAGTTTGGTAGATAGGGTTACAATTTTAATGACAAATTATTTTAAATGAAATACTTAAACAATGTTTAATTGCATATACTAACATAATATATTGTCCAAGGACATTTTGGCAAATATTGTACTTTGGAATGTAGATAACAACGTCGTTATAATGTATCAAGCCGCACAAAAATCCAGCCTCATAGAGAAGCGCTCGTCCAACGTTTGATCTCCTACATTTAATGATATACCTATACCGACAACTAACCGCCTTGATATTCTCGGCATCTCATTAAGCATCAACTCTTAATTTTACTTTTATATCACTACATAATATAAAAAAGTCCCCTGCCGCATCTGTCTATCAGTTTGCGATAAACTACAGAATTTGCGGTTTTCACCAATAGATAGAGTGATTCATGAGGAAGGTTTATGTGTATAATTCGTTAAGGTTGTATGTAAAGATTAATTCATACTCGACGCCACAAAGTGATGCAAACAGATACTGGCATATATGCTCTACCCAGGCATATGTGCGAAGCTGGGGCGGGTCGGTAGTTTAATTTAAAGTTTAGTCAGCCACTTGGCGTTTTGACTAAAGTTCTTAGAACATTCAACTAAAGTTAGACTATATTACACCCGAGACAGCAGTTTAATCTATATCAAAGCGATGGTTGACGGTTATAAAAAAATCCAGCTAAGTAGATGCTTAAAACTATTGATAGCAAAATCGAAAAACTCATTAACGACTCCAATAAATTCGACAACCGGGGATAGGCTTATTAAAAACGTTCATATATAACCTTCAATAAAAGGCACCTTTCAATTTCAGCCGGGCTATTCACAATCATTCGAAAAAAAAATCGGATTCAGAAACTACCTCCCCTTTGACTTAGATCTTTGCAATTCACAATTATCGGAACGGAGATACTTGCATTTCAATTCGTTAAATCAGGGATTCTAAATGGAAATATAATTATGTTTATAATTTTAAATGACACAATGAATTTGAATGTATCCGATTTAAATTAGAGTACGGAGAGTACTCATAGATACATTTTTGACCATCTTCATAATAAAAGTTAATACACTCTTTTTTGTAAATTATTATTATGATAATTTTTTAGCACGAAATAGTAATTTACTTTCTTGTTTGTCTGTCGGTCATTCCAGGTTTAATCTGACGACTTAAATTTCAAAAACTTTCCAATTAGTTATCCAGCTGAAAGTTTCAGGGAAGCTAAAATATCGATGAAAATGCATTCTTTAGCGTGGTTTTTAGATCAATTTTAACCGACATTTATTGCTTTGTCTAAAGCATGTTTTAAGTTTTTCGGGTATTTATCTAAAGAGAGTACACACACATTTTACCACTTTAGAAGTGTAAAACTTTCAAACAAATGACTTTGAAAAAAAATATTTTAAAAACCTCAATGTCATTTTCAACGACCTATCCAAAAACATACCGCACGTAAAGGTTTGATAAAATTTTTTTTTGTTAATTTCTGTTCCCATGTATAGAGAGCAATTAATCTTACTTTTTTTATTTTCGTATAAAACTCGTAAAGCTGTTCACAGAATACATCTACCTACCAAGTTTTAACTGTGTAGTCTTAAAAGTTTCGGAATAAAATGGCTGTGACATACGGACGGACAGACGGACGGACAGACATACGGACAGACATGACGAATCTAAAATGGTACGAAACTGCACAACATTTCTACCTAATAGAACTACGCCAGCGATACGAATACAGAAGCTGGGAAACCCGGCTATCCTGTAAAATGTGCAGTTATAATGTGTAATGTAAAGTAAAACATCGACTGGCATAGCAATTCGTCATCTACATTTCATGTTTCTAATGGAAACCTACTTCGGTTATCTTACTTAGCTTCGCTTAGCACTCATACATAGTTGGCTTTGAGTAACTCAAAGATAGTTGGGCGCTAGTTTCGTTTCGCTTATATTCCAATAATGAGGCCTGTGTTTAGTCCATCATCGGCAGAAGAACGATCGAGTATCGTTTGCCAAACTCAGCTAATCTCCTTAAACTGAAGATAACAAAAGATAGTGCGTATGCCACCATGATCCGAATATGTTTCTCAAAGATTTATTACTTTATTAATGATATTTCTTGAGAGCGAATCGATTAGCGACATGCTTTTATTCGATTGATGGCTGATTCGTGCGAGTCACAACTCAAACCACCTTTTGCCACACGTAGTTGGAGCATTATATCGATGTTTCGCCTGACTTGTTGACATAAAATAGCTTTTTACCATCAAGGAGAACATCTGCCGGCGTATCCTTACGGTGTCCAGCAACAAAAAGCAGGATTTGTATTCAGGATCATTTTAGGCCTAGCGGATTCACTATCTTCGATGACATCTCAGGGATCAAAAAATAATAAAATTAAAAATGAAGCTTCCGAATCCGAATATGTTTTCGAATGATTGAGAATAAGCGCAAAATAAACAACAAATAACTACAAAAACATTACATTTTCAACAAAACTTCTCACGTGTTGAGATTCGATCCTACAGTCTTTGCTTCTTTAAGCAAGCTCTGTTCCACCTGATCCAATCATTTACATATACAATGTGGCGAATTTAAGAATAACAATGTAAATCTGCACGTATAATTACGGAACCAGGAACGATTCCCGTATCCGGTTTTTTTTTTTTCATGAAAACTTTGTTATACATATACATTTGATCAAAGTATCATTTGAGAAGTGTTTGCTTAATAGATTGCATAACATTTACATAAAAATATCCTGTTTTTCCCGTGTCCCACCAAAACCTTTATGTTTTTCAGGATAACCAATATTCTAAAAGTTATTCCATAGTATAAGCTATGCTCACTTTAAGTTTCATTAAAATCCGTCCAGTAGTTTCGGCGTGATGATTTTTCAAACGGACATACATACAGACAAAAATTGAAAAAATTATATTTTCGGCATCTATAGCGTTCATAATGCTTCTACTAATTTAAATTTCAAAAAAATATTCAATGTACAGTTTTCGCTCAGTTACTGTTTTACTATAGTATATAGATATGGTTGGCTGCCAATTAGTAGAGTAAATCAGTGTCTTAACTAGCTCATATAGGCTAGCGTTTGGAAGCGTTGGAGCTATCATTTGTTGGTATGACAATTCGTGGTCAAGGATGTTAGCACGCTATTCTTAGAATAGAACTGGCTCTAAAGTACAATGTTTTGAACAATGTTAGGTGTTTGGCAACAAAATGGCTAGTGGTCGAAAATGGTGAACATGCTAGGTCTATCTGACTCTTAAGGTTTTCTTACTTAAGGGTGGTAGACGGCTAGACTAGCACTAAGCAGTAAACCTTGAATATATATTATTTGGTACGATGAAATTTTGGATTGTTTGTAACAATTAACAAAAATATAAAGTGTGTAACATTTCAAGAAACATAATATTTGACTTAAACTTTGCTAATCTTTGGCTAAGCTTAAGCTCAGACTATCGTTTTTGAATTTAGAGTGACAAACCTGCCTAGATGTGGAAAACGAAATTAAATAGTAGCTGTGCGCGCGACTTCGTCCGCGTGGAATAGTGTCTTTGGGTAGCATTTATAAATATTTAGGCTAATTATTTTACAAATCAGACACATGCGTATTCCACCTACACCGCACCGTACCACGCCGCGCAAATCCCCCTCCCCTCTCCCTCCCCTTTCTCCCCCACCTCGCCCTTCCCCTCCCCTCTCCCCCTCTCTTCCCTCCACCCCCTTTCTCCTCACTTCCCTCCCCCCTCCACTTCCCCTCTTTCCCTCCCCTCCCCTCCCCTCTCTTTCCCCCCACCCCCTCCCCTCCCTCCTCCCCTCCCTCCTCCCCTCCCTCCTCCCCTCCCCACTCAAGGCTCTAGACTATCTGTGTACCAAATTCCATTTAAATCGGTTCAGTAGAACATTAACATAAACCTTACATATTTTCATACAAACTTTCACCCCCTATTGTTATTTTACACCCTTGAGGGTAAAACTTTTAGAAACTTTGAATGTCATATTTATTTAGGTATGTCAAATTAACAGCCTACAAAATAAGTTTCAAGCTTCTAGCTTATAAAATGACGATACTTCCATACAACTTTTCATCCCCCCTTTCAACCCCTTACAACCTTCTTTTCGCATTAAAAAGTAGCCTATGTCTGTTCTCAGGCTCTAGACTATCTGTGTACCAAATTTCATTTAAATTGGTTCACTGGTTTTGGCGTGAAAGTGACACAGACAGACAGAGTTACTTTCGCATTTATAATATTAGTTAGGATAATAATCTTTTTTGGTCCATGTAAAGTTCTATCATGTACTGACGTTATATGGATACGGCCTACTTCTACATAATCATCATTATCATTATCAGCTGGTGTCAGTCCACTGTTGGAGGTAAGCCTCTCCCTCGCCCCTGAGTCCGATCTTCGGCTCTTCTTTTGCAATTACTGCCCACCGCTTTGCGTATATCCTACTTCTACATACCACTACAATGACAAAAAACAAAAAAATAGACATATAATTCAAATGCAATAATTGAGATAAGTACTTATTTTTAAAGTCCTCTAACACAATAGTTTCCCACGAAGTGAGGCTAGAGTGAAAATACTTTTAGCGAGATCTTAACTTTTGTGCTTTCGGCGAAAGCAAAGGCCTGTACAGACGATTACAAAGAAGACGCTTTACCGTTACATTTATGAATGTCAGTCAACTTTCGTCACATAATTCACTTCTGACTTCAAACAATAAATTGTAAAGAACAAAGCAACGCGAAGCAAAAAACAAAAAGTTCGATCAACATACCAACGTAGCAACTTTTAGTTATATTGTCCCTCGCAATTTGATTTAGAACTTAACTTAGCAATTAACGTCAAAACATTGCGTTTAGTTGAAAACTTTAATTCCGTTCCACGTGAACACAGGAAATTAATACAACCCTCAGCTAACGTCTTCAGGAAACGCGATCGCAAAGTTAAAGGACAATAATTCTTGGGTACCCGCAGAGCTATCGCATCGTAGTTCAAACACATAATGATACCCACAAACGGGGATTAGGATACGGAAATCGGCTATTAAACTGTTTATTATCGCGATAAATTACGTTATCAGTTATAACGTTACTGTCCTATTGATCGACCATTCCAATATCTATCACGCAACTTTGACGCAGTGAATATAAATCGTAAAACTTTTATGTTTCTTTCCTTATATTTTTCATGCTGCCTCTAAATGGTATACCACATCTACAACTATACAAACACGCCCCCACGTAGATTAAAGTCTAAATACTTACGAATTCTCACAAAAAGCAGTTCATAAAACACGTTTAAAAATACAGTTGTATACATAAATATGCTCCTTTAGAAGGTGAATAATAATCTTAGAGCGTAGTAAATATGTGAAGTGCGTATTTCACGCGCAATAAAGTTCAAAAATAGATTCGCCTGCCCTTCACTCATGTTCTATGTGAAAACAAACACGCATATTATGTGTGAAACAAAACGAAGTAGGTACTTACTGAACCGAGTCACGATTTCCATAATTTAAGCGCCCTCAGAACGCACAATAACCTAATGAGGCTATTAACATTTTGTAAGAACATCCCAATCTTAGAAAACACGCGCTTAAATCTAAGTTTATAAGCCCGGTTAATGGTTTAATGACATACATATTTTATGGAATAAAAATATATTTACCAATTTTGTATCCATATTCGCGGAAAATCTTTAGAACATGTCATGGTATTCGTCATATCAATCACATATTCACTTCACGAGTCTTCCCGATTTGCCGCCGAGCGTGCAAACAATTAGTAATATTTTTAAAAGATTTGAAAGATTGTAATGCAAATTCACTGAGTAAACCGCAGCGCGTACCTACGTATGCTGCCAACACGGGTCAAATGGCAAATAGTTCTGTGATTACAAAAGACGAACGTCTAATGTATACCGCCAGGGATGGCGTTAGACAAAGGGGCTAATTTCACTGCAAGTCCAACACTAGGTATCTAATTATCACTAGGTATCAGGATGGCCATTTCAAGACTAATTCCAAAATATCTTGTTAGTACGACCTTTCGTTGGCATTTACATTATGGCATCAAGCCATAGAACTGTCAGGTGATTCAGCTCTTATTTCAGTTGAAACATTTTTTATTTTAAAACAAACTGAATGTGACTGTCGTATTTATTTAAATACTACTTATAAATTTATTTTACTAAAAGATTGTATTTTAATTTAGTTTTCCTAAATTCCAAGTGGTATTGCACTAGTGGTATTGTACTACATACACATATGGGCATTTTCACTAAATTGCAATCGGTATTCATACGGTTTTTGGCACTCCTTGCCTAAAGCCGTCCCTGAAGTAAACGTCGTCGGCGTTCTTTCGTCGCTCTTCCCAAAGTGTCTGATTGGTTTGCCTAGTAACTCGGTCGACCACTTTTCCAATATGTTATTGTAGCTGTATTCGATAGTCGTATATAAATTATGTCCTTCCTTTTAGATCTAGATTTATGGTATATTTGTTTGCTCTTCAACATATTAGTGACCTTATGCATCGATACAGGACAATATAAATTTAGAACTGACGTGAAAGTTCGCATAAAAGCGGCTGTTTTTATAAAGATACTAAGGCTCTTCGTACATAGTACGACGCGAATTATCGATACTCAATGACTTCAGTATCGCGGCAACTACTGCAATAAAAATTCAGAGGTACGTACACATGCAGAAGTTGCTGACATTACGATTTGTATTGCAGTAGTTGTGATGAATGCATGTCGAGGTTTGTACTTATCTCAATGTGGAAAACCTAGCTTTATATCAGAGATCTCCTACATTAGAAAATTAAGGGAGAATGGTCACTCTGGGCACCTAGACAATTTTTGCATACATACACTAATCTCAATATATGGTCTTGACTCGTTATTTTCCATATTTTTCTGCTATATGCCTGATATCTGTCTTATTTAATCATTGAAACTGCTCACAAAATTTTACGTGAATCTTTTGAAAAATGCGACCTATAAAGGAGAACAGACTTTCGGATAGACATACGAAATCATTTTTGCTCAAGCTGAAACGGAGACCTTCGCTTCGCTCGCTCAATAATATATATCTCACTCATGTTCTTGACCGGTATCTCACCTGGTGTGAATTGAAGATGCGGTCTAAGATGGAATTGTGCTTGTCTGGAATTGAAAGGCGGCAGCGAGACGAGCTGCTAGATAATTGACTGTTGTCCAATTTACAAAGCGCAACTTTATCCCAACCCGTCTGAAATTTACTTATTACTACCCCTGCAACCTAAAACCCTTTAATGGTTCCTGGCTCTCCTATCTTTGGTATTGTCGCTTGAGTTCGTGATTACGCGATACTGTGCTACCTTATGCCAGACACGGAGACTAATTAGAATTTGGTGACACGACCAGTCAGTGGAAGTCATTTGCAAACTTTGTTGGTACCGATAGTAAAGACATCTGAAAAATAAAAACGAAATAAATATTTTATTTAGATTTGCAGAAAATTATAATTACAGTTTTGAAATAGATTCTGTATTAAAACAAAAGGATACTTAATGAAATAGTTGGTTAGACAAACGACTGCAAAAACTACTTAAAATAATTATTTTTTGTTAATGAATGCTATGTTGGTAGAGAAAGAAAATTGTGACTCTCAATGAGATGGAAAGTAGTTAAGGAATCGTGATTATTTATCTTATAATACTTATCAATACATACGTCCCTAAATGAATTATATTAAATTTATTAATAAAACAATAAATGTTACATTTAACCGAAAGACACCTACCTATTCTTACACAAATTATGGTACATTTTTACGTTAATTAAATTTGTTGTAGGTATGTATGTTTTGTAAGTGGTGTTCAATAACTTGTATTGTATCTATCTATCAACAGATATATGAATAATAACTTATTATATATAACTATATATATATATATATATATATATATTTTATATAACTTATTATACATATTTCTGTGTATCAATCTAACTAAGGCAATTTCTAAGACCTGCGGTTGGTGTGAAAGATATATGTGTCTTATTCTAAACATAAAACAAAATAGTCAACTCGTTTTTATTTACCAAACTAACCTTTACAACTGTTATATTCCTGAAATGGCCCATTAACTTAATGGTCCTTCGTGTTTCGAGACCTGCACAGCATAAGACGTCGAAGCAAAACATAAAGTAGTAGAAGTGGCAAAAATTTGGACACAGCATTCAATCATTATAATCAATTATAATTAAAAACTTTGACAGGAGTACGTAGTACTATTAAGTATTCTGTGACACGAGAGAGATATCTGTTAAAATAGATATACGGATAGTTACTACTTTTACTATGGAGTTCAAGGCACCAGAATTTTAGTTCTTTATAACTTCTAATATTCTATTAAAAATCAACGTGATAACATCTGTGTTAAACAATTCTGTAGTAGGTTGGTTTACCTTTAAATGCATGAAATCATTAAATTTTCCTTCAGAGACATTATAATTTTATGACTACCATTTTTAATAGCGAGGATTCAGAACTGAGCATATCAATGCAGATTACTTACATTTAATATCATTATGGCCCTATAAATCTTCTAAACTACTGGAATTATATAACCGCGATAAACCTACATTCGCTTTTAAATATGTTGAGCAACGTAATTCCGAAGGTGGAAAATGAATTTCTTTGCTGTCTGACCTTTGTAGTTCAGACAATGGCCACGTAACTACTGCGCCTGATGCAGTGCAGTTAACACTTTATTAATCAGTTCAGTCTACTATGCAGACTTGCCATAGCCTGATCCCTGGCGCTTCAAGATAATTTGGAGTTTTAAAAGCTATTAATTGTAATTAGTGTAATTACCTATATACTCATTTGTAATTGAATTGAGATGTCTGACAAATCATTATCTAGTTCAGATGTAGAAGATTTAAAATGTGATTCAGATTTAAGTGAGGATGAATCTGGTGTAAGTACAATCTACGCTTTCCGTGAGCCCTAAAATTGGGGTGCTTTAAATTAAAATTACTTTACAGCATGCTTCGGGCACGCTATGGTCTAATCGTTTGTTTACGCTTGCTTCGCTTAGCCAAAGTGCCTCAAATTATTTATAGTCGAGTTACATGATCATGCCCTATAAAGAACCATCAAACAATATGCAAATATAGCTAGAATACTTACTCGTAAATCCCCGTGGCCCGTGGCTCCAAGCGTTTGGAGACTAAGCAGTGTTTCATTTGCTGTCAGCCGATGCTTGCGTGTTATCGTATTTCTTTATTTCTGGAGGGATATCCATTTCTCGAACAAAATGCTAAAGGCTATGATTAAACGTGCGCTCATTAATGAGGAGAAAAATTCCAATTTGCTTATATCTAAAACTTTGCAGTGCTTGGATGTACGTATGTAGTGTTTGTGTCAGTTATTGGAACGGGTTGCTTGGTAATTGAAATATTGTTCAGCAGAAGGAAGCGAGCAAATCTCGTGCGAATATCGCTGAAGAGGACGGATTGGACTGGTTGAAGCCGAGAACCTTGCTTAAGCCGGATGATCAGGAAGTTGTACCTGACGCAGTAAGTCTTGTATTTGTACAAATGAATTATTTTAAAGTTGCTCTAGGAATTACTTTTGGTAATAAGAAGGGTATTATATAATTACAATTGGTTAGGAAATTATATTTTAAATAAGTTTGAATACTTGATTTAGAAATAAGTTGATAAATCATAAAGGGAGAATTCAAGGTATATTTGCATCAAATTATAAAAGAACTCGGGTAGTAAATTTTGGTAGTATAAGGGCCAGTTCACCGGTTCCTGATTTAGACAGATCGACAGATTTTTGACAACAACATTTATATGGCGTCATTATGTCAGATAACTGTCTGACTATCAGGAACCGGTGGAACTGGCCCTAAGTCAGTTAATTATTGAACTTTGATGATCAATCAATCAGAAATTTGCAATTTTTTTTACAATGTCTATCAAACTTAATGGATAATACCATAACAAGCTATCAAAATGGCAACAACCCTGACCTTCCTTAACGATTTGCTGATATTTTACATTAGTATGTAATTTTATTCATGATATTGTAAATTTGATATCTTACCTTAATTCGTCTATGTTAAGGAAAGCGACATTTTGCAAAATTTACCTCCACCGAACGTTTAAAATTGAAAATATTTTCGTTTTCAACGTCTCGACATTTTGTAATTTACAAGTATTGGGAGAATAACACATACGTTTGAACTGCTATTAAAATGGCTTTCATTATGACACGTTAAAATATAGAAACTGAATAGTTACGTTTCAGACAAAAGTCCATCTTCTGTATTTGAACACTCGCCACGTATCCAACTAATTTATTAAACATTTTAAAGCCCGTAATTAAAAAAAATATGTAATTTGTTGTTTGACCGCCCACGGGTGAAGCCGCAGGTGGAAGCTAGTTTGTACAATAAATGCAATTAATTTTGTAGGACTTAGATGAAGAAGTAGGCAGGGTTTTGACGACCATCAATCCGCAATGGGTAGCCGACGAGGTAGCCTACCACTACGGCAGGTCGATGTTCGTGACCAAACCCAGGCCAACCTTTGGGAAGGCGTACCCACTGTTCATTCATCAGGGTACTGCTATAAGAAAGGATTCGGAGGAAGCTAAAGCTCAGATCGCGTCTGGATATGGTGAGTAGAAAGCAGTGCTATTCACTATCATCATCATCATCATCGGCCGGTGTCAGTCCACTGCTGGACGTAGGCCTCTCCCAAGATGCGCCACTAAGCCCGATCTTCGGCTCTTCTTTTCCAGTCACTGCCCACCGTTTTGCGTATATCGTCGCTCCACCTGGTCACAGGACGTCCTACGCTACATTTGCCGATTCGCGGTCTTCACTCTAGGACAAGTCTACCCCAACGGTTATCAGTCCTGTGGCAGATATGACCTGCCCACTGCCACTTCAGTTTACTAATCCGTTGAGCTATGTCGATAACTCTAGTTCTCTGGCGAATTACTTCGTTCCTGATTCGATTCCGCAGCGAAATACCGAGCATAGCTCTCTCCATAGCTCGCTATTCACTATCATTCTAAAACTAATTTGAATTCGTAAACTGTCTCACCTTCAGCTCGTATCTTAGCAATTTTGCAAATTATGTGGTATTACTATCGTAAAGCCATCGGGTATTCATGTGCCCAGTCCAAAAACATTTCCTCAACTAGAACGCAGTTCTCTTGTCGCAAGTCAACGATATTTTAAAACTATGAAATAATATAATCATCATAATCAACATCATCATTTTCAGCCTACTTCATACTACTTTCTATAATAGAAATGCGACATGTTGTGTAAAGAGTTGAAATTTATAGATTTTTTAATGACGACGCCAATGCGTCTGGTTCTAACATCGCAGAAAATTGAAAATATCGTTTGCACGATGCAGGATCTCATACATTTAAGCAAAATTTACAAGGATAACGGTGTAACCTACTCGAGCGCCATCTAGATGCTATTATATTAAGTTAAGTTGGTAAGTATAGATGAATGGATGGATGTTTGTTAATCTTTCAAGCAGAAACGGCTGAACGAATTTGGATGAAATTTGACATTCAGATACTTTTTAACCTGGATTAACACTAAGGATACCTTTTAACGGGTGAAGCCGCGGGGTGCGGTATTACTAGCTAGTAAATAATTACTTATGTTTATTAAGTTTATTTATTTATAAACTCGATACTATGCTGCATTATTGTATGAGTTTTTTATTCTATTTTTATTGAGATTTTAGGTTAAAAATATTTAGGTACCTTGCTTAAAAAAATCTGAAACGTACCTTTTTAACTTGCGTACCTACTAGGTATGGTTGGATTCGATGACGCTGGTCCAAAGCGAGTGAAAGTGAAGAAGTCCGCAGCTGAAGAAGAAGAGGAAGAAGAACCGGAGCCTGCAGAAGCTGCAGCGGACGAAGCTAAAGCTGAAGGTACACTGAGACGAAAGCATAGGTCATACCTCAGACTAAAATACGTACCATGTAGTCAACAAAGGTTTATTAAACTCTTTAAATATAGTATATACATTATTATAACTTTAAAACTACCTAACTATCTACTATATACTACGTAGTCATCACATTAAATTTACCACTCGTAGTATCTGCATAGTAAACCGTGCATTTACCAATAATAACTTTGACAGTGCATTGTACATTATGTCTGACTTTAAGGAAAATTGTTTAGTCAGTTTGTTAAAGTATTATTAACACCTGCAGCAAAGCATAACAAACGACGAAGACAACTAAAGTAAACTATGGAAAAACATATATATATATATATAACCTAATGCTACCTGCCCAAAAGATATCTAAAAGCTTAAAGTTGCAAAGTTTTTGTCGGAAACAGTATGTATTCATTGGTTTATTGTTGTTTGTTTATGTAAGTTGGAGGGGTTAATAAGACTATGGTAATGTGCAACCCTCATTGCTAAAGAGCTCATTCATTCATCATTCATATTCAGCCAGTGTCAGTCCACAGCTGGACGTAGGCCTCACCCAAGATACGCCACTGAGCCCGATCTTTGGCTCACTGGGAGAGATATGCCCTAATCGCCATGCTGAGCAGGCATATTACCGTAGCAGGCGGGTTAGCGATCGCAGAACGTAGCTTCTCACACCGGTGACGCTGCTGCCCGTCACCGGCCTGTAGTATTTAGCTACGCCATAATTTGAAATGGTTATACCGCCATTTGTCGGTTCCAGAGCCTCGTTTGCTGGTCAGCAGGATGCACCACGGGCAGGTGAGGTTGGCTGGGAGCACTGAGGTGGTATTTGTCCTCCTTTACATCCCATTAGAAAGCTCAGCTTTATAAGTGCTTGTGCTGAAATGTATGACAGTAGTAAACGAGGCGCTGAACAAGTTCAGCCGAATCCATATTTATAACGCAACCATCCCAACCCGTCTTCCAAGCTGGTTGGCACTGTACATATCGGAGCACTGCAAACCGATTGACGATATGTATTTACAATTAAACAATATACCGACAGAGGAAGTCGCAGAAGAAGAGAAAAAAGTAGAAGAAGAAGAGAAAGCTTCAGAAGTCACTGAGCCGAAGCCAGCTACTGGCGAGGAAGGAGATGGCCGCGCCGATGCGGGGGAAGAAGTCGAGCCTGAAGAACGTAAGCTCATTTTACTATTCAATGCGAGAGACAATGATATTTATGAAACATTGACAATATTCAAAATTAAAATAAATATTGCATTATGCAGGAAGTTATCATATCAATTCGCCAGTATGTTTTTTTTCAACAAAATTTCAAAAACTTTCATTCGATATCCTCCTTCGTTTTCAATTCTTCTTTCTTTTGTTTAAGGTTCCGTACCTCAAAAGGAAAAAGGAACCCTTATAGGATCACTTTGTTATCCGTCTGTCTATCTCTATGTCTGTCCGTCTGTCAAGACCCCTTTTTCTCAGGAACGCGTAGAGATATCAAGTTGAAACTTATATCAAATACTCGGGTCTACGGTCTCTTTTTGCTGTAAAAAAAATAAACTTGTAAGTCAACACGATCAAAAGATATGACCGTTTATGTCGCATATTTTTGCATATTTTGCGATTTACAAGGGAATTAAAACCTATGGTACCTAATGGGTACTTCCCATTGACCTATAATCATGGGCAAGAAGTAAGGTCTTGAAACACTTATATAGCAATAAAAAACCCATAAATATGTAGTTTAATAACAAAAAAAGTTAATTTACTAATACAACTTATTATTCGCGGTTGGTGCAATAAATTTTCTGTGGATCGAACTGCAAAATTAAGTTTATCCCTTAACCTAGTTTGACTTTGAACGGAAGTCTCGGTGCGCGAGTCCAACTCGGACTTGGCCGGTTTTTTTTATGTTACGCGATTACTCAGCCAGTTATAAACCAATTGGAATACTTCTTTTTTTCACAGATAGAGACATATACGCGGCGGTCTCATTATACATGCAGATTTGATACGATAAGTATCTCCAGAGATATGACGATAAACAAATTTACTACTGAAACTGACTCGCGTGGCATGTAGTTTTTTTTTAAATTTTTGTTTTTCTTCTTAACAATGTATATCGTATAGGCTAGCATTTGACCACCTATAAGTTGGTAAATTATGATGCGGTCGAATGAATGGAAGCATGCTAGGCCTAGAATAGGAACTGGCTCTCAAGGACAGCTGCCGAAATACATAACTTTTTTTCTGTTCCATAATTTCTCCGCCAATTGTGAACCGATCTGAATGATTTTTATTCATGAGTATGGTATATCTCCGCGGTAGTTACATTATACCATTAATCGACATATTACATTATACATTAATATCTCCAGAGATATAGAGATAAAACCGCACCTCAAAATTGCCACTGAAGATGACTTGCGTGGCATGTGATGTCGGTTTTTAGTTTTTTAGGGTTCCGTAGCCGAATGGCAAAAAACGGAACCCTTATAGATTCGCTATGTCTGTCTGTCTGTCTGTCCGTCCGTATGTCACAGCCATTTTATTCCGAAACTATTAGGACTACAGAATTGAAACTTGGTAGGTAGATGTATTCTGCAAACCGCTTTCCGATTTTTATACAAAAATAAAAAATATAAAAGTTTAAGGGGGGGCATCCCATACATGGAACTGGAAAAAAAAAATTTTTTTCGTCAAACCTATGCGTGTGGGGTATCTATGGATAGGTATTTAAAAATGACATTGAGGTTTCTAAAATCATTTTTTCTCAAAGTCAATCATTTCAAAGATAGGCGAGTCTAAAGTGGTAAAAACTTAAAAATACTTACTTTAACTTGTAAATACTTTTATAGACGCAATAAAATACTGAATACTGAATACTGATTACTAAAATGTGTGTCCCCCCCCCCCCCCCTCTAACTTCTAAAGTAAGGGAGTGAAAAATCTAGAAAAAATATATTCTGTAGATCTCAATAAAAACTTTCAACGAAAATTGGTTTGAACGAGATACAGTCAGCAGTTGTTGAGATACAGCGACCGCAAGTATAACTTTGTTTTTCATACAAACACTATGAGAAACAAAGTTATTTTTGTAGTTGCGAAAAATCAAAGTTATAGAATACTCTACCGTGTTACGGAACCCTACGAGTGCGAGTCCAACTTGCACTTGGCCAGTTTATTTCCTTATTTATTTATATCGTATTGGCTAGCGTTTGACCACTATGTCACATTTTGGTAAATTATGAACAATACAATGCATTATTGTTTCACAAATATGTGGCATTTCTGCTTTTTGACTGTATGTATATATATTTTTTTCGAATAGAGGCAGAAGCACCGGTCGGTGATGATGACGCAGAAGTTTTTGAAGTAAAGATACGGGTTAAAAAACTCGCCAACCAATTTAACTTTTGTGAACGTGCGGCGCTCACTTACATATACCCAAAAAGGGTAAGTTGAATTATAAACCTATTTTTTTTTAAAGTGAAACTTCTTTAGACGCATAGGGTAAATTTTGACGGAAGTGACGTAGCATCACGGTCCGAATCAACGGAAGTGGCGTCATTTTATATTTATAAACGCTCTCTATTGTAGAACGAACTACGAAGACGTATTCGCTATCATTCGGGCATTCAAGTTCAACAGATGGAGTTGTACAAAAAAATAACAAGTAGCTGCGTACTGACTGAGCGAGCAGCCTCGCGAGGCAGCTCGGACGTTTGCCGCGCGAGGCCGCCTCAGTCAGTACGTGGCTAACGAGGCGTTTTTGAGCATCGACAAAACCCGACAACATTCGGCTCGGGCCGCGGCACGCTAGAGCGAGGCAGCGCGAGCATTTGCCTCGGCCGAGGCACGTCCTGACTGACCGAGGATTTGCCTCGCGCGGCTGCCTCGCGAGGCTGCTCGCTCAGTCAGTATGCGGCTATTGATGTTGAGAAATAAATTGAATGAATTTGGAAGGTTCACTTTTAACGCATAGCTTTCTACGACTGCTCTTTTTTTCCGACAGATAAGCTCTTGACCGCTTTTTCACCAGATGATAAGTAAAGATACCGTTCAAGATTGAATCGTGCTTGTCTAGAATTGGAATACGAAAGTGTGACTTCGCATTAACTTTTTTTTTCATAATTTACATTAAAATAGTTTTTTTTAATGTTGTTTCATCTAATTATTATTAGTCAACCAAAATCAACAATTTATAGCATCAACTGCATTTATAGCAAGTATAAATAAATAAATATTGTTATTATTTATAACAAATCCATTTCTCATTTTTAACCGACTTCAAAAAAAGGAGGAGGTTTCTCAATTCGACCGTATATTTTTTTTTTTTTTTTTTATGTTTGTTCGCGGATAACTTCGTCGTTTATGAACCGATTTCGATTATTCTTTTTTTGTTCGAAAGGAGATATCCCGAGTGTGGTACCATGGTAATTTTATCGAGATATGATAAGTATCTCCAGAGATATTGAGATAAACATCTCAAAATTGGTACTGAAAATGAATAGCGCGGCATTGAAGTCGGTTGTTTTTTAGTTTTTAAACGATATTATATTGAGCTCTATAACGATATCCTTAGATTGTAGGCATTTAAACACTGATTTCAACTACACACACAATATATATGTACGTAGGTATTTTGATTTGGACGCTAGCCAATCCCCGCATTTGCGGAGAACTGTTTATTCAGCAAATTCCACCATGTAGGTATGTTTCCTTTGATACTGAATAATTAGATAAGAGTTAAAACACATGTTCTGTTGAATGTGTAATCACATTTCGAGCATTAATTGAAACAATAATCATGGTCACGTGAGGCAGGATTTGTTTGAAAAGTTATTTAATAGCTAAGTGTCATAATTGTAAAATAAGTGTCATTGGTATTGTTTTCTTGGTATGGTTTGTGTATCTTGCAATGATTGTGACTTCCGCATGCACATCATAGTCTACTAACTTTTTTATTGTAACCTTAAATAATAAACGATCCTTAATCATATTATATTATTGGGCACCTTTGCCATGTTGTATACCTACATATTGTTATTCTGGTTGATTTATTGTACTTACTTTATTTTTACTTTTTATAGAGAATTGCGCTTTACACTTTGTCTAAACTTCGAGCTTTTAAGGAGCCTCTAAACGCGCCATACATTTAGGTACGGAAATATCTGGCTGTAACAGATCGTCCAGCAAAATTTCCAATAATGCTAGTAATACGACACAATTTTTTTTTGTAAGGCATGCGTGTGTTGTTGTGCCAACATTCTCAATTATTTCCCATTCATTATTAGTGACGGCCAATGCAGTAAATATTTGACTATACTGTATATATTTCCGTGCAATTGAAGAGGCCTTATGTCATAGAGTACTTTTTATATAGGGTAGCCTATGTCCAGCAGATGATGATGATAATATTTCCGTGAAAATATTGCTAATTTAGGAGTTTAAGATTTGGTCATAATGCTATGTGTGATAATAATAGGTTAATATGGTTGAAAAATGTCTGGATTTGTCTACTGTGACTTTCGATTTCTTTGGAAACAGAACTGAAAAATCCGATGATCCTACATATTTTCATTGTGTACCTATATCTACTCTCAAAAATGTCAGATCAAAAATCCTAATAAGTTTTTCTTACAGTCAGTAGAGACCCAAACGGTGCCGCCTCCGCGACTGAACTTCGGTCACACGGCTCTGCAGTGCGTCATATTTGACTTCTACCAGGAAGACTACGCCAGGAAGATGAAAGAAAAGGAGGATGAGAAACCTAAGAGGGTATAAAATTATTTTATTATCCGATACTCAAATCGACGCTTTATACTTAATAATAACTTTTAGGTAGAAATCAGTTATCCTAGACTCTAGGATAACTAATTTCTACCTAGAGTTTTGTGGAAATAAACATATATCTAATCAGATTGCCATTTTAAACTATCACGTAACAATTTCATTATACACGTTGTATGACGCATATGACTGTTACAGAGTAATTACATTATTTAAGTTTTTTTAATCCCCCGACACAAAAAGAGGGGTGTTACTTATGTTTGATATGTGTCTATGAAACTGCGTATCTGTGTATTTGTGATGTGTGTGTCTGTCTGTGGCATTATAGCGCCTATACTGATTAACCGATTTTGATTGTTTGTTTTATATGATAGTTGAGTTAATCGAGAGTGTTCTTAGCTTTAATTCATGAAAATCCGTACAGTTGTTTTAAGACTATGATGAGCTCTTTTCTAGTTGATGAGTGATGACGCTATGAGAGCAACTTTCATAGATCTGACCAATTCTAAATTCGGTATTCGCCAACTTCAATGATATTATACAAAAATTGACTTGATGGTGGGGTATCTCCTAGAATCTGGAGAATACCCTACTCCTCACCAACTTGACAGCAGAGATGTCATGTTAAGACTCAGTCAGGGTGGTTTTAAATTTATATATTATATTTCTATAAGGTATGATTCTATCATTTCCTGTAGGTATATTATAATATTATAGGGGAGGGGGGCCCAAAACAGGTCGCTTAAGGTTTATCTTAAAATAAATACGTCATTTTTATATTTAAACTAGTTTTATTTGAATAGTTTACTTACTTATTTATCAAACTTCATAATCAGACACATAAATCACGCCTATTTTAACAATAAACTTAGTGAAAACAAAAAAAAATGCTGTGTGTCATTTGACCCACTTTGCCCGGTGGGTGTGCCCAAAGCGGGTATGGAATCTGGGCAAAGCGGGCAAAGACCGAACAGATGAAAATATTATCTTATACTAAAAGCTTTTTTCCGCTGAACCTTTTTCAATATGCCTTTGCAACGTTGAAAAACTAATGTTATATTTGAGGGATAACTTTTGAGGGACTTTTGATTTGCTTTTTCCATAGCCAACTTCATTGTCGCTTCATCCCAAGACGCTTTTTGAGTTTTTCTTTTATATTTTTGTACCATCTGAAATAAATATAAAAGAAGCATTATAGAAGTCAATCAGCCATATTCCTTAGAAAAACGCAAAAAAGTACCATTTAATTTTTAAACCCTATCACAATACCTTACTAGAGTAAAGAAGGTAGGGGCATAACGGGTAGCTAATTTACCCATACCCGCTTTGCCCATAAGCCCGTATTTTGGTTTTTGAAAATATAACCTGAAAGTGTAAATGAGAAATGAAATCGTTAATTGCGAATTACAAGCTAGATTCATGCTTTATGACACACACAAACTGAAGGAAGCATAACTCTAACCATATTAGAATAATTCAAATTCACATACCTTGATATTTTTTAATAAAATCCACCAAAAACAATATTTATCATTCTCGCCAAAATCACGCGAGTGCGACGCCTCGGTTTGACTGATTCGTGTCGAAGCGAATTCGGGTTGTTTTGTCGCACTTATACATATACGCTAATTCATTGCACAGATGCGTATTTACGCCGACCTGCTTTGGGCGGGGTACCTGCTTTGGGCCTCCTTCCCCTACATTTCAACAAGATCTTTGCAAATATTTCGGATATGGAAAATAACAAACCTACCTCAATAGCTTGCACGGTTTGTCGCTAATTACTTATTTTAAATAGCATGCAAAGCATTAAAAAACATTTAAAGACAATGCGCAGTAGGAAAATTCAGCTTTGACGCCAGAGTTAGTAGCGAGTTCAACCCCCGCCGTGCACAAATGGATTTTTCTATAGAAACATTTATGTGCTTATCTTACAGTGGCTAGGGTAAAGGAAAACATTGTTAAGAAACCCCCATTAGCCTATACGATATAAAAAAAAGCATTAAGGTATGAGAGAGTTTATATTATAGACATATATATGATTCCAATTCAATAACGTAGCTTAAGCGATGCGATCGACAATATCTGTTATAATTTCCGATGCAGAAGATGCCATCGACAATTTCTGTTGTAATTTCCGATGCAGATGAAGAAGAAGAGCGCAAAGCACGTGAAGTCAGCCCAGCAGATTCATGACGAGCTACTGGCGCAGAGGATCAGAGAGGCCTGGTCCATCCTCGAGAGACTAGTCAATCAGAATATTTATGATGATATTGGTAAGTCGCTAATGTGTGATATTTCCGCCTATCGCAAAGTTTAAAGACTTAAAGTTTTCAATGAGTGCGTTTTACTTTTGATTAACGGAGCCGAGACCTGCCCCTAATTCTCAATCATTCGAAAACACTTTCGGATTCGGAAGCTTCATTTTTAATTTTGAAAATTGATAAATCCGACAATTCTGCCGCGGAATTCTTCCAATTAGAATCACAGATTTTTTCGAATTGAGGTATCAAAAGTAACCGATCGGAGCATTTTGAATTGCAAAGATCCGAAGAAGAAGTCGAAGTAAAGGAAGTTTACGAATCCGAATTTGCTTTCGAATGATTCATAATAACTCTGCTGGACACTAAAGATACGATTAGACCACCAATTTCAAGCAGAGCGAACTCTATAGTTCGCTCTGCTTGAAATTGGTGGTCAGGTTTAAAATAAATGCATAGGCATTTATTTTAAAGATACACAGATAAAGCACTTGACAACTACCTCATCTGATTTTAAATAACGATGCGGTCTAAGTTATCCTCTATTCTCGGAATTTCCCCAAGGATCAATCTAATGTAATGTAATGATAATTATGGGGTAAACTTGGTTTAAACTGGATACCGCTACCACGCAGAAATAGCATCGTAGGGCGGTCTCTAGGTAGCTGGAGTGACGTTATCGTAAGGTGACGAGTAGCAGTTGGAAAATAAACTGGCCAAGTGCAAGTCGGGCTCGCAGTCGTAGGGTTCTGTAACACAGTTGAGTATTTTAAAACTATAATTTTTCGCCACCAAAAAATTAACTTTGTTTTTCATAGAGTTTGTATGAAAAACAAAGTTATATTTGCGGTCGCTATCTCAAAAACTACTGACTGCATGTCGTTCAAACCAATTTTTGTAGACATTTTTTATTAAGATCTACATCATATATATTTTTTTTAGATTTTTCACTCCCTTACTTTAAAAGTTAGAGGGGGGGGGGGGACACACGTTTTACCACAGAACCTCAATGTAATTTTTAAAGACCTATCTATAAACACCCCGCACGTATTGGTTTCATGAAAAAAACTTTTTTTAGTTTTAGTTTTACGTATGGGGAGCCCCAACCCCCACCCCCCTCCCCCTTACTATTTCATTTTTTTATTTTCATATAAAAATCGTAAAGCAGTTTTCAGAATACACCTACGTACCAATTTTCAAATGTGTAGTCTTAATAGTTTCGGAATAAAGTGGCTGTGACATACGGATGGATAGACAGATAGGACGAATCTATAAGGGTTCAGTTTTTGCCATTTGGCTACGGACCCTAAAAATAGCTGAATATCAGTGGCGTGAGAGACATGTAGCATGTAGCCTTCCGCTAGTGTCACGCGCTAACTCTCCTCCGCCAACACCCTTCATCAACTTGTTTAACTGTAGTTAGGCAGCAGTCTATCTGCAAAAATAGGGTTATACAGCTGTTTAACTGCATCTTTGTTTTGGACTTTTTGATGATATTAAGTGTTCGTTAAGCGTTCGTTCAATTAGGTATGTATGTAGAAACTACCGGAGCAGATCATCAATAGGCTCTTATCAAATACGCACCAACAACAAAAACCGGCGCTCAAGATTTTTTATAATCCATAACCATATACAAGTACTTGATCACTATTTCACATAATGTTGAGTAACGAGCTAAGAAGTTATCATGGTTTTCTGAAAATTGGAGACGGCAGTCTTAACTGCTACACAAAACCATTTAGTAATCTATTGTTTCCATATATTTATATTTCTACATATTACAATGAACTTGTATATTTTAGCTCAAGACTACCGCTACTGGGATGATCCTTCAGACGAGTTCCGCGAAGGTATGGGCTCACTGCTCCCTCTCTGGAAGTTCCAATACGAGCCCATGAGGTCGCACGCAGCGTGTGACATACAGTGGAACCCTCACTACCAGGACCTCTTCGCTGTTGCTTATGGATCATGTACGTATAAAACTTTGTTTTACTTTTGGTACGAGCCCATATATGTTATGTTTTCATTAAAAGTTTTCACTAAACGGCGCCTTGCAAGTCTTGCAACAAGCCGCCAGAATGACATTCAGCCACAGTGTTAAAATACAACATGGGCTGGCTGATGCTTATAACGGGCTATTAGAATAAGGTTTGTATGTGACCGGGGTGGCCAAGAGCCTCAGCTAAGCGATAATGAAAAAAATATATTTTAGGCGAGTTTCTATATTATGTATAGGTATATTCACTTAACCTACTGTAGGTTAAGGCTTCAAAAAGCAAAACTTATGTAAATCTAACAGCAGTGAGTAAAACTAAAATTGACAGGAATGAATATGCAATTTTACTAAAAACAGCATATCAAAACAAAAGTAAACCAGAATCGGTGGGAAACTTGGTACTTTTCACACGATCGTGCCAAAATAACAGTCATAAAAGACAAACATGTAGACTTCGAAATGCATGCGACGATGAAAGACGAAGAAGACGTGACTTCCTACAATTTGGTTCGTATGTAGAATGAAACCTGTGAATGATAGAGAATCAGACACTCGTAAGGGGTTTTATGAATGTTTTACGACATTTTTACTGCAGCAAGGTTTTCAAGGACATTGAAAGATGTTGTGAGATATAGTGGTGTCCTTCAAAACGGAATGTTCGTTGAAGTAGCCACAGGCTTTACATCCATAAAACGAATGCGTCAATAACCTTGTTACATAACAAGGTTATTGCCGCATTATTACTAGTCTGAATAGGTGTCCATATAATTTTACCTAGATAGACCAATATATGATTGACACAAGTGGCTTAGCGTGTTAGCCAGAATATGGCTGCATTCGGATTCTAATAACCAAATAGTGGTTTGACTTCTGCTAGTGCACTTGGGGCGGTACCACAACTTTGCTAGTGAGCCAGCCGTGAAACAATTTTACCTTTGGATTTGAATGACAAAATATCCTGTCTAATTACAGGGCATTGTAAGACTGAACATTTAGACGTTTCAGAATAACAACGTGAACTGGCAAACATTTTGTTTTTTTGCATGCCACTGTGTTCATTTTATTGGATGATGTTATCGTGTACTAAAGGTTGTGCTTGTTTCTTTTGATATCATATTGGTATATAATTTTTAAATATGCGTAGCAAAAGGTGTGTAGGTACACACAATTACATGTTTATCTAGTTGCAAAGATCATTGTTACATGACAATTGACGTGACCACTTCAGCCGTACTACAATCGTTACCATATCATATTTTATTGTAGGAGTAGCCTTGACCAGATTGTAGTGGAATACACAGGATACGTTTATTGATCTATAAGGAATGACCCAGTTACATCACATTATATTATAATATCTCCACAATGTGCGCAGTTGTGTGTAGAAAAATTAAACTTTCAAATCAGTTTTATTTTGATTTTATTATTTCACGCATACTATCGGTGGATTCCCATTTTCCGCTAACCATGTTATAATGCCTACGAGTGCTACGAGTGGATATGTCTACGAAAAATATTCGTGTAAAGCGCATCCGTAGCACTATCACAAATAATGCATTTGTACCGATTACTCTATGACGCCTGGACCGATTTTGAAAATTCTTTTTTTAAAACTGGTATTATAGACTTTCGAGGGGGTCCCATTTAAATTTCATCGTGATCTGATGAGTATCTTCAGATATATGGAAATAAACACCTCAAACGTGGTGCTGAAAATGACTAACATATATAGCATTAAAAGCCGGTTCTTTTCGTTTTTTAGACGATCTTAAAGTATTCATTTTATAGTGGACTTCACAAACCAGCAGAAGAACGGGTGTCTCTGTCTCTACAGCATCAAGAACCCGGCTTTCCCTGAATATTCAGTAGTAACAGAATCTCCGATTATAGCATTTGATGTCTACAAAGAAGTTCCCTATCTAATTTGCGTTGGTAAGAATGAGTTTAATCCTAGTGTTTTAATCTAAGTACTTATTCCTAAAAAGATCAAACCTAAACTTTGGTGTATTATTATCTTTATTAAATACTGTTGCCAAAGTATTAATCAAAACAAATCAATGGCTTAAAAAATTAAAAAGGCTTTTTTGATAAGAAAACATGCCAAAAATTGTATGTTGATTATTCATTGCCTAGTTAAATGTATGGGTTCATGAGACTCAACTTCAAGCTAGATTTCTCAGGGTGACAACGTGCCAAGTAACGATTTGTAAATTCTGGAAACACAGTGTTTTGCGTGCCTACTAAACTGAATTTGATACTAAAAATTACTAGCGTGGCATATATATGTGCCGGTTTTTCTTGATCTTGGTGTACGTGAACGAGGTCGCGGGTATGAATAAGTAGTTAATTAATTAGTTAGATATTGAAACTCATTATGGGCGTTGTTGGTGCCTAACCTATATGATATAAGTACAATACTTTGTTTACTGTCATACAGGTCTGTACGATGGCAATGTGTGTGTATACAATGCTCAGTTAACTTTGGAATCGTCCTATCAGTACAAATCCGACTCCGTGAGAGATAAACACAGCAATATTGTGTGGGAGGTAAATAGTAGTATCTACATAGTCGTTGTGTAGACAATGATTAGTAATATATAATACATTCCACAGGTGGTGGATGCATTATAAGAATGTTTAGCCTGACTTGCTACCAAATAGTAGTTACCACTATCAAGGAAAATATCTGCCACCATAACCTTACGGTGTTCCGCAGCACAGCCCTCGAGAGTTGAGTATTCTAGGCCTAGCGTATTCACCATCTTCGTACGTGTCCTCTCTTACCGTCAGGTGATTTAGCGGCCAATCGCTTGCACAGTTTGGGATTTAAAAAAAACTTCGACCATTTCATCGCTTACCACCAGGCAAGATAATTGTCAAACACTAGCTTATTAGATATAAAAAAAATCTATATGTATTATTGTTATATATATTAGAACTAAGTTATTGAACACAACAACTGCTACTGTTTTATTATGTTATCAATCAATCAAAATCAAATCAAAATCAAAACATATTTACTGTACAAAGATGGTTAGTATGTTTTGTATTTGAGTAACAACAATTTAGCCTTTTCGAGCGTACAATAAGGCTCAAAGCCAATGTTAAAATAGATCGTAAACTTTTAGTACCTAAGTAAAATTAGAATTAGGCAATAGTCTAGAAAGTATGAATAATTTATATAAATTATTAAATATGTTATTAATTACTTTTGTACATTAAACTATCTTATTTAGTAAGTACCTATATTAACTATTACGGAATAAAATAAAATACAATATAATATAAATAGTACGAGTGTAGTACCAGCCGAAAGCACACGTACTCGCCGTTGATGAAGGAGTGCTGATCACTCTGAAACCGGTCGCGTTTATATCATCGACTTCGACCTTATCAAGTGAGCAGTGAGTGAGGACTTTACCGGTTAAATAGTAATAATGGATTATACTCACGACACGTTTAATAAAGTATATAAATAGTTTGCATAACATTCGACCGTTGATTGAGCCAACTTTACAAAAACTTATTGTAAGGTAGGTACTAATCAGTAGCTACGCTGAATTCTAGATGTTGGATGCCACTATGGAACACGCCGTTCAGAAATCTCGTTGGAGTAGTTGTAGTGCTAAATTCAATGATTGGACTAAAACTTGTTGCTGCGAACATTGTCTTACTGCAGTCTTCTACTTTGAAGCAAGTCTGTTTCCAACTTAGACTTCGCATCGTCACTTATTATGGGGTGAGATGGTTGTCTTGTCTTGTCATGTACTTATCTGCCAGAAATTTATAAATACGTCTACATTATAAACAGATAGCGTACCTAACCTTAATTTTATGATTGTCTGTATCAAGATCTTATTTTACTTTGATTATCTTATCTGTGTTATATATTTTAATAAGATTCAAATTTGGTATACCTAGTAGGTGATTTCTAGAACATTGTTTTATTATTTAATCAGTTGGTAGGTATTTACTTTCTGCAACGCTATAAAGTACCTACCTACTACTAATAATGTAATTATTTCAAAACACGTCATAATAATATATAATAAACATATTTACATTACAGTAACAAATCCAGATAACTAGGTGTATTTTTTGAAAAATACTTTACATAGGAATTCCAAGAAAACATGAATTGATAACCCAATCAATTTTCAAATTTAAATTAGTAGCGTGTCTTTACACTACATCATCACTTACCACCAGGCGACATAGTGGTCAAACAATAGACTATACGATATAAAGAAAATTTAAATTAATTTAATTATTTCAAGAAAAACTCTTTATAGGTTACCTAATGTAAAATTCCACAAAATAAATGGCGAGACCATATATAATGGTCAACCGGCCTGAATGGATCTACCTACCTTTAAGAACATGTTTAAAAACAAGCTTTGACCTTCGTCATCATGTGCAATAGAAAGTATTCTACTTAGGTACTCATAATTACAAAACAGACTCGCCCAATTTCGGTCATACTATTTTCCATCAGGGTTTTCCAATTCTTTCATATTTATAGTATAATTCATATCTACAGTTCAATCATCAGATTGGCTCGATTTTACGATAGATATTATTGCACTTCATCGAGTTTCATAAGTATATAGGTAATGCCAAATTGCTGCTCAATCGGGTACCAGCATGCGGTTGAAAATGGCATGCGCAACTTACATGCACTCATTGCAAATAAAATAATGTGAAAAGAAAAGTAAATAAAGTTGTATTGTTCAGGTCCGGTGGGGCCCTCGGATGATAGACGGCGAGGCGTCATTCTTCTCCATTTCCGGAGACGGTCGCGTTGTTCAATGGGCCATAATGCCGTCAGAACTGCAGGCCACCACCATCATTACACTGACGTCTGATGTGCCGCCCATTCCTGGGCCTGATGGGACCATGCTTAATGTTAACAGTGAGTAACCTACTTTAGGACTAAGAGGTGGTAGGTATACAAGTGTATGAGTAAAGTATGAATATCCGATGTAACCGATGAAGCCACTTTGAAAGACAGTTAAACTTCTAGTATCTTTCCTCTCTCGAACTTCTTGCTTCAATTCCAGACAATTATGACACAAAAAGGTTACAATCACATTTATGCTACTCGCAGCTTCGCCTTCCTTTCAAATGCTTAAGAAAATCTCTATAAAAAACTGTTGTCTAAACTCTATAAAACTCTCCTAACGTTTCAGGCTGTGGCAGTTGCATCTGCTTCCACCCAGAGAAGCCCGACATCTTCATGGTGGGCACAGAAGATGGTATGATCCACACTTGCTCGCTCAAATACAACCGGAACTACGTCAGATCGGTGCAGGGTCACCACATGCCGGTCTATAGGATCAACTATAATAACTTCAACAATAGTATTTATGCATCTTGCTCTGGTGATTGGAGGGTGAAGATATGGGAGGATGGAAGGGAGTGAGTACTTACCTACCTATGTACACTATTTTGAATTTACATCATGCTGAAACCCTGGAAAACCTTTTCACTTCTTTACATGACGCTGTAGATACTAAAGAGTACATATAGTGAATTGCTTTGTTTACTATTAATTATTTTTTTAGGCTAGCGTTTGACCACTATCTCACCTGTTGGTAAGTGATGATGCAGGTCGAAGATGGTAAGCACGCTAGGCCTAGAATGGGAACTGGCTCTCAAGGATAGCTGCCGGAACACATTGAATGTTTGGTGACAGATTTTCTAACTTGAGGGTGCCATGGTAGCTGGCCAGGCGGACACTAGGTAGTGTCCTACCACCATGCGGGGGTTTTTGGTTTCTTAACGATGTTTTCCTTCACCTGGGGGCCACTGTGAGAAGCACACATACATTATAGAAAAATCCATTAGTGCACGGCGGGGTTTGAACTCGGTACCACGGCATCAAAGCCGACCGTTCTACCGATTACGCCACCGGGCCCTCAAAAATATTGAGCTCTTGCGTTTGTCTACAGCGCCGGCACCGGGACGTCACCGGGAACTAGATTTTTTCGGGCCGGTTTGAAAATGACGTGCCGGCGATCGTTAATCCACCGCCACCGGTCCCGTGGTCTAGCTGTCATGCGTGGCAGATGCGTTTCCATAGAAATAAAACAAACAACCTCAGACAAAAAAACAATAACCGATCGAACGGCGCCGGCCGCCGGCAGTGTGTGGACAAGATCAAACGTGTTTTGTATTGCGAGCCAATGCCGGCACATCGGCCCGGCAAAATCTTTGGCCGATTTCTAGCGGTCGCGCCGATCTACTCGAAATATCGGCGGCCGGGATGACGTCAACCGGCGCCGGTCATGCGGTGGACGAGCTGCCATACTATACAGATGTACCGCTACTTCGGCGCCGGCATTTTGTTGCCGGTGACGTCCCGGTGCCGGTGCTGTGGACAAACGGCCTTAGTATATTCGTTCAAAGATGACGAATCAAGATGTGGCCGATGTTTCACTTTACACCAACTTAGTTTTTTGACAGTATTTAATATAACCAATTATTCACAGTGAACCTCTGTTCATGTTTGAGCTGGGATCACCCGTAGGCGACGTAAAGTGGGCTCCCTACTCCAGCACCGTCTTTGCCGCCTGCACTGCCGACGGAAAGGTAGGTAACGTAACTATACCTACGTACAAACAAAAACAACGTAAAAAATTTACTTCTACAAAATATTAATAAACAGAGAATACGATTTCTATATGTGCCAGGTAGGTATAGGTACCTAATGCCGGCATTAGATAAGAATATATAGGATAAGAGCATGAGATAAGAGAAGAAAATATGTAAGTAAAGATACTCATATATGACGACTAGACTAAACCGATAATAAATGGTCAATCCGTTGGACATAGGCCTCTCCTATGGCACGCCACTGAGCAAAATTTCCTCTAAATTCAAATTCGATCATTCAGAGATAAATAACCTGTCGTATCCTGTGGTCCTAACCCATAAAAATAACTAACTACTTGTATGTAGGTAAGGTATGACAGTTACCGATTTCCATCAGGCAGATTGTCTGCTCGAATACCTATGTAAATTCAGTAGGTAAGCAATAACCATTAGTTAAGTAAGGCAAAATTTAAATTTCCAGGTTTATGTATTTGACCTGAACGTGAACAAATACCGACCCATCTGCGTGCAAGCTGTCGTCTCCAAGAAGACCAAAAAACTCACCCGACTTGACTTCAACGCTAAACTGCCAGTCATTGTCTGCGGTGACACCAAGTTAGTTGATTACTTGTATCGTAAGCTTTGGACATTCACATGTTTTGAGGAAATTGTAACCCACCTACATCCGTATGCCTTACACGTGGTCTCAGGGTGACTACAGGTGGTTGGCTTCGATCACTGCTCGAACCACTCATGAACAATGACATGTCGCCACTTAGTTCAGATGTGGTGTCAGACCCTTCGAAAGACAGATCGAGACAATTGCGCCAGTTGCGATAGAACAAAATGTAGGTGTAGGTAGGTACTTCAATGCGCCTCGTCTCGTGTCACTCACTGCCGTCTTTCACTTCAAAAAATCACGATGATCATCGTATACCGCATCGTCACGTCATAAGAAATACATAGTTCACTCACTTCATAGGCGCACCGCTCGTGCCAACAGCACGATTCGCAGCGTTTCTTAGGTAGTCGTACTTTCTCACACGCTAAAACTATCATTGGGTCTCGGTCTTTGGCCAGCTGCTGGCCGGATGGCACTCATTGAGCAATTATTTATTGTCCTTTTTAACCGAATACACAAAAAAGGAGGAGGTTCTCAATTCGACTGTTTTTTTTACTTATTTTTTTATGTTTGTTATCTCAGAACTCCGTCAAATTATAACCGAATTGAAAAATTCTTTTTCGTTTGAGAGATTATGCCTCTCGTTTGGTCCCATTCAAATTTTATCGAGATCTGATAATAATCTCCGTAGGTATGGAGATAAATAATATACACAAATTTGATACCTCGATGACATCCCATATAGCCATTTTTGGGAACATGATGTAACGGTTTCGACACCAAGTGTTTACACTGATTTATTCTGGACATATAATCTCGTCGCCTTTTTATGTTGGAGTAGTCGCTGCAACTAAAATTGGGGAAGAGTCGACACAGTAACATGTGGTTTCGCCGTGTCGTAACCTTGTCGTAACATTGTTACCAAATTTTAACCAGAGTACCCACACATCATTCATTCAATCGCTAATAACCGATCATTCATTGACATTGACTCGTGAAGTGACGTGAATTATTAAAATAAAAAAGTTAAACCGCCAGTCCGCCATCATATCACCGAGGTAAGTAAACAAAGATGTTGTTTTTATTGAAAATTATGCTTTTTAATACTCTAATCTTAATGGGAAATGAAATTCATCGTGTAATTTAGTGGGAAAGGTTGAAATTTACCAACGCGCCACATTAGTATCATAAACTTGACCATTCCGACGAAAATACACATTGTTTTTTTTAAATAATATTTTCATATTCTATTATCAAAAGCTTGTATTTGAATGCAATAATAAAGTTTAATATTTAATAACAAACTATTTTAGCAGCAATAAACCGTAAAATCAATAAATAATAAAAAAAATATTTTGTTAAGTGTAAAATATTCTCGTCACAACTAGTCACAAAGTTACGACATTGTGTGGACATGTTACGTAAAGTCGTCACAAAGTGACTGAATTTTAAAAATGGACTATCCTTGATTTTTTGTTTACAGGTTCTCAAACTGTAGTAACGTCTGCCAGACAAAATGCCATATTGCATTGTTTTAACAAAAGAAGGCTCTTCTCAATTGATATCCCTTGTACCTAGTACGTGGGTGAAAGACAACGTTCTTTATTGGCCGCGATCAAAAAAAAATAGCGACTTGGAGCTTTTAAGACGTAATGAAAATACAGTGCCAGCCGAAAATTGGAAAAAAATAAAATGCAAAGTAAAGGTCACCGGAATCGATACTTTTGCAGAAGGACTTAAATTAGAGGATGAGAGCCATTGCTTTGCTAACTTTATAGAGAAGACAATACAATTCTTTCATCATCATCATCAACCTGTGACAGTCCACTGCTGGACGTAGGCCTCTGATCTCCCAAGATGCGCCTCTGAGCACGATCTTAAAATGAAAATAAAAAATAATCTTTAAATTCTTTATTCAAACAAAATTAATACATTATATTGTTTAAGTTATAATTATTATTCATTTACAGATGTCATGTTCATATTGCTCTATTTAGGTTTACTAACCAATACTTAATGCGTACAAATATGTAACTTTATATTATTGATACAACTTTATATGACTGCATATTAAACTGATTAAGCGGATTTGTTATTAAGTAGCTCTTTTAGATTGATGTAGATTATGAGTGGCAAGCAACTAATGCTAGCAAAGTTATAGTGCAAGTGTCAGTGATGATTTTGTGACTTCGAAATAAACATTTTGACTTCTTTTGTTTTCATTTTATTATTACCCCTAACGTTGTCAATACAGGAATAAATACCATTTGGGAGTTGCAAAGCATACATAAAAGCTTACACTTCACATCTTGGAAATTATATTCTCTTGATTCTTCTGCTTCATAATCAAGTGATGTTGCATATATATTGATATGCGAAGATTTGAACGGTCGCTCAAAAAAATCAAATTTGTTTCTGATATTCTTTCCAACGATTTTAATTTTGTCATTCGCAGCAATGGCATACTTCATTTCAACAATGTCATTATGTACACTTAAAAACCATTTGTCCCTAATGTTTCTAGACAACTGGTAATTATCATTCATTTTAACAGTAGTAAATACTTTTTCACCTGTTGCCAGGAAACTTTCATATTTTGCTACCGGATAGGTTTGGTTACATTTTTTGTTTTCAATATTTAATTTTGAAAGCTCCTGTATACGATTCGCTACTTGCTCTAAAGGTTGATTACCTTTTCGTAACAGGTTTTTTATTCTAAATAGCAAGCTTTCAAATGGATATGCACTTAGAGGTAAAGAACCAAATCTTGAGACATCATTAACAATATGACATAAATTGTGAATGTTACTGCTTACAGAGTCTAGACCATAAATTTCTGCAAATTTTTCGATGTAATTATTAAAAAGTTTTTCAGCTATGTGCCGGTAAGATATATAAGCATCAGAATAACATATGGTGGTAGCACAAAATAATGTCAAAAAATGTTGATATACTTCAAATGACAAATAATCTTTAAGCACAACTGGACCGAAGTACAACAAAAAGTTTTTGAATTCAGTGGCTTTCCAAAAATGAAGGGAATTTAGTTCTCTCATCCGTCCTTGTTGTATCTCAGTTGGAGTTGTTAATTTTATTTACATAATTTTTCTTGAAACATCCTGTATTTCTCTTGCTGACCATTTCGTTTGAAAATTAAAACTTCCATTAGTCCACCCCAGTAAACATCTTTTCATCACACCCAAATCTAGTAGATGAAGTGCATCTGCAATCGTAAAATCATTTACTAAATCTATGGGTAAATCTTCAATTGCACTTTTTTCTTTGTGGTGATCTGGATCAAGTCGATTTTTGAATGAATGGTCGGTGCGCAAAGGCATATCCGTTCTGGGAAAACTCATATGTCGACCTCTTCTGTCGAATTCACCAATGATTGCGCATTTCATACACCCATGGTAACTATTAAACCCCACAGTACCTGCAATAAAAATAGCAATGGGCGTATTGTTAATTAATCTGACCTGATATGATAACCAACAGTTGCATTAACTTGTAATTTATAATTAGCTATAGATCTACACTAGGTCTACATAATTAGAATTGAAATAAGGTAACCGTTTTTTTGTTAATGAATTTTTAAACTCACCTTTTATAAAGCATCTTGCAGGTGTATCACATATAAAGCAACGAATCTTTAAAATAATAAGTTGCTTTTGTATTAGTAATCCATCTTTCAGTAATTTTAATAGCTCGTTTACAAATGGACGCAAAAACATTTCTAGAGGCGGTTTGGTACTTCCAAAGTATATAGATACAACTAATGGAGGCATATACATGCAATCTATTTTGCACAGTATTGGCCAAAATTCGTTTTTCGTACTTTTGGCTATAGGTAAACCATCTATATTAAATGTCAAAAATATACATCTTGGTAATTTTGACATACTTCGGGGTAAAACATCTTTTAAACAATTTTCTAATCCATAGTACCAATATTTCCCATTGCCCAATGGCAAAATATTGTTAGATCTCGGCGTTTTTAAAAGACTTCTACTATCTTTTGGTAAAAACATATTGAAATCTGTGTTTGGATGATCTTTTAGAATACCAATTAATTCGTTCAAAGCATTGTGAGGAATTTGGTACTTTAATGCCCATTGCTGAATTTGGTATCTCACGTTTATGGCATGTGTTTCATTATCAGAATCAGATGATCCATACTCAAGTGTATCTGCGTCACATTCTTCGGCTTCTGTTTCGTATTTGGAAGTTTGCGGCACCTCATTGGTATTACTTATACTATAAGAACAGGGTCGAGCAGTCGCAACAGGGTTCTGGTGCTCGAAGTTTGATACTTCAGCACTAAGCTCTTCAGTAGGAAATACTTCAGCACTATTTTCCGGATTTAGCGGTGAATACACTAGAAAGTTTAACAAAATGATGAGTATCTGTCACAATAGGTACAGCATAATATCCGACAATATTATTAATTACTAGCTGTGGCCGCGACTTCGTCCGCGTAGGATTTAGATATATCGCGATGGATCCGTGGCCCGCAGTAAGATGAAAGCCTATGTGTTATTCTAATGTATCAGCTACATTACCGTAAAATTTCATCATAATCCGTTTAGTAGTTTTTACGTGAAACATCCATCCTCACAATCTTTCGCATTTATAATATTTAGGGTTAACTTACTTGTGTTATTTTGGTTTGTTAATTCGTTAACTCTCCTGTAAAATGTTGAAGTCCATCGGAATCTACGTGATATTTTGGGCTATTTACTAATTTTTTTCATTTTTATAAAACGGTAAACCGACAGTTTACCACAAGACACAGTTTGAGATCGACTGGACCTGGTGATTTCCATTTATCCATGTTAGTGTTATAAGTATTCCGGAACATTGTCGTAACGTTACTGCACATGTTACTACCCAGTTACTATACATTGTTACCAATTTTGAGCACTAGTTACATACAATACGCAAAGTGTGTAAAACGTGTGTACACATTTTTTTCTGTAACAAGTCGACATAGCTCCAACACAAACTTACTAAAACTACTTCTGTCACTTTGTTACTAAACGGTTACAACACATAGAAACGAACCCCCACACAGTCGCAACGTGTCGTATCATTTACGAAACTGATGCGACTTGTTACAACTTCAAAAATCTGCGACCAAAAATGGCTATATGGGATGGTTATAGATATTCACTATAGCGGCATGTGGAGTCGGTTTTTTCGTTTTTTACGATCATAAATTATTACCAACCTTAATACCTATCAGCTAGGCTATTCTGTAAGCTATCTCGGCAGCGAAATCCGCGGTGAGATTCAAATTTCTTACTACGAAATTCAATACTCACCGCAGATTCCGCTTTCGAGATAGCTTACAGAATAGCCCTCCATCCAGGTCGCCGCAACGCTGGTTGGGATAGTAAATGTACGTTTATTTTTAAGTTAGGTACCTATTTAGAGATGTTCAGTAACAGGGACTGATTGAACAACGAAACTGACATAATATTCAAGAAAACAATACCTAATAAGTAGGTACCTACCTAAATACTTATCCAATTTCACCAATTAACTGCAGCTATATCAATATAATAGCAATACTAGGTAAAGGCAATAAATAGTACGTCTATTCATGTAGGTACGTATTTATGTAGTGACGTTACGTTACTGAATAATTAATTTTTTAGTAGGCATGTTTTCTTCATTTCGCAGCTGGCCATAAAAGTACAAGACAATAGCGCCCGTTATCATTCGAGCGTTAATACGGTAATTTCAAGCATATTGACATCGCCTCCATAGCTCAGGGGTTAGAGCACTGGTCTTGTAAACCAGGGGTCGAGAGTTCAAATCTCTCTGGAGGCATCGGGAATAACTTTTTGAATTGTTTATTTGTTCCAGGGGTACATGCCATGTTCTGAAACTGTCGCCTAATCTGCGGGTTATGTGTAAACCCCCGAAGAAAGCCGCTGTTGTGGACCAGAGAACTTTACAGGTATTTTCTATTGTCGTATTTTATTTAACTTTTTGTATGATAATTTTTTTGTTCATTATTGATTATTATTATAAGTAGTAAAGCGAGCATTTTTTTGCAGCAGAGTTTTTGTATTTTTTTTTTATTGGGGCAGAATGAGTCACGTGGTCTTTTTGATAAGAGTTATCTATGAATATGAAGTACCTACTAGTTGTTGGTTATCTAAACTGTTGTAGAATTGTAGGTAATCCTTTAAATTCATTATGTATCATATAAACTCATAGCAAAATTACCTATTTTTATACGCCCTGCCAGCTTCTTTAGGCTAATTTAGTCGTAGTTTCATTATATATCCCTGCTTTCTCGCCCAGCTAGCGTTTACGTTTATCGATCTTAGGTTGTTAAATGGTTTATTTTATTATATAAGTATTTCTGTGGATATAAGTAAACAGCAGAAGCACAACGCTCGCTGATGGTGCGAGTGATAAGCAATGACGTCTACCTATTACAGATACAGCGGCATGCTAAATTCTGGACAGCCAGAATTTTGCATGACACTGCACTGCGCCTGTTACTTTGTGACATAAAGATTTTTAATCTCACATGCCCTGTCATTTACTGCACACTTTGCCATTTCAACCGAAAATCGTTCGTATTCCACTGCTGAATTAATTGGTAATGTGGTGGTACTAATCCCAGGCGGACTAGCAAAAGTCCCAACTCCTACCATTACAAAAAAAATGTGGCTATGGCTTCGGTCGTTGCTCTAACTAACCTAGAGAAGAGCCGAAGATCGGGCTCAGTAGCGTGTCTTCAGAGAGGCATATGTCCAGCAGTGGACTGATACCGGTTGATTAATATGATGAAACAATAAACAGGTTTTGTATTGTATTGTATGATTCAATACGATACGCCTGTAAGTGGAAGCTATATTTACATACAAGCTAAAGCCCATATTCGTATGCTCATTTTTGCTGTGCGATAGCAGTGCGTTAACCTTTGGTCTGTGTAAACAGTGCGAAATTTTGCAACCCTCGTCTGTGTGACGTTTATGAGAGTTGCCGCCATTAGCCGCATTTTTAACACGCAACTTTACATGATGATTTACTTGTGAAAACTTAGCGTAAGACGACTTTGATTGGTTATTTATTTAAAAAATATATTTGGTTATGCATTTCGAAGTAAAAAAACTGTAATTTATGCAGAGAAACATATTTTTACGTTGATAAACACGCAAACACTGCACTTGGACAAGCTTAGTTTCAAATCAATTTCATGCTTTCTATGATAGACTATTTTCTAATGTCAGAATATAACCATAAACTACAAAAATAGGGCTTTCTAACGATACATCATATTTCGGGTTATTTTATCGGATTATCTACAAAAAAATAAATATAAAGTCTCGATATTGGAATGAGAAGTTTTTTCGGGTTAGGATAGATGTGCATGTGTGTGTGCATTTTAAATATGTTCGTCTGTGTATGATACGGATCCTGGCTTGTTGTAGATTCAGTCAAATATCAGTAGCCTGTGTATGTTACGGATCCTGACAGATACACAGGATGATTTACTTTTATTCAGAGGTGTAATAAAAGTATCACTATTACTGACATTACAATAAAAACACATTTGTATATGTATTTTTATAAAACGAATACAAATATATACAACATATTTATTTCAGTAAATATATATTATGTATATATATAATAATATATATGTATGTATAGATATAATATACATACGCATATTATTACATATATATAGATAATAGATATACATATATTATATCATGAAACCAATAAAATAATAATTTAAAAAACCTACTAAGCACTAATTACAATTAAAATTATAATGGGACTACACTTGAGGTATCCCCTTTCCAACAAAAAAAAGGATCTTAATCGGTTCAAAGAAGTTATACTCAAATATACTAATTACCTTTAGATAATAATAGGATATGTCAAAATACCAATTTATAATTTTACATCGTGTCAGCAAAAGTAACATCCTCTATATCTCTGTCAGGATCCGTATCATACACAGCAGACTGCAAAATGGCAGTAACCATGTAAGTATACACTTCGCCATTTTGAACTTGCGCATGTGTGAGTGAGATTTTCAATTGAAACCGTTATTAGTTTTCGAAAATATACATTTAGATAAATATTTCGGAATTATTGTGTACCAATGAGTAGATTATTAGTAGTAGATATCCAGAATCTTCATAAAATTTCCAACAAAATATATAAATTACGAAATAATAAACACGCTAGGTATCATTACAAAACTATTGAACGAAAAAAACTAAAAGTTGGTCTAAAACTTATGGGTTACTTTGTGATTCAAATAATTTGAAAGTAAGACTTGGTTATATATAAAAATTGAACTTAGATGACTAAATAAACAATGAAAATCAATAAAATATAGCATTTACTTAGCAAATTCAACAAATAACCACTAAAAAATCACTTTTTCTAACCGCGCGACATTCACGTACTCGTAACGGTTGATGAGTGACTTTCGACAGCTCTTCCTCGTTAAACTATTTAGATAATTTATAAAAGTTTTTCTGTTCTATGGAAGGTCATTCATTCACTTTATTTATCATAGAGTTTTATACCTTATTAAATTAAATATACGGCTTAAAATCGTAAAATTAAACAAGTTTATAAATGATAAGGAACACACATATACGACTATGTATGTCAGGATCCTATACCAACACAGACCAAAGGTTAATAATTCTGAAATTCAAATGGGTTTGAAAATTTTCGTATGGAAGCTGGCATGTCCGTTTAAAACCTCCCCCGACTAATCTATGTTATAATCTGTTCATTAGGACCATTCCAATGAGCCCAAACTCGACATCGAGTTGGTGCAGAGTTGAATATACTACAGATTCCAGCTCCCTGATTCTCAATCATTCGAAAACCTACCTATTCGGATTCGGAAGCGTCATTTTGAATTTCGAATATATATTATTCCATGAACTATTTGGTCGTGGAAACCTTTCCGATTAATTTCACAATATTTCCTTTATTGATATATTTAAAAAAATCGGTCGGAGCATTGTGAATTGCCAAGACCCGAGTCGAAGCAGAGGCAGATTCCGAACCCGAATTTACTTTCGAATGATTGAGAATCAGAGGGCTGATGTCCCAGCATCAGGTCAATGCTACCATGTTGTTGCAATATCACTGAAGTTAGAAGATACCGAATTTAGAATTGACCACACCTATGAATGTTGGTCTTAAAGCATCATCAACTAGAAAAAAGCTCAGTCTTAATACGGACTTTTGTAAATCAAATTAGAAAATAAATTATTTTAATAAAAATTGCTCATTACAATTTTCTTTACAGATAATGAAATTAGACAAGTTATTGAGCTTGGTCCGCGACCCGCCTTACCAAACGGGTATAGTGGAGGAAAAGTTCGATGAAGACTAGAATGTAACTATCATATTATTATTATATTTATTTATTACTCGATAGTTGTAACACTATTCTAATAAAACTCATGTCGAATTTAACATTTGTTTATTTTGTGTTTAACTTTAAACGATAATATAAATATAATTTGTGGAAATTACTGTTTATAAATTGGTAGGTAGAGGAACCTCTTGTACCTTGGACATGTTTGTACTTAGAACCATAGTCTATTGCATTTGTAACGTCATAATGTATCAACACCAATGTGAAGTTAGTAACGATTCCTCGGCGCCGTGAGAGCGCTCTCAAATGGCGTAATTATATGTAGTTTTATATTCGAAAAGTAGCTTCTTCAGACTTTACTCGCCAACTTATTTAATATGAATTATTACGGCGGAACTGGACCTAAGTCTTTACTTATAGTAGTATCACCAGTATCACTAGTTCCTACAACAAGAAAAAAATGTTATTTTTATAGGAAAGATTTCGCTGGCTTATGCTAAAATTGAAGTTACATATTCGAAGTACTGCAGCTATTTCCGTCTTGTTTAAATTCAAGCGTTAGTTATTACAAATAATAAAAACTTGCGAGCAAAGGTACTAATATTTAAAGAAAGGTGTCTAATATTCCTAATATTTCCTTACAATATGTTACTTATATCACTAGCCTACGTATCATTTAGAATCTGGGCTACGTTACAAACAATATTATCGCAGCTTAGGCGATTACAATAAACTCTATAAATAAAACAATAACAACATATTTACTCTATTGGTTCCAACTACTTGAAAGATGCCGTCTTTATCACACATGTGAAATAAGAAAGTGACAAAACCTTTTGGGATATGTAACAGGTTTAAGTTTTTTTAGAATGGCACGATGATGCACCCCAATTATTATTTTTGCCCGCCGTAAATTAGATTTTTATGCATTGTTGTTTTGTCGTTTAAAAATGTATTTACAAAAACGCGCGTAAAGTTGATTTTCGAGTGTGTGATTTTAGCCCGGTAAAGTTGTTTTTTGTCCGGTGATGTGACTGGGTGGAAATACACCCAGAGTGCATCTACGGGTAAATCGCTGGGTAGTATACTAGTGCATCACGCGGAAACGATTTTAAAGATTCACTATATCTCGACTAAGAAATGCTTCATAAGTTAATTGGCTATTAGACATTTCAAATATCAATTTATTCTTAAAATACGACGACTAGAATTAAAACACTTTAATAACTTTGCTTAAAATCCTGAGTATAGTGAAACTAACGTGCGGTAAAGAAGTCACTAAATTTAACGCGGCTGCGTAAAGATATTGATAGGAAAGACCTTTTTATCTACGACATAAGCTTTACGTCCGAAACATGTTAATATCGCTAAAAGTCGTCGGATGTAAATGCTCACACATAAAATAACTTAATATTATTATGACTAGATATTTAAAGGTCTAGACAAGATATTTTCAAAATCGATCAAATTGACTAAAATGTTATAAATTAATTTACATATTTTTAATTTGGATCGTCGATTTGACAATCAAACATTATGTTTCTATAATCGATCGATCTGGATTTGTTATAACTGGAGATTGCATTTTGAAATTACTGCTATGAAGTTAAATATATCAAATTCAATCTATAGGTACTCCCTGACATCGGATTGATCGAATATAGAAACACGCTGTACAACTTATCTAAACCTACTAATTAAACTCTAGGTATCTATCTATTCTACATCACTATGGTCATCTCTTACTCTATGTAAAAGTTACAAGCAAAACCCGTGAACAAAATGATCACATAATATAGGTAGTCAAAAGTGCCTTATAATATCTAAATTAGGTCAAAATTGGTACCGATTCTAATGTAGGGCTAACTATATAAAATATAGCAGCGCTATAATAGTAATGTCTTTGTCTTGCCTATGAAGTAACAAGTAATATTTCTGTTGCCGATGGGATGCAATGCAACTAGGGAAGATCGCCGTCTGGATGAATTTGAAGAGTGGGGAGCGTGCTGCAGGGCATGGCCTTATCCCCGGGGGTAAGACAAAACTATTTCCCTGTTTTTCGCCACTGACAGGAGATCAACACAGCAATTTAAACGCTTGGTGAAGTTTAACCACGAGTTTTGATTTTGTTTCATATTAAAAAGTGAAAAAAAAAGAATTGATTAAAAGTCAGCGGGCGTTTATAATTGTCGAAAAGCTTTACTTATAATTTGCCTTCTCCACCAAACAAAACACGGATAGGTGGAAAGACAAAATAGTTCCCTTGCCATGCCGCGGATCGAGAAATCACCGTCAACCTGCAGGTAGCCCTGCAGGTTGACGGTGATTTCTCGATCCGCGGATTATAAAACAGTTTATTTACCTGGGACGATGAATCCCGGGTAGCTAAAATTGCCAATCGACAAGTATTAAATTCTAAGATGAGGTTGCAACCGAATGCTAATTATTCTACTACTTGAGATTGGCGATGGGTGGGCTCCTTCCTAACTTTGCAAGGCATAAAATACAACACAATGTATCTCGCCCGTACGAGTACAAAAAGGGAGATCGACCAAAAGACGGCGCCCAGGTGCGCTCGCGTCAATTATCAGAAACAATACTTTTACGAAAGGATTGCTGAAATTTTAATCAATTACAATTTTTGTAACGGATTTGTTGACGGACGTGACTTTTTCACAGCCGAAAGATACCGTAGACCCGCGTATTAAGTATAAGTTTCAACTTGATACCTCTATGCATTCCGGAGATAAAGGTGATCCAAAGTGATCCTAGAAGGGTTTCTATTTTCCTTTTAAGATACGGAACCCTAAAAGTAGTCAGCACGTGATTCAGCTCTGTCAAATTTAGCTTAGCGCTATATCAGAATCGGTGCCAAATTATAATTTATGACTAGATTTTACAGTTTTAAAGCTTATGAAATGCTGATTTGCGCTAAGTTATAATAACATCGTAATATATAAAGACTATACAAATTATTTATTGATTCGTGATATATAATAACAATTAATATATAAGTATATACATATATATATATATATATATATATATTTATATATATATACATATAGGCTAGCGTTTGACCACTATCTCACCTGTTGGTAAGTGATGATGCAATTGAGGATGGTAGCACGCTGAGCCTAGAATGGGAACTGGCTCTCAAAGATAGCTGCCGGAACACATTAGATGTTTTGGCGTCAGATTTTCTAACTTCAGGGCCAGGCGGACACTAGAAAGTGTCCTACCACCATGCAAACAATATTTTTGCTTAGATTTAAAATCTTCTTACAAAATAAAATTGAGAAAGGACCCCTTTCCGGTGTGCTTTTTCTGGGCTGACAGTCATAGTAGTCATTCCATCGAACAAAAGAATCACGCAAAAGTGTAATATTTTTTCTGTTAATTTAGTGCGCTTACTGACAATTAAAAGTGCTTTCGACATATAGGTTGAATTTTTGAGATGGAACCGTATTTATCTGTTATAGCTAAAATAACTTAATACTTTTATGAGATTAATTACTGAGATTTCTATAATCCAGCACTCTTACTTCAGATGGCCTCAGTTTATTATTTTTCTCCTAATCTAAAATATAGGATAAACAAAAAAGATGTGGTATTAATGGAGCAATTTCTTATTGCATGCATTTTTCAAAATTACAATTAAACTTTTCCCACTAGGCCTAGCGTGTTCACCATCTTCGACCACATCATCGCTTACCACCACCGCGAGATAGTGGTCAAACGCTAGCCTATAAGATAAAAAAAAATCAATGCAAGCCAAAGTGTGGCAAAAACTTATTAGACGTAGCAGAATGTTTTCCTGTAGAACGAATAAGGTCAACGACCTGCCTTTACGATCCTATCTCAAAAAATCGAGCCTGCAGATCTTCCTGTTTTAATCGGTTAAAATATTCCATAATATCCGTCTTCCAAACCTTTTTCTTCAAGTATTACGGATAGAGTAGTTTAGGTCCGATCTTGTCCGATCTTTCGACGGCGAACGCGCCAAGTTTGAGATCGAGGAAAGCGCGAGCATCGTTAGGTGCCGGTGCTTGTCTACCGGCAAACTGGATCTAGACAAAATAAACTATTGTTTTAAAATTATCCTTATTTTACCATTTTTAGGGTTCTGTAGTCCTGATAAGGAACCCTAATAGTTTCGTCATGTCCGTCTGTCTGTCTGTTCGAGGTTTTGCTAAGAGACCTATAGTACTAGAAAGGAATAGGTCTTTTGAATTAGTCTTTTTAAAATTTAGAAAATATTATCTTTGAAGTGCAAATTCCCACTAATTAACTAAATCGGTTCAACGGTTTGACCGTGAAGAGGTTACCAACAAACTTACAAACTCCCTTTCGCATTTATTATATTGGTGTTAATTACTCTAGTCAACATCTATTTATTCCAGAAACAAGGAACAGGTAGTTTCAGCCGATAAATGAACCTATTATAGCTATGTTAACATGTATTTTATTTATTCCAGAAACTAGGAACAGGTAGTTTCAGCTGATAAATGAACCTATTATAGCTATGTTAACATGTATTTTGATGTAAGTAACGTTCAAATGACTCTCTCTGATGCTGCAGTCAGCGGGCCACTTGGTGCCGTTCTAAGCGGTGAACGGTAGGATCAGGACATAGGCGCGGTTTCTTCACACGCCACGCGGTGCGCACGATACAAACTTACCTGTGCTAGAGCCTACTAACCTTAACCTAACAACTCTAACTTAGAGAATGTAAGTGGCGTTCAGAGAACTCCTTTTGATGCGTCAGCACCTAGTCAGTAAGCCACACGGTGACGTTCTTAGCGGAGAACGGTAGGATCAGGATGTAAACGCGCGGATATTCATACGCCACGCGGTAGTAATGACCCTGATACAAACTTACCTGTGCTAATGGATGTAAGTGACGTTCAGAGAACTCTCTCTGATGCGATAGCACCCAGTCGGCGGGCCACATGGTGCCATTTTTAGCGGTGAACGGTAGGATCAGGACGTAGGCGCGGTTCGTTGCTGAATACGCCACGCGGTAGTAATGACCCTGACACGAAAAAATACTAATTGAGATTATAACACCTAAATTAACATGTATTAAAAGTATTTAATTTAATCCCGGCGTTTCTACTTTACCATCGCATCTCTCGCCGTAGACAACACGCTCATCCAATTATTATCGAGACTTGAACTTCGCACACATCTCGATTCAAGCGGTCAATTTCTTCCTTATACATACATACATACAATCACGCCTTTCTCCCGTTGGGGTAGGCAGAGACTACTTCTTTCCACATGCTACGATTCTGACATATCTTCTTCGCTTCTTCCACTATCATGAGCGCCTTCATACTCGTACATGCTCGCCAGTTATAGGTACTTTTGACTTGGCTTTTCATTAAAACGTGTCCGATCTGGTCGTGATACGTTCGCCTAGGTCGGCCTCTACCAACTGGCCCGTTCACACTCGTCTCATAAATCTGATTCGTCAATATTTCTTCATCCATCCTCTCTAGATGTTCAAACTATCTAAGCATCCTTTTCTCTATATTTGTCACTACATCTTCTACGTGTGGTAGAAGATGTAGTGACAAAGATAGAGAAAGGGACACAACATTCCCTTATCACGCTGTTCTCCAACTTATTCCATCAGAGTCACTCCAATCATACTTCTCAAACTTCTCATTTCTACAGCATTAATTATACTTTCATGCTTTTCTGCCATACCCAGCATTCACTACCATACATTCTTCCTTATACTTTACCTTAATATTACTTAAACTTGTAAAATGCAGAATGACCTCCCGTATGCTGTTTTTCCGCAGAGCTATAGCTCTGCGGAAAAACAGCATATATAACATGAAGAATATAAGATGAACCCTTTTGAAGGACTTCATGTTATATATAACATGAAGTCCTTCAAAAGGGGCGCTAAAAGAATCTTGACAGGTCAGCAACGTATGAGTGACTGTCCCTAGTGTAAGTTCATAGGCGATGTTGACTATTTCCAATAAGGTGGGCCTTTATTTGCTACCTATTATTCAAGTCAGAAGTTCAGATCGGTGCCAGAAGTTCTTGGTAATACCTTAGTAGCACGTTCCCATACGAAGCCGTCAGTGTCAGCTCCACCCCGCGTCAGCCACGCCACGCGCGACACGTCGCCTGCGTGGATACCTATCTCAGCATATTCAGCCCAGGGAAGCAGGTCGTTTCTGCAATTATACAACCTTACTAGAGGCGTCTAGCTACCCTATGGCATTAATACTATACAATACAATACCATATCAAATGCATCATAATTATCAGCCGGTATCAGTCCACTGCTGGACGTAAGCCTCCCCCAAGACACGCCACTGAGCCCGATCTTCGGCTCTTAGATCATTTTTAACTATTTTGTTTGATTATTTCAAATTGACTAATGTAATCGAATAGTGTAGCATTTTTTTATGAACTAAGGTCTTTTATGTAGCGGCCTAGGGGGTCTTCAAGTTGCGAGTGAATAGGTATTTTCTAGGGTTCCCTACTGTTTCATACTTTAGACTGATGTTGTTGCTTCTAATTATATTTAAGCATACATTAACTTGGTAAAAAGCTATTAAGCACTTTTGTCTTGACATAATTACTTACTGTTAGCATACCCATTTGTAGCATAATATTCTAAAGAATACATGTCTAAAGAATACACGCCTGTAGAATGTACAACAGTGTGCTATGCAGTAATGGGAAGATCTAGATTTCTAGAACATATATCTAGCAGCCAGAACATAAATCTAGCTGCTATAACATATATCATACCGCAGAACACTTCCTAGCAATAAATTAGTTTCAAGTCAGCACCTCGCTTCCGCCTGCGACAATTCTCGCATGTCGCAACACGAGTGTTGTAACTCGACGCGTGTCGCGGTGACAACACGGCGGTGTGTTGCGTTGCACTAGGATGTACGACGGACTGCCTTGAACTGAAGCTTACAACATATATCTAGTAGCTGGAGAATATTACTGCAAAAAAGCTCTCAACAGTGAAGTATTTTAAAGCCAGCATCTCGCGTCTGCGACAATGCTCGCATGTCGCAACACGAGTGTTGTAACGCGACGCAGGTTGCGGGGACAACATGGCGTTGTGTTGATTTGCGCTAAGATGTTCGACGGACTGCCTTGAACTAAAGCTTAAACATATATCTAGTAGCTGGAACATATATCTTACTGCAAAACAGCTAACAGTGAAGTGGTTTCAAGCCAGCACCTCGCGCCTGCCTACGACAATGCTTGCAACACGTGAGTTGTAACGCGACGCATGTTGCGGCGACAACACGGCGGTGTGTTGCGTTGTACTAGGATGTACGACGGACTGCCTTGAACTAAAGCTTAAACATATATCTAGTAGCTGAAACATATATCTTACTGCAAAACAGCTAACAGTGAAGTGGTTTCAAGCCAGCACCTCGCGCCTGCCTGCGACAATGCTCGCAACACGTGAGTAGTAACGCGACGCATGTTGCGGCGACAACACGGCGGTGTGTTGCGTTGTACTAGGATGTACGACGGACTGCCTTGAACTAAAGCTTAAACATATATCTAGTAGCTGGAACATATATCTTACTGCAAAACAGCTCCTAACAGTGAAGTAGTTTCAAGCCAGCACCTCGCGCCTGCCTGCGACAATGCTCGCAACACGTGAGTAGCAACGCGACGCATGTTGCGGCGACAACACGGCGGTGTGTTGCGACCCGCTAAGATGTACGATGGAGTGCCTTGGACTGAAGGAAAGCAGCGCTGAAAATTGACAAGATAAATTTAAGGTTATGAATTCTATGGAAGCCACAAGATAAGATGCCTCATGAACATCTCACATAGGTATAACAGAGAGAAAAAAAACATAGATTTAGCGTAACAAAGCGATACCTACTCATACATATTTGTACAATCTGTGGAACAACTGCTTCTATTTTCTTCACACAATCATCGCATATATCATACCTAAATCTTTTCCCGAGTAAAATATTATGCTATTGTATATCCTGATACAAGTGTGAAATCAATTCAAATAATCACTAGAATAATGTATTTGGATACCTGTGTCTCTCTCTTGCACCCGAACCACTGTACTCTTCCATCCTCTCGAACCATGGCCTTCACTCCAAGCTGTTTGTACAGTGCTACTCTATAATCTCTGGTGCGTCGAGAAGCCTTCTGCTTAGCCACAGGGCTCTTCAACACTGCTCTGCCTGGACCTAGCTTGCTATCTAATATTTGTATCTGAAAATTAATAAAGATAGTAGATAGAAATTTTTATGTGCGATAAGAGCTTAATTGCAATTAAAATTTGTTATTTTTAGTTTCACTATTTATGGCTTCATTATTATGACAGGCTAGCATTTCACCACAATCTCACCTGGTGGTAAGCGATGACGATGATCATGCTAGCGTGAACACCATCTTCAACCACATCATTTGCGCTTGAGGGTCAGAGCATTCTAGGCATAGGCCAAGAATTTACTGGCTCTCAAGGGCCGTGTGCTGCCAGAACACTGTAAGGTTATAGTGGCAGATTTTCTGCTCGATGGTGATCAGCTACTTTTTGGTAGCATGTCAGGCGGTACATCAATATAATGCTCCTATCACTTGTGGACAAACCCATTAATGCAGATAGAAAAATCCATCGGTGTACAGCTAGGATTTGAACTGGCAATCTCCCGATTAGTAGGAAATCTCTACACCAACGGGTCAGTATTACTCGCCCTGGTTTAGACATGAGCGCCGCGCCGGCGCGCCGCCGCCGTGCATAACCGGCGCGCCGCCGCCGCCTCCAATTTTGCGCGGCGTGAGATTCTTATTATTACCTAGCGCAGAGACGTGCGAGCAGGACATTTGCAGTTGCAAATACGCCAGTCTGCGACACGCGTCTGAATTGATAACACGATTACATAGATATCTAGTTTGGTTTAGTGTCTTTCTATTTAGAAAGTTATTTCCTTCACTACCCTTTCGCTGCCTTTGAAAACACAGATAACGTGGATCAGAAACTCGAGAGAAGAAGAAGGTACGAAGACGAACTTTCAGCAGAAACACTTTGACTTATGGAGGAGAGACAAATAAATCCACTGTCAGCTTTGTCAAATAACCAGGTGCACAATAAAACCAAGAAGTTGGTACCACGTAAACTCTGATTAATCCGGTAAGCCACCTCACAAAGCTGACAATGTCAACGGGGAACATCGGAAGTTGAAGACTTCAACAGCAAACTCTACGCATCGCATGCTTCAAGGCTCGTACCCGATACTGAGGATTGTAGAGCCACCTTAACCCGCCACTTCACAGAAGGCCTATCCGAAGTCAGCCGTGATGGCACATAAACAGCTCAAAAATAGAAAAGCTTCAGGTAAGGACGGAATCACAACCGAGCTTCTAAAAGCCGGAAGAGCCCCGCTGTAAGCCAGCAGCAACAGCTCCTCCATTCTGTTCTCTTCACTGGGAGAACTCCACAAGCATGGAACAAGAGCATGGTAGTTTTGTTTTTCCAAAAAGGAGATAAAGCCCTATTGAAAAACTACCACCTGATTTCGCTTCTGAACCATGTCTTCAAGCTGTTTTCAGGGTCATCACAAACCGTCTTACGCGAAGACTCGACGAGTTTCAACCTCTGGAACAGGCCGGGTTTTGAAGTGGTTATGGCACCATAGACCACATCCTCTCGTTGCGGTAGATTGTACAGAAGACCGAAGAGTACAATTGCCACCTGTGCTTAGCATTTGTGGACTATGAGAAGGCCTCAATTGAAACCTTGTCGGTTCTGGAGTCCTTGCAGCGTTGCCAAGTCGACTGGCAATATGATGAGCTGTCTGTATAATGCCGCAACGATAAGTGCACAAGTACAGAACCAGCATACTAAACATATCCACGTGCGTCGAGGAGTAAGACAGGGCGACGGCGCCCTGTCTACTCCTATATATCCCCGAAACTGTTCACTAACGCCTTAGAGGATATGTTGAAGATGCTGGACTGGAAAGATTGCGGTATCCACATTAACGGCAAGTATATCTCACACTTACATCATCGTTATGGCAGAGACGCTGTAGGATCTACAACAAATGCTGAATGGCGTAGCTGATTCTTCTCATCGCATCGGTCTCTGGATGAATAAGGATAAAACCAAAAGCCATGAACAACGAGCATGTTGTTCCGGAACCAATTGCCGTAGATGGAATCCCACTCGAAGTTGTCACGCAGTATAATTACCTAGGGCAGACGCTCCAACTAGGCAAGAACAACTGCGAGAAGGAATTCTAGTGAAGAATACAGCTGAGCTAGGCTTTTGGAAACTCTGTCGCGTCTTCTCGTTACCTATACCGCAGTCTAAAGACAAAAGTCTTGAATCAACGTCGTACCTGTGATGACATACAGAGCCCAGACGGACACTCAAGGGCGGATCCAGCTTTGGCGCCAGGAGGAGGTCACATAGACGGGGGGGTAAAATTCAAATTTTCATTCGTTCCCAAACGTTTGCCATCATACAAGTTATTATATTAAATTAATTAAATATTGAAGGTATGTAATAAATAAAATCATTATGTTCAATTAGTGGCCCTCCTAAGTCCTGAAACCAGCTCAGTTCATGACCCCCATGACCCCCCCCCCCCCCCCCCCGGATCTGCCGTTGCGGACACTCACAGCCTTCAAGGTTCAACTGGTATACTAATGTTATGTCTGTATGTGTAATAGAACTATGCTCGGTGTATCTCTGTGGGATCGAGTTCATAACGAAGTAATTCGCCAAAGAACTTAAGTGATCTACATAGCTCAACGGATAAGCTAACTGAAGTGGCAGTGGGTTGGTCATATTTGTCGCAGGACTGATAACCGTTGGGGTATATTGTCCTAGACCGCAAATTGGCAAACGTAGTGCAGGACGTCCTGTGACTAGTTGGAATGACGATATACGCAAACTGGTGAGCAGTGACTGGAAAAGAACAGCTGAAGATCGGGCTCAGTGGCTAGGAGAGGCCCAGAAACCGGCTGATCATGATGATGATGACTGGAACAGTAACAAAAATGGGTTTTCATATCTTTCAGCCCTTGCTTAAGGTGTGCTATGTGTTAGAGAGTATTTTCAGTAGCCAGGATAAACATTTCGGTGAAAAGGCCTCGTTTAACTCCAGTAAAATTATCTTCATTCACGAACGATGACGACATACAAATTTTAGCATGATAATTGATACCTGTTTTCGTGTATAAATTGTATACGAACTTAGAGATATTAATATTTTATCGATGTGTCATTCAATTTTAAACAAATTTATATATTTTTTTAATATAATTTTAAAAAAAAATTTAAATATAATTTAATAAAAAATTAGGTATTCATGAACTTTATAACCTTCATACATACCTAGTTTTTGTATTTTATATCGTTAAACTTACCCTAAAAAGTTTGTACATTATCACCTACTGAAGTTTTGCATGAATTGAGTATGGTTTAAGAGTAAATAGTAATTTTTTTATGTATGTAAACGTATTTCATACATATTTTTTAAAAATCTAAGAGGCCACGCCGCCGCGGAACGAAAAACAGCAGCGCGCCTCCGCCGACATATTTTTACGTGGCGCACATGTCTACCCTGGTTATGTCACACCATAAATAAATAAACAGTATCTATTAACCATTTCCTAGTTATTATTACCTTTACACCCTTTGCTGCAGTTTGCAGGTATAATGACTCCGGAAAAGGAAATGCAAATGGCTGTGGCAATTTGCGCAGCAGTGCAGTCCTGACAAGCAGTGCATGCTGCCCGTGAATAGCATCACAAATTTTACCAGAAGCATCCTTGTTGTACTGCAGTGTCCACTCTGCATAGTTCCATTTCACTTGCTGACAAATTAGTCGAGCATTCCCAACAGCTATAGCTATAGCATGCGATGGATTAGCAGTAGCTGCGCTCATTGCCTGCTGAAGAGTGCGGCGAAGAACTCGAGTAGAGTCGGGCACAAACAAAACAAACTCCGTATATAAATGCGTCATTGGGTCGAAGTCCTGCGGCGCCGCGTTCAGTCGCAGCTCGAGCGATATAACCTTCACGTTTCGTAGAGTTTCATTGGTGGCGGAGAACGGGAACGGTGGGTACGGCGGACTCTCGCACACCACGACCATAGGCATGTTCGGGTATGCCGACACAAACGACTGAACGCTGTCCGCGACATCGTTCTCGAAATCCTCGAACTGACGAAACACGACAGTCACTAACTTCGAGAGATGTCGAGGAGTCTTTACCGGCTGCGGACTCGTGTGAATCGGTGTGCTCACAAAATTATCGTATATACGAAACTGCGGGAATAAGTAACCGCTTATTGAAATTATTGCTATCAGAGCTAAAATTACATAAAATTTTAACTTCAGACGACCGCGACAGAGACGATGGAGCATTATTTTCACTCATAAAGTTATTCATTTCAGTCAATAAAAACACATAAATTATATATTTTCCCGAAAATATTTTCAAGAATCAATTTCCTTCCAATTTCAATCGCTTCGAAAATTCGAAATCGCTCGATTTGCTTTTCGATTGATTTGACAGTGGCACTAACGTTTAGTCAAAATTTAATCCTCTCAAATCTCAATGATTGTGACAACAAATCTAATATTGACAGTTGTAAGCAAATACCTACTACACAAGCCATTTTTATTGTGACAGTTTCCTGTGTACACAACAGCTTTCAGTTTGAACTTTCAGCCTAATTTCATTCGAGGTCAGCCCAGGCCCACTCGATTCTGAAAGATGCAGTGATACAGCATGTAGTCTGTAAGTACAGAAAGCATTTCACTTATCGTAAGCTTACAAAGAAATGGGAGCAGAGGAAACGGGGTCGGCGTACACCGAAAGGGGTGTACGTAACGGGACACTTACTTTTTTTACATGGGGAAACCCGCACAGGTACCACTTCATCGCGGGGGCAATGAAATGATTATGTCGGGCTCCAACTGACTAAAACCCCATGGTGTTCCTACGTGAAACCTAGTGCCGGGGCTACGGGAATGCTTGCGCACTCGTCCGTGGCCAGGGCCGGATTATCCATTAGGCGGATTAGGCAACTGCCTAGGGGCCCACGGGGGCCAAGTCCATGCGGGCCACGCACCAAGAAAAAAAGTTTCATTCCCCATTATTTACATCCGGTGACCTTGCTATAATGATTTAATTTACTGCAAAAAGCGCCATCTAACGGTGTTTGGTTGCATGTGGAAGTATTCTATTTTTTACCTATACCTATATGTATCTCATTAGGGTGAATTTGGTCGAAGTCAAGACTCATCATTTTAATTGAAGAGTATGTGTACCAATTTTCGAGTCAATCGAGCGACCCAGAGAATAAAAAGATTTACTGAAAATTCAACATCTCATTCACCCTCTTATGGGTGGAATTTTGAAAAAGCTTTACTTAGTGGATACCTACACTTTACATAGAACACTCCCTCCAAATTTCATTTTCCAGAATCAGTGGTTCAGATAGTGCATTGATATTTAGTCAGACAAACGCGTAAGGGATGATTTTGGAAAAACTGTGATACATGTGTCTCATAATTATTTTAATTAAAGAGTATTTAACCAAATCTTAAGTCCACCGAACCAAAGAATAAAAACTTTCACTAAAATTTCAACCTTCCATTTCACCCTTTTAGGAGTGAAATTATGAAAAACCCTTTCTTAGTGGATAGCAGCAAATTAGAAAGAACACACTTAATGTTATGTCTCTAGAACCAGTGGTTTAGGTAGTGCATTGATATATTAGTCAGATAAACGCACGTGTAAGGGATGATTTTGGAAAAACTGTGATGCATGTGTCTCATACTTTTAATTAATAAGTATGTGTACACATTTTTGAGACAATCGATTTAGAGAATAAAAAAATTCACAGAAAATGTAACCTTCGATCACACACTTTTAGGGGTGTAATTTCGAACAACCCTTTCATAGTGGATACCTGTACTTCACAAAGTACACACTTCAACTACACTACCTCTCAATATCTTGTCTCTAGGACCAGTGTATTAAGCAGTGATAAATCAGACAGTCATTCAGTCAGTCAGTCAGGCAAACGCTTCAAGGATGCTTCTGAAAAAACTGTGATACACATAACTCATAATTTTAATTCAAGATAATATATACCAATTTTTGACATAATTAACCCAGAGAATAAAAAAAAGTTTCATAGATTGTTCAACCCTCCATTACACCCTTTTAGGGGGAGAATTACGAAAAATGTTTCTTAATAGATACTTGCACTTCACAAAGAAGACACTCTCCAAATATCATGTCTCTAGGACCTGCGGTTCAGGCAGTCTTGATTATATCAGGCAGTTATTCAGTCAGTCAGACAAACGCTTGGAGGATGATTCTGAAAAAACTGTGATACACATAACTCATAATTTTAATTCAAGAGAATGTGTACCAATATTCGAGACACTCAACCCAGAGAATAAAAATGTTCATTGAAAGGTCAACCCTCCATTTTACCCTCTTAGATCCAGGAATTTCGAAAAATCCTACCTACATTTAACATTCAACCTCGATGTCATTTTTGAAGGCCTATCTATAAACACCTCGCACCTAGCCTCGCACGTATTGGTTTGATGATTTTACTTTTGTTTAAAAATCGAATAGTGGTACACAGAATACATATACCCACCAAGTTTCAACTATGTTGTCCCAATAGTTTCGAAATAATGTGGCGATGATAATTATACAGTCGGACAGACAGACAGATATGACGAATCTATAAGGGTTTCGTTTTTTGCCATTCGGCTACGGAACCCTAAAAAGTAAGAAAAGGGTAAAGGTAGGGGGCCCCGAGAATTGCATTTCCTAGGGGCCCCGACAGGGTTAATCCGGCCCTGTCCGTGGCTTCAACGGTATCAGTCCCTCTAGGAGTCTAAAGCCGGCGCCAGACATAGCTCAAACATTTGGGCACTTATTTGAACACACATTTGAGCACATGTGAAGCACGGGTATTTGAGTATTTGTTCAAAGTTTGCTCAAAGTTAGAATAAAGTTTGGCACTTTGCCATTTGGTGTCGGTTTTTCGAGCGCACATCAAAGCGTTCAAAGTTCGAAACTGCAAAAAGTGTTGTTTGCAAAGTATGTGTGGCAGGTACCGCAAATAAGTGCTCAAATATGTGACAATGTATGTGACAAAGTCTTTGTCAAACATTTGTTTGTGTCTGGCGCCGGCTTAAGGGCCCCAAACGGGACCCTAATCTAACCTAGGTTAGCTAACCTAAGCTAGGTTAAATTACCAACTGTCACAATTATATTTACAGAGTAAATAATAACACGGCAAATTGAGAATGAGTATATAGTATTTATTAGGTCGTAGGTAATATTGCCTAGGTCATAGGTCGCGCACTGTTAGGTTCCAGGGTACCACACTCTCCTCGGTCTTGCAGTCCTCTAGGTGTTCCAGGTGCTTCGTCCTTCCGATATCAACAGTTGAGGTGGCTCTGGCTCTCAGTATCTCAGTATCTTCAGGTTCAAATAATAAGTCCAGAGGGTGTTCCTGGAATTGTACCGAACACAGTGGTTACGACCTTTAACTAGCAGGTTTTAAGAAAGACCTAAGGGTTATGAGGCACTCCAGATCTACAAATAGCTAGCACAAGGGAAAGAAATGGCCAAGGTGGCAGTTCCAAATTTCAGCAACGGCTAGGCGGCTATTTACAGTTATGAATTTAAACTATTAATTATTTAACTACATTTATATCTACTAAAAGTACTTTATAAAGATTACCAATTAACATTATAGCTACGGCGAGTTAATTAATTGCAGTAATAAGTAAATGACTAAATACAAAAATAAGGGGTAGTGAGGTTGCAACGGTTATTTCAAACTCGACGGCAAGTTGACTCAATAAAACCACTAAAATACATTCACAAGCTTAAAATACGGCATATAACTTATTTGCACAACTCACCCAGTACGGGAACACGGAGAAATACTTATAAACTTAATTAAGTAAGATTTAGTTTTAATAAATTTAAGATCGCATTCAATGAGACTCTGCGATCGCGGCGCAAAGTGACGTGCACTCGCCTCCACAGCGATTGAGGAATGGCGGCTATGCAGGCCGCAGGCGGCGGCGGCCGGTTTCTCCACCGCGCCCGAACGATAAGACAGCGTCATCCATTACTATATAAAATAATCGTACTGTCCTGCAGTTCATTTATTAATTATTATTAAGTATTTATTTGTTTTAGGCTAACCTATAAGTACGAGCGTTTGCAACGCTACGTTCCACAACCAACATAATACGACCACAAATTAATTAGTTTTAAAATCGAGGTGATTGGCCTTTGATCCCGATGTCAAATACATATGACTTCACGGACATCAGGGCTAAATTAGGTTAGGTTGAACTGTGACAACACCACGTGTGAGCCGAGTGAGCGAAGCGAGCGTACCGCGGCAGTGGCCGGCGAAGCGCTAAAAAGTATGTAACGCAAACCACTAGGATAGGTTGGTGTTAAAATGTATCTAAATATTTTTTTCCACAGTATCCCGTTAGGCACACACACAGTGACTCGTACTCTGGTACGGAAGAGTAAACAACCAGGGGTTAGGCGTAGAATTTTACATCGCCACACGCGATGAAAATAAGGCAAGGATAATAAGTTAAGTTTATAACATAACTAGCAGCCCGCCCCGGCTTCGCACGGGTAGAACATATATGCCTACAAAATTTGCATCAGTTTGTTGCATCGAATATAAAATATTAACATATTTAACAATCACCGTCATATGTCAACCAATTTACACAAAACCTTAACGAATTATGCACCTAAGACCTAAACCTTCCTCATAAACACTCTGGCTATTGGTGAAAACTGCATGATAATCCGTTCAGAAGCTATTGAGATTATTGCGAACAGACAGACAGACGCAGTGATGGACATTGTTTTATTAACCGACTTCAAAAAAAGGAGGAGATTTCTCAATTCGACCGTATATATTTTTTTTTTTTTTTTTTTTTTTTTTTTATGTTTGTTCGCGGATAACTTCGTCGTTTATGAACCGATTTCGATTATTCTTTTTTGTTCGAAAGGAGATATCCCAAGTGTAGTACCATGGTAATTTTATCGAGGTATGATAAGTATCTCCAGAGATATTGAGATAAACATCTCAAAATTGGTACTGAAAATGAATAGCGCTGCATTGAAGTCGGTTGTTTTTTAGTTTTTAAACGATATTATAATAATTACGTAGTGGTATTGGACGGCCCTTTGGCGTAAAGGACAGTTACCCTGATTCTGACCCGAGGGTCGTTGGTTCTAATCCTAGCTATATACCAATGAAAGTTTTATGTGCATTCATGAATCATGGGTTTTCGTGGGATCATTAATTCTACCAATAATTAAGATAGTTTAAAAACTAAAACAACTGACTTCAATGCCCCGCGAGTCAATTTCAGTAGCAAGTTTGAGATGTTTATCGTCATATCTCTGAAGATACTTATCACATCTCAATGAAATTACAATGGGACCACCTCGGCAACGTACCCTACCGATTACATAAATAATCATTCGAATCGGTTCACACTTGACGGAGTAATCGCGTAACATACACACAAAAAAAAAAGAAAGAAAAAATATATATTTACGGTCAAATTGAGAAAGCTCCTCCTTTTTTAAGTCGGTTAATAAAAAACATACAGACGAATTGAAAACTTCCTTCGTTTTGGAAGTCGGTTGAAAAGTAGCTTACCACCAAGGAGAACATCTGCCGCCGTAACCTTACGGCGTTCCCCGACGCAAAAAGTAGAGGTATTATACGTTTAACGTGTGTATCTGTGTGTTTGTCTGTAGCATTTTAGCCCCCAACCGGATGAACCGATTTTGATTTTACTATTGATAGTTTTTTTTTTATTGATGTTTTCATCGAAATTGTTCTTAGCTTTGATTCATGAAAATTCGTTCCATCGTTATAAAACTACGAGCTTTAATCAACTTTAATAGGTCTGATCAATTCGAAAATCTTCTTCCTCAACGATATTGTAAGAACATGGAAGCATTGACCTGATGCTGGGACAGCTGCTGGACTCTACAGAATACTCAAACCCTCACCAACTTACAGCTCAGATTTTAAATGTCGTGTTTAGAGTCATTGGAATGCTTTTAATGAAAAGATTATACATAGATCAGTCGGGGTGGTTTAAAATATTATACTATATATATATAGATCATTATTATTTTATACAATAGATCATATTATTATACTATATTGACTTCAAATTGATTGCGATCGGTGGGGATCTACAGAAAAGCTGAGCCTATAATAATATTTACGTAGTAACTATGACCTAATCTGTGGTTTCACTGCAAATATTTAATTAATTTTGCGATGCGTGTATGTGATATCTTCTAGAGATTTCATTTGAATTATATACTGTAAAGGACAATTTTAATCTATAATATGTGGCCAAGCTAATTAACGTAATTATTTGGATAAGAATTAATACTATATACTTGAAAATAGCCCTGGAAGTTATGTAATATTTTTTAACAAAAATTTAAGATTAAAATGTGAGTCAACCTTAAGAGATAGACATATGCTGTTGCGGACATTTTTGTAGGTCTTATTAAGTTGTACAACTCTTCCACAGAAAATATTCTTCCATCTGTTTTCAATTGAGCAGCGTTCGTAAGAAACGTGTTTTTTCGACCGTTTTTTTGTCGACTTAGGTTGCAAATTAGGTCTTCACGAATGTACCTTTGATTTAAACGGGATAATATATACCCTATTTTCATTTCGAAAGTCCATTCTATATATTCATGAAAGAATTTTTTAAATCGGTCCAGTAGTTTTTGAGCCAAATCATTACAAACATACAAAAATACAAATGTTCTCACTTTATAATATTAGTATAGATAGTATAGATTAGTATAGACAGTATAGATAACATTCGTTTTAACTTTTAATATATGGATGATGATGTACCATATGCATATTGTTCTATTTATGCCCTAGGGTAAGAATTACTTCTTTATATATTGTTCCATACTAGGAACAATCTTTGTAGCTGTTTCTTGCTAGAATGCAGTAAATTTTACTTAGATGTTATGCTATATAATCTTCTGGAACTTTCTGGAATTTTTTTCTCGTTTCATACTTTAATTATGTTATTATTTGCACAAATACGCATTAAAATTTCATTGGTGACGTTAACAACACAGCCAGACGCTTCGTACAAAATGGCCACGAGTTTAAAAAAAATAACGAACCGACCAATATGGTTCAAATCACGGCAAATAGGTTTCACTACCTGTATATATTAAAGAAAAATGAAAGTGTTACCACGACATACGGAAAGGGTGAAAAAATTTGATGTAGTTCATCAACAAATAAAAGACAAGATAAAATTGTCTCGTCTAAAAATAATATAAACGTATGACGCGGAATTTAAACATCAACGTCAGCGTCAATTTTAACTATCAATCAATGTCATTTGATTTATTGACAACAGACAGATTTACTAGTGCGGTGTTGCCGTGTTGCACAAAAGCAGCAAGCCAAGCTCTAATCTAATTTGGAAAAAATATTTTGAAAATTTTGTTTGATTATCCATTATTCATAACTTATTTCAACATCTATAAGTATGGATGAAAATAGAGACATCGAATTCGAACCATTAGAGCCATCTCTAAGAAATGTGATTGACCAAAAATCGTTGCGATGGATCTTCGTTGGAGGAAAAGGAGGTGTTGGCAAAACAACTTGCAGGTAATCTTTATGATGTGGTGATGATAAGCATTATTACAGGACAGTAACTGAATTCTAGCTAATATGAAATTTGTAGACTATATAAGAGTCCTATAAAATAGACAAAATTTCGTCTTTCCTTGGACCGAAAGATGGCCCCATTTTCTCGAAAGTACGTAATGTGCTATCAATTTCGTCACAATTTCCAAAATTGTATTTGCTTAGAATTGAGTTTATAAGTAAATGGATACCTAACTATTAATTGCTCCAGGATTATTCATATCATTATTGAACTAAAGAATTCTAAACATTTCTAGTAGTATGTAATTATGATCCAGTATTCAGATAGATTGCGCCTCGCGAACGTCGCTCCTCAAGTGTGTAGTCTGTTATAAACAACGAAGTACTTAGAAAGAATAATCTACTTACCCATGCATGACCATATGATAACCTTAGCAGCTAGCCTGTTCTTTCATATAGACAATAGCAGAAAAAAGATAGTTATAGTCGAGTTATACATTTTTGGCTTTGTGAGTATGAAAAATGTATGAGTACAAGTAATCTGATTAAAGTTGAGCATCAGTTATGCGATTTTTATTGATCCAGATGATACATACAACATGTAGCATCTCATCTAATGTGCCATAAAACATCTAATGTGTTCTGGCAGCTATCCTCCAGAACCAGTTCCAATTCTAGGCCTAGTGTGCTTACCATCTTTTGACCACATCATCACTTACCAAAAGGTGAGATAGTGGTCAAACGCTAGCCTATAAGACATAAAAGAATCTGGGGGTATAAGATACACTAGTAAAAACTATATCAGGGCTTTTATTCATACTGTGACACCTTTGGAGAATAGTCATATTTTTGCGACACCCTTCTCTGGAGCAAAAAAGTATACCTTTGTTGTATACCTATGTTTCCGCAGCAAAAATGTCATTCCCATACATTTTGAACTTGCGTTAGTGTGAAGAAAAGCCTGTTTCACACTAGTACAGTGTTGCTAATGGTAATAGAACCCTCAATGTTGCAGTGCTGATAGTACATTATTTGTCAGAAACTGAGCTCCAAAATTCAAGCAGTTTGTTGTATTGGAGCTTACCCAAGGTTAGTTCTTTCTCTGTTAAAAGTATTGATGGTGAGATTGACTAGAAAGGGTTTCTAACCCAGTCATATTGCTTCAGATTTTTGGGAAAATATCTTTCAAAATATTTATGCTTTCAAATGTTAATGCCACCAATACATAATTGGCTGAAATGCAATCCAGTAGTTTTGTATCATCATATTAACAATTTATCGGTAGGGTCCTACTGTTGTTGGATTGGTATAGAGCCTGGGCATGTTCCCCAGGAGGTGCGGGTTGGAGTCCCATCAGTACGGTGAAATTCTGGATTGTATATATGTACAAAAAAAAAGTATAGTAACACTTAAAGAAACATAATATATGGATTGATTTTAAATAGTAATTATGTTTAAATTTAGATGAAGTATTTTTAATACATTTTTATTTGAAAAAAACCATTCACATATAAAGTTATAAAGAAAAAAAATTGCCCTTGACATGTTTGTACAACTCCACACCATCCAAAGATAAAGATAGTAGGGATTGCTTTTCTATACTAATATTATAAAGAGAGAACATTTGTATTTTTGTATGTTTGTAATGATTGGGCTCAATAATTTGCAACCTCAGTCGACAAAAAAACGGTTGAAAAAACATGTTTCTTACGAACGCTGCTCAATTGAAAACAGGTGGCAGAATATTTTCTATCTTTTCTATCGGAAGAGTTGTACAACTTAATAAGACCTACAAAAAAGTCCCCGACAGCATATGTCTATCTCTGAAGGTTGATTCACAGTAACCATTTTAATCTTTAATTTTTTGTTAAAAAATATTACTTAACTTCCAGGGCTATTTTCAAGTATATAGTATTAATCCTTATCCAAATAATTACGTTAATTAGCTTGGCCATATATTATAGATTAAAATTGTCTTTTACAGTATATAATTCTTATGAAAACTCTAGAAGATATCACATACACGCATCGCAAAATTAATAAAATATTTGCAGTGAAACCACAGATTAGGTCATAGTTACTTCGAAAATATTATTATAAGCTCAGCTTTTCTGTAGATCCCCACCGATCGCAATCAATTTGAAGTCAATATAGTATAATAATATGATCTATTGTATAAAATAATAATGATCTATATATATAGTATAATATTTTAAACCACCCCGACTGATCTATGTATAATCTTTACATTAAAAGCATTCCAATGACTCTAAACACGACATTTAAAATCTGAGCTGTAAGTTGGTGAGGGTTTGAGTATTCTGTAGAGTCCAGCAGCTGTCCCAGCATCAGGTCAATGCTTCCATGTTCTTACAATATCGTTGAGGAAGAAGATTTTCGAATTGATCAAACCTATTAAAGTTGATTAAAGCTCGTAGTTTTATAACGATTGGACGAATTTTCATGAATCAAAGCTAAGAACAATCTCGATGAAGACATCAATAAAAAAAAAACTATCAATAATAAAATCAAAATTGGTTCATCCGGTTGGGTGCTAAGATGCTACAGACAGACACACAGATAGACACATTAAACGTATAATACCCCTACTTTAAATCAAAATCGGTTCATCCGGTTGGGTGCTAAGATGATACAGACAGATACACACGTTAAACGTATAATACCCCTACTTTTTGCGTCGGGGAACGCCGTAAGGTTATGGCGGCAGATGTTCTCCTTGGTGGTAAGCTACTTTTCAACCGACTTCCAAAAAGAAGGAAGTTCTCAATTCGTCTGTATGTTTCTTTTTTTGTGTGTGTATGTAACGCGATTACTCCGTCAATTGTGAACCGATTCGAATTATTATTTTTGTAATCGGTAGGGTACGTTTTCGAGGTGGTCCCATTGTAATTTCATTGAAATGTGATAAGTATCTTAAGGCGGCAGTAGCCTAACGGATAGGGTGTCGGACTGGCGATCGAGAGGTCGTGAGTTCGAATCCCACCCCACCCATTCCATTACTGACGTGAACCCACTCCAGACACAAGCATATTTAGCTTAGTTGGGGGGGTTAACAAGAATACTAGTAATGTGCAACCCACCCACATTGCGAGGAATCTTTAAAAAAAAAAAAAAATCTTCAGAGATAGACGATAAACGTCTCAAACTTGCTACTGAAATTGACTCGCGGGGCATTGAAGTCAGTTGTTTTAGTTTTTAAACTATCTTAATTATTGGTAGATTTAATGATACCACGAAAACCCATGATTCATGAATGCACATAAAACTTTCATTGGTAGGTACAGTAGAATCCGTTTATTATGACTCCGCCTATATTGACCAACCGGTTATTATGACGTAACTATACTACGAAGTTTGGTTTTCATATGAAATTCTTTATAAATAGTCGGATATAATGACTTCCCACTTCCCGTACAGTGACATGTCGCTTATTATGACCCATTTTTAATACAAAAATGTAAATTATGTCCGGTTATAATGACCGACATGATTCTGTACACCTTCGGTAATGTTCGTTGATTCCCGACGACGTTCGGCACGTGGCTCGTTTTTGTTTTGAACTATGTTTATGTATTAAACTACTTAAGTACATTCATATTTACATAAAAAAGGTTTTTCATTTCACAAAACGCTTTGTATGACGTCCGCTTATTATGACTTGTTTGTCAGTTCCATTCGATGTCATTATAAACGGACTCTACTGTATATAGCTAGGTTTAGAACCAACGACCCTCGGGTCAGAATCAGGGTAACTATCCTTTACGCCAAAGGGCCGTCCGATATCACTACGTAAGTATTATAAAACAATGTCCATCACTGCGTCTGTCTGTCTGTTCGCAATAATCTCAAAAGCATCTGAACGGATTATCATGCGGTTTTCACCAATAGCAGGCCTGTCGCACTCCGCGCTGTAGCTATGAAACTACAAGTATCTCCGCGCGCCCGCTCGAGTGCAAGTTCAGTCAGTAAAGTGTCACACGCGCTCTCGATCGGCCGCGCGCCTTACTTGTACCTACCTCAATATTATATTCCTTGCTTACGATATTAACATATAGTAACTGTAAAGAGTAACTATGTAAAAAGCAAATAATGTCACACATAAAATGGTAGGTAGGTATAAATCAGCTGAGTTTCATGTTTCAAGAGAATTCACGTTACGATCTTTAGGGAATTTCTATCGACATTACATCTTGCTTTGGTTCGTTAGTTCTAAGATAAATAAATAGGGTAGGTACCTACTAACGTTTACTTCGATTTTCCTTTTTTTCTTTCTTAATGAATTTGTCGTGTCATACGATGGTCAGATTTTTATAATCCGAGAGTTAATGTAATTAAAGTACTTATAGATCTCAGATCACTGAGATCTGATAAGTATCTCCAGAGATATGACGATAAACGTATCAAACTTGCTACTGTTTTTTTTTAAAGATTAGTCGCGGTATATGGAAGTCCGTGTTTTAGTTTTTAATCTACTTCACAAAAACGGAGGAGGTTCTCAATTCGACGGTTTTTTAAATGTTTGTGACCTCAGAACTCTATCAGATCTTAACCGATTTGAAATTGAAAATTCTTTTTTAGGGTTCCGTAGTCCTGATAAGGAACCCTTATATTTTCGTCACGTCCGTCCGTCTGTCTGTCTGTCCAAGGTTTTGCTAAGAGACCATTAGTACTAGAAAGCTGAAATTGTGTAAGTATATCAATAACACCGACAAAATGGTGAAATAAAATATTGGATTTTTTATTTATTTATAGATTTAACTATTACAAAATAAGTTTTCCTACAATTAATAAAATATATGATTATTTTTGATCGAAAAAGTGAGTCAGCTCCTAGACTATTATAATGTCACAAGTCAAACAACCTATGGTTCTAGGCAAGTGAGTACTCGTTTTTCGCGTTATTTAACTTACGCAATCTAAAACTTTACTCAATTTTAATTGAACGTCACGTATTTTAGTATAACTGTAGTACTTTTATCCTACCTCGACATTAAACATTAATGTAGCACTTATTATCAGTACTGTACTCATTACATTGTTCTACCTTAGAGTATTCTTCTTCCAATTAAAGGCTTCAACAAGTTTTCTCTTAACATCCAACCCTATAGGAGAGGCCGCGAGTTGACCGAGTTATTCAGACTCTCGCTGTGCGGACTTACGGTGCATTTTACTGTGCGCAACACGCGGTTCATAGTTACTATTAGTTGATACTGTGACGCAAATTCAAGGTCGCACCCGAGGCGTGAAGCGCATTTTGAACGTTACCAGCGTTGTAACTAGGTTTAATCTCGCATTTTTGCTCTCAGGGAGTGCAATTTCTGTTATAATTAAATTTAAATTAAAATTAAATTACTTGTACTATTCATTATTCTGTGCCAATAGCCAGTGTGTTTATGAGGAAGGTTTAGGTCTTAGGTGCATAATTCGTTAAGGTTTTGTGTAAATTGGTTGACATATGACGATGATTGTTAAATATGTTAATATTTTATATTCGATGCAACGAACTGATGCAAATTTTGTAGGCATATATGTTCTACCCGTGCGAAGCCGGGGCGGGCTGCTAGTAAGCAATAAAATCACCCATTGTACTGACGTTAGACTTTCATTACTATTGCTATCAAATGTATGGTGTACAATAAAATGTTATCATTCATACATTTAACTTACCAACTTTTATTTACAGCTGCAGCCTTGCAGTGCAGCTGTCCAAGGTGCGAGAGTCAGTACTGATTATTTCAACTGATCCAGCACACAATATATCTGATGCATTTGATCAGAAATTTTCTAAGGTAAGAGAGATCTGTAAGTTAATTTTATTGTCAACTATGATTGCCCTAATACAGTGGCTGATGTAAACTTCAGCTTGTTCACTAAGTGTCGCCGCACACGGGCCACGGGCCACAACCACAAAACCGCCACCGGCATATTTCCTATAGTTTTCATACATTTTATCATGTAGCGTGTGGCGGCCGCCGGCGTCAACCGTGTGCGGTGAGTCCATATAAAATGTATGAAAACTATAGGAAATATGCCGGTGGCGGCGTTTTGTGGTTGTGGCCCGTGGCCCGTGTGCGGGGACCCTAAGGCTCACTATAAGGGTCAGTTCAGACTGAGACGTGATGCGATGCGACATGCATTTTTTAAGATAAGTGATATGAAATAGAATGTGGGACTGAACTCATGTTGAAATATACTTTTTTTGAATGTTTGAAAGGGTATAATTTCTAGGTAGTCACATTATCTCCAGAGATATGGAGATAACACCTTAAACTTGGTACTGAAAATGACTAGTGTGACTTTGAAGTTGGTTCTTATTTAATTATTATTATTGTAATACTTTTTATATTTGCATGCCAAATGGCAGAATGTAGCGGTTACTTAAAATTGTACTAACACTATATACCTATGTTCGAAAATAAATAATTTTGATTGATTTGATTGATTGATTCTTTGTTTTTTAAACAATCATAAATTATCAGATATATATAGAATACAGGAGTCATCTCAAATGTTCAGTTCAGTTACAGCATGGTAAGAATTCCCTCAAGTGACTGTAGAGATCATCGAAGACTTTGGCATTAAATACTGAATTTGAAAAATTTGCCAGAGCGAGTGATTCAGTGCCTATTCTCATTGCCATCTTCAAGACACAATTCTATCTTAGAATGCATTTTCACTCTACAACAGGTGAAGTTGTGGTCAAGTTAGTCACAGCTTGGCAGCTCAGAATAAAAAAAAATAATCTTGCCAACAGCCTTTTACACCATTTACTTTCAGGTGCCAACCAAAGTGAAGGGTTTTGAGAACCTTTTTGCTATGGAAATAGACCCAAATGTGGGACTCACCGAGCTTCCAGAGGAATATTTTGAGGGTGAAACAGAAGCTATGAGGCTGGGTAAAGGGGTGATGCAAGAAATTGTTGGTGCCTTCCCTGGTATTGACGAGGCTATGAGTTATGCAGAGGTGAGAATGGAAATTTATTTAACGCTGTGTTTACAGAAAGGTGTTGACGACGAAGACAAAACATAAGCTTTCGGAAACACAGTTTTCACTGCAGCTTTAATGTTATGAATTCATTCCATTGTAAGATCGTTAATAATCGTTAAGATCAATAATACCGTTAAGGTAAAACGAGGAAGACGCTTGCCTGATTGTAAGCAATGATGTCTGTCCGTGCCAGTGACATTACATACTGTGGCTATTTAACTCGTTCCCTGCTGAAAACACACACCGTGCGTTTTTTTATCTTTGGTATCGGAAGTAAAATTTTAAATATTTTAATTTTTTTTTTCTATAATTAATTTTTTTACAAGAAGTGCGTGAGACCTGCTGTTCAATTTTAGTTTTGAAAAAAAAAATTGAAAAACTTACAAAAAAACATTTTATTTCTTAAAAAATATGCGAAAAGGTGCCACAGTCAAACACAAGAACAATGTGTTTCTCCTTAATAGAGACATTAAGAAAAATGTCAATGGACACATTCTTAGTATTTATATTAATATTCTAATAGTAAATTAAGTCAAAATAAAATTTCTTATTAGCTTAGTTGGTATAAGGAGGCTAGGTTGTAATGGTAGTGAGATATCTCTATCTAATCTAAGAAAAAAAAAACATTGTGGCATGCAACACTCGATTTCTAGATGCTAGATTTTATAAATAAAGTTTTTGTTCGTTTTAACAGGTGATGAAGTTAGTGAAGGGCATGAACTTCAGTGCTGTGGTGTTTGACACGGCTCCGACTGGTCACACGCTGCGGCTGCTGTCCTTCCCACAGGTCGTTGAGAAGGGGCTCGGGAAACTTATGCGCTTAAAGTCTAAGGTATACACAATCCCATTATTACCCTAAGACGCGAATTAAACAGAAACGGCGTAAGGTGATGGCGCGGCGCAGGCATCTTACCGCTACAAAACGTTTCAATGCAAAATGTAGGTAGGCGACACGACGAATTGTTGAATGAATTATACACAATCGGCGTGGCGCAGGCGCGTCGTTTCGTCGTCGCCTACCTACATTTTGTATTGAAACGTTTTGTAGCGGCAAGATGCCTGCGCCGCGCCTTCACCTTACGCCGTTTCTGTATAATTCGCGCCTTAGGCTCAAGCCAGACAAAAGAAACGTAAGACGCAGGACAAAGTGTGCGTTCGCCCAGTAAAAAGTATCGGCTTTTCAAGAATTGAATGATGCAGATAATTAGTGCCTTATATCGTGTAAATGTGCCCGAAACTTTAAATTTGTGCCTCCAACAGCTTCGGAGTTATTTAAGAAAAACGGATTCTGCTGCACGAACGTTCGCCCAGCAAAACTTTTTTGAAAAGATGGGTCTAGAACTCTCTCAACTTTTTTTCCCTGGTGGGGGGTAGTTGTAAGAACACACAGTTTTGTTGTCTCTTGCAATTATTTTGAATATTATAATAATTAACAAGTGTAGAATCATAGTTTATGTGTATAATTAGTAAATAAGTCATCCACTTCACCTGCCAAGTACAATCTCCTTTGTTCATTCACTGCAAGTCCTCATTTTTCACAAAACTTCACTGGCACTTAACTTTCACTATGGATAGTGTCCAACAGTTATTTAATGCAGTCATGGAAGCATTCAACAACAGGATGACTATCTTTGAGGGTGAGTTGAAGAAGTCCCCCAATGTTGATATTGACAACCTGTCCGCTGACTACTTTGCTTTCAAAGACTTTGGCCACAAAGGCACTACAAGCCTTGCATAAGCAGATTGAAGCGCTAGCCCAGGATGTTGACAGTCAGGAGATGCATAGTCGACGCAAAATGTTATTGCTCCATGGAGTGCCTGAGGAGAAGAATGAAGACACGGCGGCCATCATTGTGAAGTCTGTAGCAACCCATATGAAAATATCTGCCTTTGAAGTGAACTGTATAAGCCGCTGCCACAGAATGGGGCATGTCAGTGCCGATAAAACTCGTCCCATTCTTTTTAAACTGCGTGAAATATCTATGCGTGATAAAGTCTGGCTTGCCAAAACCAGTCTAAAAGGCACACGCATAACACTTTCAGAGTTCTTGACTAAACCCAGGCACGACGCTTTCATGCAAGCGAGGCAGCGTTTTGGCATCACTAAATGCTGGACTAAGGATGGTTTTGTTCACATTCTCGGGCCTGATAACACGCGATATCGTATTAGCACCGTCGCAGAGCTTCAGAACATTCCTGCAACGTCTACATCGAATCAGGATAACCAGAGGCCCGCCCGGACCGCCGCAGTTGCTGCCATGAAGGACGTAAACGCTGCCAGACCCAGGAGAGCAGCCGGGAATTACTCAAGCGAGAAGACCTAAAATAATATAACATCATAGCGCGCAATCTGTAGGTAGCATTTCAACTAGTTTTACAGCATAGTACCGTCGTAGTTTGTTTACTAATCAGTCACGTCACTTTTAAATTTATTGCATACCCGTTTATTACATATTTTAATTAGTTTTTTTGTTTTTTGAAATGAAATGAAATGATTTATTTGTCAGAATTTTGGTACATGTTGGTGTTATAAATAATAAAATCCATAAAAATCCTGCCTCGTAAGGCGTACAAATTTAATAATTTAAATTATTATTTTAACATTTATGTTATAAAAGAGTATTTATCAATTATTGAAATAAATGTCAGTAGCCAAATGATGTCCGTAATAAATTTAAGTAAAAGTCAATTATTTTTCATTATCAATATTAGAACAAATTATTATTAAAAGTAAAATATCCGTTAAATAAATCTATCACTAAGAAAGTCTTTTACTGAATAATAACATTTATCAAGAAGAAAATCAAACAATTTTAATTTAAATTAATTGTAACTGAAATCTTTTAAAGCATCGGGTAATTTATTATAAATTCTTACAGCCATACAATTTACGTTATTGCTATTTAACTTTAGTCTTTGTGGGGGTATATACAATTTAAAAGGGTATCTGCAGCTTCGTTTAATTACATCACTGTGTTTTTTGAATAGATTTGGATGTTGCCAAACGAATATGATAATTTCATAAATATAAAGTGAAGGCAACGGCAAAATTTTTAACTTTTTAAAAAGAGGTCTACAGCTGTCTAGGATGTCTGCTCCACATATTGAACGTATACATTTTTTTTGAACAAGAAATGCTCTCTCCGCATCCACAGAATATCCCCATAGAATGATTCCATACCTCAAATTCGATGATACATATCCGTGGTATGCGGACAGAGCCGCTAATGTATTTATATGAGATTTCCAATTGCAAAACTTGTCTATTGTTATTCCGAGGAATATGGTTTCATCGACTCTATTTATGTCATCACATCCATCTGAAACTTTAATATTTGTGGGATTTCCATTATAAGTTTGGAATTCAATTAATTTTGTTTTACTTATCACTGTTAAGTTATTTTTATTCAACCAGAGAAGTACACTGCTGAGTGCCTCATTTGCTTCCCTCTCAAAGGTTAGTTTGTTTTTGCCTTCTACTATTATAGTTGTATCATCGGCAAACAACAAGCATTTGTGTTTAGTGGCATCGGGTAAGTCGTTTATATATAAAAGAAACAATAATGGCCCCAAAACGCTGCCTTGGGGCACACCAAAATTATTTATTTTATATTCTGATCGATATATCTTTTTTAGTCCTCCTACAACTTTGCTAACTTCTACACATTGAAATCTTGAACTAAGATAGCTTTCAATCCATTCGTAGGCTTTGCCTCGGATACCATAACTTTCTAATTTTTGAAGCATTGTTGTGTGATTTACAAAATCATTAAATCAAATCAAAAGCCTTACTCATGTCCAAAAATATTGTGATAATAGGATTTTTTCTATCTAAACTTTCCATTATTATTTTCATTAGTTTAAAACAAGCATCAATAGTGGAACAATGTTTTCGAAATCCATATTGGTTGGTATTCAAAATATTATTAACGTTTATAAAGCCCATTAATTTAGTATACATGATTCTTTCAAAGATTTTGGAAAGGATGGGAATTAAAGTTATTGGCCTATAATTGCTCATTTCAGATTTGCTACCTTTTTTGAATATGGGCTTTATTATAGAATATTTTAAGCGTTGAGGGAATTTACCCTCTGTAAATGATAGATTGATCAAATAGCACAATGGAATACTTAGTTAAATTGCACATATTTTAAGAATCTTTGTATTTATTCTATCATAGCCAGTTGAATTTGAGTTTTTTAAAGTTTTAATAGTTTTAAGAACAGCTATTGGGTCAGTTGGGGTTATATATATTGTATTATTAATTTTTTTCGTAAATGTTGTGTCTTTATTATTTTTTGATAGTATTTTATTAGTGAGGTTAATATAGTAATCATTAAATAGATTTGCAATTATCTGGGGGTCTGTATAATTTATGTTATTCTTTGATATTTCCTCTAGTTCAGACGTTTTATTATTTGAATTGTTATTAAAGTGTTCATTTATTAGTTGCCACCCGGCTCTACATCGATTTGTCGATTGATTGATAAATTTCGTATTGTTAATCTTTTGGGCTTTGTGAATACATTTTTTAAGTATAAATGAATAACATTGATATCTTTTTTTATTGTATTTTTTGTTGGCTTGAGACAAGTGGTATTTTAGGTAATATTGTCGTTTTTGAATGCAGGACTTTTTAAGGCCTTTAGATAACCATTTAGTTTTAATGGGTTTTTTGGCTATTTTCACTTTTAATATAGGGAAACAAAGATCAAAGAACAATGTGAGAGTATCGTGGAATTCATTAAATGCATTTTCAAACTCTGTTTGGGATAAAACGTTCTCAAAAGATAAGTTCGACATGCAGTCTTTAAATTTCTTAATATCTTCGTTATGAAAGTCTCGTCGCTCTTCAATCCATGCTTTTGGTTTTATTTTATATTGTTTAGTAACCCCTTTAAATGAAATAGTTTGAGCCGTTTCGTGATCCGATAAAGCTAAGTAGTGGGTATTACATTCTATATTGGTTAAGTTGCTTACAATAAGATCAATACATGATAATTTTCTAGTTGGCTTCTTAATGTGACTTGTTAAATTAAAATTGAGTAATATTGAATTAAGATTTTGAGAGGTTTTATTATTTTTAATGTGTCAATGTTCCAATCGCCACATAGAATAACGGTTTTGTTTTTGTTTTTATTGACATTCAGTTTATTTAAAAGTTTGCTTAGGCAGTCGAAAAATATTTGTATATCAGAGTCTGGAGTTCTGTAAATGCAGACGACGATAGCATTATAGGTCAGTACTTTTGCAGCGCAGAATTCAAAATGCTTTGGTATAGGTTCAATAGGGTTATTTAACGGTTGACACTCAAGGTCGATTTTTACTAGGATACATGACCCGCCTCTACGTTGGTCTGATCTGGAAAAAGAGGAAATTAATCGATAATTATCTAATCTAAAATTCGTTTCAGAGCCTCGCTTTATGAATGTCTCTGTTAGGCAAACTATGTCTATAGTGCTGTCTAAAGTTTTGCTTAGATCTTGTAGACTAACTAGTAATAAGTCTTGTTTACTCAAAGCGCCAGCTATATTTTGATGTAATAGTGTTATTTGTTTTGAATCATTACTATCGACGAAAAAATGTTCTAGATTTTCCAATTAATGAATTTTTATTCTTATCATTTATTATTTTATTAGTTTGCTGTGTGGTTTTAGAACTGAACTTCAAACTTATTTCTTTTCGAGCAACATAGTTTTGAGTCGTGTTGTGCTTGTCAATTTTATTAGAAGTCATGAATAGAGTGCGATGATATATATAAGAAAGCTCGACATTAAACTTAAAAACTAGATCTCTTTAATATTTATTATGAGTCCGCATACTGCTGTATATATTAGTTTTATTTTCAACTTCAAGATAATAGCAGTTTATAATTTTTTTCGATAAAAGTTTCAATTACGTGTTCAATTCTTTTGTATCAAAATAAGGGTTATAATTTACATTTATAAGAAATACTTTGCTAGTTTTGATACCTCCTAGTGTGTAACTCAACTGTGTTAATACATCAAGCAAATGTTTGTCGTGTGATCCAACGGCCAATAAAATAACATCTTCTGGATTTAGTGAACCATTAATTTTGTTACAATTCTGTAATATATGTGAGCATGTTGCATTGGGCTTAATTGTACTAGTGACTTCGTATGTGTCACTCCATCTTCCTATTTTATTCTTCATTATTTCCAGTGACAAGTTGCGCAGGCGCCCATCTCCAAATATATATATTTTAGGCTTATTATTATTACTGCTGTTGCATGATCCATTTTTTATGAACTGTGAATTATCACCATTTTTATTTGTTGAGGGTTCATTCATTGGAGGTATTTCAACGGGAATAATTTTATCAATTTTATTAACAGGCACTGTTATTGTTGATGGCACACTGAGGTGATCACATGGTCTCCGTCTCGGTGTAGAGCTTGTTAATAATTCGGATGCATTTATTATGTTTAATGGTGTGTTGCCGCAGTTTCTCCCGTTTTTGTATTCAAAATATGAAGGAGAGAAGCATATTTTTTTAGCAATATTTTTTAGCAAATTTTTGGTGACATTTGATAGATTTTCCAATGCTTTTTGTTAGTGTGTAAATTGTGTTTGTTTGTGTTAAGTGCTCTGTCTGACTGACTGACGGCTGACGGTTGATGCAGTCATCTGTCTTATAAGTTAGTCAATGTCAACTTAATTTTTAGTGACAACTACACTGACACTTTTTTTTTTGTTATGGCTTCGCACCAATATGATAATAAGATAGTGTCGGTGTTTTTCGTTATTATTATATTTATTTATTTTATTTTTTTTATGTAAATCAATTTGTAAAATCAATTGGATTTAAACATTAGCATAAAGTACTATTATAAGTGTTATCTACTGCGCTTCAGATTATAGATTTTGATGTGTTCTGGGTATTGTAGTAGTTAAATAGTTTTTTTTTTCCTTCTTTTAATGTTTCTTTTTCTTTTGTACAAACGGCAGATGGAGTGGGCTATAGTAAATTTTTTATTTACTTATTTATTATTATCATTATTTTTTTTAAATATATTTCATAAATATTATTTATTGGAATAATATTATAATTCATATATAAACACATTATTATATATTATACCTATTTTAATATTGTTTATATATTTATTTACACATACTACTTATTATTATTAACTATATAACTGTTTTATTATTTGATAATCAAAGATTATATTTTGGTACCAATGTTATGCAATCAAAGTGATAGTGATAGCGATGCCTATCTTTCTCTTGCTTTTAGCTCTGAGGCCAGTGATAGTAATGATAGCTTCCATAGTGTTCCTTCGCTCAATGATACATTAACTGCTCATTTCATCGATGTTCCTAAAAATTTTAATGTCCTCCATTTCAACGCTCAAAGTATTCCGGCCCACTATCCTGATATGTTAGCATCTTTCGATAACAGTCATGTTCACGCTATACTAGTCTCCGAGTCCTGGCTTAAACCATGTCATCCTTCGATTTCCTACTCTTTACCTGGATTTGCTTTGATAAGAAACGATCGTACTGGCAGTGGTGGGGGAGGTGTAGCAATATACATTCGCTCCCATATTCCTGATTCCGTTGTAAGTATGTCTACACAGCCGCTACCAGCTCACGCCGGTGAACACCTTCTTATTGAAGTAACCCTTTCCCACTCTAAAATCCTTCTCGGAGCCTATTATAGCCCTTCCTCCCGACTTAATTTCTTCTCTTCTTTCGAGAGTCTTTTAGAAGACATTCTCCCTACTTACAGTCACTCCATTATATGGGCGACTTTAACACCTGTCTTCTGAAAAATGACTCACGCTCTTCTTCTTTCAAGTCACTTGTCCAGGTTAGCAACATGCATATTCTCCCTCTAAATTTCACCCACCACTTTCCGAATTGCTTTCCCTCTCTTCTTGACTTAATCTTAGTATCCTCTTTACCGCATGTTGCGAAGCATGGCCAGTGTCCAGCTGATGCCTTTTCTTATCACGACCTAATCTTCATATCTTACAAAATTCGTTTCCGAAATCTAAACCTAACTATTATCTTGCAACGCAACTTTGGAGCGATTAACAATGAGGCGCTCCGTTCCGATGCACTCAATATTGATTGGTCTCCAATTCAAAATTCTGATTCCATTTATGATAAGGTCTCTATTTTCAATTCAAAGATCACGCAGCTCTATGACAAACATGCACCTTTAAAGACTATTAAGATCAAGCACTTGCCTGCACCTTGGCTTACTGACGACATTAAGATACTCATGAAGAAGAAAAACCATGCAAAAAGTAAGCTGAAATGTAGGTCTAATGACACGTGTAAGGAAAAGTACATGTCTGCACGTAATCGCTGCAACATGGTGTGTAGGGACGCTCAACGTCGCCATATTCATAATTCCATTGAAAAGGAGGATGATCCAGGCAAAATCTGGAAATTCCTAAGGTCGCTTGGAGTGGGTAAATCCCGTCATAATTCTGTCCCATCTAACTTAGACATTGACTCCCTTAATAAACATTTTTCAGCAACATCTGGTATTGATCCTCATAGTAAATCTAGTACACTCCAATATCTCTCTTCCTTAAGGACTCCCGACCATCCACCTCTGGTTTTAAATCAATTCACTGCATGTGACGGTAAGAAGAGTATCCTTGCCATATCCTCCAATGCAGTAGGGGTCGACGGGATTAGTCGAAATATGGTGATTCCAATTCTCGATGAAATCCTTGATGTCATATGCCATTTACTTAATTATTCAATTTTAGCTGGTGTTGTCCCTTCTGCTTGGAAAGATGCCCAAATAATTCCTTTTCCAAAAAAATCCAATCCAAAATCCTTTACTGAGTATCGTCCCATTTCTATCCTTCCATTCCTTTCTAAAGTCCTGGAACGTCTAGTTCATTCCCAACTTAACATGTTCCTTTCCCGCAACAGCCTTCTAAATCCCTATCAGTCCGGTTTCCGACCTGGCCATAGCACTGTTACTGCTCTTGTAAAAATCACTGACGATATCAGGCTTGGTATGGAAAACGGACTACTCACTGTCCTCACCCTCCTTGACTTTAGTAATGCTTTCGACACCGTCGATCATGATATCCTTTTAGCATTACTACGCTCTATTAACGTATCTCTATCAGTGGTTGACTGGTTCCATAGTTATCTTTTCGGTCGCCGGCAGCGTGTGCGGATCGAGGAGACTTCCTCTTCTTGGTGTCACAACAGCCGGTGTACCTCAAGGCGGCGTTCTCTCTCCTCTTCTCTTTGCTACATTTATCAATTCAATTTCTAAACAAGTCTCTTCTTCCTACCACCTGTATGCGGACGATTTGCAGATTTATGTACAGTCACCTCTTGACCATCTACCTGAAGCAATTGGTTTAGTGAACCGTGATCTTGGGCGTATCACAGACTGGAGTTTGGCATATGGGCTTAAAATTAACCCAAGTTAAACACAAACCATCGTTCTCGGCAGTTCTCGAACAATATGTAAAGTTGATTGGTCAAAGGTTCCTAATGTAATTTTTGATGGTGTAGCTATTCCCTTTAGTAAAGAGGTCAGGAACTTAGGGGTCATTTTTGACGAGTGTATGACATGGAAACCACAAATTAACTCTATTAGTAGGAAAATTTTTGCATCTGCAGCATCACTGAGAAGATGACGTAACTTTTTACCTACCGCTACCAAAGTTGCTCTTGCTCAATCTCTCTTGCTTCCTATCCTAGACTATGCCGACGCCTGTTATCTCGATCTCACGGAGGACCAGCTTAACAAACTTGAGCGCCTTCAAAACGTATGTCTAAGGTTCATATTTGGGTTACGTAAATATGACCATATCTCTCAATTTCGCGCTAAGCTCAAGTGGCTTCCTATACGTTTTCGCCGGAATACACATATCCTCTCCCTTCTTTACTCCGTCCTTTTTATCCCATCCACACCATTTTATCTTCAATAACGATTTGAATTTCTCGGTAACTCGAGTTCTTACTCTCTTAGATCTGCTGAAGGATTATTGCTGAGTGTACCAACACACAGCAGTATTTTCTTTGATAGGTCTTTTATAGTGCAGTCTATTCGCTTATGGAATGGGTTACCCAGCTCAATCAGAGGAGCACAGTCACTATTGAGCTTCAAAACTAAACTGTACAATTATTACATTTCGCAGCTGTACCAAGTTTCAGTTAAAAATATTGAATAGATATATCATATTCGTATGTATGTATATATATAAGATATAATTATCGTATGATATATATATATATTGTGTATCTGTGTATATATTTGGGTGTATGTGAGTATATATGTATATGTATAACTTATATAATAGCTTAATACCTTGTTTTATTTTCATACTATTTTTTGTTTTCTTTATTTTTAATAATATTTTTAATTTCAAATTTTTGCAACACCACCTACCTATGAAAATCTATTTTCTATTCCTCTCCATACCCGGTTGTCTGGAAGAAATCGCTTTTAGCGAAAAGACCGCCATTTGTACTCATTCTTATAATTTGTGTCTGTTTCTATCTGTTATATTTTCTTGGTGTGCAAATAAAGAGTTATTGTATTTTTGTATTGTATTGTATTGTATTGTCTAGCTGTATATTAAATATGCAAAAAGGTAGCTTAAATACGAGTATAAATGTGCCGTGAAAGCCAAATTTGTGCCTCTTAAGATTCCAGAGATATTTCTTTTTTTGCTGGGCGAACGTTTGGGCGATTGCTATATATCGGAAATGGCTGAACGCACAGTTATGATTTTTGTATACAGATAAAGTAAATTTGTGCATATTTGTGCCCGAATTTTCAATAACATGACTAGCATGGTTCAGGAGCTATGATTTTATTTCCTAGAAAATGGAAAAATTTTCTGGCTCTCGAACGAACAAGACCAAGGACTTCGCGTTAGTGCCGACTGGTACCCGTTATATATTCCCACGATCCTGTAAAGTTTCGCCGGCCTACTACATATCATTGGCGAGTTCTTAACGATTTTGTCTTTTTTTGAGTGAAATAACTTAGAATACGAAAACACTAGTTTGCTGTGAGCTGGCTTATTACACGCTTCTACAAATATTTTTTTAAATGACAATTCCACTTTTGTGCGCAACGTTCTCCAAACACTAAATGATATCATGGTGATTTAAGAAGGATAGCTTGAAGTATCGTGCGGCCGCTTTTTAATGTTCACTCGAGTTTGGTCGGGTAATCTACCAAAAATATTTCGAATGGTTTTTTATCATTATTGTCTAAAGTAATGGATATAAATGCTTGATTTTTTGCATACATATTCTTAAAATAGCGCTCTAATTTATTTGTAGAAGTGTGTAATAAGCCAGCTCACAGCAAACTAGTGTTTTCGTATTCTAAGTAATTTCACTCAAAATAACCTCAAAAAAGACAAAATCGTTAAGAACTCGCCAATGATTTTTAGTAGGCCGGCGAAACTTTACAGGATCGTGGGAATATATAACGGGTACCAGCCGGCACTAACGCGAAGTCCTTGGTCTTGTTCGTTCGAGAGCCAGAATTTTTTTCCATTTTCTAGGAAATAAAATCATAGCTCCTGAACCATGCTAGTCATGTTATTGAAAATTCGGGCACAAATATGCAAAAATTTTCTTTATCTGTATACAAAAAATCATAACTGTGCGTTCAGGCGTTTCCGATATATAGCAATCGCCCAAACGTTCGCCCAGCAAAAAACGAAATATCTCTGGAATCTTAAGAGGCACAAATTTGGCTTTCACGGCACATTTGTACTCGTATTTTAGCTACCTTTTTGCATATTTAATATACAGCTAGACCCATCTTTTAAAAAAAGCTTTGCTGGGCAAACGTTCGTGCAGCAGAATCCGTTTTTCTTAAATAACTCCGAAGCTGTTGGAGGCACAAATTTAAAATTTCGGGCACATTTACACGATATAAGGCACTAATTATCTGCATCATTCAATTCTTGAAAAGCCGATACTTTTTGCTGGGCGAACGCACACCAGGACAAAGACGCGTCAGTGCCCTGTCATCTCTATATGTTTTGCATCAAGAGACTTCCTTAGTTTTTGTACGAAAGTAAATTTAAAAACGCCACTTTCGCGCTTTACGTCCTTTCTGTCTGGCTAACGCCTTAAAGTTCCTACTAAACCATTCAATTTCATCAGGTGTACGAAAGAGAAAACTGTCTGTATTCAGGTTTCGAACTCAAAAGAGGAGCTTCTCAATATATTGTTTTTTTTTTATTTGTTACCAATTTAATCAATAATTTATTAACCGATTTGGAAAATTATTATAATGATTAAGAGAGTATACTTCCCATCCTTAGTCCCATTGTAATTTCTTCAAGATCTGATTAGTATCTCCAGAGATTAGGAGATAAACACCTCTTTCATACTGAAAATGACTAGCGCAGCATTTGCGGTTGATTTTTTCATTTTGTAAACGATCTTAAATTATCTGTATAATAATATAATGTTCATTTCAGGTCGCACCATTTATCAATCAAGTGGCATCTCTGTTCGGTCTCGCAGAATTCAACTCGGACATGTTCAGCAACAAAATGGACGAAATGCTCTCAGTGATTAGACAAGTCAACGCCCAGTTCAAAGATCCAAACCAAACAACATTTGTCTGTGTTTGCATCGCTGAATTCCTCTCGCTATACGAGACTGAACGTCTGGTGCAAGAGTTGACCCGCTGCGGAATTGACACACACAATATTATTGTGAATCAGTTGTTGCTCAGAACGTCAGCACCTTGTGAACTATGCGCAGCGAGGCACAAAGTTCAGGAGAAATATCTCGAACAGATTGCAGATTTGTATGAAGACTTTCATGTGACAAAACTTCCTCTCTTAGACAAAGAAGTGCGAGGAGCAGCCGCGGTCCATTCCTTCTCGGAACATTTGCTGCAGCCATATGTCCCATCGCAATCTTCCACTTCATAAATCTTTGCATTCCGGCTTCTGATTGTCAAGACTCTAAGGAAATTCTTTGTGACTTATTATTCGCAGATAGATTTCATTGCGATTGCCTTTAAAATTACTTTTGAGACATTTTTGTATATTTGTATGCATTTGAGGCTTGTATTTTTGCCGGGAACAATCTGTTCATGACATTTAAGAGGGCAGCTGGAACGCCTGAGTATATTTCAAATAATACACATACTTAACATATCATGTATAAATGCATAAATATCTATTTATGCCCCATTTGCAATTTTGCAAGTCACAAATTTGCACTAGATAGCGTAGGAAGCTTTCAGCCGCCCAATTAGATTTCTATATAACCTCATGTTATCATTAAGTCAAATTTGCCTTTGGTGAAATATGTACAAGCAATATTAATTTAAAAGAAGTCGGATAAACTAGCAAATTCCAATAAGTCTAATAGGGTTGCTATTATAGCAAATAGCTGGGACTAATGCTAAGGGTGCTGTTGGGACTAGTTGAATGGTCATTGAGATGAAATAGGAAAGTGTTGCAGATGAAAAGACATGCATAACTCGCTTGTGTACGTACTAAAGTACTACACTGACCTTTTCTTATTACATAAGAAAGAAACAGACGATAGAAAATGCATCAGCAAGGTCTTACACTCGTATTCATAAACAAATAGTGTTGTGCTTAATTCAATTTTGTATTGGTTTTAATGACCCTATGCATCCCGCAAGCACTGTGAGAACTGAAGTATTGTTTGTGGATATGGGTGTAATACATCTTGTCCATTGAGTCTAAAAAATAAGGGATAAAGTTTTAGAACGGGAAATCCTTAGCAGTTACTTAACTTTAAATAATTAGGACGAAATGTTGTCTGGTTTGTGAATATTAATTTTTCTAGTACTATTGTTATCGTTTTCACAATTTGGTGATCTGTGAGGTATTTATTTTTATAGTATTCCAAAGTAATAAAACGTTATTTACATTCTATTCAAGTGTTTTTATTTAAACAAAACCTTCATCTATACAAATCTTTATTCATAAAAATCATTTTAAAAACAAATTATTTTTTTCACTCCCAATTAACAAATATTTTAGCTTTCTTTAATTCTAATTTCATAAACGCAATTTTTATTAATAAAAGTTCTAAGAATAAGCAATGAAAACAATACTGCCAAATTATCCACAACCTAAAAAATTGCTCTAGTTCCAAAATGGTTATCAGACTTGTTTGAAAATAGTTAATACTTATTTGAAAACCAAACATAAATGCATGGATTATACATATATCTTCATTTGTGGTTCTTAGTTCTTTAAGTGCGTGCCACGCAATTTCGAATCGTCGAAATAACTTAACGAAAATATGCTGTACCCTTAGTACGAGTTTTCATCGAAAACGCTTTAGACAGATCTCACCTATTTTTCGACTTATTCTGGTTCCCTGATTGGTCTAAATTTAGTGAAGCGTGAAAACCACTAGAGGCGCTGTGCTGTTTATCATACAAAATTTGTTCGGTATACGATATCGAGTTTGGTATTAAAAGTGAAAACTCTATAAAAACACATTTCACTCATTTCTGTTAGAAAAAAAACCGTAACGTATTAAGTTGTTTTGTCTCGATGTGGCACGCACTTAAAGAAATACCAAGTTATCTTTGGTGCACATAATAACATTAACTATTATAAGTTATAACATTAGTAAACGATATAATACAGAGTGGTTATACATAAATTTCACGTACTGTAATAACTATTCATTCTCTACATAAGTTAAAATAATATCTAATTTCAACAGCAAGCAACAAGACTATAATTTAACATTTGAAAATCACATAATTTTCTGTAAAAATTAGATTAAAAAGCAAATGCATTATTTGTTCAAAATGTCATACTTATTAAAACATCCATAACATAATGGCAGTGTCAATCATTATAATTTAGTTATGACCACATTTGAGCTTCACGAGTCTAAATATTGCACATTTTCATTTCTATACAGAAGGCCTAGGCAAAACTGAGTATTAGTGATGGAAAATGTTGGTGGCTTTTGTGTCGAGTATCCGCTACTGTGGTTATGGTGTGTATTTAAGTCCTGGGCCCTAACTCTATAATCTAGCGAACCGCTTTTTTTTGGTGGTAAGCGAAGATGTGGTTCAAGATGATGAACACGCTAGGTCTGGCTCAAGAGGGCTGTGTGCTGCCGGAAAGGTTATGGCGGCAGATTTTCTCTTAGATGGTGGTAAGCTACTTTTTGGAAGCTAGTCAGGCGGAATAATTATGCTCCTAACACCAGCAGGCCTATCACGAAGTTTGACAGTTGATCATTGAATGAACTAAATGACGCAGGACGCAGCTATGTAGGCTGTATAGTTCCATCTCTGTCATATTCGTTCATTTCAATCCCTATCAAACTTCGTGATAGGTCCCCTGTCTAGAACCGTTACATAGGAGACAACGACCACAGCGCATTATAATCGTGCTGGCTCGGCTGTAGCTCGCTAGCTTACATAATCGTGGCCCTGGTTTTAGTTTAACAGTAAGCGGTCGCGCCGATCTACTCGAAATATCGGCAGCCGGGATGACGGCGCCCGGTGACGGACATATTGTGGACAAGTGGCCATACTATACATATGTACCGCTACTTAAGCGCCGTCATCTCGTTCTCATTGATGTCCCGGTGCCGTCGTCGGTGGACAAACGTCCTGATAGTAGGTCACAAATGTCATTTGGTGGTGTTTATGCTGAGACTGCAAGGCTAGCTGCTAAGCAAACCAAGTAACATTTCTGTGAGTTTTGACTAGGAATCCCTCCCCCCCCCCCTCTCCCCCTTCCCCGATTCTACTGTCCATCCAAATGATAACTGGATGATATTGGCGTTAGACTCATGGAAACATACAGCAACATCATAAAGCGTTATCACATAGTATCGATCTTTTAAATAAAAATAACGCGTTTTAAGCAAAACGCGATATTACATCCTAGTATAGCAGTCGCATTCAGCTTTGGCAGTAGTATCTCACTCGGTAGAAATACTTGATCATTTCAATGTTAATTTAAGCACTCTAACCCGTATGGCCAACAATGGCACATTTGCGCCCAATTAACATTCCACAACAAACAACGTCTTTAAATATCTCATAATCTTATATAAACTAATACTTATTTAATTTGCGTGATAGAGCATTGTAACAATTCAAAATAACGAAATAACAGTAAAACTAAGCGAAAAGGCTCACACCCGCATTAACAAACTCATAATGGCGGACTTCACAAGTATTGCCAGTAATATATTGGTTTGAATTACCACATGCATTAGCCTGCGTCACAAAATAATTAATACTAGGTCTGTGATCAAAATGTTATTCTAAATAAATGAATTGAATTTCTCAACGGAGCTTAGTGCAGGCAGGGCATGTGGTTAACTATGGTATTTCTAGCATAGATGTATAATAATTTATGTACGAACTGTTTGCATTATACAAATCAACATTGTTAATTTCAACCCATTTTTTTTTAATTATGTTGTGTGACGTAATTTTATTGTTTGTGAATAATATAACCTTTAACTTCTATTACTGTGTAACATACAATTTACTAGTTTTCCAGCTAATGCGTGTGAGCATTCAAATGAGTACAAAAATAAGTATAGAAATCAATATGAAATACATATTAGGAGTAGGTCCCTGAAATCTAAAGTAAGAATAATAATACATGATATCTAAAGTAAGAATAATAAAAGTTCATACACCACTGAAAACTAATATACCGCTTGCGAAATATAAGGCCGCCAGCATATCTTTCAATCTTGTACATAATTTTGTTTATTTTAAAACAGCTTGTGCATATACGGAACCCTGTACTAAACAGAGCCAACATTGATTTGAGACTATATCTTTTTGATAAAACATAATTTAATAAACATTTTATAAACGGTAAACATTTAAATTAAATACAACGCAATACGCTCTGCTGCCTCTTAATCAGTACAGTACTAGACCGTAAATAAAACACACCGAACTTTAATGACGACGAAATGTCTATCGTCAATCAATAATCGGCAAACTTCGCATTTGTAGAGTACCGTTTCCATAGTATAAATGTTTGTGTAACAGACACATAAAGCTACAACGGCGAAGGCAGCCGAATATGGACGAATACATTTTCTTACTTTAATGTGTAATATTTACGGCCATGTATTGTATATATTTATTACAATCTATTTGTACTTCTGCAAGTGAAACTTGTCATTTCAAGTAGCGCATTCAATATTTACATTCATAGCCCTTACTTATAAACGATGTCTTTAATTTCAGAAAATCAGCTTATATTTTCAGTCAGCGAGTAGTTGGGCAGTTTTATGCATTCATTAAATAATTTAACGTTTATAAGTAAGAGCGAAATTTATTTCTCAAACGTATTTCTATTCCAATCAAAATACGAGAACATATCTCGTTATATAAACGTACGCATAGATTAGATGGCAAAGGAGTAGTAGCGGTCAACGGTGGTGTATAGGAGTTAGTCAAAGTAGGTATATAGCTAGATTATAAATAAGGAGGTTCCTAAAAAAGTTGATGCGTAACAAGATAAACTAGTTACTTAAAAAAAACATTTAAAAACAAGCTTTTAGCCCAAACACGATGGGATTATAATGTGTAGTTTAGCAGTTTATATGGACATCTTACATCTATAAATAATGAAAAACATGGTAAATATTTCGTTCAAATATCTTGTGAAAATCATCTGCATCATCAGAAAAACTCGATGGTGCCATAACCATGTTTTTTAGGTTTATGCAAAATTTCAGCTGTCAAATACCAATGGTCATTTTAACTTGCAAAAATTTATTACAGACAGATACCGGGACAAGTGAAACTAAATAAAAGCCTGTAACGTTTGATCGGGGAAGTAGAACAATTGGAATTCTAGTATGATGCGTTCTTTGGGAAACGCACCAAATAACGTCTGTTACCTAAATACATATTTACGCGGCAATTTATGACTTTACTGTTCTTGAGAAAAAAAACCAACGGTTTGCACTCCATGAGCGCCGGCAGAAGAAGAAAAGAAGAAGAACACGTCATTTTTTAATATTTTGGAATGACACATAGCGCAAGTGCCCTGCGCTCGGTCTTACGACCTTTCGTCTTGCGATCAGGACACGTGACCCTGATCCTGACGCGAGTTTAAAATTTTTTACCCATCCCTAGAAAAGTGCACAACGCCGCTAAAGAAGTTTTCACTTCAAAAACATCTTCTATAAAGCATGCCGTTGACCGTTACTACAGTCACATCGTGGGGCAGGAAAAACGTACAATGATGCCATATCATTCCCGCACAATAACAGGGTCCCATTGCGAGAAGTGTACTGTGCGAGGATGATGGCAATATATTTGTACGAGAACGAAAGAGATACGTGATGACCTTTACACACAGTAGTGCAGAAAATAGTGCACATCGAACTTTAGAAAGAGATTTTTAGAAGACTCTCTACTCGAAAACCCAACTACAACTATAATTTACAGTTTAATGTTTCTAGTAATAAATAAGAAAGTAGCGACATATTCAGGCTGCTTCTGTTGTTGATTTGACAGCACTAACTGAATTCTTGTAGTCTCTGTATTTCAATTTAAAGGTGAGACAAATAAAGCATAAATTTAATGCCGTAACTTGAATATTTAGCGTTTGAAGTGACCAGCAAATATCTGTAAATATTGTAAGGGGGACGAGGCACGCACATAACACAAATATAAATAACACGTTTTCTAACAACATTCATATTATGTTTTAACGAATTCGTCCGCATTCCAATTTTCCAAAATTCTTCGTTGGCCGTACTGAAATGTACATACATTTTAGTGTCTCCTTTTGGTTGACTGGAAGGATATATTCAGAATCAGCTTCATTATTACAACCAAAATAAAAGTCAACGCTCTACAATACCCAGAATACCAAACTCTATAGCATAATGATGTCTCTTTTCTAAAGTTCGATACACAATTTCAAAATTCAACTCGTATTATTTTCCTACCCGCATGTTAACAAGTCATATATCACATCACATCACTAGTCCCAAAGTACCATAGATAATATTGTAACTACCGTTGTCTCTGTCAACTAGACCTCTGTACCGTTGGCATATGCCATGACGTTAGTACAGCCCCAAGTACGGTGCCGAGTAAAGCCGCGGCGCACGCCCCGGTTTCGAATAAAAGCTTCGGTGTGAACACGCCCCAAATCATTAGGTGACGGCAGTGGATGGTAGCTGATAAGGCGCAGGCGAATATCTGTAAACGGTAATTGCAGGGTTAATAGAGTTGTCGATATTTTTTACCGGTAGGCCCCCGTTTCGGCGGTATCAGGATTGACCGAGGGATTATTTGTCCGGACGGTCAAGATCTTGACCGCTGTCTATCCCGATGATTGGTGACGATGGAGTCTAAGATGGAATGGATTGTGCTTCTCGGTCTTCGAGCATTCACGAATGGAGATATTAACGCAAGGCGTACTCCTCTGCTGGCCATATGAGCGTGCGTAACTACGCTGTATTTTTAATACTGTGTGCGTGTTTCCAGCTAGTGTGCGGGAACTTTAAAGTGGTTTGTGTGTGTGCAATGCGTGTTTACCTCGTCCCCCGTAAGTATCGGCAGAAAAAAATGTTTGCGGATTATAACGTAAACATCTCCATTGGTAAATGCTCGAAATTCTCGGTTTATTCTCAGCGTGCTGCATATCAGACTAAATTGTCGCTTCAGTCAAATGCTTGCATACATAAGGTCGGAAAAAAAAGTTTCTTCTTATTAAATTCCAGACTTTTTTTTCGAAGTTGCAAAATCTGCCATTTTGTTCGGTAACTTGTTACCATCTAGGTAGGTAGTGACATAATCTCGTTGAAATCTTGGGATTTTTAATTTTTTTAAATCGACCAGTAGTTTTGACAGTCCTCTCTCGATAATTAACCTAACACTACCCAAAGAGTTCTGAAGATACCGAAACATGTGAACATCTGGGGGTGCAATCGACGATGTAGCGCGCTTGCCTAGAAGATGACATGTATGGATGGCCTTTCCTCAAGGCTGTAGCTAAAATCGAATTTGAGGTAGGGCATGTGATGGCGTTTCAATATGCCATCTATACACAGAACAAAGAATATAATTATAAAAATTTGTCTTAGTTTTTAGTATTTTTAAGGTAAGGCATTGCCCCACAATGACTCCCCCCCGCTACAGTCGTGCTTACCCTGACAGCGAAACATAAAGCGAACTTGAGACACAGCGAGAAGACAGCTGCTAGCTGAGTGCGCGGCCCGCTCGCCGCACCGCCGCGCTCCCACAGCGCTAGTAAAGGCACGCAGGCGCCGAACAGAAACGGCATACCTGCAAAAACATAATCAATCCTCGTTGCAGCCATGGATTCATCATCATAATCAGCCGATGTCAATCTATTGCTAGACGTAGCTTAGGCCTCTCCCAAGACAAGACACGTTAACATAGTTTTTTTTTTAAGTGAAACTTCTTACGCGACTTCCAACAAGGTTGCGTTAAACGTTTAACGCTACCATGGAGGGGGTATGAAAGCACTGTTGCGTTAAACGTTCAACTTTTCATTTCCACATTACGTAGTTTCACTTCTTCCGTGCGGAGGGACTCCACGCACTATTTTTTTATAACATATAGGCTAGCGTTTGACCACTATTTCATCTGTTGGTAAGTGATGATGCGGTCGAGGATAATAGCACGCTAGGCCTAGAATGGGAACTGGTAATGATTTCGCGTTAGCCACAAGAAGCGTCGCCACTGCGGCTGCTAATAGGACATGTTGGCTTGATCTCAACTTTCACTAAACTCACCGAACAGTTCAAGCGACACAAGCCCCCCGATGATCTGATGCCCCACTGGCAGCAGCGCGTGATGTGGGTCCCCCGCGTGGAATGCGGGCCCCCACCGCACGTGCCCCAGTGTCGCGTGGTGCCCCGTGCCGTACAACTGATACGATGCTAGTAGCGCCCATAGACAAGCCACGCTTGAGTTGCAGCGGGTTGACAGAGCTGGAAATGTACAATCAATCAATCAACATTGATTAAAAACAATGTCTCTTGTATTATGTTACTTTTATACATATGTATATTTAATGTATTTCAAATTAATTTAGAGTCTTCGTTATTTATCTTTTTCTAATTCTACAAATATATAATATTCGTAGCTTAATTTAGCTTTAAATAAAGTAAGGCATACATGTCATGTGGAATACAATTAAGATATTAAGATCTATTGTACATATGCTAATCTGTTACAAAACAGATTATGAATAAATAAATAGACACAGTGTTAACAATCTATAAAGAGCAACATCCCAAGTTATCCCATAATCTTTTAGGGATTCTGAGTAGACATGGGCGTTATTGGCTATTTCTGGCAACGGTTTTCTAACCGATATTTGGTGTCAATATCGGTTTTGATAACCGTTGCCGAATACCGATATCAAAGCCTGATTTCAACTAACTAATTCGCGCTTCATTTTCGTAATTAAGACGTAGTAATAGTAACGTAATTAAAATAAGATAGAAATCCGCCGCAGGCGAACTACTAACTACAACTACTAAAAAGATTAGTAGGTATGATATTGGCGATTTTCCTTCATGATTTTCTAGGCTTAGGATTCAGAACTAGCACAATTTTTACCTGTAATGCAAAAATTGTGGAGCATTTAAAAATAGCCATATAGGCATAGAATGATTTTATATACAAGGCGCGCTAACAACTTCTCTAACTCTACTTTCCCTAAGAAATTATTTACAAATTTTACCTTCCGTCCGTCCATTCCGTCCGTCCGTCTGTCAGAGGGCAGTATCTTCGAAATCTCTCTTCTAAATTGCATTTTTAATTAGTCAATAATCAATAACACACTCAATCCTAAATTAAATCACTTAGGGGCTAAAACACAACACCAATTAACACAAAAAATATGGAATTCACCGCACGCAGAAAACGTTCAAAGCAATCGAACCACGGATCGAACGTAGTAAAAACTGTAAAAAAAGTGATTAAATTAAAATGTTTGAAAACAAACACACGCGTCTTGGCGCGAACCGCCACCTGCGCGCGCATTTAAAAACCAATTCTACATTTCTTCTATCTAGTTATCGTAAAGTTATTGTGACCTTATTTTGAAAGCGGTAAGGTGCAAAGTTGTAACTATAAAAACCTGTCAAAGGTCAAGCTTTAATGAACGCTTTTCGGTTTCGCGCATGCGCAAAGCAAAGTGCAACTGCAAAAACCAACTGTCCATTACAGTTCGATCTAACAAACCTCATTTTTTAAACCTTAGCGCAGTAGATATAAGGTCGTCTTTGGTTTCATCAATAGTAGTGAAATGTTACTGGATAATGGTAACTATGGCTAGCCCATATTCGCTCTGTCTCTGTTTTGAACGTGATGAATCAATTAGAATAAAAAGAGAAGGCATAATTATTTTGGTTGTTGTTGGCAGCATCGCGCGTAGGTTTACCATATCTCGATTTTTCGACTTTCCTCAGGATTGCGGCCGGAATTTGGAAATCTCGTGATATCTCAGGATTTTCAATAAAACACAGCTTAAACTTAAAAGATCACATTAATTATAAGTTGAACAATCTAAAAAAAAACTTCTTTTGGTAACAATTGAACAGTTAAAATCGATACTTATTAATAAAAAACAAACTATAATTAAGATAGCTTAAAAACTTAAACAACCGACATGAATGCCCCGCGAGTCAATTTCAGTAGAAAGTTTGAAACGTTTATCGTCATATCTCTGGAGATACTTATCAGATCTCGATGAAATTACAATGGGACTACCTCGGGATTGTACCCTACCGAGTACAAAGAGAATCATTCAAATCGGTTCACAATTGACGGAGTAATCGCGTAACATAAAAAAAAACAGATACAGACGAATTGAGAACCTCCTTCTTCTTTGGAAGTCGGTCAATAAATAATCTTCTTTTGGTAAAAATATTATAAAATCTCAGGACTTTTCCATAGAAAACAGACCTTTTCTCCGGTCTTTTGATTTTTTCATCTGGTTATGGTAACCTAGTCGCGCGCGTTATCGTAGTTATTGTACCTAACTACCTATATGTATATGTATAGTTGTTGAAGCTATAATGTGCAACTGCAAAAACCAACTGTCCATTACAGTTCGATCTAACGAACCTCATTTTTTAAGCCTTAGCGTAGTAGAGATAAGGTCGTCTTTGGTTTCATCAATAGTAGTGAAATGTTGCTGGATAATGGTAACTATGGCGATTTTGGCGATAGCCAATATTCGCTCTGTCCCTGTCATGTACGTGATGAATCAATTAGAATAAAAGAGAAGGCATAATTATTTTGGTTGTTGTTGCCAGTTGTTGGCAGCGTCGCGCGCGCTATCGTAGTTTTTAGTTATTGTACCAACTACTATATGTATAGTTGCCGTAGTTGGTAACCATAAAACCGTTGCTAGCTATGTCAATATCGATACGGTACGTTAGAGGAGTGGCAACCGATTTCAGTGACGTTTCGCTATAGCTGACACACGTCTAATTCTGAGTTCTTTCTTAAAAATATTTTTAAGCACAGAATAATGAATAGTTCAAGTTTAAGGTATTTGTTTAAATTTCTATTTTCTACTTTTACATGCATACTTAATAGTTACTAACACCTTAAAATTGTTCAAGAACGTAACATGATGATATAAGTATTTACTACTAAATGTTTTTTTTAAAGATTTTTAGGCTAGCGTTTAACCACTATTGCGCCTGGTGCTAAGCGATAAAGCGGGTCGAACATGGTGAACACGCTAGGCCTAAAATGCTAAAAAAACATGGGATCGCACGCAGACCTCTTTAGTTGTAGCTACAGTATAACGTTTTGAGAGACTGTCCATTATTTTTGACCACATTTTGAACTGTATAAACAGAATATGACAAAACTTACGGCCAGTAAGAAAATAGGCAATTACACAAATCTTTTTGTTGCCATTTGATTTCTAACGGGGATCTCAAAAATATCTAAGTAAGTATAAAAAGAAGAATAAATAAGATAACAAGGATAATTAATAAGAATAGAGATATATAAAGGGGAAAACCAACTCAGGTGTGTGTACTGATATTATGATAATTCCTGGGATGACTGACTTATCATGCTTGTAATTATGTAAGTAGCATTTACACTAAATTGTCAAAAACGACAACGCACAATAATCGAAAAGCTTAGCGATACTTACAAAACTTAGATCCATCATTCTTGAGCATCGACACCACATTGAGCGCTAGGAATCCACTCAGCATCGCCAACACAGCTGACGGGGCCAGCGACGCTCCAAGCACCAGCGTATTCGCCACGAATAGTACCAGAGACAGAACTGTCAAAGGCACCGTAGTCCCCTTAGTATCCCGTCTCCATAGCAATAAGAACATCGTGCCTAAGACCAACCAGGATAGACGAGCGAGGAGACGCGAACGATTCGGTGAGCCGAGGGTTCCCCAACCAACCGCCCAATGCGCACAGGCCAATAACCCTGCAACTACGACCCCGTGGCCTCGCCATCCTATGTAACGCCTTGCTATAGCTACCGCAGCTGCTACGGAACCCAAAGCCAACACTAAGGCTCCCCTGGAAGCTTGCCCAGAAAGACTCGCACCTCCCGCTATCCAACAATCCCCTTGCTCCTCTCTACAGCCACGATAATTCCTACTCAAGGCGAGCACAACCCCACAGCCGACCCAAAAAGCTAATGCCTTTATTGTCCCGATATTCCACGCCATCAAACCTAACACGGTCAACGTTAAGAAGCTCAGACTCGCCCCCTCTTCTATTATAAAGCTATTAGAGACCATCATAGCCGCGGAAGCTACCAACGCGGCACGACTAAAACGTTCATAGAAATGAGATCTGCCTTCGCACCATCGTTGGATTATACCATCCCAGTGCATAATGACTAGAGCGCACGTCAACGCACCCGATACCAATCCAGTGCTCAAATAAATCGCGTGTTCGATATCTTCCAAAATTTTCAAACAATAAAACGTATAACATAACCCTACGCATAAAGCCATAGAAGTTAGACCGGTCGGAACGAAAGAACTGGCGAAAATATTAGGAAGCCGCTCTAAAGGAATGCCCTCAGTAATCAACCAGTTAAAGAATATCGCCAACGTGAGTAAGAGAAGAGCTCTGAGCATCGAAAGCGAATCGAATTCTACCCAAACTTCTCTAAAAGTGCCGCGTACGTTATCTATGAGTGACCTGAAACAAAAAGCGATCTTAGTAGCATGGTAACTAAGTCGAAAATGTAGGAGCGGCGGTGTTTTATCTTACCTAACATCGGCGACATAATTAGTTAAATCCTCATTTCTTTGAATGCCGGCAGCTTTGTCTATTTGCTCTCGAGTGGCGTTAATTAAGTGTGCCAGTCTGTCGAGAGATACTTGTTGGGATTCCTCTCCGTAACGTATGAGGTATTGTGTTATCTGGAAACATATATTTGTATCATGTAAATCTCTGCATATGAAACAAAGTTTTAAACTAAAAAATGCAGATAGATTTGCTCGCTGAACACAGGAACATAAAAAGATGGATTGGAGTCCGAAAGGAAACTAATAAAGGCTTACCAGTTTTTTACAATTCACTGCATCGTCATTTACAGATAAAACTGATATATATAATTTATTGAGTATTGAGTATATCGTTATGTTGCTGTTAAATTAATATTTACACGGCTAAATATAGACAGAAGCTACAAATGACAAAATCTGAAACATTAAATTGAAAATACTCACTTGTTTCATTACGTTACTTAAATGTAACAAAGTCCGAGAGATGGTAGTTTTTGGAAGTACAGTCAGTAAAATGTTCCCTAGGGAAGGAGCGGGAGGGGGCCTTCCTAAGGCAGCACTTAATGTAGGCGCTAGATCAGTCTGTTGGACTTCCCTTCCTATTGACAAGTCTTCAAACTGGCCACCTAAGCCAGACTTTCGATAAGCAAATAATGCAGCCGTGCGTTCCGCTTTGCTTTCACCTCCATGGTCACCTAATGAAACATACATTATTGTAAGATGATTAAATTGTTCCGATCTAAGATTTTATGTGTTTGTGTTAATAACTAAGAGCAATAGCGCACTAGCGGCCAGGTCGCAGTGGTCAGCGAGATACACACATTAGTATGAAATCGCCACGAAGCACGCGCACCTGGCCGCATCCGGCCAGCAGCAAACCGCGGCGGCGGTGTGCTACTGCATTAAGGGTCATTCTCACTTTCCAGCCGGCCTAGTATAGCGGGTGGATAATAACTATGTCACCAATTTTTCTCCACTGACAAGCCAAAATTTTCTTGGTGAAGAAGACATAATTTTTATCCACCTGTTTATGCTAGGAGGGCTGATTATTATTTATTTATTTTTTTATATATCTTATAGGCTAGTGTTTGACCACTATCTCACCTGCTGGTAAGTGATGATGCGGTCAAATATGGTAAGCACGCTAGGCCTTGAATGGGAACTGGCTCTCAAGGATAGCTGCCGGAACACATTAGATGGCTGATAGTCTTTTATACCTTAGGTATATGGCAGATAAATTACAACTTTATGGCGTTATATGTTAGAAAGCTATTTGAATTTGAAACTGTATCAGGAATCAGGGAAACTGGCTCTAACACTCATAAATAATTAAACATACTGTAAATATCGCATTAATAGTGTAAAAAAATCGAATATAAAAAAAATACATGCACCATTGAAGGGAACCAAAATGTAATCAAGGAAATAGTTTTAAAGAGTGTATGTTAAAAGAAAATAAAACCATTACTGCTTTAGATTCACACACAATTATAGCAAAAAACCAAACGCTAGAGTTGAAATAAATATTAAAACATCTAATTTCATATAGGAATTCTACATTATACCTACCAGAGTGATTTCCTTGTGAGTCTAAAACAACATCAAAATTATATTTAATTATGACACAGTAAAAATACATACACTTAAAATACAGGTGAAGTAAGTCTTTGATTGGTCTATGAATATATTGTATGAATCTTATAACTATAGCTTGGCCAAAATGACTGGCTGCTTATTTTATGTCTGTCAGGGGCCTACAACATAGCCTAAGGCGCGTGACATACACAACCATAGAAAAGATAATAATACTACGTATTACGTATTACTTAGTTATGGCGTATCGCGTTGAGTAAATTAGAATAATTTTATTATCTACTAGCAGCCCGCCCCGGCTTCGCACGGGTAGAACATATATGCCTACAAAATTTGCATCAGTTTGTTGCATCGAATATAAAATATGAACATATTTAACAACCATCGTCATATTTCATCCAATTTACACAAAACCTTAACGAATTATGCACCTAAACCTTCCTCATAAACACTCTGGCTATTGGTGAAAACCGCATGATAATCCGTTCAGTAGCTATTGAGATTATTGCGAACAGACAGACAGACGCAGTGATGAACTTTGTTTTATAATACTTACGTATTGATATTGGACGGCCCTTTGGCGTAAAGGATAGTTACCCTGATTCTTACCCGACGGTCGTTGGTTCTAATCCTAGCTATATACCTACCAATGAAAGTTTTATGTGCATTCATGAATCATGAGTTTTCGTACAGTGGTAGTGGAATCATTAAATCTACCAAAAAGTAGCTTACCACCAAGGAGTACATCTGCCGCCGTAACCTTACGGCGTTCCCCGACGCAAAATGTAGGGGTAATACACGTTTAACGTGTGTATCTGTGTGTCTGTCTGTAGCATCTTAGCACCTAACCGGATGAACCGATTTTGTTTTTATTATTGATAGTTTTTTTTTGTTTGATAGATGTCTTCATCGAGAGTTTTCTTAGCTTTGATTCATGAAAATTCGTTCAATCGTTATAAAATTATGAGCTTTTTTCTAGTTAATTGCGCTATGAAATCAACTTTCATAGGTCTGATCAATTCGAAAATCTTCTTCTTCAACGATATTGTAAGAACATGGAAGCCTCCTGGACTCTTCAGAATACTCAAATCCTCACCAACTTACAGCTCAGATTTTAAATGTCGTGTTTAGAGTCATTGGAAAAAGCTATTATACATAGATCAGTCGGGGTGGTTTAAAATATTATATTATATTATTATATATATAGATGAATATTATTTTATACAATAGATCATATTATTATACTATATTGACTTCAAATTGATTGTGATCGGTGGGGATCTACAGCATAGCTAAGCTTATAATAATATTTTCATAGTAACTATGACGTAATCTGTGGTTTCACTGCAAATATTTTATTAATTTTGCGATGCGTGTTTGTGAAATTTGTGATATCTTCTAGAGTTTTCATTTGAATTATATACTGTAAAGGACAATTTTAATCTATAATATGTGGCCAAGCTAATTAACGTAATTATTTGGATAAGGATTAATACTATATACTTGAAAATAGCCTTGGAAGTTATGTTATATTTTTAAACAAACATTTTAAGATTAAAATGGTTACTGTGAGTCAACCTTAAGACATAGACATATGCTGTCGCGGACTTTTTTGTAGGTCTTATTAAGTTGTACAACTCTTGCATAAAAAATATTCTTCTGTCTATTTTCAATTAAGCAGCGTTCGTAAGAAACGTGTTTTTTCGACCGTTTATTTGCCGACTTAGGTTGCAAATTAGGTCTCCACGAATGTACCTTTGATTTAAACGGGATATAGCCTATTTTCATTCCGAAAGTCCATTCTATGTATTAGTGAAAGAATTTTTTAAATCGGTTTAGTAGTTTTTGAGCTTACTCATTACAAACATACAAAAATACAAATGTTCTCTCTTTATAATATTAGTATAGATATAGATACTTTTGAAACCATTGCGAAGTACTGGCTAGCAAGTCTAAACCGACTTCAAAATGAAGTAGGTTCTTACGGTGACATCCTTAGACTACACGCACACAATTACGCCTGTAGAAAAACGACATGTGTGTAGTGTCTGTGTAATAGGTCGTTAATACGCGAGTTTGTATGGAGATTTAGTCGAGTGTCCGTGCTGTGACATAACATACAGCGGCGTCGGTTGTGGGTGAGTTGACGGTGGCTCGGCGCGAATGCGGCGCCGATGCGATGCTGAAGAAGTGTGCAAACGATGCGGAAAAGCGAGGCGATTAGAGTAGTATGGGCCATTTTAATGCCAACTATGCGGGCGAGGAAACGGCGCGCGAATGGCGTCCACCCGCACCCTGCCCGCGCCGCATCGCCTGATTACTTATATGTGGTTTTACAGTGATGCTTTCACCAGCGCGGTTGGTAAGTCGCGGGCCACGAGCTTTGCATCTCTAGGATCGTTACATAGTCGCGCGGATGGCCCGCGCTGACGGCAATTCGGCCACATTCTCTTATCATGACTGTGACAGACAAAAACGCAAGCTCGTGCCCGCGACGCTTACCAACCGCGCTGGTGAAAGCGTCAGTGTAAATCCACACTATGTAACGCGCCCCGCCGCTTCTACACATTTTGTATGAAACACGTAATATTCGGCGCAGCGCCCGTGCCGAGACCACACCTCGCTCGCACCCGACGCCGCTTACGTATGTCCCGCGCCTTAAGCATACTAAAGGCAAATTTTAACAAATGAAACCTAAGTTGCGGCTAAACAGTTCCATTCATTCATACTACACTGGAAAGAGGTCTGAAACATTCTTGCGGCCCTTATATGAATGTTTTACCTGTCTCTGTCATGCCATGGTCTCCAACAACATAAAGCAAAGCATCATGTGGCATCATTCCAATTATCTTCGTCAACCTCGAGTTAGTTTCATTCAACTTCCTAGTCATCTCTGGATGATTTGGTCCATATCTGTGACCAGCATGGTCGACACCTAAATAGTGGGCCACTAGCAGATTCCAGTCCTTGTTTTGGAGTTCTTCATATATTTTGGTATCAATTTCTGTAAAAAAAAGCAGTGATATATAAATACCTAAGCTTGTATAAAAATAAAGCAATACTTTCAGCCTGAAACCTTCAGGTTTTTAGGTTCACAGAAGGTGGAAAAGATTTGATGAAAGAGCTGTCTATTTTAGGTTAACCTGAACAAACTAAGGAAATATGAACAAAGGAAATATGAGAGCTTATACAAAGATTATATTAATGTTTAATATTGTAAGCCAAGTACCAGAGGTATATAAATAAATTTTCCTGACACTAAATTATTTTATTTTTTTATATATATATATTTTTTTTATACAAGAGTTTGGCCACTAACTGACCAGATGTTTAGTGATGATGCATTCATATATCGATAATCATTGGTTTCAGTAGCTAATTTAGATCATCATACAATCTGGTTTTTAACAGACTTCCAAAAAGGAGGTTCTCAATTCGACAGTTTTTTTTCCTTTTTTCTTATATGTATGTTACGCGATTACTCCGTCAATTGCCAGAGATATGACGATAAACATCTCAAACTAGCTACTGAAATTGACTCGCAGGGCATGGGTCGGTTGTTTTAGTTTTTAAACTATCTTAATTATTGTTATCAGACCCAACACATGGTCATACATAAGATAAGAATTTTTGTTTTAACATTAACATTTTTCATGTAAAATTTGTAGAAACTGTAAATTTATGTAGTTAATTTGTAGAATAGGTAATATTTTAGGTAAAAACAGGGGAGATATGAAATGAAATTATTTATTTACACACAGTGTGTTAGAAAAGGCTTACTAAGCTTTTCTTAAAAAAAATATTTTGAGATTATATTCAGCCTGTGGTGTACCATTTCAGGGCAACCTTCCATCCTTTCCTCCTTCCACACATCTATTATTTTAACATCTAGGACAATAATAGCAATAATGTAATTATAACCACCTTCACCACTACATTGAATATGGTAGACTCAAGCATAATCCAAGTGACTCTAACAGCTAGAGTACCAAAACAGCCAGAGAAATATCCAAAACATACATAGTAAAATGACAGTGCAGGCAGCTCTAATCCCTGCACAAACGAGAAGAATACAGATTAAAAAAGAATAATAGAGAATTCTTTACCATTATCAACAGTATCCAAGTCCCAAGTGTGGAATGAGTACATAGCATGTGACCTCAACCACCGGCCAGGCATCAACCTGCCCCATGTGTCATCTCCCAGTAAAACTGCACGACCACCACCTTTAGCCAGCTGGAAACAACACAACAGATTATAGAACAAACTGAAAAGTAAAGCATAAGATACCAAATGTTATAATAATTACCTGCACGATTACATTATCCTCCTGCAACTCCATAGCAGCAAAATTAGAGCTGACATCAATGAAGGTGGGCAGTGAACCCGTCACTAAGGCTTTTATCCGTTGCAGAGTCGTCGTCGGAGGATCCGCCATGAACCGAAATAAACGCGTACTGTCCGGCCACTTATCTAACGTATTTCTCATGATTGGCAAACGGTTCTGGTAAGGCAGGGGATGCTCAATACTCTCGTCGTACTCCGTAAAGTCATACCGAAGCGCGTCAACCAAAAGTAACACCACTCGTTCAGCGGAAGGCACGCAGGCTAAGGGCCCGCCCGGAACAGCCAATATACGCCTGATCTTTTCATCTTCTGAGCATAAATCCCTCGCCGTAGAGTTGCCTCTCTCGTGCCCCTCGCAATCGAACTTTTCCAGGGGATGGCACACGGTCACATCGCTCAGCGTTTTACGGGATAGCAGAAAACCATGACCGAACATCAACACAGCGGATAATATCAAATAAGAAAACCAGATTAGATACAAAACAAAATTCCATTTTTCTTTCATGATAAACCTTGATATAAAACAAATATATCTTGTAAATAATAATTTAATTGCTAATTATTATAAATTAAGAGAATCAGCCGCAGAACCCATCGCAATAATTAGGAACTGCCAAAATAAATTGCGTGCGAACGGTGCGTGCGGCTCACGACACGGCTGACAAGTGACAATTTTTGACAAATCAAACTAGCAACAAGATAAGTCAACGTCAGTCAGTTGTCAAATGTCAAGTCCACCATGTCATATTTCTTTTTTCTTCTTTTGCTTATGAATTGCGAATCGCGAAGGAGAACGTATACATCACAGACTACTATGATGTATATATCGCAGGCAGATAGCTTAATTAGCCGTTCAATTGAACGCCTAGCCACTTAACTAAACAGCGCCGTTCAACTAAATTCCTGAATGATATCCAGCGTTTATTACAACATTTAATTAACCTGGTGGCTAATGCTTAGGCCTGTCATATATGCATATGGATATACATATGCATACATATATGTATATGCATATATATATATTTCTGGTGACGCGCGGCCGCTGCCGCAGCTCCCCTCCTGTTCACTGTTCTTAGTGTGTTGCCTTAGTGTCAGACTAATGAACAGGCTAGGCAAGTAACGAAACGTCATCGATCAAAGTCATTTGCCTGGCTGTTTGATCAAATGGCTGGATATCATTCAGGAATTTAGTTGAACGGCGCTGTTTAGTAAAGAGGTGTTTTATTGAACGACTAATTCAGCTATCTGCCTGCGACATATACATTACATTAGCATTTAGCAGCACAGAATACAGAGTACCGACTTTACCTACGCTCGGCGATCGTGTTCGCTCCGTCACGCTCAGCGGGCCAGGTGCCGCTGAGTGCGAGTCGTAACTGTATGTATATTGTATGCTATCCTGTACCAATCAATAAAATACGTAGATGGATAATTAATAAGATCTGACATTAAAATAACAATAATAATATGAGAAGGATAATAAAACTATACAATAACTAGTATGAGTGAGCGAGATGGACAACATTTTTTTTTTATCATTCTCGCGTATGTGATTTTATTGTTTGCCACCAGCTCTGCCCCCAGATCTAGCGGCGCCTATTGGCTTTCACCCGGTGTCATATATAACCCGACCACATGAGGTTGTTAATTATATCTCATAGCTGGCATATGTATCACGTGTTCATCATTTTAGACGGGTTATATCTCTATAGCTATTTCATCGTATACGTCAAATTCTTCTCCATTTCATTTTCCCTCCACGATAAAATATTACAGTAATTGCGAGTCGAGGTAGGTCTGAATGTGGATAAGCCAAAATATTAAATAATGGCCAAGTGGCCATAAACATTTGGCACAATACACAGATCGTGTTATGGCCAAGTCCACAAAAAAAAACATTGACATCTGTGATTGACATTGACATATTCTCACGTCAATCAATCACGTCAGTCATTGTCGTTTTTTTTTATTTATTTTGCTGTCACGGATTTTGTGTTGTGGTGTGAATGTGATTTGTGTTGATATTTTGTAGAATTTTCAATCACTTTTACAAGTTTATCGTTATCAGATAGATAAAACTTATCAGTTAATTATCTAACAACCGAAAGCACTAGTTAATGAAATAATCAAAGTCATTATTAAACTTCGGGAATCATATCATAACCTAAAAGACGATGATTGACTGGTTATCTAAACAAAAAGTTACAAAACTTTCAAAACCTTGAGGCTCACCGGTTAGAATTCGAAGCTGATAAGAGACGCATCAGCTTTGTGTATTAAGGGTTTGTGAGAGTATGATCTGTTTGAATCAGTCATCAACAGTGATAGATCAGTCGAAATGTCTGCACCATCCAGGGTTAACAAAGAAAACTTTCGTCTTTTGGACTTATCTAGCGATGAGGAGTCTGAGGACTTACAGCTTGAAATAATTCCGAGTCGCAAGAAAAAAGTTACCAGGTAAGCTAATACATTTTTTATAAAACAATAATATAGGAACTACTGAACAAGCTAGATGTCCACCCGATGGTAAGTCGTAATGTAATCTATAACAAATACTAGTAATGTGAAAAATTTAGTTAGCCAGAATTATGTTTGTCAATGCACTGCACCTGGATATCTAACCAAGGATATCAGTCAAAAATCACCCTTGACCGATCTATTCATAAACTGTTCATTGAGATCATTCCGATGAGCCCAAACTCAACCTTACTAAATGTTCAGTCTCACATGTTATGTAATTTACTAGTCACTGCTCTTCAGACTGAACAAAAAATCTATGTCATAGTTGAATAACTAGCAGATATCCTACCACTACAAAAAATCTTGCAGACAACATAAAGTTTATCTACCCCTTTTACTGTTCCTATAGTACCAATGCTTTTGATTGATTTGATTAAAGGAAAAACGAATCACATTTGAAACGCTTTATCACATTTTTATTCATTCTCTTTCTTGTGCCAACTATCAGTAGTCTCGTGACCATGATCAATGTAACTTGGTCGAAACGTTTAGTTAAATATAATTACTGTTTTAGCAAAAAGTCCCATATTTTAATATTTATAGCTTTTTGTTTGTGCCATTCCGTCTGAAATTTTCAGGGATTAAACTGTGTAGTATGTGTACAAATCTTTAACCGACTTAAAAAAAAGGAGGAGGTATCTCGATTCGACCCTGTATATATACATTTTTTTCAATTTTTAGGGTTCCGTACCTCAAGAGGTAAAAAAAGGAACCCTTATAAGATCACTTTCTTGTTGGTCTGTCTGTCTGTCTGTCTGTGTGTCACCACTGATTTTCTCAGGAACGGGTGGTCCTAGCAAGTTGAAATTTATACCTGATACTGAGGTCTATAGTCCCTATTGGGTGTATAAAAATCAAGGTCTTGAGTCAACACAATAAAAAGATATTAATAAATAAATAAATTCGCAAAAACTTGTTAGTACCAAAATGTACCTTAATTTTTAACTTTTTTTATTTTTCGGAATTTTTTCTTTACTCGTGCTCTAAGACCTTGCTTATAACCAAGATTGACAATTCTAGGTAAACCGGAAGTACCCTATAGGATTTGGGTCGAAAACCTATAGTACTTCCTGTTCCTAGAATCATGAAATTTGGCAAGAAGCAAGGTATCACAGCACAAATTAGGGAAAAATTCCAAAAAATAAAAAAAGTTGAAAATTGAAGAGTGTCCCCATACATACATCGTGTGCGCCAATTAAGGTAGACCTCGAGTTATATGAGCACTGATACAATTTCGAGGTCTAGCTTAATTGGTTGGTATGGAAGTCTCGGTGGGCGAGTTCAACTCAACTTAGCCGGTTTTTATTTTTATGTGTGTTCATTGATAACTTCATTGTTTATGAAACTATTTTGATGATTCTATTTTTATTGGAAAGGAGATATCCTAAGGAGATATACCATAGTCATTTCATTGAGATCTCATAAGTATGTGCAGAGATATGGAGGTAAACACCTCAAATTTGGTACTAAAAATTAATAGCTCTGCATTTGAAGTCGGTTCTTTTAGTTTTTTAAACAATCTGATATCAAATATTATGTTTCTTGAAGTGTTACAAACTTATACACAATCCAAAATTTCATTGTACCAATCTTATATCAAGTGAATATTGCAAAATGTGCATAGTTTTCATCGGAACCTGTATGTATTCATTGGTTTATTATGTTTATTTATGTTAGTCAATCTATAATACTAATCTATTACAAGACTATATTCTATTGAATTGTGTTTTAAAAGAGCCGTTTATCTATTTCTTTTTCTCATATCAGGGAAGAAAATCAGAGTGTATCAACCAAAAAATTATTTTGTCTAGGCTGATGCACTTTGAATCTTCTATGCTCGTAATTCTACTTTAAAATCTTTTGCTCTGCTTTGGATTCGAAATAGCGGTCTCAAACGGTCTCAAGGAAAAATACTATGTTACGCCCCTGTGATCAATTTATAATTATGTTTTATTCAGTCGAAATACATAAGAAGACTATTTATTTTGATTTAGACGAGAAAGAAGTCGAGTTCCAGCTGCTCACATCGAACCGAACATTGCTGCTGAAGTGCAGTGCGCATTGAGATGGGCTGTGCGGGGAACACTCATACTCTGGCTCATCATGCTCACTTGGATCTGCGCTGCGCTGTATGATCAGGTCTCCAGTATGAGGCTCGAGCTTGATAAAGGTAAGCTTATATAATTTAAGATTGTTTATAAAACTAAAAGAACCAACTTCAACCGTCGCGCTAGTCAAAGTAGCCAGTAGACGTAGTTACTATTATATAATTTTTGCCAGTAGTTAATGTCGTCCAGGTATGGAAATGTATCATAATACAAATGTTGATATATATTAAAAACGACTCGACCGAATTCGTTAAAATTTAAATGGGACCACCTGGGAAGGGTAACCTTTGAAACAAAAAAATATTTTCCAAATCGGTTCAGGCATCTTCGGTGAACATACATAAAAAAAAATGTTCCGACGAATTGAGAACCTCCTCCTTTTTTGTGAAGTTGGTATATAATAGAGTATAGAATAGCTATACATACACACATTAAATCTTGCCTTTTTCCCATTGAGGTAGGCAGAGATTACTTCTAATAATAACTAATAGCTAAAAACTAAAACCTGACTACTGGAAAGTCACATTCTTATTTTAGAATTTATTCCCAATTCTAGGGTGCAAAAAGCAAAGCCATGAGCAACAGCAAACAATATTTCTTGAAATATGCTAATTATGGCCTTTCTTTTAATACCCAACTCAGCTTAATTAACAAAAAACATGTTAGGCCTAGAATAACCCTTACTCTCAAGGGCTTAGGGCTACCGGAACTATTTGGACTGTTGTTTATTCTGTGCCAGAACATTGTAAGGCTATGGCTGATTTTCTCTTTGGTAAGCTATTATTATATATTCTTTCTTACTTCTTCGTGAAATTTAACTATAGCATTAACATCTCAAAGCCAGTCCATCATTTGGCCATCTCAAAGTCAGATTATATGTCTTGGACACAAAAAAGGAGGAGGTTCTCATCTGTTTTACGATTCAACCGCCTTTTCCTTTCTGGCCAAGCCATTTCAGAGCTTTGGCAATATAGGGGTATAAGTTTTAGCATTCATTGCGTTTGCTTGGTCCTAGTCTTGTGACGGCAAAGATGACTTAGTAGAGGCGTAGTCAGATTGGTGTAAGTAGTATATTTTCCGAAGAAGTTTAAACATTGAAATCCGTCCATATATAACGCTACAGCAAACTTCGCTCCCCTTTCTCCCCTCTAGTCCCCTTTTTTGTAATTTTTTTCGCATCATCTTGTTAAGGAAAGAAGTCTCAAATTTAATTTAAATCTGTCGATTAATGCTACAGCAATGCTCTACCTTCCCCTCTCCCCTATTTCCCCCCCCCCGCCCCCAATATATAAAGGCGATAAAAGCGATCGACAAAGTTTTTTTAAAAAAAAAACAAGGAATTCATGTGCCAATTTTCGTCATGAATGGTCGAAAAATGCGAGAACAGACGATAGACGGACCAAAAATTTTTTGGCCAATCTCAAAACTGATACGCTTCGCTCGCTTGGTCGATTATATTCTAATAATGCCAGAATAAAATTATGGTATGATATTTTGTGCAGCCTTGCCAGAGATAAGATTTTAATTTATATATGCCAGAACGGAGAGACGTCATGTCCTCTTATCATATCACTATCTTACTACCAGTACCATCTAAACCTTCTTAGGTTTATGTTATTTATGTGATCGATAAGTTTGACACTATTTTTCTCATAAAATTTCGACTAAAACAAGATATCGGCTTCTCTCGCGTACATAAATGATAAAAAGGCATGGAGAATAAAAACATCTATGCGCACGCATCACAAAGATGACTTGTAAGTGGTATAAACAAAAAATGCTGTAGGCGCTAAGTGCTAATAATTATTAAAACGTACTATGTGTACCATCATTAACGCATTAACTCTACGTATTACAACAGAATAAATAATAGTGCGATGGTTTTGCTAAGATTTTTACATATTTTTGTACTAATATTGTAACTATCGTGTACTATTACTTATTCTGTGCTATAGTGAATGAAGTACAGTACCGCTCAGTACCTCATTTGTTTACGCGACCTCGCTACATGCTGGGCAAACATGTCCGGGGAATACTCATACATAATTCATAAACTAACCTACCTGGTACAAAGTAGGGTTGCCATGCTTTTAATGCAAGGAATGCTTAACCGACTTTAAAATCTAATCAATAACACAATTAGGTTGAATTACTCCCAAAAATAACTCGATGTCTAGAAGTAACTACAACCTATGCAATATGCGGTCCTTTCGTATGAAACTAATTTATCAACGTACGTAATAAAAAAAAAACGACTTCACAAGCCGTAGTAAATATAATGTCATCAACGATGACCGACAATTATGATTTCGAGTTTAAGATGTTTATCTCCATATCTCTGGAGATTATTATCAGATCTCGATAACATTTAAATGGGACCAAACGGGACGCATAATCTCTCAAACAAAAAAATAATTTTTAAATCGGATAAGATTTGACGGAGTTCTGAGATAACAAACATTAAAAATAAATAAAAACCGGCCAAGTCGAGTTGAACTCGCCCACCGAAGCTTCCGTACCAACGTTGGTATGTACCAATTAAGCTAGACCTCTAAATTGTATCAGCGCTCATATAACTCAGAGGTCTACTAAATTGGCGATTACTATGTATGTATGCACCCTTTAATTTTCAACTTTTCTTATTTTTTGCATTTTTTCCTTAATTCGTGCTGTAAGACCTTGCTTCTTGCCAAATTCATGATTCTAGGTCAACGGGAAGTAGCCTATAGGTTTTCGACCCAAAACCTATAGGGTACTTCCGGTTTACCTAGAATTGTCAATTTTGGTTATAAGCAAGGTCTTAGAGCACAAGTAAAGGAACAATTCCAAAAAATAAAAAAAGTTGAAAATTAGGTACATTTTGGTACTAACAAGTTTTCGCGAAAATCTAAATTTGGCCCATATCTTTTTATTGTGTTGACTCAAGACCTTGGTTTTTATACACCCAATAGGGACTATAGACTTCAGTATCAAGTATAAATTTCAACTTGTTACGTCCACCCGTTCCTGAGAAATTCAGTGGTGAGACACGGACAGAAAGACAGACAGACAGACTGACAGACAGACAGAGTACGGACAAGAAAGTGATCTTATAAGGGTTTTTTTTTACCTTTTGAGGTACGGATACCTAAAAACATTCGAATTGAGAACCTCCTCCTTCTTTGTGAAGTCGGTTAAAAAATACCTACTTCAGATGGGATAAATATGGTAGGTTAAAAATACATAGGGTATTTTACTTGCTATGTTGTTGTTTAGTTACGCTATCATTAACTGATAAATAATAAGATAACCGTTGATTAAACAACTTTAACATTTTTAACAGTGGTAGTTGGTGGAGCGATGATCTTTGCAAAAGGCTGGAAAGAAAAACCTTAAAATTTTCGAAAACAAGTATGATATTTTAATAGTACCTACCTGATGGGTTTTGCGACGAGGAAAACGGAACTATAAGTTCATATCAGTATAAAATTACCGGGAAGAAGTTATTTGTAATCTGTGTTATGACATTCATTCCGTAAAGAGCAGTGCCTCGGAAGAAATTTAAATGCAAATGTCAATTAATTAAGGTCGCTGATTAAAAAACAAATGGGCATGAAATAATTTCACTATGGACACTTCCTTAAGGAATTTGATGCGCTACCGCTTTTATATTTGATATTATTTTTATTTTTTTATTATTTATTTTTGTTTTATATATTATTGTTTATTTTATATTTTTATATTGAGTATATCCAAAAACAGGACTTAATCATTTTTTGCTAAGATTAATGTGCAATTTCTTTAATCCATTAAATATAAATAATGAAATGAAATAATGAAATAAAAATTTATTCATGACATAGGCATTAGTTACAACATGGATATTGGAAAACCCTGGTACCTAAAATAGGTTCTAAGACCCGTAATATAGGCTACCAGTTCTCTTCAGTCATATGAACCAGAGCTTGTGCCTAGTGATGTACAATAATTAATTAATTACCTTAATTTAAGTGATATGATGATAGTATATAAGTGATGTGATGATAATCGACATGACTTGTGGTGCTAGCTAAAACAAGCCATTTATAATGAGTTATGATTTCACGAAAGCTCGACCATTCATACAAAATTATCCGCCTCTGGGCAACAGTTCCGCGCACCATAAAACTTTACGCCTATCCCGGGGAAACATAACGCGCCTACACCCAAAGTGCGGGTAAACAAGCCCGCGAAATGTAGGTACTTGCAATAAATTACGGATTACCGCCCGCGTATCGCGTATTTTATTACATAATCCTACCCAATTTCCCTTTAATTTTTCTAGAACACGAGCAGCAAATGAAATAATGGTTGAACTCGGCACCGAAAAGCAATTAAGGTGGATCAAATTAGGACACCCGATAAAACGGTTCTTCGGCGCAACGCATTATTACAACGAGTTAGAGTGGACTGAATGCGTTAAAAATAATTAGATATTAGATCTTTGAAGACATTTCAAAATGTAGGTACGCATGTAAACCTTACATGTAAAGCAAAACGACTAGTTCTGATATTTTCATACGACAGCATAGGAATATAGACTGTGACTGTGACGCAAAGTACAGAATAAATAGATATAGAGAAAGAAAAAACTATAGTCACCGATCCTACCTAACATCATGGACAAAGATATTACGGATAAGTACCAATTCTCGTAGGCTCTACATTGATTCTATACGATTTCTACACGATGAACGTCGTTCGTAAGTAAAGCCGTCGCTATCAATTTAGTAATCAGGACAGATGGCAACATGGTAAATGAAGAACAACAAGCTGAATAGCAAAACGTGTAATTATATCCTTTCTTATGGTAGAAGGAATTATCAGTATCTTATCGATTCTAAATTAATCATTTCACTCTAGTGTTGCAGTTTTTTCAGATTTTATTAAGGTCTTCTGACCTGAGCTTGCATACGATTCAGAGCTTTACCTTAAGGCACTTCGCTCTGAATCGATGAAAGGGAGCTGTCAATAGCTCGCACGTGCCTCTGCATATGAAGTTGCTCCCTCATTTTGCATAGTGATTTTATAAACTTTTATTATATAATGGCATTGCCAACCACACAACAACATGTTTACGTTACATATAATGTTAACCACAACGCAGTGGCGAATCAACACCAATATGTGTTATAAATGCGAAAGTCTGTTTGTCTCTTCACAGCATAACGGGCTCCCGATTTGGCTGACATTTAGTATAGAGATAACCCAATAGGGTAGAATAGGACATGGAATAAATATAATACATGGAATAATACATTTTAAGACGTGTGAAGCCGTGGGGTGCAGCCAGGTAGACAAACATTCAAATTGTACCTGTATTTGTACTATTTTAATACATTTTTGTGTAAGTACGAATGTAATTTTTCTATGGATCGTCATTGCTCTGCATTTGTGTAGCAATTTAATAAATCGCTTTAGATAAATTGTCCTGAGAACATACAAAGATATATAAATCTTTCAACAAAAACTCTCCGTAAATTTATGAGCACTTTCTGTAACTAGCATTTGGTTTTCATTAAGGATTTGCCCTCATTTGCAGGGGTGGATGTACCAACATCCTTTGTTGTTCTCTTCGTAACCTCGGATATATTTTTTGTGACGAGACAAGTAGGTTTTTGCGAGATTTTATTATTTTTTGTATGTTTGCTACGTGATTACTCCGCCAATTGTGAACCGATTCGAATGATTATTTTTTATGTGTAGAGTACATCACCTCAGTGGTCCTGTGAATAAAATTTATTGAGGAGTACTTCATTTACTGACGAGTATCTCAAGACATATGGAGATAAACACCTCAAACTTGTAACTGAAAAGTAACTGATTCTAATCATTCTTGAGTAGGTGTGGTCCTTTAGTAAATTTTATCAAGATCTGATGAGGATCTCCAGAGGTGATAAAACTTGTTACTGGAACTGACTCGCGCGGCATGTAAAGTTAGTTTTTAGGGTTCCGTACACAAAGGGTAAAACGGTTACCGGTTAAACCCTATTACTAAGACTCCGCTGTCCGTCTGTTTGCCTGTCTGTCTGTCTGTCTGTCTGTCCGTCCGTCTGCCACCAGGCTGTATCTCATGAACCGTGATAGTTAGACAGTTGAAATTTTCACAGATTTCTGTTGCCGCTATAACAACAAATACTAAAAACAGAATAAAGTAAAAAAAAACACTTGTCTTGTATAGGGACCCCATACAAGAAACGTGTTTTTTTTCGGCATTTCAATATAACGCCATCTATGCACGCTTAGGTAAACGTCCATAGATGGTGTTATATTGAAATGCCGATCCCTAACACCTTTGTGATAACTTTCACTTAGATAGGGTTAGACGTTAGATGGCGTTATAAGAAATAAGCACGCGGCTAACAACTCTGTTTTGATAAAATGTTTATTAATTATTATTTTTTTCTGGCGAAAAATGATAGTGGTATTCTTTGCTCGATCTTATAAAATACTGTAGTGTGGTACGGAACCCTACGAGTGCGAGTCCGACTTGCACTTGGCCAGTTTATTTAGATTTTAACTATCTTAAAAATTTTAGTAGTAAGGTACCTAACCTACGTTACTCTCCAAACTGACAACTTTTTGCCTCATCAAAATCTAATACTATAAGAATCTTTGTCCTGACATACTGACTGACTCACTGACTCACTGACAGACAACGCACAGCCTAAACCGCTGGTCGTAGAGACTTGAAATTTGGAGGGTATATTTGTCTTAGTACGTAAGGGTGTACTAAGAAAGGATTTTCCAAAATTCACCCCTTAAGGGGATGAAATGGGGGTTCAAAGTTTGTATGGAGAAACAAGATTAGATCGTCTTTTCTATCCGAAACTTCACATAAGTGCTTCAGTAAAAAAATAAGTAAAGACGTGTTTCAGATTTTTTTGGAATTCCACCCCTAAGAGGGTGAAATGGGGTAATAAAGTGTAAAATCAATATTGTTTCGGATTGCGCTGAAATTTGGCATGCAAATAGTTATTACGACGTTAGTTCCCACTGAGAAAGGATTTTCCAAAATTAACCCTCGAAGGGGATGAAACGGGGGTTCAAAGTTTGTATGGAGAAACAAGATTAGATCGTCTTTTCTATCCGAAACTTCACATAAGTGCTTCAGTAAAAAAATAAGTAAAGACGTGTTTCAGGTTTTTTTGGAATTCCACCCCTAAGAGGGTGAAATGGGGTAATAAAGTGTAAAATCAATATTGTTTCGGATTGCGCTGAAATTTGGCATGCAAATAGTTATTACGACGTTAGTTCCCACTGAGAAAGGATTTTCCAAAATTAACCCTCGAAGGGGATGAAACGGGGGTTCAAAGTTTGTATGGAGAAACAAGATTAGATAGTCTTCTCTATCTGAAACTTCACACAAGTGCTTCAGTAAAAAATTAGGTAAACACGTGTTTCAGGTTTTTTTGAAATTCCACACCTGAGAGGGTGAAATGGGGTAATAAAGTGTGAAAATCTATATTATTTCGGATTGCGCTGAAATTTGGCACGCAGATAGTTATTAAGACGTTAGTTCCCTCTGAGAAAGGATTTTCCAAATTAACCCTCGCAGGGGATGAAACGGGGGTTCAAAGTTTGTATGGAGAAACAAGATTAGATAGTCTTTTCTATCCGAAACTCCACACAAGTGCTTCAGTAAAAAAATAAGTAAATACGTGTTTCAGGTTTTTTTGAAATTCCACCCTTAAGAGGGTGAAATGGAGTAATAAAGTGTAAAATCAATATTGTTTCGGATTACGCTGAAATTTGGCATGCAGATAGTTATTACGACGTTAGTTCCCACTGAGAAAGGATTTTCCAAAATTAACCCTCTAAGGGGATGAAACGGGGGTTCAAAGTTTATATGGAGAAACAAGATTAGATAGTCTTTTCTATCCGAAACTTCACACAAGTGCTTCAGTAAAAAAATAAGTAAACACGAGTTTCAGGTTTTTTTGAAATTCCACCCTTAAGAGGGTGAAATGGGGTAATAAAGTGTAAAATCAATATTGTTTCGGATTATGCTGAAATTTGGCATGCAGATAGTTATTACGACGTTAGATCCCTCTTTGAAAGGATTTCCCAAAATTAACCCTCGAAGGGGATGAAACGGGGGTTGAAAGTTTGTATGGAGAAACAAGATTAGATAGTCTTTTCTATCCGAAACTTCACACAAGTGCTTCAGTACAAAAATAAGTAAACACGTGTTTCAGGTTTTTTTGTAATTCCACCCCTAAGAGGGTGAAATGGGGTAATAAAGTGTAAAAATCAATATTGTTTCGGATTGCGCTGAAATTTGGCATGCAGATAGTTATTAATTACGACGTTAGTTCCCTCTGAGAAAGGTTTTCCAAAATTCATCCCTGAAGAGGATGAAACGAGGGTTCAAAGTTTGTATGGAGAAACAAGAATTGATTGTCTCTTATATTCGAAACTTTACACAAGTAGTTTAGTAAATAAATGAGTAAATACGTGTTTCAGGCTTTTTGAAATTCTATTCCTAAAAGGGTGAAGTGGAGTAACAATGTCTGAAATCAATATTGTTTCGGATTGCGCTGATATTTTGCATCCAGATAGAAATTTTGACGTAGGTATCCGCTGAGAAAGGATTTTTCAAAATTCACTCTTCAAGGGATGAAGCGGGGGTTCAAATTTTGGATAGTCATTTTATTCGACATTTCACACAAGTAGTTCTGTAAATAAATAAGTAAATACGAGTTTCAGACTTTTTCAAAATGCCACCCTAAAAGAGTGAACTGGGGTAAAAAAGTCTGAAAATCAATATAGTTTCGGATTGCGCTTTATTGGGTTTTTCGGGTTTTAAAAATATGAATCCTGATTTGTCTTAGTCACGCGATAACATGAAAACAGGTGAACCAATTTGGCTAATTTTTATTTGATGTCTTTAATGATAGAATCGTTTTTACAAAAGAAAAGTTTTAAGTAAATAAAAGGAGTTTTTAACGCGGGCGTAGCCGCGGGGGACTTCTAGTACTAAATAAAATACTTGTTGCATTTGGTTTATTTTAGTGTATTCTATTATAGTTTTACAGTGCGATCTATGGAGTTGTGTATCTTGTGCAAAATCCAAAAACCCATAAAAAAATCCGCGTGCGCCTCTCTTCGCCTTCTCTTCTCTAACCCCTGTAAAGTTGCTAGCTAGCATTTTTACAGGTAGGAACAGCACAAGAAGGCTTTTTATAATTTGACATTTATAAAATACGTTACCTACAAAACGACGTTTACAGAGTTACTACTCGAATCGCTAGAGCATGTTTAGTGGCTTAACATATGGGTGAGTTTACGCCTTCTAATTTTTTCTGCACCTACCTATTCTGAGGTATCGCGAATCACAGATGAAGTCTACCTCTACATGCACCATTTCCTTTATCGTCATTAGTTCTATAGATAAATTTCTGTATTTTTTTTATATATTATAGGTATTGTCCCACAAAGATATAACAAAGACCAACCATCTTCTTCCAATTATCTGTGTCTTTTTGCAAGCTCAAGCTAATTCCCTTCAACAGCTTGATTTTCACAAATATTCATATAATAGTAACAATCATTTACATCGGGTACTATTCTTTGGACTAAATAGATTTTGTTTTAAATATCTTATAGGCTTGCGTTTAACCACTGTCTCACCTGTTGGCAAGTGATGATGTGGTCGAAGATGGTAAGCACGCTAGGCCTAGAATGGGAACTGGCTCTTAAGGATAGCTGCCGGAACACATTCCATGTTTTGGCGACAGATTTTCTTACTTGAGGGTGGTAGCTGGCCAGGCGGACACTAGATAGGCGGAGACTAGATATATCACATTACACGCATTCGGTTTTTAGCCATTCCTGCTTGGGCAACAACCGCGAATGCTCAACATGTTTATTCCACGGCATAAGGCTTAAGTTCATATTAGCACCCAGTTCCTGAAAAGAAAAGTAACCATCCAGATTCTATATATCTTGGTAGAGACTCCGCGCATGCGTCGCCGCGCCTTCGTGACGTCACGCCCAGTCCTTGTCCCATCGCCCTCTGGGACTCTTGTGCTTCGAACAATAACTATTATTCATAATAATAGAAATATAATAGTGATACAAAGTGCACATGAAATAAGATGTGAAAAACTTCCGTGAATCCGTATGATTACAGTGCTGTGACTGTTTGTATTTGTATCGTGTTGTTTTTGTTTTAATTAGGAACTTTATTTTGTGGGTACTGAAGCGTGTTATAATTCCGGTCCTTAACGTGTTATGTACTTGCGTTCATCGTGCTATCATAGCTTTCTTCAGTAATTATAAGGTTATGCAGTTTGTGAAGGGTTGCCAATGAGAATTGATTCTATTTATTCTAGTTTACAAATGAGTGTCGCAACCCTTAGGGCGCAGGCGCGTTATCCATTCACCCCCGAGTGGCCACGAGGTCGATATTACCACAAAACATAAAGTACTTTGAGTACTAACGACATGATAAGTGCATGCTCATTTTATAGAGGAGCTTTTGTTTATTTTTATGAAGTATGTAGGTACTTCTAACTTAAGGTTATATTTAGAGAATATATGAGATGGATGTCTCATGTATGTACATATTAATTTCAGTATTTTTAAACTATCATGTGTAATTTTATTATAGAGTAAACAAAAACATTTATTGAGCAAAAACCTAACACAAATTAAATTAAATATTTAATATAGAAATAGCAACAACTTCATAGAAAGTAAGTTAATCAATTGCAACTCATTTGCAGTGCAAGCTGTCAGGCTTTGGAATGCACTTCCATTGAAAATTAAACGCTCACAGACTCTTACTACGTTTAAAGATCGCGTCAAGGCCCACTATCTCTCCCGAACTGCTATTGCTTTTGATCACAATTCTCTTTTATGAAATATGTGTATATTGTATTATATGTATATATGAATATATATAGTATGTATTGTATGACATTATGCATGTATTATATTGCTATGTATGTGTTATATGTATATATTGCTATGTATGTATTAAATTACATAAATTATATGTACCTTTTTAATAATGTACATACCTATTATTTTATTTTATTGTTATTTATTTATTTTTTATTATTATTAATTTTTTTTTCTACACCTATACCGCCATGTATGCTAATCTATTCCTTTCCACCTTAAGGTTGTCTGGAAGAGATCGCTTTAAGCGATAAGACCGCCTGTTGCCACATTGTTTTATTTACCATTTTTTTACTTTTAATTTGTATGGTGTAATAAAGTGTTTATCTATCTATCTATCTATCTATCAATACTAACTATTATATATTATGTGTAAATACTATGTATATTGGACATTGGTACAATGTACGGTGCTGAAACATTACAGTATCAGCAAATTTACCAATAATGCACATTATTTTATACGATGCTACAATTCGTATTTATTAAAAATAATTAAGATAGTTTAAAAACTACAACAACCGACTTCCATGCCCCGCGAGTCAGTTTCAGTAGCAAGTTTGAGACGTTTATCGTCATATCTCTGGAGATGCTTATCAGATCTCGATGAAATTACGATTGGACCAGCTCGGAAATGTACCCTACCGATCAAAAAATTCGAACGTTAAAGAATAATTCGAATCGGTTCAGAATTAACAAAGTAATCGCGTAACATACATACAAAAAAATATTAAAAAAACGTACAGACGAATTGAGAACCTCTTCTTTTTTATAGCCGGTTGAAAATAGAAAATTAACATAATAAAAAAACTAACCTACCATAGTAAATACAGTTGCCAGACCGTGTGCAAAATATCGAAAGCCGATGGATGCCACGGCAATGTTATCTATACCGTGCTGATACCATTTTTACGGTACCTATATATATGTACAACCACAGAATAATGAATAATACAAGGTACAACATACAATTAATAATCGTTGGCAGTCAGAACCAGGTAAAACGCCATTCATTAAATTTCTACTACGCATTACTAGCGTAATTTTATTGTCCAATTTGTCGGAATTCCACCTTTGCGTTTTTATTGATAGGTATTATTATAAATTGCAAAATATTGTTTTTTATTTTGATTTTAAAATTATCGTGAATTTGTAACATTATTATTATTATTATATACCGGCTGTAATTCACGTACCTTTAGTCGAATTTACTCGACCTAGGTTTCGAGCGAGTCAGTCGCTCTTCCTCGGGAGTGAGGTCACACGGTGAGATCGCGATGTTCACAAACCTAGGTCGAGAAAATTCGACTAAAGGTACGTGAATTACAGCCGGTATATAACAATAATACTGTTTTTTATGTTTGTTTGTAATGTATAAACTATAAAAAACGACTACACCAAATTTTATCAATTCTGTCTCGTATCAAAAGCTACATTATTAGCGAGTAGCATGGGCTATATAACGCAAGCGAAGCCGCGAGGTGGGTTTGCTACTTTATTATAAGTAGAGCAGGGGTGCGTTCACGTCGTACACCCGGAGTGCAACCGAACGCTCTAACCGCGTTCACGACCTAAGAGTGTCGCACTCGGTTAGCATAGCACGACCTCGCTTGTTTCACTCCAGTTGCAACAATTAACCATCAAACTCTATGGTTAAGAGCCCTCGCACATTACGGCCACCAGTCGCCGCCACTAAACGCGACCACCAGTAGTTCGGCTAGACCACTACACGCCGCCACCAGTGGCAGCCACTAGTGGCCGCATCAAGCCACCAGTGGCTGCCACTTGCGTCAGACACTAGCTGCAAGTATCTCGACAGAGGTAGACGTGTGTTGCCCAAGAATGGACGCACTCTTGATTTCGCTATTGTTGCTTATTATTCTAAAACGTAGAAAACGGCGCCGAATTCAGAACCATCGACGAACCGGCAACTGTGGCCGTGTATGCGCACGAGTCGAACGACAAAACGCAGCCACAAGTAGCGAGCGCGCTCGACTCTCGCAGCTTGTGGCTCGGACGCGGCCACTCAAGCGCTCAGTGTGCGCCGATTCTATATAAAATGTATGAAGAAACGCGTCCGCAGGTTGTGGCGGCCACTAGTGGCTGAAGCGTGGCCGCCACTAAGTGGCCAGTGTGCGGGGGCTCTAAAAAACGCTGTGACGGTAAACGTTTGTGACGGTACAATTGTCCAACTGTCTTTTTTGTAACAGACACTGAGTTGATTATGTGAATGGGAAGAAATTTGCACTGTTGAGACTGTGAACCAATATAAGACAAAAAATATAGCAGATAAAATCAATCGTAAAATAACAGTTTAAAAAAAATAAAAATAAATGAACTATGACCCTGGACCCTGAAAGCGTCAGCGCGCAATGTCAAAGCCACAATTTGAGTGAAAAACACCCGTGGTCGATCCGTACCTTCGAGCGAGTTGCAAAACAACCAAACAACTGAAATTCAGAACGACGTGAACGCAACCCTGGATTCATGGAAAACTGCTACATAATTTAATCATAAAAATCCAAGATAATGAATAACTACTTATTTAGATATTTAGTGCATATTCCAATGACTACTTAGATATAATTATAATATATTTTTCATTAGCCATGAATTTCGACAGTTATGTCAGAATTATTATTAATTTTATATCGTTTTCATCAAAACTGACATTATTTTTATAGGTAGACGTCATTCCTTACCATCAAGCGAGCGTCGTGCTTGTCCTGTTACCTTTTACCATAAAAAAAATATTTAAGGGTTATAATTTAATAAATAAACACCAACACAGAAATTTCTAAAACTTTTGTTAATACGAATTTATCTAATCAAAATCACTATAATCATCTAACATTACAATGTATATAAAGGTACGGTATTCCAATAATTCTATCGTAGAATCGATAAGGTAAATCTACGAGGCCATTACACAGCAGCCAATTAAGGACTTTCAATCTAAATAATAACCAGGTTTTCAAGGCTATTACCTTATCTAAACAAACTACAATACATATTATATGAACTAACGATTTCCATTATTCTGGACATACTCTAAATCTGGATAAAATGTACATGGAATCCCTTAAAAGCTATCTATCTAACAGTTATCCAAATCGGTCAGCGGGTTCTTGTTTTTTAAGGTAACACATTATTAAGCGGTAATCTAATAGTAAATTATTTACTATATACATAATTAGTTAGCGTTTAGTAGCGTAGTAAGCGTTTATTCTTTCCGCGTACGTGCGAGATGTGGAATGACCTCCCTACAGATGTTTTCCTACAGAAGGTTGTTTGAGTTGCTTTAAAAAGAGAGTTAACAGATTATTCTTTCAAAAGAGCAGGCAACGCGCCATTATTGCCTCTGGTATTGCAGGTTTTAATAGGCGGCAGTAACCACATACCATCAGGTTTGCCGCATGCTTGTTTGCTGCTCTATATTTATTTAAAAAAATAATAATTACATACATACATACAATCACGCCTTTTGCCCATTGGGGTAGGCAGAGACTATTTCTTTCAACATGCTACGATCCTGACATACCTCTTTCGCTTCTTCCACTTTCATGATAAATGTAATGTAATAATAATTACAATACAAAAGCAACATTCACACGAATTGGCTCACCTCTTTTTGTTACGTCAGTCAGTATTACTCTATTAGGTTACCCAATATATATTAATTTATACAGAATATTCCATTAAATTCGCATATTTCACTACCATCATTTTAGACAAGATTCTAGCGCAAATGGTTGTATTCATAGTGGCAAGACCTGTTCAATATTAAAATGTGCAAATGGTTGAATGCTTCGAATATAAATGATTGTAAATATGAAGGCAAGATCAAGGATGTGACTAATAGAATAGTCAATAAAATTGTTAGCAATTAATTTATATTTCACTTACCGCTCACGGTTTCAAAGCTGATGGCTGATATTCAGAAACGAATATCGTCTTCTGGAATCTTGAGTTCTAGGTACTTCTTACATGACTTCTTACTTGACTTACGTAATACATACTTGATTAAAATAGCGTTATTAGTATTGGTCGGCGTTATTCTAAGCTGTAATTGGTAAAATATTAACACAGATACTTCGAAACTTAGACCCAAGTTGCCTTTAAGCATAGGTTTGGATCTTGGCTAGTACGGTACCTGTGAATATTAGCGTCACCTAGTAACTGCCATTTGTTTCTGTAATCCATGGATGTAAATGAAAAAAAACCTCGTTTTTTAAATCCATGCTGTAATTCGAGATAATTTCTATTAAACCGATCGTAGTGTACAGGTGGTAGGAGCATTATATCAATGTTCCGCCTGACTAGCTAGGTATCAAAAAGTAGCTTATCAAGGAGAAAAGCTCCCGCCATAACCTTAAGGTGTTCCGGCAGCACACAGTTGTTTTTATATCTTATTGGCAAGCGTTTGACCACTATCTCGCCTGGTGTTAAGCGATGATGTGATCGAAGATAGTGAACATGCTAGGGCTAGAATACTCTGACTATTTTCTAAAGTAAGTGACGTTTGAGAATCAGACCATTCTATAAGCCTAGCGTGTTTGGCATCCTAGCTGACATCATCGCTTACCACCAGGCGAGATAGTGTGAAAACGCTAGCCTAACTGATTAAAAAATTAAAGCACAATTGTGTTGATATCTTAGCTAAAATATCCATTTGTCAACCTGTTTCTGAGCCTCTCTTACAAAAAAATAGGATCACTGGTCATAATTTCTTTGCAACCAGGATTCAAACACGTCCTACAAATACTGGTAATTTACATTATCAATAACTATTAAATAAACATAATTGCATAGTGAACTAATTAAGTACTAAACTATAATGTTTTCCTTCATTATAATAAAACCTTGTTTCTGCCATCATATTGCCTTTATACATGATCATTGAAATGTTGTTAGACTAACATAATGTTAACTAATTACTAACCTGTTATGATTTCCTCCATTATTATAAAAGCCTTATCATATTGCCCTTACTTCCGGCCTTTACGAAGTTCTAGTCTAGACCAGGATAAGGGAAAGCGTCCACTGCAGCATATGCTACGCTCACAAATATCAGCTACGTAGCTACGTTTGTCAGGATGCCACGCTTTCTCTTGGTATGCATTCTGCTACGAAAAGCTGCAACGCCTCTACGTGTGCTAACCGTGTACTTACTCGTAGTAGTTTCAGCGCTATATTTTCACTAACATATGTTTTTAGTAGCGTAGACCAGGGGTTCCTAAACTTTAAAGATAATGGAACACCAACCTATAAATAAATACCTTTTATTTTCTGGAGCCCCATACCAAATGATTACAAATCAACACTGAAATGTATATAAGAACATTTCTTTTTAAGAAATGTGTAATATAATTGAAACACATTATTCTTAACTGAAAGTTTTAATGTGAAGAATGACATTGTTTCAGTCATAGTGTTTCATCATAGTCTGGGCTGAATGCTTGCTAACTACCTACCTATTTACATAAAAGTAATGAGTCCTTATCATCACATATTTAGCGCTATTTCAAAATAATGTTTGTGACCGTGGTATTATTTAATAGCTAATAATAAAACATTTTGGCGGAACCCTGATGATTATTCTACGGAACCCAGTTTGGGAATCCCTGGCATTACAGTAGCCATGTGTTGTTGTGGGTATACTCTATATAATTTCATAAGCTTGGATTTATTAAATCGCGTAGTCGCGTAGCTTAGCCGTGCTCTAGCTAGTAGTATACGATCGGTTGTTACTTCTCACAAGCACTACAAAATGAGGCACTCATAGTGGAATCATTTGTACTTTGAAAAGATCTAAGTACTTGATGCTATAAAATAACAATCAGCGCTCCTTCAACTTGTTATTGATAAGTACCTATAGGTAGGTTGACCGATATTCTTAATAATTATTATATGTAAGTATATGCAATGCAATTAGCCAAGCTTAATAATAAACGGAGATTCGTTATACTGTAGAGACCAAAAGTTATTGTTTTATGAATATCTTTGTTTGTGGTGGACAATATATTTTATTACTTTTTTGTCGACTGTTTACGGGCAATTCAAGGTCGATTGCCTGCGAGTTATATACAGATTATATATAAATATTGATACCTAGATAGAATAAGTACCTGTATAAAAAAAATAAAGTGTAAAAGTCATTTAAGGTTAATTTATTCCAACAAAAATATTAGGTATCGATTAATATAAGTCAAAATAAAACCAAAATAACATTGTGCAACTTAAAATGTTCGAACTGCTGTAGGTACTTTATGCTCGAGCAAGGTCAAGACCCGTACACTAAATACCTACATAACTAAAATACTAACATAATACGCACACAAATTCATAGTCAAAAGCATTAGAAAGAACCAACAGTGTTCGTTCGTAGCAACAACTGTTCAAAAAATTCCAAATTCGTGATAACGATAAAACTTCAACGATAAGCCAGATAGATATCTCTATTAGTACCGAGACTTACCGCAAAAAATATCGATCGTGTGACATAGCAAACTTACCGGTTACACTCTTCATTACCTTTAACCTGCATTTAATAAATAGCTTTTGGTCCAAGGAGTTGTTATTCCGTGTATCATATCATTCATATCTTCGCGACGCTCATTCGTCATAGTGGCTTCGGGTTGAGCGCACGTGTACAAACCGAGTGAAAGTGTTCGAGAACTTGGTAGTGCGAATGTGTTTGTCGTAGCATTCAGTGAGTGATGGAGAGTGCAGTGCACGCGGCGGTGCCGCTTCGAGTTGGGAAGAAGATGAGAAAAAGGCGGGAGCTGGACGCTTTAGTCAGCGGTCCGGGGTCTAGAGGTGGAAGACTGCTTTCTGCGTCCAGTGATGAAGGTGAACCTTGGGGCAGAAGGACGACCAGACGTAGACGCTCCCGTCCTTTCGTCCGTCTTGCAGCAGCTCTAGCGCTATGCGTTTGCGTGGTTTCAGCTGCGACGGTGCTCTGGCTTTTCGTAGATGTACGAAGACAAATCGTGTCATTGAGGATCGAGATGGACAGAGGTTCGATGTTTTACCTATTATCGAACAATATTATGTCGTACATAATATCATATGCAGTGAATACTCCACGTACCTACACACTTTAGATAACGCTCTAATGCCAAAGCAAACTATGGTACAATTTCGTGGCCTTACTATTACATATTTTGTAGTACAAAATATTATCTCGTAATACACTTTAAGTGATGACGGCCTCGCATGTTGCCTTTCGTAATTTAGTCTAACCTGAGAGAACTTATTCTGTCAGTTCGCTCAATAAACTTTCATTGGGCTAATGAGCTTAAAATCTATGAATGTATGTATAATACTCGTAATCATTTCGTAGGCGGGAATTATCTTTCGCAAAGCTTATTTAATAGTCTGCTGCATAATTTGAGAGTCCATTCCATGGTAATGTACTGTTAACAATGGTTTTGGACGCCTACGCGACTCTTACTCACGGCTTAACATGCTAATAGAATGCGAAAATATTATACTATACCTACTATTATTCCTACAGACAGATGCTCTCATAAGTACCATGTAGGTGTATACAAATATCAAAAGTAATAAAAGAGTTTTCTTAAAATTTGGTATTTCTTATGAAGTAGCTCATAATCTTCGACGTTATCTTTTATTTGCTTATAAAAAAACTTGATTTATAATGTGTTCTGCGTTTTCTGATACAAAAATAAGGTGATACCGTTGTAGGTATAATGGGATTTTAATTGCATACCAAATTAGTAAGTGGCGTACGTGCAGTAGTATGATGCTAATACGATGGCCATTAAAACATTTATAGCGATAGATGACGTTGCTTTTCAATTATTAGGTTAACACGCAAATAATAAAAAGATTAACTCTCAAATAATTTGTAAGAATATTCGTCTTTAATATAACTCAGTAATAGAGACGTAATATTGTGGGCTATCCGAGACATACCTCTGCTTCTTGTCAATATTAATAATAATAAATTTCTTAAAGATCTTTGAAAGCCTTTTCTGCAACAGAAATAATAGTCATACAAAAACAAAAATAGACATGCAATAATCTTACACCAAAAGTTAAATTCTTCTGACCGGTTTATCTTTCTAATTTCTAATACAAAGTCTCATCATACTATAATAATAAAAGCCGCAGCTTCCATTCGCCCTGCCTACTCTTCCCAGGGTGACCTCAAGAAAACAAGTCTTCCACCTGACTTCCTCCTTGCAAAAGTATCCTTATAAGCCCTTTTTGATCTTTTGTTCCCACTGATATGTATAAGTCCTTCTCAAACAAATTAATTTGTCTCGGTCTTGTCCCTTTCTTGTCCGAATTCTGCTTACTCTATTGACATATATCGTCGACCCATTTATATAAACCTTAGCAATCTATTTGAACATAAAACTTTTTGTTTGCAGTGACAACAAGCAGAGATAGTGGCGCTGATGCCCTGCAATACTGCCATTCCACTTCTAAGGAGCTGCGGTCAAACGCAACCCATCTTAACGACAGGATCGACCAGCTACAACTATTGTATGATGCGTTGGTCCTCAAAGTGAAAGACGCTCATGACAAACTTACCGTGGTGTCGGAACAGCTGTCAGCAGCACCGAAGTTAGCAGATATGCCTAGAAGGCTGGCGGAGCTGCAGAGAACTGTGGCTGAATTCGGTTCACAGGTAAGCTGTCGTAACGTTGTCTTAATACCTACTTGACAGTACTCTATGTGCAGCACTTCTAACGTTTAGCCTATTAGAAACCATAGCGATTTTAGATTTTCAGTTATAAAAGTAGTATTTGGTTTCCCTATTTGATAAACAAAGTGTTCGGGATACTTACATTGTGAGTGTGTCTCAAAATCATTCATGGTGAAAAAAATCATAGCGTTGTATATCATCAAATGCAATTCAATTTGTTAAACGAGTGAATCAATTGTCTCGTCGCTTCATATCGCAAATAATATTTTATGCATGCCTGTAATTCTATTGTTTTCCAACGACCCCTAGTTCAGAAATACCACTAATATAAAAGAAAAACAATATATATTTTGTAAACTTTGTAAAAGCGCTAAGATGTAGGTAGACATTTAAGTAGGTGCCACTTGCGCACAAAAATGTTACACAAATACATACAAGATCTACATAGTCAACATATGCAAATAACCGTCGACAAAGTAATGTAGCTCCGCCCAAACAATTATTCCTCGTTAAACTGTGTAATTCTGTGAAGCTATTTTTCCACTGACAAGCAAGCTAGCGTTATACTGTCTGTAAATAGTTGTCTGTAAAAACTTGATTATGTACTTAGTCGTGATTCTATATTTTATCACTGCCGACCCTGGCGGCTCAGTGACAAATTTTGCGTCATCACCGACTATTGACACTGGAACCTTGTAAGAGACCGAAGTAAGCAAGTAGCTAATACTTAGTTAATAACTGCCTAGTCGGTAATCTATTTTAGAATTTGTTTAATTTTATTTTGAAGCGACCTTAAGCCATACAATAAGTAAGAGAATACAAGCTTAGAAGAGGGGGTAGGGTAATTTCGCCATGAGAACTGAGCTAAAGTTAGTTCTACCTTACCTCATCTCACTGCCGTCTTCCATTTCTAGGCGAGCATGAAATTCTTCTCAAGGGAGTCAAGAATGATATGAATTAGGAAAAATACTATGCTTGCTGTGGTTATTCAGCACCTCATCTCATAATTACAGACATTCATATTCTTATGGTGGTGGGACTTCTGCTATAGTAGTGCGACTATTGTGGAAGAGGGGTTTGAAATTAACGTGTTGTAAATAATTGAGAATTAAAGACGGGTTGGGATAGTTGCGCTGTGTTGATTGGACTAAAATGTTTGTCTAGCGCTTTGACTTCTAACCTTGTATACACTCACTAAGAACATTTCATGCGCGCCGCACCGTCTCTGGGTTGCAACCCAAAGACGGTGGACCCAGTGGCTTTGCGGCGGATAAACCTTCGAGAACAGCAAAATGAAATGGGTCGTAATGTCAGTTATTCTTTTAAATTGTGTTTGAAAAGAAAAGAAAAAAATCTTTAGAACTTTCTGAGAATAGAATTCTCTATTATCTAGAATTTTCTAGAATCTGACCTGACAATCCTCTCAAAATTTCAATATAGGCTTTTATAGAGAAAGCTCTCTCGGATTTCACGTATTTTCCCAATCGCCGGATTTTCTCATGTAATGCGCTTACCAATGAATAACATTTAATTTTTATTTATGTACTTGTAGATGAAAGAAGGCGGGCGAAGCAAGTTAGCCTTACTGATCTTACTAGTGTTTTATTTTTCTAAATTATCATTTTTTGTAACTAGAAAAAAACTAGACTCAAAAATTCCCTCTGCTGATGATATGAAGACAAATTATAGTCTATTCATTATTGTCACAAAATAAATAATAGTACTAGTATTGTTTACAAAGCAATTCAATAGGCACATTAATTGATTCGTGACGAACAGATTGAGCAAGACAATGCTAAGGATATTCGCAAACTTTTCATTGGTGATCATTCAAACTATAATTCAGAGATCACGTGTTACTGTTAACGAATTTATATGTCGTCATTATTTAAGTGAATGTTGATGAAATGACAAGATCGATTTTCCTTCTTTAGCATCTGTTAAACTTAAGTGCGAATATTACCTAAAGAAATATGTGTAGGAAAAAAGTTACTAAATATGCTAAAGCCAATTGTTTAATTTTTAAATCGCTCGACCGATAAATTTAAAAGTGTGCACTAAGGTAGCGAATGTGGAGGAGAAAATTTTAAGATACTTACTGTTAAATGTGGACGAGGCTTCTAGACACGTATTAATCGTAGTAAATTAATAAAGAATTAGGTCTTTGCGGCGAAGCTCAAAGATTTTATTGACTTATCCTTACAAAATTTACTCATCCTCTTTATATTGAAACAATATGATTGCAAACCATTTGTGTAGCAGCAGTTCAATAACTGCCCAAATGCAGCGGTGAGAAGTTATTATCTCACTTTTGCTAAACATGTTTGCCAGTTGTACTGTGATCTTCATAGATATACTTAGGAGCCAAACTCAAAGAAATTCGTAGACTTCTCGTCATCTTCAGATTCGGTAATAACTCTCAGTGGATTTTGTACTTAATATGATACTTTTGAACATTTTGTAAAAATTTCAAACAAATTTAAATTAAGACTGTTTTGTATATTCTAACTAATGTATAAATTCCAAGTATTTATAACGAAAAACGAGCTTTCTTTGATACTTACTTAAACAATAAAGTTACATGGGTTTTATCGCCACTTTCGATCCGCGATATCACCTTTATATATTTTTATGGGCTATACTAGTACTGCTTGAATTAGTGAAAGAGAGGTCTTTCACTAATTCAAGCAGTACGGGGTATGAAGCAATTAACATAAGTCAAAGTGTTTTGCAGTCACGCGATAGTTCACGGACTTCAAATCCGTGGTGACTTGACCTTGCATTTGCAATATGCAACTATTATATATTTGTAGTTATTTAGGGAACTGAACCTAGATCGCATTGTCGCATAAAGTGCTTCTTTCATCTAGAGGGCTCTTTAAATTGTGAAAATTTAAACGAATGCCTTATTTTTGTATATTTAACCGACTTCAAAAAAGGAGGTTTCTCAATTCGACCGTTTTTTTTTTATGTTTGTTCGCGGATAACTTCGTCGTTTATGAACCGATTTTGATTATTATTTTTTTGTTCGAAAGGAGATATCGCAAGTGTGGTACCATGGTAATTTTATCGAGGTATGATAAGTATCTCCACAGATATCGAGATAAACATATCAAAATTGGTACTGAAAATGAATAGCGCGGCATTGAAGTCGGTTCTTTTTTAGTTTTTAAACGATATTATTTTATTATGATATGAGTACTATGAGATACCAATAGTAGTATTGCTATAGCGAGTTTATTGCTTGTGTTAACAAGCAATACCTACACTCGCCTGATGAACATACCCTTGCATTTTACTTTTAGCCGAAAAATATGTGTATAAAAATTAATGATAGGACAACTAGTATTTATTATTGTTATACCTACTATACAACCTTGATTTTTTTTTTAAATCTCTACAGATAAACGGCTTCGACGGCGCGCTTATGTCAGCTAAAAAGCAAGCTGTGACAGCATCGTCAGGGGTGGAAGAAGTGCGTACATTGCTGCGTCAGCTAGACGGACGTACCAATGAGACCATCGCCAACCTGACGTCTAGTATCAAACAAGAAGAAACCGTGAAGAGCAACCTTGTTGAGCTGAACACGACTCTAGTAAACAAAGTGGAAGCCTTGCGGACGAGGATAGAGGAAATCGCCGCAAGAAATGTAAGTGAGGAATGTTAATTAGATACTTTAGGTTCTGTCTCTCGATAGTGTATCTCCGAAAGCTTAGACGTATTTTATATCTTTGACAAGTACTCATACTTTTTAACACTAGTATTATAAATAAATAAATGCGTAAGTCTGTTTGTATATTTGTTTGTTTGAAACGTCTGGATGGATATGACTGAAATTTTGCGCATAGATAGCCAATAAGGTAACGCAGAAGAAGCCGCGGATAGCAAGCAGCTAGTAATATTATAAATGTGAACTCAAAATGTAAGATATTTATGTTGTTATGTGTATTACCAGTGTGTGAACACTTAACCTTTTCTCGGTTAAATTGCTTGATCGGTAGTGTAAGACATAGTATATATTAAACGCGTTGTCAAAAACACAGTTTGTTTACATACAATTTGCCATAATCATCATCATCAGCCTATGCCAGTCCACTGCTGGACATAGGCCTCTCCAACTGCACGCCACTTTTTTGCCATATCACCCCCAAATCTTAGAAAAACCTAATGCGGTGATATCATTATGAGTTATCTATACAGATACATCGCATTATCGATAAAATAGCAATTGAAACATCCTGTCCACTTTATCATGGAGCTTGTAAACAAGTATTAAAATAATATTAAACTTCAAGATGGTAAACGTGTCGTCAAACGTCTAATATGTTCCGACAGCTGTTGGCTTGAGAGCCAGTTCCCATTCTGGGCCTAAACTTGCTATCATCCTCGACAACATTGGCAGGTAAGACAGAGCTCAAACTCTTGTCTAAAATGCTATAAAAAATTAGTACGGAACCTTCATTCAGTCGTATTCGTTTTTTACAGATTTTCCTAATCTATTCATCATTGGTAAGGATATTCGATGACAGTGATCGCGGATAAATGGACTAATAGACTTGAATATTTAAATAGTAATTTTTGTTTGTTTTTGCCGTCGCCTTGACTGAGACCGTGTTTGTTTTGCGTAACGCGCATTTTGGTGTTTTTGTACATAACAAGCTTTGATTCTTCGCCTTGACAACGAATTGAACGGATACACATGTTGCTAGGGAATTAATGATGTTGTTTATTTACATAATTAATAGATTTACTTTAAGGCCGGTATTATATAACGATACTTGAGCTTAGAATTAGGTGCGAATAAACCAATTATTTTATTAATTCTATGCATATAAGAAGGTCTTATCGTGCGCATACAAATTCGGAGAATGAGTTAGGTATAAATATTATACAGACCACGTTTCAAATTTAAAAACAAATGCTATTTTGCCAATAATTGATTGATAATTAAGTTGATAATTATATAACTCATCGCCGCTTAGTATGAAAGAGGCCTGATCTTAAAAAGACAACATTTCACAGGCAAGCTAGAGCTACTGTATACTTCTTTCGAACAGACTGCTTCTGTATTTCGTACAGAACCTACGTTGTTTTGTTTGCAGACGATACATCCTTAATAATCAAAGTAGATAGGGACTTCACCTAACTTTGACGATGTAAACAATTCATTCACACAGGTTCGGAATTGGTATACACCCAACATACAACCAATGACTTATTGTTGAACGCGTAAAAAATTAAACGTATTCATTTCTTGCTAGGAACCAAATGTAAAAAAAGCCGGTCCTTGTGCGAGTTAGACTCGCGTACCGAGGCTTCTTATGATCTGTTTAATGATATTAAATTAATTAATTCGGGTTTTTATTTGTAGATTATAGTCTGTATAACAGGTGAGATAGTGGTCCACCATATTCTTGTATCATATAAGCTATTATATGATATAAGAATGTGGTTTTAGTTATAGATTATATTGAAGTTTTAATTTAATTAAAATTATGTTGATGTCCTTGAAGCTGTTTAATAAACTGCAACAGTAATTGATTGTGAACTTTAATGATATTTGACTTGAATAAAAGAAATCATTTCTTAAACTGCCAATAAAATGGTTTGAACTCTTAACTACACACATTGCGTTAATAAGAAAATTATTCGTCATTAAATTCTAAAGATTGAAAACTCATTATTTGTTGTTCTGCGATTATCGTTTTTGGTCATTCAATATGCAATCATGTCCATTTCAAGAAGTTTCATTAACTTACATAATTCATTGTAAGTAACTTTTAAGCTGAGAAATTTATGTCGTTGCAAGAAATTACTTTGAATTGCATAATCAAAAAGTTGTATTATATGAAAGAGCACTATGTCGATGTTCCTCTAATAAAATCTTGTTATTATATCAGTTTGAGAAACACAGTAAGTTTCCTATACAAGTAAAAAGTTGTAAAGAAGAACCTTAAATTATGTAATACACAAATGCTGCAATGCAGGTCACAGAGGTATACATAAAAGTGAATAATGTTTGCTAGGGTGATATATGCACTTAACTGTAGTAATGTAAGCATTTGCAAGTTAAACAATTACAAATGGCGAAAAAAATTGTAAACTTACATATTTTGTATATATTGTGATATATCCGAAGTAATTTGTAATTTGTCTATCCCACCTCTAGTCCATAGTAGAGAAAGGGTGATGACGTTATATTTAAAGCAAAATACCAGATTTGCTATCAGTACCCTTAGTACGAGTTTTCATACCAAACTCAATATCGTATATCGAACAAATTTTGTATGACAAACAGTACAGCGCCTCTATAGTCCCCGTCACGAGAAGCTATAAATTATGTAAACAAACATCTTTTACTAAGTAAACATTTTATACTGCGAGATAATAATAAATTGACCATATTCAATCGACATGAAATATAGACGGGTTATATGAAAGTAACAACCTATTTAATTTAGTGGGATCATATTTTAACGACGCAAAGCGCTATCGTTTGTGTTTCTTGGTACGGGACGCAGGGATTGTAAACTATCGGGACGCCATTTTGAAATAAACGCGTCATTCGAGTTTCGAATGCGTACGAGTACGAAATTCATTTTTTTGTTGGTCCAAATGTTGTGAACTCCTGAACACTTGTTTACATAATTTATAGCTTCTCGTGACGGGGACTTTAGTAGTTTTCACACTTCACTGAATTTAGACCAATCAGCGAGCCAGAATAAGTCGAAAACTATGTGAGATCTGTCAAAAGCATTTACGATGAAAACTCGTACTAACTTATTACTGGTACTGGCTTATTATTAACAATTAATTTTGTTTGGCCATGTTCCAGCCGTCTGATGTATGTATATAATTTCAGCAAGCAATAACGGCTGGAGTGACGGCTGCGCCGACGGTGCCGGCAAGTACGCCGGCTCCACCCAGTCTTACCACCGCCGCTACTACAGCGGCACCTGCTGCAGGTACTAATTCTATTATATTTTTGAAGTAAAAACTTCTTTAGGCGCGTTGAGCACTTTTTGTGAACAAAAATCATGCAACTCGCGTCATCGTCAGCGAACGCTTTCCATGAGCTATATGTATACTGTGTATCTTATCGACGATACAATTCACAAGTTACAGTGCCACAAGTATAACTTGGCGGTGGTGGTTTTTGGAACTAATTATTTTAATTGAAACTGTGAGTTTGACGTTTGAGAGATTACCGCGACATTATTGTTGATAAATCTGCTACATTAAAATAGTTCAATAATGCCAAAAGTAATTAAAAGTAGTTTAAGAGAAACTGTTATCAAAGTACAAAGTAAAAGCACAGTGGCGCACAAGCACGCCAAGTTATACTTGCCGGACTGTACTTAGCTTTTCCTTCTATTGGCAGTCCCCAAAGACTGCCCCCGCATGTTTTTTTTAATAATTTAGTCGTTGCGTTTGACCACTATATTGCCTGGTGATAAGCGATGATATGGTCGAGGATCAGGACAAGCAAGACCTTCTCCAGATGGTAAGCTACGATGACAGCCTATAACAGAAACTGTGGCACGCATAAGTCTGGCTGTTTCTTTTTATTTTTTTAAATATAAGCTTTTTATCTTATAGGCTAGCGTTTAACCACTATCTCACCTGTTGGTATCGATGATGCGGTTATGTATGTTATATATGCTTATTAGCAATGTGGGTTGGACATCTCGATAACCCCTCAAACTAAGCTAAACATGCTTGTATCTGTACCGTTAGTACGAGTTTTCATCGTAAAGGCTTTGGACAGATCTCACATAGTTTTCGACTTATTCTGGCTCGCTGATTGGTCTAAATTTAGTGAAGTGTGAAAACCACTAGAGGCGCTGTACTATTTGTCATACAAAATTTGTTCGATATACGATATTGAGTTTGGTATGAAAACTCGTACTAAGGGTACTGGAGTGTGTTGTAGCAACCGGTGGTTAGTAACACGTCGTCAAACAAACACTTAAAATAGGGAATATGCATGAAACTCTGATTTATTGGAAATAATTTTTTTTTCGATTCTTTGTTGTCTTGGAGTTATTAGTAAAACCTTTTTTTTTTAATTTAATTCCATTTTATTTGCTTAAAATTATAAATTAAAAATGCAATTTAAGCGAGGGAAATTTAAGTTTGTAAAACAGATCACCATTGGTCGAATCGAAAGTTGACGTCATTATGCACTACTCCACGTGATAGAAACATTGAGCGCGGGAACATAAAAATAAATGTATCGTGTGGTCTTATTGTATTAATTTCCAAATATTGTGTTTGCCGCGTATTATTGTGCAAAAATGTATATTACTAACCATTTAATATAGATAAAAATGAGTACGAGATTAGAGAAACTGTATAATTTAATAAAAACGTGCCATTGGCTAAATTCAATAATCGCGCGGAGTCTTAGTTAAAAAAAAAAGCTAGTTTGCTTCAAGCGGCGTGTGTCTGACGTAAGTGCGTGACGTCACAATGCACTACCAAAGAGCCCGGGAAATGATGGCGTTTAAACTGCTCAAATTTATTTGTATATTTAAATGTTTGTGTAAAAAATAATTAGACTAATTCCAGCAGTATTTTATTTTTTTATTATGTTATATGGATGTAGCGTTTCCGGTTCCGGTGTCAAAGTAACTAGACGTTTTGAAATTCGCTCCTACAATAATATTCGTTTTTACCTTATCACTCAAGTATATCCTGTGTTAAATATATATGGTACCACAATCCAAGCAACTAGAAGACATTTCATAGTGAATTATTTCAATAAACACAATAATAATAGTGCACAATTGTGAATGTTTACGTGATAAATAACCTCAAAATATACAGAGTGAAGTTCGTCCGTAATCCAAACCATAGAAAATTATTCAGATCTAAGCCACAGATTACTATATGATCTTAAGCAAGACAACGGCAAATTTGACAGATAGTGTTGCCACTACAAGAATTTAAAAAGGTACGAATTTTATCAGAGTTGCCAGATCTATAATTAAAATTACACCGATTACTATACCAAAAATAAAAATACAACAAATTTACTGAAAAATGGATAGCCAAATGCAAATATTATTCGAAAAAATACAAGAACAAATGAAACAACAGACCATAACTATAACGGAATCAGTAACTCAAAATGTAGTACAACAAATAGACGAGCGATTTAAAAAGTTGAACGAAGAAAATAAACAACTTAAAAATGAAGTTAAAGATTTGAAGGAGAAAATTAAAGGAATGGAAATGGCTAAAAAGAAAAACAACATACTTCTCTTCGGCATAACGGAAGACAAGCAAGAATTGAGTTTGGTGAAAATAATAACTGAAAAACTTAACAGTTTCCTCGGATTAAATATGCAAGAATTGGAAATTATGAATGCCTTCAGAATTGGAAATAAAAATACTACGAGACGACCGATTTTAATTTCACTTGTATCGTACTGGAGGAAAGTGGAAATAATGCGATTGAAAAATAAATTACCTCAAGGCATATATGTATGTATATGTATGTATGAAGACTACACAAAGGAAATATTAGAAGCACGTAAAGCATTACAACCAAAACTTGAAGAGGAACGAAAGAAGGGTAACATAGCTTACATAAAATTAGATAAACTGGTAGTTAAGAACCCGACAGATGCAAATCGAGAAAAAAGAAAAAGGGAACCATCTTCTTCGCCCAATCTCGGCACACTACAGACAGAAAAACCATCGTACGTAGCTCCGAAGAAAGCCAATACAACCAATGCCTACGAGTACATGGCACGTGCGAGATCAAACTCAATGAGAGAGAAAACCAATGCATAGCAACCACCACACACTCAAAACCGGAACAACAACCATTACAATACAAACTCGCAACAAACAACCGAGAAAAACACTCTCCCAAGCCGGCTGGTCCCCGTGGGAGAAAATGACCAAAACCCTCCAGAAAAAGATAAAGAACTGCCTCAAAAACCTCTACACATTGGAACATTCAATGTAAGATCCTTAGCATCCACAAGAAGATACATAGAACTTATGTTTGCTCTGGAAAAAATAAAAATTGATATACTTGGCTTAGCAGAAGTTAGGCGAATGGGATGCAAAATCGAAGAACATAAAGATTATATATTTTGTTATAAAGGTGAAACGCTCGGCCTACATGGAGTTGGCTTCTTGATAAAAAAAGAATATAAAAACAATATATTAAAATTCTCGGGATTGTCTGAAAGAGTTGCCCTACTTCAACTGGAATTCAACAAAAAGATTATTTCTATAATCCAAGTATACGCACCAACCGAAAAAGCCTCTAAAGAAGAAATCGATAAATTTTATGATACCCTACAAGAAGCACAAATTCAGGGCGGAGAAAACGTGTTAGTTATTGGAGATTTTAATGCCAAAGTGGGCGTAGCCAAAACAAATGAAGAAAAGATTATAGGCAAATTTGGCTATGGAAAAAGGAATGAACGAGGTAAAAAACTTATAGAATTTGCTTTCGAACACAAATTATCGGTCATGAATACTTATTTCAAAATGAGGCTTAATCGTAAATGGACATGGATCTCACCAAATGAAAAAATTAAGAATGAGGTGGACTACATCCTTTCAAACCAACCCGAAAAAATAAGGAATATAGAAGTTCTACACGGCTTAGAGTTTAGCTCTGATCACAGACTAGTTAGAGCTACATATCTCCTACAAAACAGCAAAAAAAGCAGGAAGTCATTTAAATCATCTTTGAATACATTCAAAACAGAAGAAGAGAAAACACTGTACATTAGCAGTTTAGAAACCAACACAAAAGAATTGGAAAGTTTAGGCGACGACGAGGATGTCCAGACTTTATACAATAAAATAGAACTCATAATTAAAAATAGTATGTCAAGAAAACAAAAAGAAGAAAAACAAATCAATACAAACAAAATCTTCACAAAACCTACAATAGAATTAATGACTAGACGCTCGGAACTTTTGAAAACAAAACAAAAAACGAAGGAAATGAAGGAAGAGCTAAGTACGCTGTTCAAAATAACTAACAAATCCATCAATCAAGATTACAAAAACTACAGAAAACAGGTAATAGAAACTAGTCTTAAACAATACAGGAGCACGAAAAGAGCATATAAACAACTAGGTACACATAAAAACTGGATACAAAATTTAAAAACAAGAATCTCAACAACTAACATGAGAAAAGATATTATAGATTGTGCCACAGAGTTCTACAGAGAGCTGTATAAAAACAACGTTGTAACATATTATGCAAGCAAAAACAAGTATCCTAGAAGGTGTAGCGACACTGAAAACGAGCCCGCAGAAGTGGACGTGATGGAGGTAGCAAGTCATATTAAGAAACTTAAACCAGAAAAAAGTCCAGGGCCAGATGGTATACCAAATGAGGCTTTAAAAATTGGAATTACTCTGTTAGCACGTCCTCTCTCATATTTGTTCAGCAAAGTTATAAACACGGGACAAATACCAGAACAATGGAACAAATCAGATATAGTTCTGCTGTATAAAAAAGGTGACCCTCAAGATATAGGCAACTACCGTCCAATTAGCCTTCTCCCTAGTACCTATAAACTTTTCACCACTATATTACTAAACAGAATCAGTGGCAAAATCGAAAAGCTTCAACCAATAGAACAAGCAGGGTTTCGGTCTGGTTTCTCAACGATTGACCATATACATGTAATGCAGCAAATAATAGAAAAATACAAAGAGTTTAACAGACCATTATATCTAGCTTTCATCGATTATGCAAAAGCATTTGATACGATATCACACGATGCAATCTGGGAAGCTCTGAACAAATGTCATGTCCACGAAAAGTACAAAAATATTTTGAAAAACATATACGAAAGCAGCACCAGTAATGTAAAACTAGAGAAACGAGGATCGGAAATACCAATTCTAAGAGGAGTGAGGCAAGGAGACCCCCTATCTCCCAAGATTTTCATAGCAGTATTACAAAACATCTTCGAGGATCTGAAATGGGAAAACGAAGGAATCAAAGTGGGTGACCGCTATTTAAGTCACCTCAGATTCGCAGATGATATAGTCCTCTTCGCCGAAAGCAGCAGAAAACTAGAAAAAATGATAAAGTTATTAAGTGATCAAAGTAAAAAAGTAGGTCTTTTGATGAATAAAGATAAAACAAAACTAATGACAAACAGCTACACACACATAATAAAACTCGAAGGAAAGACCATTGAATACGTAAATAAATATATATATCTTGGAAAAGAAATATCATTTGAAGACAGAAATGAAGAAGAAGAGGTAGAACGTAGAATAAATATGAGTTGGAAAAAATACTGGTCACTCAAAGAGATTATGAAAGGTGACTATCCGCTCCACTTAAAGAAAATAGTAATGGACTCATGCATCTTACCGACTCTCACGTATGGTTGCCAGACAAGGACCTACAACACTAAAATAAAAACAAAACTGGTTAGCTGCCAGAAAGCTATGGAAAGAAGCTTATTAAAAATAAGAAGAATGCACAAAGTAAGAAGCGAATCTATACGAAAGAAGACAAAACTAATAGACGTCCTACACTACTGCCAAAGATTAAAATGGCAATGGGCTGGCCATGTAGCACGATACAGCGACAAGCGATGGACTACAGAAGTGACGAGATGGAAAGGACCTAGCGGAAAAAGACGAAAAGGACGACCTATAAAACGATGGAGTGACGATATTATAGCAACAGCAGGAAAAGAGTGGTTTGAACGAGCTAAAGAGAGAGAAAACTGGATTAAGCTGGAGGAGGCCTATACCCAAATAGGGGTTCCTATCCAAGAAAATATGAATGTAAATAAAACACAACTTTAACGAAAACATCATGGTAAAATGAAAAACTGTACAAGTGCAAAACTTATAAGTTTTAATTCATGCATAAATTTAATGTAATACTTAAGAGATAGAAAATAAAAGGCTTTATTATTATTATTATTCACGTTATTTATTTTCTTTCTTAGTTTTAGGTTTTTTTACAATAAAGATATCCAAACAAAAATAGAAAAAAAATCATTACAAATAAACAATATTATAAAAAAACCTAAACCTAGAGTGCCGCCAGCAGCGGGGCAGGGCCCAAGCTACCGGTGGTTAGGGCTGCAGAGAGAGGAACCTCCTGACGATGCGTGCCGTGTCAAGAAGTACCGCCTTCTGTATCTGGCCCTTGATCCAGCCGTCTAGCGAGAGTCTCTTGAGATGTTGGTCGAGACTCTTCGCTATTAGGCCGTTCGCAGAAACGACTATTGGGACAATGCTAGTCGAATCAACATCCCACATGGCGGTAACCTCGAAAGACAAGTCAAGGTACTTGCTGATCTTGTCCTTTTCAGCCTTCACGAGGTTCTCGTCATGCGGGATGGTGATGTCAACTAACACTGCCCGCCGCTGGGACCGGTCGACTATCACGATATCAGGTTTATTGGCGACAATAGTCCTGTCCGTGATAACCGATCGGTCCCAATAGAGCAAAGCATGACCATTTTCAAGAACTGGCGCAGGTGCGTACTTATAGTACGGCACCTCAGACTCGACAAGGCCGTATTGAAGAGCAAGTTGCTGGTGGATGATCCTGGCTACGAGGTTATGTCTGTGCAAGTACTCGGAGTTAGCAAGATGAGAACAACCGGAAATGATATGTCTGAGTGACTCTCCGGGACGGCGGCATGCCCGACATATGTCGACCGTACCGTCCTTCATAATATATTTCCGGTAGTTGTTCGTCTTGATAACTTCATCCGCAATTGCACAAACAAAACCTTCGGTTTCCCCAAAGAGGTCCCCGAATCGTAGCCAGTTCACCGACGCGAGCAGGTCCACATCGGGTCCCGTTAAGACTCGATAGAACCGGCCATGCAGCTCCTTGCTCTTCCATACGTCCTTGCGGTCCTCGGTGCTCAGCACCTGAGGCTTGCGCCAGTTCTCTTTGCCTAAGGACAGAGGGGTGAAAGTCTTGTCAACTGACACCACATCGCAATGCATCCCACACTCGTTGTTTAGGAAATATTCCCGGAGACTGCATACCTCACGGTTGTGGAGTGTCTTGGCATTTAAAAAGCCTCGACCACCCCATTTCCGTGGGATATACAGTCTCATAACAGACGAGCGTGGGTGAAGCATGCGATGTGATGTCAATTGCTTTCGAACTTTTCTATCCAGGGCATCTAGTTCAGTCTGAGTCCACCTTAGTATGCCAAAGGTGTATATAAGTAGGGGCATAACCCAGCCGTTGAAGGCACGTACCTTGTTGCCTCCTGACAAAAGACTGTTAAGTACTTTTGTCAGGCGACCGAAGAAACGTTCCTTCACCGACTGTTTTATCCCCCCACTCTCGATACCCAATGACTCTGACATACCAAGGTATTTATAGGTGTCGGCTTCGGAGAGAGATCTGAAAGTCATTGTATCAGAAAGTTGTAAATTCATTGAATTAACAACTTTCCCCCGCTGCACGTGCATGACCGCGCACTTATCTACACCGAACTCCATGTTGATGGCGTTGCTGAAAGTCTCAGTGACTTTCAATAACTCCATCAAATCATGGCGCTTCGGTGCAAAAAGTTTGAGGTCATCCATGTACAGCAAGTGTGAAATGACTTCACCCTCTCTCCTAATCCGATAGCCTAGCCCTGAATCCTCTAATAATGTGCTTAGAGGATTTAGGGCTAGACAGAACCACAACGGACTCAGACTGTCACCCTGGAAGATGCCTCGCTCAATCCTTATAAAGTCCTGCGGACCAGAGAGACTGTCCCAACCACCCGGTTGACGAAGGACTGTGGTCCACTGCCTCATACAAGAACCTAGAAAAGACCTCAGAGTTGTATCAATTTTATACAACTCCAAGATCCTCTCCAGCCAGGTATGAGGCACTGAATCATAGGCCTTCTTGTAGTCAATCCAGGCGGTGGAGAGAGCACCTTTGTTCCGCCGGACTTGTTGGCAAATGGCCGTGTCGATGAGGAGGAGCTCCTTAGTACCACGGGACCCAACCTTACATCCATTCTGAGAGGGGGCCAAAATATTGTGCGCAACAATGTGCGAATTAAATTTAAACCTCAGAATAGATGTAAGAAGCTTGTACAGCGTTGGCAAGCATGTAATGGGTCTATAGTTCTTCGGTTCCGTGGTACTACCGGACTTGTGGAGCAGGAAGGTGACACCGGTTGTCATGAATGTTGGCAAGGAACCAACCTCGAGGGCTTGTTGGAATTGCGCCGCTAAGCAGTCGTGTGAGCATCGAATCCACTTTATCCAAAAGTTGTGTAATCCGTCCGGTCCTGGACTTTTCCAGTTCTGGGCCGTACGGATCGCACAACTAACGTCTTCGGGGCTAATACTAATAGCCCCCATGGATTCGATAGGCTCACACGCGCGCTCAACGACGCTCATCCAATCGCCCTCCGTGTGTTCGACGGGCACCGACCAGATACTACGCCAGAAGTTATTCATGGTAGTAGTATCCGGACACTGCTCCTCATTCACACGTTGATTGGTTCCTTCCCAACCTCGGTATACCTTCCTTTGGTCACTTTGGAAGAGGCGATTTTGATAATAGCGATCTACACGCGCTCTATAGCGACGAATACGGTTTGCCAATGCATAAACTTTCTGCTTCAGAAAGTCAATGCGTTCCGTGACACAAGTCATGTAGTCCCGGGGTCTAATCCCGGTCCCAGCAAAGGCCTGATTCACGAAACGCATGACTCGGGGGCGATGATTACCCCCTCTGAAGCAGATCAACTTCGCAATAAGAGTCCTAAACATATTGATGCGACACTCGATTCGTTCTTCCCACGCAGGGATAGCGGGGCGTCGCGGTATTCCGTCAGTATCCGGAAACTTGACGCGAACAACGCGACACGCCGCTATAGCCGCGCAGTAAAGAATCGAGTGTGTATCAACTAATGTTTCGCTAGTCTGCATATATGGGACTAGCAAAACGTTTAGGGCTCCCATTAACGCCAGGTTACGTTTATTCATTGGCAAACGTGGTAGTCGCGGCCTAGAGTCAGGAGTAGTGCGATACTCCAAAATCGCGTCTTCCAAAGCCCTCCTCAAATGCTCATTAGTCTGGGTACTTACGTTAGTATTCGTACAATCGTCTGCGTCTAGCGCGGCATCCGCCGGGGCAGACGTCGAAGCCGAGCCTGTCGGCCCCTGCGTCGACGACACACTGGGCGGGTCCCGCGCTAAAGCAGAAGTAGTAGGAATAATAGGTAACGCCTCCAGACGCAGCCGATCAAGCGCAGAGTCGTCCAACAGCTTGAGCCGCTGGATGGCCCGCACCTGATCCGATAGTCGTTGTGCGGTAACGGTGACATCTGGTTCAAGGGCCTGAAACAGAGGTAGTATCCTATCGCGGTACGCGGTCAGGTTAGTTCCTCCCTCTGTAGCCCCGTAGTAGGCGCGCATGCAGTTCTCATTTAAAGACTGGGTCCATCGCATGCGACGCGCTACACCACCGGTAGCGAGGGCCGGGCGCGGAGCAGAATGCCCCACAGGCCCCAAGCGTGCCAGTAGCGGTGGCCGTCCTCGTCGTCGCGTAGATGGTGGTGGCGGCGGCGGCGGCGTAGGCCCGTCGTCATCACTCGACGAGCTGCCCTCAGGGGGAGTGACAAACTCGTCTCCCGACGATGTGCTCGGAGATGATGCGGCGGGCGGAGGTGGTGGGTGCGCGCTTCTTGTCTCCGCTAGACATCTTCGAGATCTCGTTATCATTTTTTATCACTTTTATCGTAGTTATTTTGCTTGCACATTATTTTGGGTTTGTTGATATATGACATGATACGTCAAATGAGAAAAACGATGTAGATTAAATTAAATGTATACTGAATTTTGAACACTATTTTCTTGATGTAAGATTATTTGTTTATTGTATTTACTGTTTTTATGGTATAATCAAGGTTGAAATAGCAAAATTCACAAATAAAAGTAATATAAAAGAAAAAAAAATTCTAAAAGACGTCTCGTCTGAGCGGTGTCAAATTTTTTTTTATTATTATTATTATTATATGTATGTAATAAGTGAAATAAAAATATTTAAAAGAACATACATATTCCCTATTACAATCATATTTTGAAGGCTATAAAAATATAAAGGTTGTTTTGTTTAATTTTTTCAGGTCCGCCCGTGAAACCGAACGTCACTCACTGAGAGGAATTCCCTTGAAACTGAGTACGGGTTATATGCTCATGTCTCATTGAGAGAATTTACGTCCACGAGACCAATACGAGTCGCATACGGACACGATCTACGAATACCCTCCAAATATGTTAAGGAAAAGTAGACAAAAATGAACCATTTGTAGCGATGACATGATCCATTTTCTTTAAAAAACATGTTACTTCCTGGAGACTTAAATGTGGCTTATAAAATGGATTCAGTGATATGTCACTGTCATACTGAATATATCTGTCAAATGTCTTGTTTTCTTATAAATAAATCTGTCAAACCGCTTTCATTCCTTAGATATCTAAGCTTTGTGATTATTGACGACCTTTTTGTTATGATAAATGGATAAATAATACATATTTTCGCTAAAAAATAATAAACAAAGATTCGCTTTTGACAGTGACATCTCAGTAGGTTCAAATAAAAAGCCACCTAGCGAGTGTAGTGGAACATTTTTTTTAATGAAATCGGCTCATTAGCATGCTCGTTAAGATAAAATGTTGATTTTTGAAGTGATTGAAACAGCTCTAAGTCTTCAGTTTAAAAGCCAAATTGGCACACCAATTTATTAAGTGGAATATTGAAATATTGCATTTATGTTTAAGGAAAATATTTCATTTGCATTCAAACGATTTTGATTGTTTTGTTCAATGGAAAAAGTAACTTTAACTCGTAAATTATTTAAATTACAATGAAAGGATTCTGAAGACAGAAGGCGATCACTCGTTCAAATGTTCTGATTAAACTTATAGATTGTTCTGATTAAGCTTTAGAATGCCTTCTTATATGAACAGTACTATTTACAACAATACAATACATGCTTGCCGAAATACGACTGTCCTACCATTTGCCATTACGGAGTTTCATCATCACGTCAGCTCGATGGTACCATATAATAGGCGTGACGAAAGATTTTGAAATCCTCTTGCGTAATGTGGGAACACATTTACTATTCACGAAAATACCTATATTTCGGTAATTAACTTAAGTTTAACGAAGTTTAAAGCAATTTTTCTAATATTTTTTCAATAGTACGCAAAAACGGCTCACATGTTGACACATGTGATTTGTTTTTGCGTGACGTCACGCATATTTTAACGACATACTTAACGCAGTAACTATTATATAATCTGTGACAATGAATACACATGGGTTTTCCAAAATTTAATAACATTTTCAAGAAAACCTCATAAGATGACAAAGGCGTGACGTCATGCGCTGTGATTGGTGTTTCAATCAAAATGGCCGATTGTATTATTTTAATGTTTTATTTCATTGAAAATCTTAATAATCTCAATTTTTATAACAACTAAACTAGTGTTTTAAATTGTTTTAGTATGTATTTTCCCCTAAAATCAACAAATCTTCGTTTTTTTGATACTGTCGTCATGCCTATTATAGAAATGTTATCGAAGATACGCAAGTAGGTATGTAGGTATGCGGGGTCCAATAGAATGTCAGGAAGTGGTTCTAGTTAAGCTTCCAAGATGTCACCCACACAAATATACATGTTACATGCATATGAATACTAACACGACAAGTAAAAAAAAGGTTGGTAATAAGATCGTTTAAAAAACTAAAATAACCGACTTTAAATGCCGCGCTGTTAATTTTCAGTACCAAGTTTGAGGTGTTTATCTCCTTACCTCTGGAGATACCAATCAGATCTTGATGAAATTTCTATGTTACCGGTTAAAAAACGCGTGATCGCCTTATTCCTAAATCCTTTCTTAGTAAATGTTTGACTGAAAATGAACTTTATCTCTTCAGTACAAGGTCCAAATGATCATGAGAGATCGTTATCTCGTTTACATAATATGTATTGTATTATAAAATAAGTTTTGCGATAGATCAGAATGATGGTTGTGGAAAAAACAAGGAAAGCCACAAAATGCCGAAGTAGGTGCCAAAGTGGAGCCTTTATTTTGCATATTCCGTTTAAAATCTGAAACTATTAGTAACTTTCGTGATATTTTAATTTATTAGTGTCGCCAGTATATTATTTCTGCTTAAAAACGCGTGATTCTATGGTCGTCTCGCTCTTTTTGACCACATCAACTGGAAGAGTAATAGAGACGCACAATAAGTGACGCAAATTCGTAAAGCAGTTTTCATTTGTTCAGTTCTTTAGAAAGAAATTAGCTGTAGGTATTTGTCAACCATAGATAAATTAGCCTAAATAGACCATGCTATTTTTGTTGACCATGCTTGTTTTATTGTAGCACAAACGCCTCAAAGGCAGTCTTATGCACTGACAATGCATATGATAGCGTATGCGTCTATTTATTTTGATAAGTTCAATGTAAAGCTTTGAAATATAATCCAGCCGTCCTAAAAACGTATTGCTCCAACAAACGATGGCCAAATATAGTCAAATATTGGCTGGTCTGTTAATTACTAGTTGTAGCCTTCATTTGTAGGGTAGTCAATTTATTTCATTCATGGTTTGTAATAAATTTCACTTATTAGACGTACAAGAATTCTCAAAAGGTTACCACAAGATCTAAAAGATAGCATCAGTGTTACTTCCTCGGTGTGAGCAAGATGCTGCAATACGGCGGTATCGCGGCATCTCTTTCTCTCTCAGGCGTAATAATAACGTTCTAGACTTCTGAAAACTGAAGTAAGCTGCTCCTGTCTAAAAAAATCGATGATGAACAATCATGATCGTGCCTAAACTAAATTAAAAACCTCTATTATTCCCCTGAAAAATTAAAGCATAGCTCGAAATGACATTTTTTATAACGTTGCCAGATATCCATGGTATAAGAAACTTTACGTGGAAACTATTAGGGCCAATTTCATCGATTCTTGATAAAGTTTCTGATAATAATCTGACACAACACCATGTAAAAATTGTTAAAAACTGTATCAGGTACCGTGAAACTAGCCCTTGGACTCCTAAATATCTTGTCGAGAAAAATATCGAGGTAATTCTACTGGCACCCAATATTCACCTTAAAGCCTAAATTAATTGCATGTCTAAGCTACGACCTATATATAATAGCTCGTATATTGTCAGCGCAATAAGAATATTTGACATCGCTATATTAATGTAATTTTGACCTCTATAATGATAATAGATCTATTATCTTTAACTGATTATCTCGTGGCAAATGAAATTGTGTTTCTGTGTTCGTTCTCATTCGGATATGACAAATACAAAAGCAAACATACAACGCAATGTAGTCTGAATGTCGAGCTATTTCCGAATTACCGCTGCTTACATTGACTGGTAAAATAAAAGGCGAGTTTGCAATGAAAGTTGTAATTTATTGATAGAATTATATTTAGCGGATAGGTTTGGAAAGGTCTTGGTAAAGGATGTTGAAATGTCAAAACGATTGCTTGGCGGTCTTAGGAGGTCTTAGGACCTAAGATATAACATTTTGTGACATAGTTTTTGCTTGGATACAGAAAGATTAGTTTTATTCTGCTTAAAAAGACACTAATGCGAGAAGCTTAATAAGACATTGATGATGTGTTTCAAAATATATAATTTTATTTATTTATTTATTATTTATAAACAGAAACTTTAAAGCAATAAATATAAATTAATTTCAAGCAGAACAACTTTGCTTATTTTTTTTTTCATAATTGCATAAACTAAAAATCAGCAAAAGGCCAATTACCTAGGTATATTAATTTGCTGCAGCATACATAAAGAGTTTTAATACATATGAATGCAGCGACTTAACTTCTCAAGTGCATAAATAAAAATTAAAACAGTTGAAGTTTTGTTTGTAAAAATCAGTTCCGATTTGATTTAAAGTACCCGCACATAAATACCAATTTAATATAAGGTTTTAAAAACGGTATCTGCATACAACAAAATACGCGAGTGAATTTTTGACGTAGGTAACTTTTGTCACAAATAGAGAGAAATATTTGACCAAAAGTCCAAAATAAAAAAATAAACCATAACGAAAATCGGGTACATTGGAATAGCAAAGCACGAGTTGTCCATATAAACATACGAAAACTATTAAAAGTTGGAGCATATTTCCACTATAGTAGGTACCTATATTATTATTCAGATTAAAAGTTTAATTAGTTTTCTAGACGATTTATTTTCACAAAATTTACCGATGCAAGCTATTATTTTTATTGAAAGAAGTAATTTTGAGCAAATACTGTATAGAATAATGTTATAGTCCGATTAACAGCAAACTATGAAGGAAATTTGTTCCAATTCAAATCAGTCTGGTATAACTTTGTATGGACAAGGCTTTTTACGTATGTAAGCCTCTGGTGGCCGTATTCATGAAGTTCTTGACGAACGTATAGCGGTGGATTTGACGCAAGTAATGTCAATAGCCGCGTACTGACTGAGCGAGCAGCCTCGCGAGGCAGCTCGAACGTTTGCCGCGCGAGGCCGCCTCAGTCAGTACGCGGCTAACGAGGCGCTTTTGAGCATCGACAAAAACCGACAACATTCGGCTCGAGCCGCGGCACGCTCGGGCGAGGCAGCGCGAGCATTTGCCTCGGCAGAGGCACGTCCTGACTGACCGAGGATTTGCCTCGCGCGGCTGAACGCGACACTATGCGTTAAGTTTTTAAACGATATTATTTGTGTATGTTACGCGATTACTCCGTCAATTGTGCACTGATTCGAATGATTCTTTTTGTAATCGGTAGAGTACGTTTCCGAGGTGGTCCCATTGTAATTTCATTGAGATATGATAAGTATCTCCAGAGATATGACGATAAACGTCTCAACTTGCTACTGAAATTGACTCGCATTGAAGTCGGTTGTTTTAGTTTTTAAAGTAGCTTAATTATCTTTGTAAACATTGGCATGTCCAATGTCGCATACGTGCGTTCCAACCACGAGACCAACGCCTATTGACCGTAGATAGCTACTAAGCGTTACCATATTAACGTTAATCCATAAATGAAGGTACTACGTTAGAAAAACACTCGTGTTTCATACACTTAAGACGCGTGATTGAGATTGAAAACTCATTAAGATAGAATTGTAAATATTACTATAGTTATAACAAATTGAAGTGTAAACACAATGTGGAGGTGCACTGCGTGTGAAGTGTGAGTTTTATTACAGTAATAAATTATTGTTATAGATCAATTATTACACAAGTCCTCGTTTTATTTATTCCTATATTATTTTTAAATTGAAACGCATTTAGAACCTCAACTTTAATCCGGTAGCCGTGGGTTTTTTCATCTTTTATATCACCCACGGATATATATATTTTTATATTTCAAACACCACAATTTTTGTACTACCAAAACAGGAGGAACTACCAATGAAAAAAAAATCAGCCATACTGATTAATAATTTTTTCACTTTTTAGTCACAAAGATTTTTTCCCAAAAATCCGTATAAAATTATGGAAGCAGTAGGTACTAGAAATACTACATATTATTTTTGTAAGCAGTCCATTCATTTTTTTTTTTGGTACGCCGGACTGCCGGAATATATAAGATGTTTAGCGACAGATTTTCCAACTTGAGGATGGTAGCTAGCCAGCTAGCTTTAGTTATTCCGTAGCCAGGCGGATACTAGACAGTGTCATATCATCATACACTCCGATTAAATGCGTACATTCACTTTTTGATAGTCTTAAATTGTCAATCGCCGAATATCAGCATAATACCTTATGTTCGTCCTACAACCTCGTCTGACAAATCGTCTTCAACTTTCAAACGAGCACGTGTACTAAATCGTGACCTTAAGACTATTACTTATTCTGTGGAAAAAGTTAAGTTACCATAAAACAGAAATTGGGTACCTACCTAGTTATTGGAAAATTAATTTAGTATATTATATCCCATACCAAAATAAGGAATAAATATTCCTAAAGTGAAAAATAAACAACGTTTTAACAGTAAAAGTTTTATTCAGTTTGTACCTAGTTATTAATTTGAACATAACCAATTAATTTAGGTATATATAAATATTTCGCAAATAGCTTCTAGTCTGTCAGACTCATTTGTACATATACAATAATCTTTTATAATCTGCTTGATAGGATAATATGTTACACATGTTTAGATATAATTATATAAAATGAAATACACAATTTAACTATTGATAATTACAAGAGGCTAACTGGCTAAAGCATTCCTAAATATCTTTATAATAATTTTGTTATGGCCATCGTGCGATTCTAATATAGGCCACGAATCATAATTAATTTAAGCACTAGGCAACACTATAAATAAATATTTTGTCGCAGAAATGTAGGCACAGTGACTTTATTTCGACCATCTTATAATAATGTAATATATAATGGTTCTAAATTATTTCGAAAAAAATGTCCACGTTAATAGACTAGAGGCCAAAACAAAGGGGGACAAGACAATGATCTTAAATTCTACAATTTACATTAAGTGGCCTAGATGGCCTAGACGAAGTAATTCATAAAATAACGTCTCACAAACTCAAAACAATAACAACTCGACTCAAGATTTAAATCTGGAGTTTCCCTTCACTTCATATTTTGTATAATAGGTACTACAAATACAATGCTGTCTTGCACCACATTATTTAACATCAAGTTGGACCGACCTCATTATATACCTATATGCTTATCAGTCCATCTCCAGTAGATGAAAAACGAGTAGTGAAAAAGTTTATCTGTAATCTACATCTAATTCATGTTCATGTTCATAATATTGTGTGGTAAGCCTAAGTCCGGATGTGTCCATGAAGAGATGTGTCGAAGCAGGCGGATATTCAAATCTCGTCTTAAATGGTGTCAAAACCATCAAGACCAGATAAGAATGGACGCTCTTGCTGAGAAGCACTCTAGTGGACGCTTTCGCGATTTTTGGCAGGATACACATAAAATAAATGTGCGTCCTGGCCTCCCGGTGAGTATCGATGGTGTGAGTGATCCCAAGAGCATCGCTAACCTCTTCAGTGACCATTTTCGTGTGCAGTCGCCACTTGGGTCGACGGAGGCTGAATTCAATGATGAAATGCCTAGTGGAATCGTGAAGACCAGATTTAATGCCAGAGATGTACTCAGAATCATAAAAGGTATATCGAAAGGAAAATCACCTGGTCACGACGGCCTCAGCATTGAGCATTTAGTCTACGCCGGTCCTCATGTGTCGCGAGTCTTAGCGATGTTCTACACACTGTGCGTGAGCCATTCGTACCTACCGCCCGCAATGATGAAAACAGTAGTAGTACCTATAGTGAAAAATAAAACCGGTGACTTGGCGGATAGAAGTAACTATAGACCGATTTCATTGGCGACTACTGTAGCGAAAGTGTTTGACGGCTTGCTTGACACACAGCTTAACACATATCTAGTCTTGCACGACAACCAGTTTGGGTTTAGGCCCAAACTCTCAACTGAAAGTGCAATACTGTGTCTCAAGCATGTCGTCAGATACTACACAGATCGAAATACTCCCATACACGCGTGTTTCCTCGACCTGTCTAAAGCTTTTGACCTGGTTTCATATGGTATTCTTTGGCAGAAGCTGGAGAGCATTAACTTACCTCGAGAGGTTACCAGCGTTTTTAAATACTGGTACAGAAATCAGGTCAACACTGTCAGGTGGGCTGGCGCAATGTCGGAGCCGTATCGGCTAGAGTGTGGGGTGAGACAAGGAGGGTTAACATCTCCATCCTTGTTTAACCTATATATAAACGCCCTGATCATTGAGCTCAGCAACCAGCATGTCGGCTGCCATCTTAATGGAGTATGTGTAAATAATCTTAGTTACGCAGACGACATGGTGTTGCTGAGCGCTTCGGTCTGTGGCCTTCGAAAATTAGTGCAGATCTGTGAAAAGTATGCCCTTGGTCACGGACTAAAATATAATGTGACAAAAAGCCAGTGTATGGTCATTGAAGCCGGTACAAAACGACCCAAAAATGTGCCGCCTGTCTACCTCAAAGGAATTCCACTGGAAAGGGTAAGACAATTTAAATATCTAGGTCACATTGTCACATCTGACCTCAAAGACAACGCTGACATTGAGCGCGAGCGAAGAGCGTTATGCGTACGGGCAAACATGCTTGCTCGTAGGTTTGCACGTAGCTCGGGGGAGGTGAAGGTGACACTCTTTCGAGCGTACTGTACCTCCCTCTACACTTGCAGCCTATGGGCTAGGTATACCAGCTCAGCCTATAACGCTCTTCGCATCCAGTTCAATAACGCATTCAGAACGATGATGAGACTGCCCCGCTACTGCAGTGCCTCAGGCATGTTTGCGCAGGCTCGCGTGGACTGTTTCCACGCGACCATGCGCAAGCGTGCCGCGTCTCTGGTACGCAGGGTGCGGGCCAGTAACAACATCGTTCTAGCGATGATTGCGGACCGAGTGGATTGCCCTTTTATCAGGCACTGTTCCCAAAGACATTTATAACAATACTTGACTTATTCTAAATCTGACATTTGAAATTAATTGATTATTTATTTAACTGATTTGGTGGACTTGATTTAATGTTATTCATTCGGATCGGTTGCATTGCCATTCTTAATTTTATTAGTTTAATTTTACTTATTTTATTTCATTTTTATGTATTCTTTTAATGCTTTTTGTACAAATTGATTTTGATGTGGTTATGATGTTTTTTTTTTAGTAATTGTATTAATTGTGTATATGAGTCAAAGTTGCTCGAAATAAATGAATTTTTAATTTTTTTAATTTTAATTTTTTAATAAGCATATCCATATTCACATTCTTACAACAAAACATTAATGAAATCGGCGCATGCGTACAATGAGCGTAACGGGACATTTCTCGTGCATGCAGCCGGCACGGAGTTCGAGCCGGTGTTCATCGATTTATTAGACGTCACGTCAAAAATTGCACTTGAGAATACGAGTACGATATAAAGTTTAGTTCTTGTAAAGTATGTAATTCTTGAATCGAGTATGTTTTTGTTCACTACACTCTTAGACAATTCATTTTTTTACAAGTCCGATGTTCCTGGCGACGTCAGCGAACGCGTCAACAGCACGCGTGACGTCATCAGGCGTGTGCGCAGCGCTGATTTGGACGCGAACTCGAGCCTGCCCTTTTGGTACTACTGGGTAACTGAATGCAACTACGTATACTCCACGCTCTGTAAAATAATATTAAATCGAGGTTAGACATCGACGTCCTAGCAATACCACAGATTATATAATAGTTACTACGTAACAGATACTTCACTCCCCTAAAAAAACACAATACCAACATTTATTTCAGACAATACAAGCAAAAATGTGTCTAAGGCGCTCGACCTAGCGTTGTTATTACTTCGTTCAGCGCGCGATGTACCGGCGAACGCCCGATACAGCAAAGGGTTGACTCAATGAAATAAAAAAAGTTAAATATTATGTTTCTTTGAAGTGTTACACACTTTATATTTTTTATAAATTGTAAAACACAATCCAAAATTTCATCGTACCGACGGGACTTGAACCCGCAACCTCCGCAATAACATGTTCCGGTGCTTTGCCAATTAAGCCACGGTGCGAAGTATCGTTACGACGAAATAAGTAATATATCATATTAACTTACGTAATAAGTAGTCACAGATGGCGCCACCAATGCATAATTGGGTTAATAAATGCAATTCACTAATTTCGTCGTAACGATACTTCGCACCGTGGCTTAATTGGCAAAGCACCGGAACATGTTATTCCGGAAGCTGCGGGTTCAAGTCCCGTCGGTACGATGAAATTTTGGATTGTGTTTAACAATTTAAAAAAAAGTTTACGAATTCTTTTTATTTACCTCACAAAATAACATCAATATTCCTAACTACGAAGTACGACTAGTCGAATTTGAAGTCGAGAAAGTGAATTTCACGCCGCCTTGTCATTTTAGTATCGTTAGCATAAAATAAAAACCGGCCAAGTCGAGTTGAACTCGCCCACCGAGGCTTCCGTACCAATGTTGGTATGTACCAATTAAGCTAGACCTCTAAATTGTATCAGCGCTCATAAAACTCAGAGGTCTACCTTAATTGGCTTTACTATGTATGTATGGGGGCACCCTTTACTTTTCAACTTTTTTATATTTTTTCCTTAATTTGTGTTGTGTTAACCTTGCTTCTTGCCAAATTTCATGGTTCTAGGTCAACGGGAAGTACCCTATAGGTTTTCGACCCAAAACCTCTAGGCCAATGTTTGACCACTATCTCACCTGTTGGTAAATGATGATGGGGTCGCGGATGGTAGCACGCTATGTTATGAATAAACAACCACCTTTTCGGAAGTAGGTTAAAAGTGATTTTTGTTTCTAATCGATGTTGTATAATTATAGAAGTTTTAGTAGATAGACTTACCTAACATCTGGGATGCCAGTTCCACAGCCACCGGCGCTTCCCCCACCATGACAGGACAGATTGGGTGGTCATCGCCGGCCACCGTCAGTCCAGCGGACTTCATACCCTCGCGGAAGGTCCGGGTGTTTGACTGCAGCCGCTGGCGGAGCTCGCCGCTGTTCTCTACCAGGTCTAACGACTGAAAGTTTGGAAAAAAGGATATATATTGGGTTACTAGTTACTAGGTATGACGTAAGAATTTCTGCTGTGTTGAACTTACTGCCTCTTGGTATTCTAACAACTTTGTCGGTAGGAAAGATTTTGACATGATAACAAACAACTTTTCAACTATGAGCGGCTTCGAGCATTTACCAATGGAGATGTTAACGTTGTAATCCGCGAACATTTTTTTCTGCCGATACTTACGAGGGACGAGGTAAACACGCATTGCACACACACAAATCACTAACTTTAACGATACCGCACACTAGCTTGAAACACGCACATAGTATTAAAAATACAGCGTAGTTACGCACGCTCATATGGCCAAAATTGGCTATATGGCCAGCAGAGGGGTACGCCTTGCGTTAACATCTCCTTTCCTAAATGCTCAAAGATGAGCGGTAGCACACGAATAAAGAAGTTTCTTTACTCATGTGGCGGTAGGCCGTGTAAGCGTATCCACAGAATAAACAATACTTAGTACAATTAAGTAACTTAGTGGCGTTGGACTGCTTTGCGAGTTTTATTGATTGGCTTACTTACTCGATCACGTTACAGTAAACGCAGATTTGTATGGAATTAAAAAGCGCCATCTAGTGTGCATAAGAGGTAACCTTTGTTTACGCTAACGTGATCGAGTTTGTGAATAAATCTAAAGAAACTCGCACTAGGTCACAGAATAATGAATAGTACAAGTACAGAAATTGCACTCCCTGAGAGCAAACATGCGAGATTAAACCTAGTTACAACGCCAGTAACGTTCAAAATGCGCTTCACGCCTCGGGTGCGACCTTGTTTGTGCCATTTTGCGCCACAGTATCAACTATTAGTAACTATGAACCGCCTGTTGCGCACAGTAAAATGCACCGTAAGTCCGCACAGCGAGAGTCTGAATAACTCGGTCAACTCGCGGCCTTTACTATAGGGTTGAATGTTATGAGAAAACTTGTAAGCCTTTAATTGGTAGAAGAATACTCGTAGAACAATGTAATGAGTACATTACTGATAATAAGTACTACATTAATGTTTAATGTCGAGGTAGGATAAAAGTACTACAGTTAAACTAAAATACGTGACGTTCAATCAAAATTGAGTAAAGTTTTAGATTGCGTAAGTTAAATAACGCGACAATAGTATCACTTGCCTAGAATCGTAGGTTGTTTGACTTGTAACATTATAATAGTGTAGGAGCCGACTCACTTTTTCGACCAAAAATAATTATGTATTTTATTCATTCTAGGAAAACTTTATTTTGTAATAGTTGAATATCAAAATAAAATAAAATAAATTTTAAACAAAATTCCAATATTTTATTTCACCATTTTGTCGGCGTTATTGATATACACACATACCTACACAATTTCAGCTTTCTAGTACTAACGGTCTCCTAGCAAAACCTTGGACAGACAGACAGACACACAGACAGACAGACGGACATGACGCAAATATAAGGGTTCCTTATCAGGACTACGGAACCCTAAAAAAGAATTTTCAATTTCAAATCGGTTAAGATCTGACAGAGTTCTGAGGTCACAAACATTTAAATAAACTGGCCAAGTGCAAGTCGGACTCGCACTCGTAAGGTTCCTTACCACACTACAGTATTTTATAAGATCGAGCAAAAAATACTACTATCATTATTCGCCAGCAAAAAATAATAATTAATAAACATTTAGTTTCTTATAACGCCTTCTAACGTCTAACAAAGGTGTTAGGGATCGAAATTTCAATATAACGCCATCTATGGGACGTTTACCTAACTAAGCGTTCATAGATGGCGTGAAATGCTGAAAAAAACACGTTTCTTGTATGGGGACCCTCTATTATCTTTAACTTTATTCTGTTTTTAGTATTTGTTGTTATAGCGGCAACAGAAATACATCATCTGTGAAAATTTCAACTGTCTAACTATCACGGTTCATGAGATACAGCTTGGTGACAGACGGACAGACAGACAGACAGACAGACGGACAGCGGAGTCTCAGTAATAGGGTTCCGTTGGTACGGTCCTTTGGGTACGGAACCCTAAAAACCGTCGAATTGAGAACCTCCTCCGTTTTTGTGAAGTAGATTAAAAACTAAAACACCGACTTCCATGCCCCGCGAGACAATTTCAGTAGCAAGTTTGAGACGTTTATCGTCATATCTCTGGAGATACTTATCAGATCTCAGTGATCTGAGATCTATAAGTACTTTAATTACATTAACTCTCCGATTATAAAAATCTGACTATCGTATGACACGACAAAATCATTAAGAAAGAAAAAAAGGAAAATTGAAGTACTCGTAAACGTTAGTAGGTACCTACCCTATTTATTTATCTTAGAACTAACTAAATAAAGCAAGATGTAATGTCGATAGAAATTCCCTAAAGATCATTACGTGAATTCCCTTGTAACATGAAACTCAGCTGATTTATACCTACCTACCATTTTATGTGTGACATTCTTTTCTTTTTACATAGTTACTCTTTACAGTTACTATATGAAGCAAGGAATATAATATTGAGGTAGGTACAAGTATGGCGCGCGGCCGATCGAGAGCGCGCGTGACACTTAACTGACTGAACTTGAACCCTAGCGGGTGCGCGGAGGTACTTGTAGTTTCATAGCTACAGCGCGGAGTGCGACAGGCCTGACTAGGTACACTTGTGAGGTAGGTAACGTTTGTGGTTCAGCTGCGAGATGGATCAACGATTTTATCAAAATCGTGGGTGGACGAAAGAGGTACCTACTTTTTTATTTATAGTAAATAGATATATATAGGCAGTAGTAGTAAGTAGCGTTGAGGCAATCGAGCACAATATCACCTTATCAAGGCGGACGATGTAGCACGCTTGCCTAGAAGATTCACTCACGATCACGACTTATAAACACGATTCTCAAGCATCCTCAGGTCTACTTACAATTTTTCAGCATAAAATATCACATATCGCTTCAAGCGATAAGACCGCCTATTGTACAAACCTAAGTTAATTAAGTTTTTTGATAATTTTGTTTCTCTATACTGTGTGCTATATAAAAATATACTAATATATAATAATCTATTTTTAGATGATTTCCAACTACCCTCACGCTGTGACTGGGCTCGATAGTATAAAAGCGGACAGCGAGCGGGTCAGCGCGAAAGAGATCAGGGCTCAGTCTTCGTGTGGCCGTCGTAGTGTTCGGACGTCGTGGTTATGTTGTTAGCTTAGACACATTATGTAATTGTTATTATGTTGAGGTTCTGTGGCATTATATAGCTGTGGGTATTTTGATAGTGTTTATTGTTATTATGTTGAGGTTCTGTGGTATTATATAGCTGTGGGTATTGTGATAGTGTTTATTTTTTTAGCATATTTCACTTCTGGTCGCTAAGACTATACTAAGAGATTTTCTTTTCTTTATATTCTATTACTTATCATATACTACTACACTACTCCTTAGTTTGATTGGTTAAAATCGAGCCATAAACAGTTTTTGAGACTTCAGTACAGTTCTTTAAACTTCTGTAATAAAGGGCGTTGAATGGTACGCATCGGAAAACACTGATGACACTGACTGAACACAGGCAGCCAATGTAATGTCTAGTGGAGCTAGTGAAACCTTCCAATACCAACTGACCTTCAAAGAAGCCGCAACAACGGGCGGCGGTGGAGCGTTAGAGAATAAGTAGGGTCTGGACACGTTCCTCAACAAAGTGACTAGTTCCTTAGGCCCGGCAGTATAACCGCCCGCGGCTCCGCTCACCGCCTTGCCTAAAGTTGAGCAGATTATGTCTGCGGCTCCAGACACGCCGCAGTATTCTTCTGTACCTCTGGAATAGCAGAAAGTAGAAACTTTTAGAAAACTATGAGCCTATTTTTTTGCCTTGAGTTATCCAAAACACAAAGAAATTATTCAGTACTAGCATTATTTAGCTCCCGCGGCTTTGCCCGTGTTTAATCATAGATTTAAACATCACTCTATCTATTGCTGAAAACTGCAGAGACAGCGCATTTACAACAACGCCCTAGCAAAAGAGTTAAAATCTTGTTCTTAAGTTTAACTTTTGTTCTGATTGTGGTTTGCTGGTATAGGTATATACGTACTTACCTACTCCTACAAGTTTACCCTCAAAAAAAAAAAAAAATATATATATATGTATAAAATATGGTAATTTTCATAGATGAGATTTAAGATAACCTATAACTTGTTCCTCACCTGCCAGTTTCCCCGAAGAAGCCGGTAGCGTGGCTGTCGTCCACAGCCAATAAAGCTCGGTACCTATCCGCGAGGGCTCGCAGACCCTTCAAGGGAGCTACGGTACCATCCATAGAGAACACTCCGTCTGTCACTATCAGCTTCAGACGAGCCTCGCTATGTGCTAAAAGATGCTCTAATTCTGAAAATGAATGTTTTTAAATTTATCTCTATATCTCTGGAGATGAAATTTAAATGGGACCACCCGGGAAGCCTTACCTACCCTTTCCAACAAGAAAATAATTTTTCAATTCTTTCGGTTCAGGCGTCTTCGAGTAATCGGTTAACATACTTAAAAAAAATAAACTGGCCATGTGCGAGTCAGACTTGCACATGTAGGGTTCCGATTGAACCTTTGATTTGCAGAAAAAATTAAGTATCTACATAGTTTTAACATCGATATATATAAATACCGTGTCAATACTAAACATATTTACTACAACGCCATCTAACGAATGTCGAACAAACTTCTAACACCCACCATGTGAACGTTAACACAAAGGTCAGTGACCTTTTTGTTGGTTACCATCGTTCATAGATGGCGCTATAGTAAAAACACGTTTTTTGTATGGGGACCCCCTTTAATTTTTAACTTTGTTCTGTTTTTAGTATTTGTTGTTATAGCGGCAACAAAAATACATCATCTGTGAAAATTTCAACCATCTAAGTATCACGGTTCATGAGATACAGCCTGGTGACAGACGGACAGATAGACAGACAGACAGACAGACAGACGGACAGCGGAGTCTCAGTAATAGGGTTCCGTTGGTACCCTTTGGGTTCGGAACCCTAAAAACGATTCCGACGAATTGAGTACCTCATCTTTTTTTGTGAAGTCAGTTAAAAATATAGTTCTGCTAGTGGCTTTGATGCGAACTTTCTGAGATGTCACTAATGGCTCGAGTCCCGTCAAGCGTCAGTACGATGACATTTTGGATTGTGTGTAACAATGTCACTAAAGGTCGTCAAAAATTAAAAACCAGCCAAGTCGAGTTGGACTCGCCCACCGAGGCTTCCGTATTAACGTTGATTGGTACCAATTAAGCTAGGCCTCTCAATTGTATAAGCGCTCATATAACTCAGAGGCCTTTCTAAATTGGCAATGTATGTATGTATGGGGATATTGCGCCCTTTAATTTTCAATTTGTTTTTTATATTTTAGAATTTTCCTTCATTTGTGCTGTAAGACCTTGCTTCTTGCCAAATTTCATGATTCTAGGTCAACGGGAAGTACCCTATAGGTTTTCGACCCAAGACCTATCGGGTACTTCTGGTTGACCTAGAATTGTCAATTTTGGTCAGCACAAGTAAAGGGAAAATTCCAAAAAATAAAAAAAGTTGAAAATTATGGTAAATTTTGGTACTTACAAGTTTTTGCAAAAATCTAAATTGTCCATATCTTTTTATCGTGTTGATTTAGGACCTTGATTTTTATAACCCTATTCACCCCTAAAGACTTTAATACAAGGTATAAACTTCATTTTGCTACGTCCACCTGTTCCTGAGAAAATCGGTGGTGACATACGGACAGACAGACAGACAGACGGACAGCCCAAACCGCTGCTCGAAGAGACTTGAAATTTGGAGGGTATATTTGTCTTAGTACGTAAGGGGATGAAATGGGAGTTCAAAGTTTGTATGGAGAAACAAGATTAGATAGTTTTTCTTTTCTAAACTTCACCCAAATGCTTCAGTAAATAAATAAATAAATACGTGTTTTAGGCTTTTTCGAAATTCAACCCCTGTGAGGGTTAACAAAGTGTGAAAATCAATCTTGTTTTGCATTGCGCAGAAATTTGGCATGCAGATAGTTATTACGACGTTAGTTATTACCTCTCAGAAAGGATTTTCCAAAATTCACTCCTGAAGGGGATGAAACGGGGGTTCAAAGTTTGTATCGAGAAACAAGATTAGATAGTCTTTTGTATCCGTAACTTAACATAAGTACTTAAGGTTAGTAAATACGTGTTTCAGGCTCTTTCGGAATTCCACCCCTAAAAGGGTGAAGTGGGTAACAAAGTCTGAAATCAATATTGTTTCGGATTGCGCTGAAATTTGACATGCAGATAGTTACTTTGACTTAGGTATCCGCTAAGAAAGAATTTTTCAAAATTCACTCTTCAAGGGGATGAAGCGGGGGTTCCAAGTTTGGATAGTCATTTTATTCGACATTTCACACAAGTACTTCTGTAAATAAATAAGTAAATAGGTACGAATTTCAGACTTTTTCAAAATTCCACCCTAAGAGGATAAACTGGGGTAACAAAGTCTTAAAATCAATATTGTTTCGGATTGTGCTGAAATTTAGAATGCAGATAGTTATTATGACGTAGGTATCCACTCAGAAAGGATTATCTAAAAATCCTCCCGGATACGGAACGGGGATTCAAAATGTGTATGGCGAAACAAGATGAGATAAAGTACGTGTTATAGGATTTTTCGAAATGGGGTAGGTAACAAAGTCTGAAAATTTGGGTTTTATAAATATGAATACCGAATTGCCACAGTCACGCGATAACATGAAAACTAGTGAACCGATTTGGCGAATTCTTATTTGATGTCTTTAATGATAGAATCGTTTTTACGAAAGAAAAGTTTTAAGTAAATAAAAGAGGTTTTTAACGCGGGCGATGCCGCGGGGCACTTCTAGTATATTATATATGCGTAAGTTACTTTAGCACCTGAGTTACCTAGTGCCAGTTTCTCCGGTTCTTGATAGCGCTAATATGAAGATATCTGACAGATTTTTGACAGTTTTTATATGGCATCATCTGTTAGATAACTATCTAGATAACACATTATCAGGGACCGGCGAATGTTGTTACTTACCATTAAGATCTCTATGGGGGTAACGGAACTTCTGCGCTTTACAAAGCCTGACTCCGTCAATGATAGATGCATGGTTGAGAGCATCTGAGAACACCGCGTCTTCTGGAGTAAGCATCGACTCGAATAGACCGGCGTTCGCGTCGAAACACGACCCGTAGAGTATCGCGTCTTCACGACCGTGGAATTGAGCCAGGCGGGTCTCGAGTTCCTGTAAATACGTAAGTTTAAGAGAATAATAGAAAACTTGAGATGCTAGCCTAACTTTAAACAAGCCGTCTTCTCGAGTTGTCAAGGTAATCTACGAATTACTGTACAAATAAAAATAAATGCTGACTGTTAAGTAATTCTAGTAAGCGTATTATTTGAAAACTGATGAAAAGATTTTGCAACTATTTTTAAGTGGTAGACGGAAATACTCCGTCTACAGACGGCCATCACTCTTTTTCTAAAAAAAAATATCAATATTAATACATCGCACCGTCCCTCGGGAGTATTAGACAATATTATTAATTATCCCATCAAGAAAATCATACAGGATGTCGAAGAACCAAATTGAGTAACTTACCAACAGGTGAGATAGTGGTCAAACGCTAGCCTATATCTACGATATAATATTTAAAAAAACTAAGATTAAAGCGGACGTAGTTATTATCGCGTGAATGTTATTAGGGAACCTATATCATAGGCATATACCTTATGTATAGTTTGAGTTCCACAAATGAAGCGAACTGAGCTGAGTCCTGCTCCATACTGCCTCAGGCCTTCTCTCGCTGCTTCTACCACTTCCGGATGATTCTGCAACATAAATAACAATATGCACTATGCAGGTACGATGTTTTTATTACATTCTTATAGACAGACTTAACCACTTGATTACCTAATAAGGTGACGATGCAGTCTGAGATTAAATCGTGCCTCTCTGCAAATGAGGCTGGACAACTGACTTTTGTCCAATCCTCAAAGTGTGACTACCCATCTACCAAAGTAGCTGGCTCCGAATATCATACCCTATTTAGACATCATGTCTTTGATCGGTGCGTCGTTCTAGATCTAGCCGCGGCCAAAGCCCGTCTGACAGTAGTATTATTATAAAATTTATAGCTTTTCCCTAAAGATACTCGTAATTCGGAGTAGCAAATAAAACTGGCCTGGAAAATAGCACACATATTTATAATATATATAAATTTATAATATGTATTAATATTTATGTATAGTAGATATTATATTACTATACGACCTGTGCGATTAGCCAGAGTCAAGTACTTTCCTAAATCTACAGCACTGAACAATTTAAAAGTAGTTACTACATAATCGGTTATTTTAAATGACGAATGGGCATTTGTCGACAGGCTACTATAGAATAGAATAGAAAACACTTTATTGAACACCATAATACAGAAACATTACAATACAATAAATAAAAATAAAACAAGTGTAACAATAGGCGGTCTTATCGCTAAGAGCGATCTCTTCCAGACAACCTTCTGATGGAGAAACAATTAACGTGATACGGCGGTGTATGGTGATTTATCAAATTAAATATAAAATACATAATAAATAGGTATATTTATGTAAATACGCTTTTAAAGGAAAATAAATAAATAAGTGTATATATGGAAATTGACTGAATGATAAAAGAAAACAATACGTTTATGTAAATAAGTGAATTAGTGACAAATAAATACAACAATGATTACTGTTTAGCAAGATAGTAAGTCTTAATGCGTTCCTTAAACGTGGAAATAGTTTGTGACTGTTTGATTTCCAATGGAAGTTCATTCCATAGCCTGAGAGCTTGTAGGTACAGCAAAAGATTTGTCGTAAAAGATGCTGTGATGACTAGGAAACGAAAGCATTAGATTCTCTGATGACCTTAACGAGAGAGAATTGAAGGACTGAAGAAAAACAAAGAGTTCTTTTAGATAACCAGGAGAAATAGTATTAAATAAGACATTAAAAAGAAATAAAAGTATGTGTGTATTCCGGCGAAGGCGAATAGGTAGCCACTTGAGCTTACGACGGAATTCTGAAACATGGTCATATTTGCGAAGACCAAATATGAACCTGACCGCAAAATTTTGGAGTCGCTCAAGCTTATTTAGCTGCTCTTCTGTGAGGTCATAACAGACGTCGGCGTAGTCAAGAATGGGGAGAAGGAGAGATTGTGCTAACGCAACTTTAGTAGCAGTAGGTAAAAAGTTGTTGAGTCTTCTCAGGGCTCCCGCTGAAGCAAACATTTTGCGGCTAACGGCTATGAGCTGAGGCTCCCACGACAGGCATTGATCAAAAATAACTCCTAGATTTTTAACAGTTTTACTGTAGGGAATTGTTACTCCTTCAAAATCTATTTGCGGCAGAGTGCCCCAATCAATTATGGATATAGGTCTAGAGCTACCAACTATTAAAGCTTGAGTCTTAATTGGATTAACACTAAGTCCGTGAGCGTAACTCCACTATGATATAGTGCATAAGTCTTTATTGATCATGGAGACAGCAATGGATAATTTATCGAATGGAACCTGAACTATAGATACTATTAGAAGTGACAGGATGTATTAGTTAGTAACCGTATCATAAATAACACACACGTAAATTATTAAAATACTTACAGACAAGCCCAAATAGTTGTTAGCACAGAAGTTCAGGAATTCTCCTTCGGCACCTCGTACTTTCACCTGAAAATATTGCATCGTTTAATGTACAGTAGTAGATTGTATCACGGGGGCGCGAGATAGAATTTTCAAATTGAATAAAAACGGAACCCTTATAGATTCGTCATGTCTGTCTGTCTGTCTGTCTGTCCGTCCGTATGTCACAGCAACTTTATTCCGAAACTATAAGGACTACACAGTTGAAACTTGGTAGGTATTCTGTGAATTAATTATAGACGCATAAGTATAAAGTCTTCTAAAATAACAGAGTGAAAAATCTAAAAAAATATATGCTGTAGATCTCAATAAACACTTTCAACGAAAATTTGTTTGAACAGCAGTTTTTGAGATATAGCACAAAGCGCATATATAACTTTGTCATTCATACAAACACTATGAAAAACAAAGTTAATTTTATGCTGGTAAAAAATGATAGTGGTATTTTTGCTCGATCTTATAAAACATTGTAGTGTGGTACGGAACCCTAAAAGTGCGAGTCCGACTTGCACTTGGCCAGTTTAATAACAATGATTCCTATCGATACTAATGTCATCTAATGGTACTAGATATCATTATTTATTGTATCGCTACTGACCTACTATTATTCAACACTTCGCCTGTTAATTTGGAACTAGCTGCGCCCGCGAATTCGTCCGCGTGGAATAGTGTCTTTGGGTAGCATTCACTAATAAGACACAAACGTATCCCAACTACACCGCACCGCACCACGCCACGCTAATCCCCCCTTCCCCTCCCCTCACTTACCCTCCCCTCCCCCTTACCCTCACTTCCAACTTCCCTCACTTACCCCTGCCCTCCCCCTCCCCCTTCCCCTTCCCCTACCCTCCCATTCCACTCCCCGTTCCCCCTCACAAACTTTGAATACATATTTATTTATATCGAATCAACAGCCTAAATAATAATTAAGTTTCAAGGTTCTAGCTTTAAAAATGACGATACTTCCATACCACTTTTCATATCCCTTTCAACCCCTTACAACCCTCTTTTCGCATTAAAAAGTAGCCTATGTCCTTTCTCAGGCTCTATACTATCTGTGTACCAAATAGTGTGTACCAGTAGTTTTGGCGTGAAAGCGGGACAGACAGACAGACAGACAGACAGACAGACAGAGTTACTTTCGCATATTTATAGTAAGGACAAATAAAACCCAGAGATGGCGCTAGCGTAGATTTTAATAGCTCTCCTTTGTATATTGCCTAAATGTATGAGATACTGCATCGCGCAATAGTAGATTATACAACAAGTGAATAAAAAGGCAATTTAATTCGAGGGACTAAGTTGGATCCCGAGAGCAGCGAAGGATTCTAGAGTAGAATCCCGAGCATAGCGAGGGCTTCTAGATTAGAATCCTGAGCGGAGCAAGGGATACAATGACCGAGATTAATTTTTTTATTCACGAGTCGTGTAATCTTCTTTTTACTATTGACTGCGAGAAAATAAATAGTAGTACCTACTTGTAGTACCTACTTATAGTACCTATTTATATTTATCATATGTTATTATTAATGTGCAATAGATGTGGATTATTAACCATTTAAGGTACAGCCACACCACGGCATCACTGCGGGCGCGATCTTAGTACTTTTCAATTGTTTTCTGATCGCGTTTGGTGTGAACCAGTCGGTACAAATACTACTGCGCTAAGTGATCGCCGCCTAGATCGCGCGCACGTAGGACGCTGCCGTGTGTTTGTACCTTTAGTGCCGGTGAATGTGTGTTTAGGGAAACGGCTCAATCATGAAAAACATGTTATTTGCGTTCTCACCAATATTGCACGGAAATTCTTCAGTAAAGCTCACATCTTTACAAAGGGTATGACTTGGACTAGACTGAGACTTCATCTTGATCAGAAAGGTGACTTTGACTCAACTTTATGACATGAATTTACAAAAACTTGAATAATTTGTATACTTTATTCTGGCTGAATACAATAATCGTGTAGAGCAAAATGAAAACAAAGAAAAACAAAATTGGCGGGATTTGTATTTTTATTACATTATAAAGCTTCTAAGGTATACCTCCATTTAACCAGTTAGTAGGCACTTTCAGCGAGTCTTATTTATGTTTTGTACTTAATTTGTATTTTGTGCTTGTTCAAAATTCTAAATGTTTTTATTCACCGAGTGAGTAAAAGAGCGTTTTATTCACTGCTGTCGATGAATAAAGTGCTCTTTTTTGAGTGGCAATGGTAAAAACTATATTTTTCGCGATATTGTAACTGATGCACTTGCTTCGTGATTAAACATCTCAAAAGTTGAACTCGTTTAAAAACGTTTTCTCTTTATAATTATTAGTCTGGATTAATAAGAAGAATTAGTTCGACGTATAATCTGTGGTATAGTATAAGAATAATATAAATATATTCATAAAATAAAACAATATATATATAAAAGAACATAATATATAAAAGAATATAAGATAACATAAAAGTAAGTAAGTATTGATAAAAAAATCCTCTAGAAAAGAACAACGGAAGGTTTTTTTTAATTCCTTCTAAAAAATCGACGTCGACGTACGAGTAGGTAGTTGGCGATTTTCAAGCACTAGCGGATGCACGAAGTCTCTAAGTTAATCAGGTCATTGCCTCACAGCGATAAGCGTCTCTGATAAGGAACAATAAATGCAATTTAATACAGCTAATTGATTGTGTTAAGCTAAATGCAGTGTACTTGTGCCTTTTGTGTAAGTTCAAACTCCACCACACGACATAGTACGAGCCTTTGAGTATTTTTAACCGACTTCAAAAAAAGGAGGAGGTTTCTCAATTCGACCGTATATATATATATATATATATATATATATATTTTTTATGTTTGTTCGCGGATAACTTCGTCGTTTATGAACCGATTTCGATTATTCTTTTTTTGTTCGAAAGGAGATATCTCAAGTGTGGTACCATGGTAATTTTATCGAGGTATGATAAGTATCTCCAGAGATATTGAGATAAACATCTCAAAATTGGTACTGAAAATGAATAGCGCGGCATTGAAGTCGGTTCTTTTTTAGTTTTTAAACGATATTATTATTCACCGAGTGAGTAAAAGAGCGTTTTATTCACTGCTGTCGATGAATAAAGTGCTCGTTTTTGAGTGGCAATGGTAAAAACGATATTTTTCGCGATATTGTAACTAATGCACTTGCTTCGTGATTAAACATCTCAAAAGTTGAACTCGTTTAAAAACGTTTTCTCTTTATAATTATTAGTCTGGATTAATAAGAAGAATTAGTTCGACGTATAATCTGTGGTATAGTATAAGAATAATATAAATATATACATAAAATAAAACAATATATATATATAAAAGAACATAATATATAAAAGAATATAAGATAACATAAAAGTAAGTAAGTATTGATAAAAAAATCCTCTAGAAAAGAACAACGGAAGGTTTTTTTTTAATTCCTTCTAAAAAATCGACGTCGACGTACGAGTAGGTAGTTGGCGATTTTCAAGCACTAGCGGATGCACGAAGTCTCTAAGTTAATCAGGTCATTGCCTCACAGCGATAAGCGTCTCTGATAAGGAACAATAAATGCAATTTAATACAGCTAATTGATTGTGTTAAGCTAAATGCAGTGTACTTGTGCCTTTTGTGTAAGTTCAAACTCCACCACACGACATAGTACGAGCCTTTGAGTATTTTTAACCGACTTCAAAAAAAGGAGGAGGTTTCTCAATTCGACCGTATATCTATATATATATATATTTTTTTATGTTTGTTCGCGGATAACTTCGTCGTTTATGAACCGATTTCGATTATTCTTTTTTTGTTCGAAAGGAGATATCTCAAGTGTGGTACCATGGTAATTTTATCGAGGTATGATAAGTATCTCCAGAGATATTGAGATAAACATCTCAAAATTGGTACTGAAAATGAATAGCGCGGCATTGAAGTCGGTTGTTTTTTAGTTTTTAAACGATATTATACAAGCTTTTATTCAATTAGGCGTGATATGTACATTGTATACAGTATTTTTGTATGCGTTATATCTTGCGAGCTAAATAAGAACCACATCCTCGACTGGACTGGACTCTGTATACTTGCGTATCTTTTTAGGGTTCCGTACCCAAAGGGTAAAACGGGACCCTATTACTAAGACTCCGCTGTCCGTCTGTCTCTCTGTCTGTCTGTCTGTCTGTCTGTCTGTCCGTCTGTCACCAGGCTGTATCTCATGAACCGTGATAGTTAGACAGTTGAAATTTTCAAAGATGATGTATTTATTTCTGTTGCCGCTATAACAACAAATACTAAAAACAGAATAAAGTTAAAAATAATAGAGGGTCCCTATACAAGAAACGTGTTTTTTTCGGCATTTCACGCCATCTATGAACGCTTAGTTAGGTAAACGTCCCATAGATGGCGTTATATTGAAATGTTGATCCCTAACACCTTTGTTCGACGTTAGATAGCGTTATAAGAAATAAAATGTTTATTCATTATTATTTTTTGCTGGCGAAAAATGATAGTGGTATTTTTTGCTCGATCTTATAAAATTCTGCAGTGTGGTACGGAACCCTACGAGTGCGAGTCCGACTTGCAATTGGCCAGTTTATTTTTATGATATAAGGAAACAGGACAAGCATGACGCTCGTCTGATGGTAAGCGATGACGTCTACCTATTACAGATACAGCGGTATGCAAAATTCTGGACTGCAAGAATTTTGAATGTCACTGCACTGCGCCTGTTACCTTGAGACATAAAGATGTTGAGTCTCACATGCCCTGTAATTTCACTGGACACCTTGCCATTTCAACCGAAAAAAAAATCTATTTCACGGTTGAAAATTATTTGGCAAAGTGGTGGTATCACCACAGGCGGACTAGTAGAAGTCCTACCACTACAGAAATCTTCTTTGACAATCCATAAATTATCGAGCTAACCTGATGACCTGACAATTCGCAAAATTATCGACATACCTACACAGACAAAAAAAACATTTGAAATGAGAACCTCCTCATTTTTTCAAGTTGGTTAATAAGTTACCTTAGTATCCTGCGGAGAGGTGAGCACCCTCTCATGTTTCCAGGTCTTGGCACGTTTGATCTCCTGCAGCCTGTCTTCCAGCACCTCACGGAGCTTCGCCACTCCAGCCCTCTCCTTTCGTTTCAACTCGTGAAGATGGCGAACATTTTGTCCGTTGAAAACTGGAATATAGGGAATAGATCATTTGATATCAACTGTGGTTATTTAATAATGTTGTAGAAAAACTTTGTCTTGTTAAACCATAATTTTTAACCAACTTCACAAAAAAGGAGGAGGTTCTCAATTCGTCGGAATATATCAACATTTGTATTACGACGCATTCACTTATCTCGACGACATACTACTGGCACAGATTATATAATAGTTACTACGTCTACTGGCTACTTTGACTATCGCGACGTTTGAAGTCGGTTCTTTTAGTTTTTTAAACGATCTTAAATTATGTTTACAAAACATATGTATGGAGTTATACCACAGAAGCACGGTAATCGGTAATACAATATAACAGTATTGTGACAGAAGTCAAGCCACGGTAATTTATTAACGTGTCTAAATAGTGCTTTATTATTTAGACTTATGCCATATGTAGCCTTTTCTGCCATTCACATTTTTAGGGTTCCGAACCTAAAAAGGAAAAAAGGAACCCTTATAGGGTCCCTTTGTTGTCCGTCTATCTCTCTGTCCGTCTGTCTGTCTGTATGTCTGTCCATCTGTCCGTCTGTCCGTCTGTTAAGACCTTTTATCTCCGGGACGCGTAGAGGTATCAAGTTGAAACTTATACTAAATACTTGAGTCTACGGTATCTTTCAGCTGAGAAAAAATCAAACCCGTAAGTCAACGCGATCAAAAGATATGACGATTTATATCGCATATATTCGCATATTTTGCGATTTCACAAGGGAATCAAAACCTAAGTATAGGGTACTTCTTTTTGATCTAGAAACATGAAATTTGGCAAGAAGCAAGGTATTGAAGCTCTTATATAGGAAAACATCTGAAAACCGTAGTTAAATATGTAGTTTTTAGACGAACAAAACTAATTTATGATCACAAAATTATTCTTTGCGGTTGGTGCATGAATAGTGCCAGGCATAGGGCGTAGGGCTCGAACTGCAAGGTTAAGTTTGTCCTTCATCGTAGTTTGAGAAATTGGGACGGAAGCCTCGGTGGGCGAGTCCAACTCGACTTAGCCGGTTTTATTTTTCTTTATTATTATTACACGACATTATGTAAAGTAATAACATGTTTGTGCAAAACTAAGTTCGGAATATTAACAATATTAAAGAACGAACAAAAGCCGGTACGTTCACATTAATATTAAAGAATGTATATAGGTAAATAATAATAATGTATGTAAAGTAATAACATGTTTGTGCAAAACTTTGTTCGGAATATTATCAATATTAAAGAATATTGTTTAGTGCGCCAATAAACAGCATTGTATTTTTAACCGACTTCAAAAAAGGAGGAGGTTTCTCAATTCGACCGTATTTTTTTTTTTTTTTTTTAATGTTTGTTCGGGGATAACTTCGTCATTTATGCACCGATTTTGATTATTCTTTTTTTGTTCGAAAGGAGATATCCCAAGTGTGGTACCATGGTAATTTTATCGAGGTTTGATAAGTATCTCCAGAGATATTGAGATAAACATCTCAAAATTGGTACTGAAAATGAACATTGAAGTCGGTTCTTTTTTTTAGTTTTTAAACGATATTATTAATATCCATTTCATGATAACTGTGTTTATGGAATTGTTGCAAATCAGCATTATGTTGTGTTACAAAACTATTGTCTCCGCATGCTGTTATCGACATGCAATGCAATTTCTTCATACAAGGTCGGTAAATAGCACAAACCTAGGACGCAGGAAATAACTCGTATTATTCTAATTATCTAGAATATATAGATTATAAAGTTATGAAAAATGTGTACCTGTAAGACGTAGGCAATGTAGTCTAACTGGCACAAAACTAAACATGTAATAGTTTATAGTACTTACCAAGGCTCCAGCACATAATAATAACAAGCTACAGGTAGGTAACGTTAGTAATTTGATTTAAATCGTCATATTTTCAGTTTGTTACACACTATTATTCAATTTCATCAATTCAATAACAATAGCGTTCAATTCAGCGGCGTAAGTACTACCTAACCTACTGTAGTTACATTAGTGTACCTATACTGTGTACTTACGCAAAACTTACAATACCTATAGGTACTAACCTAACCTCAGTTGAAAATGTGGTGACATAGTAAATATAAACATTTACAAGTACCTACAAAGTAAATAAAGGCTCACTACCTTTACGTTTTACTTACATTACGTTTCTTTTATTTAATTTTAACCTATATCACAATACAGATAGTGCAAGCAAGTGCATTATGTAACTCAATACCAAAATACGCAGGCTTTCCCTTTCTCAGTGCATTTCCACGTACGAACCATACTAACACGTAAGCAGCTGAAGAATATGGCCTTGCCTGAGCCCTGAATCATCGTTTTAAAAGTACTGAAGTCAATGGCCTGGTATTTTGAGATAAGGCTTGTCAAGTTATGGCTACAATTAATATCCATATAACCCATACTTATAACTATGTACTACTTAAAATTCGCAATTACTAGGATTTTAAATTTTGATATTAGTTAGGTACGTTCATAAGCAGCGTTGTCCACTTTATTACCACCTACTTCTGTTTTCGGGTAACTAGATGACAAATTATCATCAACAAACAGGTGAAGGCAAACTAAAAAAAAAAAATTTAGATAAATAATTAAACTCATAAACATTTACATTTACATTTTATCAGAATATAGTAGTTAACGGCAAACATTAAAAAATACCTGTTTTTGTGTGCGATTACGTTAGAAAAACAGAGGATGTAGGTACATAAAACGTCATCTGTCCTCAATGTCCTCATACTGACCGGAGACCGGATTCAAGTTCATCATATACAAGGACGTCTCTAAAAATCGGACGACTCAGGAGTTCTTGTCTTAACTCATTTGAGTTTTCTGTTGCGAACGGGGTATACAGAATAAGGTTTTTATTAAAGCAAGGACAACTGGCCAGTCGGCGCCGTCACAGATTATCATAAAAATCCATCGATGTATATGTACTACATACATATATATGTTTACATTTATCTCGGTGTAAAAATCACTTGTTATGAAAACACTGCACTTATCCAGCACAACACATTTAAAATCTTGTACCGCACATATATTTTTCTTTTAAGGGACTGATGTATATTTTTTCACATTTTTCCTTATTTTCTTTTTGTTATTACAATAACTTACCGATGCGCAGGAGTTGCGAGCGGAGCGCCATGTTGTGGAATGGGGGCGCGGCCGCAGCGCGAGCGAGCGCAGGCGTCCGACCGGCTCTTCAACAGACTGGTCACGCTACTCTGTGTATTCGTAACTACATAACTTTGTTTTGCTCCACAGTTCCACACTAGTTGAATGTCGACACTCGGAAATCTGACGCGGCGAATACTTACGTTACGTAGGTAGATATGGGTTCGTGAAACCCGTGAACTTCGCGTGAATCAATCGTTCCTATTGCAAATTCTTGCAATCTTTAGCTCTAAGTTAGGCATAGATATCTTTGCTAGGATGTCGATGAAGTTTGTTGTAGGGACAAACAACTACAGCTCTTTTATAGATTTAGATGTGGTACCTAGATTGCTGAGCATAGGTATAGAACGGAGATATCTGTGGGAGATATGTTATTGGAAAATCTGTTCCTAATTATAATTAATGCATATCCATATTTTTCATTAAATGTCTGTCTGAATATATTGTGATATGACTGTCATAATGTTGTTTTTGGTAAAATATTGTCGAGCCGATGTCCGTTTTCGTTGTCCATTAGAATTAGGTTATCCTAATGGCTCTTTTTTAGGGTTCCGTACCTCAAAAGGTAAAAAAAGGAACCCTTATTAGATCAATTTCTTTTCCGTCTGTCTGTCTGTCTGTCCGTCTGTCTGTCCGTGTGTCACCACTAATTTTCTCAGGAACGGGTGGATCTAGCAAGTTGAAATTTATACCTGATACTGAGGTCTATAGTCCCTATTGGGTGTATAAAAATCAAAGTTTTGAGTCAACACAATAAAAAGATATGGGCAAGTTTAGATTTTCGCGAAAACTAGTTAGTACCAAAATGTACCTTAATTTTCAACTTTTTTTTATTTTTCGAAATTTTACGTAAAGGTGTACTAAGAAAGGATTTTCCAAAATTCACCCTTTTAGGGGATGAAATGGGGGTTCAAAGTTTGTATGGAGAAACTAGATTCGATAGTATTTTCTATTCAAAACTTCGAAATTCGCAAACGAATAATATCGTTTAAAAACTAAAAAACAACCGACTTCAATGCCGCGCTATTCATTTTCAGTACCAATTTTGAGATGTTTATCTCAATATCTCTGGAGATACTTATCATACCTCGATAAAATTACCATGGTACCACACTTGGGATATCTCCTTTCGAACAAAAAAAGAATAATCGAAATCGGTTCATAAACGACGAAGTTATCCGCGAACAAACATAAAAAAAATATTCATTTTCAGTACCAATTTTGAGATGTTTATCTCAATATCTCTGGAGATACTTATCATACCTCGATAAAATTACCATGGTACCACACTTGGGATATCTCCTTTCGAACAAAAAAAGAATAATCGAAATCGGTTCATAAACGACGAAGTTATCCGCGAACAAACATTAAAAAAAAAAAAAAAAAAAAAAAAAAAAAAATATACGGTCGAATTGAGAAACCTCCTCCTTTTTTTGAAGTCGGTTAAAAAATAAAAGAATAGGTGATTCTGGCTTTTTTTAAATTCCACCCCTAAGAGGGTGAAATGGGTACCAAAGTCTGAAAATAAATATTGTTTCGGATTGCGCTGAAATTTGGCATGCAGATAGTTATTATGACGTAAGTATCCGCTTAGAAAGAATTGTCTAAAAATTTACCCCTTAAGGAGACGGAACGGGGATTCCAAGTGTGTATGGCGAAACAAGATGAAATAGTCTGTTTTATTCGAAACTTTACGTAAGTACTTCTGTAAATAAATAAGTAAATATGTGTTGCAAGTTTTTTCGAAATGGGGTAGGTAACAAAGTCTGAAAATCAATATGGATTTTCGGGCTTTATAAATATGAACCACTATTTCTCTTAGTCACGCGATATTATGAAATCGGGTGAACAGATTTGGCTAATTCTTTTTGATGTTGTTTTATCATAGAAATGTTTTTACAAAAGAAAAGTTTTAAGTTAGTAAAAGAAGTTTTTAAGGCGGGCGAAGCCGCGGGGCACTTCTAGTCTACTATATGAATATGATCATGATCTCTCCACACGTCTGGTTGAAATGACACGGGACCAAAATGCTGGCTTGTATTTGGCTCAGAACACAGGCCCAGACTGAGCACGTCATTCAACGGGAAAATAGGTACCTACAATACGGCCAGCATTTTGGGAACTAGAAGTGGTTTGGTTTTTTCAAGCTTTTATTTAACTTGTAATGTATGTATGTATGTACGTATGTATGTATGTATGTCACTATGTATGTTCGGGTGGAATCTTGGAAGCTAAATTAGACCCATTTCCCGATGTCCGATTGGACTGAAATTTGGTGTACTTATGTATCTTCGGTGACAATACAATGATATAGTACCATGGAGCTGGTCTGATGATGGAGACGGAAGGTGGCCTCGGCATCTTTGTGATAAAACAACATAACCCCACCTAGTTTGGGCTCGATTGATTTGTCTTGAAAAGAACTTTACACCTAGATAATATCCAGGATCTGATGATGAAGCTGAAAGGTGGCCACGACATTTCTGTGATAAATCAACATAACCCTACCGAGTTTGGGCTCGACGGCTTCGTCTTGAAGAGAACTTTACACCTAGATGATATCCAGGGTCTGATGATGAAGCTGGAAGGTGGCCACTGGCCACGGCATCGCTGTGATAAATCAACTCTACTGAGTTTGGGCTTGATTGATTAGTCTTGCAGAGAAATTTACACCTAGATGATATCCAGGGCCGGATGGAAGCTGGAAAATAGCCACGGAATCTTTGTGATAAAACAACAAAACCCTACCGAGTTTGGGTTCGATTGATTCGTCTTGAGGAGAACTTTACACCTAGATGATATTTAGCGACTGGTGATGAAGCTGGAAGGTGGCCACAGCATCTCTGTGATAAAATAACGTAACCCTAGCGAATTTGGGCTCAAATGGTTCGTCTTGAGGAGCACTTTACACTTAAACGATATCAAGGATCTGATGATGAAGCTGTAAGGTCTCCCAGATTGTGTAATGGAGAAACTTGATGAATTATCTCTGTCATCTACTGAGCACATAAAATTTCTAGGTATTTGGATAGACACGAAACTTACATGGGCATTACATATTAAAGAAATAGCTAAGAAACTTAGTTCTGCAACATTGCAATATAAAAAATTAAAGAACTAGGCGGTGTACAGGCAGCTAGAGATACATATTTTGCGTATTTTTATGCAATTATGACCTATAGCATAATATTTTGGGGAATATCGGCAGACAAGAGAATTTATATATTACAAAAACGTGCTTTGCGTTATGTTTTGGGGTTAAGGCAGAGATACTCCTGCAGGAATAAATTTAAGGAAATTGGTATAATGACAGCAGTAGGCGAATTTTGTATGGCGATGTATGACATTACATGAAGATGTACACAATTACAACACTAGACATAAGAAAAATATTGTTATTCCTCGAACCAGGCTGTCGAAGATAACAAAAAGCTTTCTGACCATATCTGTAAAATTATATAATAAACTACCTGACCATGTAAATAATAAATGTGATAATGTCTTTAAAAATTGTATAAAACGACATTTAATTATTAAGAGTTATTATAAGATTGACGAGGCTTTTACTGATAATTATATTTTCAATATTGAAACTACACCAGATGTATATTAAATTAATATTAATTTTATTTTTATTTATGTTGACATTTACAAATAATTTTTACGGTTTTAATTATATTATTATCTCAATTTGTATTTTTGGACATTTTTGTCATTTTAAATATAATTGTTTTGTAAGATTTGACATATCTAAGCGCAATTGTATTGTCGAAGGATGAATAAATGAATTGAATTGAAAAAGGTGGCCATGGCATTTCTGTTATAAAACAACATAGCCCCACCGAGTCGATTGATTTTCCTTGAAGAACATTTTAGCCATAATCACATCAAACATCCGTGGGATATTTTAAAACATCACGCCATCTCTTAAATACTTAGGTAGTAGGTAGGTACTCGGTATCTATACCTACCTACTAAAAAGTTAAAAATAAATTATACCTAAGTAAAATATATTTTTAAAAACATGCTTTTATCTGGGACAATGAACTAAAATGTTAAAAATAAATTCTAGTGATTATTTGGCGTGTAGGTACTCACCTATATTTTTAAAAGCTTGAGCCACTGAAGTATAGTAATTACCTAGCTTGAAAAACGGGTCTTGCTTCAAGCTTTTAAAAATAGGTAAGTACCTACACGCCAAATACTTACTAGAATTTATTTTTAACATTTTCGTTCATTGTCCCAGATAAAAACTTGTTTTTAAAAATATTTTTTACTTATAATTTATATAATTTTTATTTAGCTTGACCTGCTTTGTTTAGGTCAAAAGTTTATTATTGTTTTTGTAACAAATAAACCTAATTATTTGTTTTTTTAAAGAAGAAAAAAGGTAGTTTAATATTATATTTATGTTTATACACTATTTAAATAAATACACTTAATCTACTGTGTAACCTAAAAATATATTGTCTCTGATGTTAACCAACGAATTATAATAACCTAATTCGATGATGTTAACAATTTTCATAAGTTTTTTCTTGTACAATGCTTTTAAATTATATACCACTACACTCAGACCACGATTTTATGATGTGCAATGAAAAGATGGACATGAAAAACGACACTTTGACTTTCTTTTACTTTGCAAAAATCTTTCGAGGGCCCGGTGGCGTAATCGGGACAACGGTCGGCTTTGATGCCCGAGGTACCGAATTAAATCCCCGCCGTGCACCAATTGATTTTTGTATCGAAAAATGTATGAGCGCTTTTCACCTCCCTGGCCCTCCGGTGAAGGAAAAACATCGTTAAGAAACCAACAACCCCCACATGATGGTAGGACACTATCTAGTGTCCCGCCGGCCAGCTACCACCCTCAAGATAGAAAATCTGTCGCCAAAACATCTAATGTGGTCCGGCAGCTATCTTGAGAGCCAGTTCCCATTCTAGGCCTTGCGTGCTTACCATCTTCAACCGCATCATCACTTACCAACAGGTGAGATAGTGATCAAACGCTAGCCTATAAGATATTAAAATAAACTGGCCAAGTGCAAGTCGGACTCGCACTCGTAGGGTTCCGTACCACACTACAGTATTTTATAAGATCGAGCAAAAAATACCACTATCATTTTTCGCTAGAAAAAAATAATAATTAATAAACATTTTATTTCTTATAACGCCATCTAACGTCTAACAAAGGTGTTAGGGATCGACATTTCAATATAACGCCATCTAGGGGACGTTTACCTATCTAAGCGTTCATAGATGGCGTGAAATGCCGAAAAAACACGTTTCTTGTATGGGGACCCTCTATTATTTTAAATTTTATTCTGTTTTTAGTATTTGTTGTTGTAGCGGCAACAGAAATACATCATCTATGAAAATTTCAACTGTCTAACTATCACGGTTCATGAGATACAGCCTGGTGACAGACGGACAGACAGACAGACAGGCAGACAGACAGACAGCGGAGTCTTAGTAATAGGGTCCCGTTTTACCCTTTGGGTACGGAACCCTAAAAAGGGACACATATTATGATTATAGTTTCTCATGAACCTTAACTAGGCCACAGAATAATGAATAGTACAAACTACTATCTTAGTTGTTGTTACATCCTAAATAGAAGGGAAGGGACGGGAGGGAGGAATAATATCAATTAAAGTTTAAAACAATTGTCGTCGCTTTAAAATTTACGCAGACGACGATTACTTAAACTGTGTTGAATACTTAGGACATGGTGCTGTTACCTTATTTTAATAAAACTGGCCAAGTGCGACTCAGCATCGCGTCTCTTATCGCACACTTAGGGAGGGTTCCGTACAATACGAAACATAACAGAGTTTCAACCTCATATATTTGATTAATTGATATTACCAAGAATATTTAGTTTGGTCGCGATCTAGAAAGACGGGGCTCGTTTACTAGCGCCATCTATGTCATTTTGCCGAAACTAATTAGATAGATGGCGTTTAAAAACACGTTTTTTGTATGGGGACCCCCTTTAATTTTTAACTTTATTTTGTTTTTAGTATTTGTTGTTCTAGTGGCAACTACCATCAATATATACCAATAAATACAAACAACCATCTGTGAAAATTTCAACTGTCTAACTATCACGGTTAATGAGCTATAGCCTGGTGACAGACGGACAGACAGACAGACAGACAGACAGACAGACAGACAGACAGACAGACAGACGGACAGCGGAGTCTTAGTAATAGGGTCCCGTTTTACCCTTTGGGTACGGAATCCTAAAAATGCTGTGGTAAACAAATTTATTGAATCAGCGATCGAAACGCTTGCGTGTTTTAATGTGTCAATAGGTCGACGGAGACCGACATCTAGCGGCAATTGGGCAAACTACATCTGGTCAAGTCAAGTCACAGAGTAAATAATAGTACAAGGTCAAGTTCTATTCAATCTGTATCTACCATTGTCATTGGCTATTATACCGATATATTGTAACGAATTTATGAAACGTTAGTAAATCTCCTTCTATCTTATAAATATAAGTTATTATATTTACAACTGAGATATTATGTACTTAATAATTATATTTTTTATTTTTATTATTTTTGTGAACTTCCGTACCAATCTATTTTTGACAGCGTTATAGCTTACGCAAGCATAATTCTTTTTTCTATGTCAGATAGGCTAGCGTCTCTGACCACTATCCCGCCTGGTGGTAAGCGATGATGTGGTCGAAAATGGTGAACATACTAGGCTTAGAGTGGTCTGACTCTCAAGGGCTGCTAGGACACCGCAAGGTAATGGCGGAGGATTTTCTTTGGTGTTGGTAAGTTACTTATTACTTAATTTCTTGGATGTAAGAGTAGAGAGTCGAGGATTTGCGTAACATCATGAATCTTATATTTTTGGGCTAAAATAATAAAATAAGTAAATATAAATTGTATCAAATTTATTAAAAAAGAGATTCAAACTTTAGGGATATATAATGACATCCCACATTTCCAAAAATGTAGTGGTTATATTCTCTTTGTTCCCAAACACTGTTGAAGTGCATTCAACCATAAAGCTTTTACAATTGATTTGTATTAAATAAAAATAAATGTCTTGAAAATAAGGAAAAACTATTGCGTTTTTAATTTGAATACAGTCAAAATTCGTATTGTTGGAGAAATAGATTAATTCACATTCCTAAAAAAAAAAACTCGAAAATCTCCTCTTTTAGGAAGTCATTAAATGAAGTGAATTCGTTTTATATAATCAGAAAAATAAATTCAATCTTTATTCTGCTACAACTGTAGATGACTTCCGTATTCGACACCAGAGCCTGTAACAAAGTAGATAAATAGTTATATCGTATTATTACACACAGTACCTACAATACAATGACTCTATTGATCACCAGTAAAACAAATTTTAAATTCATCAACATCAGCCTATCAATGTCAACATAGCGTTTACCAGCTATGGCACGCCACTGAGCTCGATTTTCAGCGTTTTAGTTCCAACTCTGCCAGCCAGCTTGCACATTAACGCTCCATCTAGCTGGAGGGCGCCATACACTACGTTTACCAACTCGAGGTCTCCAATCTACGTCACGTCTACCCTAACGGTATCGGTTCTACGACAGATGTGATCAGCGCACTGCCACTTCAGCAGTAGGACTATTATCTTTTCTGTGCTTCTTCAGCTTAGTAATTACTAGTAATAAAACAAATAGTAATTAAACAAAGTTATTTACGTAGCTCAAATAATTATATGAGCTACGTAAATAACTTTGTTTATCTAACGGATGATTTCATTTTGTTCTTGATCCTTCAGAGTGACCCCGAGTCTAGCTATTTGCACAGCTTGCTGAACGACATTACATTTCTGGACCAGCCCCGACCGTGAGTGAGACGTATTATCGTCACCGTATGTCATAACATAACGGGTAGGACGCAGTGATTTAAAGACTTTAGATACAATGTGGAATTAAGTCTGTAAAATCGTTCCTCATAGTAAAATTGTAGTTTTGATCTGGAAACGGCCCCAGCATGGTGGTAGGGCACTGATAAGCCGCCTTGTCACTGAGAGCCAGTTTCCATTCTAGGTCTAGCGTGCTACCATTCTCGATCACATTGTCTCCTATGCTTCCATTACACGATCCGTTATTCACTATCATTAATGACTGATGGTTGCCGACGCATAAAATCAAATTCTCTAAAGTAGGTGGTTATTGGGTGTTCTACTCCAGCCACATCTGTTGATTAAACGATATACCCAACTGCGTTCGCTCCGCTTGCTGCGCTCACTTGTTGCAGTTGGGTATATCGTTTAATCAACAGATGTAGCTGGAGTAGAACACCCAATAACTAAAAATTGATTATCTCTCACCACTTGTGTTTTAGAACTCAAAGCCTCCGGTGTAATAATTTTGATCGACGTGTTTTAGAACTCTCAATGACCCCGGAGTAATAGTTTTGATCAACTGTGTTCGTAACACATACGGTTGGATGATCCATGGTAAGTATCATCCTGAGAGCCCAAGGTAGGATTATCTCTCACCGCATACGATGTCTCAGCACATACGGTTGGATAAAACATGGTAAGTATCATCCTGAGAGTCCAAGGCAGGATTATCTCTCGCCGTTTGCGATGTCTAAACACAATCGGTTAAGTGATCCATGGTAAGTTTCACTCTGGGAGCCCAAGGTCGGATTATCTCCACCGATTGCGATTCCTAACCTACCTGTGTTTTGAGCATATCGTATAGTCAGATAAACCTGTTCTACTACTTCTACTAAAGCCGTAATGACTTTTTGTTGGAATACTTACGATAAATTATCGCGCCCTAACCTACCTGTGTTTTGAGCATATCGTATAGTCAGATAAACCAAAAAATATTACAAAATTAAAATCTGCTACCCCTAAAGCACCAACTTTTATATTTTCTGTGCTTTAAAGAAATGTGTGTATATACGTTAATAAAAATTCAAGCGTAGTCACTCACCATTTTCATCTAAAGGATTTTAATTTATTAAATTCATGAAGATCTCATTGTCCCTGCTGCTTGTCGTTCCTGTAAAATAGAAATTGGTACACATTAGTTTAAAACTAAGAACACACAATTTAACAAAAAAAATCTTTACTCAGAATAAATCAAATTAAACTTGGAAATAACTAAACATTAAATCAGTGTGTAGTTAATATAAACAGCAATCGAAAAATAATCATTTTTATGTAATTTTTTAATATTATTTTCTTTACATAACATTTACATAACATGTTCAAAATAATTAGGATCGTTTAAAAAACCGACTTCAAATGCTACTGTATTCAATTTGAGTAGCAAGTTTGCAGTTATTATCGCCATATCTCTGGAGATACTTGATAAATTTACAATGAGACCACTACAAAAGTATAATCATTGAAATAAATATATAATTAAAAAAATCGGACCACAATTGACAGAGAAAAATAAATAAAAAAAATTTTACAGTGAAACATAGAACATCCTCCTTTTTTTTTAAAGTCGGTTAATAGGGCTTTTTGTCGTATGAAGACCTATTTTATTTTTTCGATTTCTAGTTATTGAGAAAATCTTTATTATATAATACGACAGAAACTTGGTTTTTAATTTTATTTTCGAATCAACCAAAAAAGAGTACGTTGCAAAATATTATACAATAAAAGCTAGGTACTTACTTGTTATTTCCAAATAGTTACAGAACTACACTCACCGATACACTCACCGACACCACAGCCGACACCGTACACTTATATAATGAATGGTTTTGTTCACACGCTCGATAGTAGGTACAAACGTATCAAGGTAAAATGGATTGAATAACAATAATGTACATCGTAAGCATTTCTTTTAAGGGTTCGCATACACGTTCGTTTTTAACTCTGCGATTGAACTGTTCTGTAGGTACAGATAAATTTTTATACCATTAAGTTTGCACTGTACAGTTAATTAAATGCTATTTTAACCGACACCGAGGAGTAGGTTCTGAATTCGTCGGAATCTTTTTTTATGTATGCTTCTCGATTACTCAAAGATGGCTGTACCGATTTAGAATATTTTTTATATTTGTTTGAAAGGACATACTTTCCAAGTAATTTCATTTAAATTTCATCGAGATCTCATGACTATCTCAAGAGATATGGAGACAAACACATCAAACTTGGCACATGACTAGCGCGACATTTGAAGTTGGTTCTTTTGGTTTATTAACGATTTTAAATTATAATTATTACCATTCAGTTAAACTATCATTCATATGTATAGTCACACTATTTAGTGAAAACGAGCAGTTTAAACTCAAGGTGTGTAGCGGCCTTAGGACAAATTACTTTTTAACCGACTTAACAAAACGAGGACTTAACAGATAGCGTTTGTACGAATTACTTTTTTGTTTATTATATCATAGCTCAATCATTTATGAACTGATTTGTTTTTTTTTTTTTTACTGACTTCACAAAAAGGAGGATGTACTCAATTCGTCTGTATAATTTAATTTTTTTGTCATTTCAGAACCTCATCATTTATTAACTGTGTGTGGATTTGGAGAATGTTTTTTTTTATTTTTTTACCGACTTCAAAAAAAGGAGGAGGTTTCTCATTTCTACCGATATTTTTTATGTTTGTTCGCGGATAACTTCGTCGTTTATGAACCGATTTTGATTATTCTTTTTTTGTTCGAAAGGAGATATTCCAAGTGTAGTAGTACCATGATAATTTTATCGAGGTCTGATGAGTACCTCCAGAGATATTGAGATAAACATCTCAAAATTGGTACTGAAAATGAATAGCGCGGCATTGAAGTCGGTTCGTTTTTAGTTTTTAAACGATATTATTATTAATAGAATATGTTTACAGTGTAGTTCCATTTTAATTTTAACGAGATCCGATAAGAATCTCCAGAGATATGGAGATAGATACCTCAAACTTAGTACTGAAAATGACTTGCGCTGCATGTGAAGTCGGTTTTTTTGTTTTGCGAACGAACTTAAATTATGTAAGAAAGTAAATAGTAATACTTCCCGTGTGGTGTATTGTACAGTTCAAATAATTAGATACCGTCTTATTATCTAAACACATAAAATATGATTGTAATATTTTATGCACTGACTTTTAATTTTTCTATCTTTTAATCTATCGTAGTCGGGTAATGGTGTGAGTTTTTATATTGTCATCCGAGTAGGCGGAATCTTTCTTTGATCCGATTTCAAAGGTGGTGCGACAAAGGTGGTGCGACCATTAGCTTCAAATTTGCTTGTTTTGTTAAAGTACGGGTACTTAATATCTTTTGAATTGGAATATTATTTGCTGACACATAAAAAGTATTTGCTATAAAATCGCGTAAAATTAGAAAACTGACATATTCTTCGCTGGTTCATCATCCTCGAGAATCTTGCTGCCTGCCAGACCCTGCCAACCGCCCGCCACCCTGCTCAGCCACCGCCTGCCACCCTGCTCAGCCGCCGCCTGCCACCCTGCTCAGCCGCCGCCTGCCAGACTCCGCCAGCCACCGCCAGCCCGCCTGCCGCCTGACATTGCGCAGCCACGACACTTCGAGAAAACATCTACAGAAATATGTGAGTGAGTATTGTCTTATTACGTGTTTTTTAAAATCTTTGTTCCATCCATACTCATTTTTTATTTTTTTTCTCAGGTCGGACTCTGAAGCAATCGTGGCCACAGCACCGTCGGTGTTGTCGCAGCCTACCAAGAAGCCAAAAGCCTCAAAGCGCAAGATCACCCCCGTCGTTAACGCTGCTGCCCTTGCTAAGCGCGGTCATGCATCATATTCACCATCCTTCACACCACCCGATTTGCAAGAGCCGGAATTTTCGTGGTACGTATATATATATATATATATATATATATATATATATATATATATATATATATATATATATATTATATATATATATATATATATATTATATCTGATAGGTTATCGTTTTTATCGCTTGGTGGTAACTACTACTAGGTACCGATGCAGGGCCCCAACCGTACTATAATTAACGTATATACGATAATTTAGGCCTCCGTATTATGTACGCAAATACACGATAAATTCCATACACCACAAAGTTTGAGAATTACGCTCATATTCAATAAAAAATTGAGCATATACTATTGTTTATTGGTAACAGCGCCAGCTTATTTCTTAATTTCAAAACGTTGGTACGCTTATAAAATCTGTGTACTGTGGTCTGTCTTCTCAGCCCGTCTGCCTGTATGGAGTTAAATATACATTGATTCTGTTCTGTATACACAAACAAAGTGTAATAAAAATTATCGTTTTATATGATTTTTTAATGTATTTTAAGCCATTATACTGAGTGTACGATAATTTTGCTCCAAAAACGTCAAAATACGATAATTTCACGGCCCTGGTACTTTCCTCGCTTCAGGTTGGGATCCCTGTACCGATGATGATAATAATTATTTAACAATAATGTATATTGTATGGAGTGAGCAACGTTAAATGATTATTTAACTCTGAATCTAATTATGATGATAAAAGTTCCTAAATATTATCATAACAGTATTTCATCATATTTTATTTTCTTTGTTTTACAGGTCTAAAAAACGCAAGTCAGACATCTTTTCGATTCTGAAAGGGGAAGAAAGCGTTGCTGCATCTAACGCATCACAAAGCGCCGGAGGCAACGTATCGACTTCTTCCTTCACGACGAGGGTTTCCGGAGGGCAGAGCCGACGCACCGCAACAGTCTCCGAAGGCGACTTTTACGTTGAGGTGAAGCTTTACAACGTCGTCGACGTTCAAAATACGCCTCCTCAAGAACGCTATAAAAAAGCGTTGACGAGTGTAAAGCTGCGTCTCAACGAACAAACTAAGGAGTGGGAAATTTTACAAGAGTTTCTCATTACGGTGTTTAAATTATTTAAAGATTCTAAACCATCAAAATTTAGTGATAAGATTAATTTTAAATAAACAAAACGTGTGCATAGGTTTATTATGGTTTTTATTTTATTAAATTAAGTTAGGTTCATAAAGGTAGATATAATTATTATAGTATGTTTTGATATATGTAGTGTAGGTAGACTATATTAAACTCTCAAAGTAAATTTTTTAATTAATTTGAAATAAAAAAGAAAATTAAAAGCGTATAATATTATAATACTGACTTTAAAAAATAGGTAACTTTCTATGTAGGTAGGTACTTAAATTAATAATTATATCTAGTAGGTAAACAAGCAAGTAGCTTCTACAATGCCATTCTGTTCAGTTTGTAACACATCTATAAGCGGTAGGCGCTGGACAGGTCATTTGCGAAGTAATACACATAAACAAAACGTTTTAACTGTACCGCATATCGATGTGGAAGGCGTAGATATTGTAGCGACAGCATTTCAGAACCGAATAATATCTTACAGGATTGCTGCGCAATACGCAAATGAACATTCTATTGATGTATTTTTAGATTCAATACGAAACAAAGTCAAACTCATTTTAGATGAATGCATAAAAAAACATATTTGTGTCAAAGTCAACTTCGAAATATTCTCAAAGTTTTTACTTTTCAAAAATAATGAACAAGAAACTAAATCGTTTATGACAAAAAATATCCCTGTTTATGGAAATTATAATTTTGAGCATTTATATTTAAATGTAATCAATACAATACGCACAAAAATTGACCAATTCGAAGAGCAAGATTCGGGTTGGACTTTTCTTAATTGTATGCATATTGAGGTTAATGTTAATAAATATCAACCACTTCGCGGCTCCACGTATATTGAACTACCAATATTCATCAAGAAAAAGAAAGCATGTTTAAATATTCAAAACAACGATAAACACTGTTTTCTGTGGAGCGTACTTGCAGCCCTCTATCCAGCTAAAAACCATCCTGAAAGGGTTTCGTCATATGTACATTTTCGCAATGTACTAAACACTGAAAACATTTCGTTTCCCATGACATTATCTGATGTTAAAATATTCGAAGAAAACAATCCAAATCTAAGTTTTATCATTTTTGGCTTAAAAAATAACAAGACTGTTGTAGGCCCGCTTTATAAATCAGAAAGCCATGAAAATAAAAAAACGATTCACCTTCTTTGGATAGAAAACAACACAACATCTCACTATTGTCTCATAAAGAATTTATCGAGACTGGTGAGAAGTCAAATAACGAAGCATAAAGGACAGATCTATTTTTGTGACACTTGTTTGTTGTTTTTTAAAACGGTTGAGGATGTAGAAAGTCATACCTGTAACGGAATTGTCACTGTCCTACCGGAAAAGGGGTCAGTAATTAAATTCAAGAATTTCGAACGCAAACAAGACATTCCTTTTGTAATTTATGCTGACTTTGAAACTATGCTAGAAGATGTAAGCAAAAGTGAATCAGATCCTCAAAGTTCTTATACGCGCACTACACAAAAGCATACACCTATCGCATTTGCTTACAATGTGATTAATTCTGTTGACCCTTCTTACAATAAATTCGTAATCTTTAGAGGTCCTCATTGTGTAGAAAAATTTGTTAGCTCTCTTTACAAAGATGTTCGGGATATCCATGCAGTGTTATCACAAAACGTTCCCATAATTTTTAATGCAAACGATGCAGTTGATTTTAGGAATGCAGTTCGATGTCATATTTGTGAGAGTTTTCTATTCGGAGATAAGGTCAGAGACCATTGTCACCTTACTGGACAGTATCGGGGTGCAGCTCATAGCTAATGTAATTTACAGTACAAAGTTCCAAAGTTTGTGCCAATTTTTTTCCACAATTTAGCAGGGTATGATTGTCACTTGTTTATAAAAACACTTGGTGAAGCGCCTGGACCAATAAAAATAATTCCTAAAACGAAAGAAAATTATATCTCTTTCACAAAATTCATTCCAATATCAAGAGACGAGTTCGTTCAGTTAAGATTTGTAGATTCGTTCAAATTTTTAGGAACCAGTCTAGAAAAATTGGTTAAAACCATGAAAACTCATGAGTTTACTCATTTAAGGAATATTTACCCAAATGAAAATGAGTTTTCCCTTCTAACTCGTAAAGGCGTTTACCCTTACGAGTACATGAACGCATGGGAACGTTACAACGAGCCATTTCTGCCAAGCAAAGAAAGTTTTTATAGCTCTCTCAACAATGAGCACATATCAAATAAAGATTATGAGCACGCACAGTCAGTTTGGACCCAATTTGAAATTCGGAACCTAGGCGAATATACCGATTTGTATTTAAAAAGTGATGTGTTGTTGTTAACAGATATATTTGAAAACTTTAGAAAAACTTGCAAACATTACTACAACTTGGACCCTGCATTCTACGTTACAGCACCGAGTTTATCATTCGATGCTATGCTTTATAAAACAGGCATTGAGTTAGAACTAATAGATGACTTTGCTATAGTAGATATGTTACAGACAGGCATACGAGGAGGTGTGGTAATGGCAGCACATAGGCATGCCAAAGCAAACAACGAATTTATTTTCGACCATGATCCGTTGATGCCAGAATCATTCATAGTCTATATAGACTGCAATAATCTTTATGGATACAGCATGTGTCAAACATTGCCCTTGTCAAACTTTAGGTTTCTTGATCAATCAGAAGTTAATAAACTGGATGTGAATAATGTATCTGATGATGCAGAGTTCGGCTTCATTCTAGAAGTCGATCTCATTTATCCAAAAAAATTACATTGGGAACATAATGATTTACCGTTTTGCCCCGAAAAAGATATTCCACCGGGTGGAAAAAATGAAAAGTTAATTCCAAATCTTTATGACAAATTTAATTATGTTATACATTATGTACATTTAAAAACCTGTTTAAGACATGGTTTGATCTTGAGACAAGTACATCGTGCTATAACGTTTCGACAGAGTGCATATTTAAAACAATACATCGATCTTAATACAAATTTGCGTCAAAAAGCAACGTCAACTTTTGAGCAAGACTTTTTCAAATTGCTCAATAACAGTGTTTTTGGTAAAACGTTAGAAAACAACCGCAAGAAGGTCCATGTTGAGTTGATAAATCAATGGAATGATCAAAACAATAGAACTAAAAAAAGAAATAACGCAGAAAAATTAATCGCGAGTCCAAACTTTCACAGTGCTTCAGTTTTTACGGAAAGTTTGGTTGCGATTCAATTAAAGCCTAATCGTATAGTATTGGATAAGCCACTGTATATCGGATTTACAGTTTTGGAATTATCAAAATCACATATGTATGATTTTCACTATTCTATATTTAAACCATTTTACAGGGACCGCTTGACGATGTGTTATACTGATACAGACAGCTTTATTTATCACATCCAAACCAAAATTTTTTATCAAGATGTGAAAAATACGTTTTTGGAGTATTTTGATACCAGTAACTTTTCTGTTGATAATTATCACAAATTACCAATAATTAACAAAAAAGTACCAGGACTTTTCAAAGATGAAATGGGTGGAAAAATAATCACTGAATATGTAGGATTACGCTCTAAATTATATTGTATAAAAAATACTGACACTGAAATTAAAAAGGCTAAGGGAGTAAAATCATGTGTTGTTCGAGATCTTAGTATCTTAGATTATACAAACACATTGCTTACATCAAATACACTACGCAAGAAAAACATATTGTTTAAAAGTATAAAACATGAAATATTTACACGTTCTGTAAACAAAATTGCGCTTTCTAGTAGCGACGATAAACGATTTATTTCGCAAGATAAAAAATCAAGCAGAGCTTGGGGTCATATTTCAATTCTTGGGGTCTAATCTAATGTAAGTAGCTTAAGATTATCTGTAAGATGAAATAAATATGTAATATAATAATAATAATAATGTTATAATAATAATGTAAAGTGAACCTTAAGTAAGAATATAGTGAATAAACGAATTTCATTTAGAATACTTGTTGTTTTTATTTTATTTTACGAGCCTTAACATCTAGCTTAAGTTAATAATGCAAAATCAATTTAATGTTTGTGAAAAATTTTGTGTAAGCTATTCCTGTAATCTACGTAGATACTTCAAATTCACTAACGCAGCATAAACTTTTAACACCGACGCAGGTGCACTGACATGTCACTACATGATTTTGCACATTCGACAAACATTGAATAAAATTCATCATGCCCTGCTCATTATACCCTGTTCGAGCGTCGCAGTTAACACACATATTCACATACTTTCAAGTCGACTTAAGACGTAAGTTTTGAACTTTTATTAGTTTATTTCTATTTACTCGATATTATCCATAAAAATGACCCTAATAGTTTTCTATTTTGTTTCAGATTATGACAGACATTGTAATAAATAATAACAGTGAGACTCAAGATGGACTTTTTGGAATTAATACCCAAGACCTTCTTTTCCACTGTGCGCAGAATCCATTAGAAGGCTTTGACGAAATTTTTCCAATCACTAATCAGAAGAAATCGTCTCCAAAACGTCCAAAACGGAAAACAAAGAAGACACCTGGTGAAACTAAGAATCTTCGCAATAGTATGCGGCGATCATCATTTGTTTTAAACCGTGAAGCATACAAAGGGAGACGTTTGATTCAGATCAAAATAATAGACATTAGTGGTGATAACAGTGACACTGAAAGTGATGTTGTAATATCGGCTCAATATATAGTAAAAGATTTTACGGACAGAATATTAGATCAAACCGAAAGAGTGATTAAAAATATATCTGAAAATATAATAAGTGATTCTGACTGATGAGACGCATAATTGAATAACATTATTTTTAAATAGATCAGTTAAATTAAATTAGAAGTGATTCTTAAGATGTTTAATCAAATCAGTAAGTATCTCCCTGAATGCATTGTACTATTTAATTCATTAAATTTAAGATATGTTTTAATTTTCGATATTATATTAAAAACCTATTCAAATATCTGCTGTATTTTAATTCCTAAATACTCACCACTTTAATTCGTTAAAATATAATTTGGTAGAATAAAACAACAACCAGTTTAGGCAATAATTATTTTATTTTATTTAAAACATTAAATTAAATTCTTAGCTTACATTGAATAAATGTATATTATTATTATCATACCACTTTTTTAAGCACAATACATTTTTTAATGCACACATTTTCGTGTGTTGTACACAATTTAAATTTATATTAGGTTTTTCATAGTCGTGATATAATTTTAAAAAATTAGGACATCCTTTTTCTCCCACATCTATTATTTCACAGTTCTCACAAAGGCCTTTGATCCACATAACTTTCTCAGTTCCTTTTGTTAACACTTTTTTCTTATTCAAATATGGTATTATAATTCTTTTGAATTACCTGTAGTCAATGTGGCCTTCACTCCAGAAATATCCTCGATTTGCTTCTATCCACCGCACTTGTTTCTTTTCTTCGATCGATAAGTTTTTAAATGGATAGGGGGGCTTGACAAGAAAGGTTTGGGTATTTTCTTCGTTTAAAATAGACAATTCTTTTATAATAAAATTATTTTGTGTATCTTTGAATCCTTGTACATCCACGAATATATATTTTATTCTGCAAGGATTCATATTTTAAGATATTTTTTTTACTATATTACTCAACGGTCTGTACTCGATGATGGAATCGTTTAAAATAAGACAATATGCAGCTGTCTGATCAGGTATTTCTGAATGACATTCAAGTTCCACACGTACGCTAACTACAGGACCTGACTTAAGGTTTTCGCTTTGTCTAGAGCAATCGATTACAAACAGCGGTGCTTTTTCTTTGAATTCAGAAGTACTTAGCAGTGGTTCACTTCTGCGTCCATAATAAGATGTCTGAAACCTGACATATTGCTCATACAATAATGAATATTTATGATCATCAAGACTAATATTCAAGTTTTCATATGGAAAATAGTTAGAGTTAAGATATACTTTGACATCTCTTAAATTACAAGGGTCGAATTTTGATATATCGCGATCAGCTAAATTTTTTCTATTTGTTTGTAAGCCTATGATTACATATCTTGGCTTTTCAATCTGTGAGGACGTTTTAATTGACCAAGTATGCTTAGTTGTTTTAGGTAATAAGGGATACTCATATAAATCCCAATTTCTAAAAGCCAAATATAGAGAACGATCCTTTTCCAATAACTTTAGTAAATTAACTTTTTCTTTATCTGATACCTTGACGTGTGGAACGCGCCAAACTAACTTATTTATTATTATATCTTCAAGAACCTCACCAGATGGAACTTTCAAAGAATTCAAATTTGTATTACTGCGTAATAATATCAGTTCATGTTTACAATTCATAATTATTTTCTTATAATCTTCAGCAAAGCCCAAAATATTACTAAGAGGTATTGAGGCAGAAAAACTATTTCCATGGGTTGTTTTTGTTCCATTTATATCCCAACCCCAAGCTTTTGCTATCTTAGCTTCATTTTCATTAAATGATACTAAACTCTTCATTGTTGTAGTCATTCCAGCATTTTTGATTCTATCTATTTCAACTCCATTTAGTTCATAACGAATATCTTGAAAAAGAAACAGTAATGGATTGTTTGTGAATTCCACAGCAGTAACTTTTAGTTTTGTATCCTTCTTTATGATGTTTACTGTTCCTTCTAAATAAAGGGTACTTGCTGATGGTAGTATGTATAAATCCTGCTGATTGATAGGTATGCGGATTTCATCATTCCTGTTAAAACTTGTTACGTAAGGTTTATATGAATGATATTCGATACCGTCTATGGTGTTATCGTATGCTGGTGAACTTGTTATATCCAAAATGTTCATTTTAATAGACCAATTAATTTCAGGAACTTTTTATTTTCCCTGGTCAATTTAATTTTTTTCTTAGTTGTTCCTTTTCGGATTGTTCGATGAGTACTGATGTGTTTCATTATTGAATTACTACTTTTATTGAAGTCGATCATCTTTTCCTGATATGCAAATATAATTGAACTTCTTCACCGCGTAGATTTATTAAATTATTATTAATATCTAATAATCTAATATTAATAGTGCTGACGTCAATTTGATTGACAGGAAAATAAATTATATTCTTTGGCACTTCTATTATTTGGTATCCTGGAGGCACGTTAGGAGCAAATTCATAAAGAATATGGCTTGGTTTTCCATTAATATATGATCCGCTCACTATATCACATTCGACTCTTACCACTGTTGTCGATAAAATGTTAACTGGGAGTTGCGACTCGTGTATTATATTGGCTTTAAGAGTTTTATTACCAAATCCTAGTAAAGTTCCTGGAGAATTAGCTTTTTCAAAATGGATATCTTTAGAGCAGAAGATAAACGATTTCAACGTGTTATTATTGCAAAATAAATTAAAAGCGACTCCTTTTTTTACGTTTGACTTTAGATAATCAGAAATATCTTGCAGTTCGTAAGTGCCTTCTGGTATGTCTACGACTTCGTTATTGTCATAATAATATTTATTGTTTCTGTTATCAATGTTAGGTATTGAATTGAATGTTGAGAAATATAACAGAGCACACTCGTATTCATCATCAAATTGTAAAGCTGGATAATAGGTAGTGGATAAAATAGAGGTGTTGCCTGTTATTGACAGCGTGAAAGACATTTTAGAAATGATGGTAATAAAAACACGTTTATAAATATATAGTCACAATACTTTATTAGAACATTTTATACAAATAGTATTAGCATAACATTTTTTCCAAAATTCACTTAGGAACTTTAAACATAAATGACCACAATTAGATGTATTTAAACGTTGATATCTACAATAATTGTATGTTATATTAAATTTTAAATATCTTATTAACTCAATTGGTGGCTTTAAATCACCAAAGCTATCAAAATACTCACAATAGTTAAAATGTTTTACATAGGCTACCCAATGGGTTCCTTCATTCTCTGAGCTATCTAAATTAACAATCGCACACTCAATGTCCTTAGGCTTTGGCGGCAATTCATTTCTCATGAAAACACCTCTAAAGTAAGGTATGTGTTTAGTAGCATACTCTAATATGTCTATATCAGTGAGAGCACGCTTGGGTAACCTTTCTATTAGTTTTTTGAACTATTTACAAAAAGACCATTGCCTTTTTTATATGGTTTTATATATAAGCCTTTTCCTAAGGCGATACTTTCCATCGTTTTATTATGACGTTGGGCTTCTTCCAAATTCTTTTTAGCTGCTTTATGATCATTTACAGCTTTAGTAATACCTGCTGCACCTCCAACCAATGCACCTAGAGCAGACAGTCCTGCGAATATTGGTATAAGTGGTAAAATACCACCTGTTTTTGGTAACGGTATTACACGAGGCAGACACACTCCTTTTTTATTTTTTATCAGTTTTTTCGCAGCTGAATATGCAGCTTTAATAGCTCTAGAATTGCTTTTTGGTTTTAATTTTTTCAGTCGTTTATGTATTGTAGAGAAGATCGATTTAAATGTTCTCACGCCAGCACCATGCTTCATTTTGGTTTTCATCACTTTGCTCACAAGCCACGAAGACAGTTTTTCTCCTCTTCCTGCATTTTTCGATTTCATCCGTTGCTTTGCCATATTTAATAATTCTAAATCAGCTCTGTGTCGATCTTCCAATTTATTTGAATTATCGTATGCTATATCGTGTCTCATGCAAGCATTATCAAGCTCATTAACTCCTTGATCACCTCTCAATAATCGTTTTCTTAATCTGGTACCAGGTCCACAGTAATTGTACCCAGGTAAATGCAATTCAAATGGTAAGTTATTTATGATGCTGTTAACGAGTCCACCACCATGCATAGCTGAGTTATAAATGAGATAAAATATCTAAATAGACTTAATTTTATATACTTAGGTATGTAACTCTATAGAAAAGATAATCATACAATTGCTCGTTTTTCAATCCAACTGTTTTCAGTACTAGGTAGACCTAACCACTTTACGAATAATTTATTACCTTTTTTTCTTATAACCTTTTCAATTAGATACACATTAGGACACTTAGTTTTTTGAAGTTCTTGTTCATAAAAACTTCCTAAAATTGGTTGATAGTGTAGATCTTCTATGGAATAAGTGATAGGTTTAGAACCATGAACTTTTTTAATCAAAAACAATTCCGTAGACCAGTTTGGGGTGTATCCTTTTTCAAAGTTACCTTTATATTTACTTATACGAACATGGTCACCAACTTCTAATTTTCTGGTCTTTGACAGACAATTAATTTCCTGTGATTTGATTATATTTCTCAATACTTCACTTTGGTTTGATTGGTTAACATCGTTTGGTTTATATTTTATTGTTCGATGTATTGTGTTATTGTATGTTGCCATAACACTTTCTAAAAGCTTTCCAATCCATTTATAACTACCATTCAAACTAAAATTTTTATACAACTTGTTCTTGAGAGTTTTGATTAGTCTTTCTACTATAGAAGCCTTTTTTATGGAATATGTAGAGTAATGATTAATTTTATTTTTTAGCATAACTTTTTTAAATTCATCGTTATAAAATTCTGTGCCCATGTCAGTTTGTAAGTTAACTGGCTTTCGATAATTTTTAAATAATAGCGAACTAAATGCATTTGCTATTTGGGATTTAGTCTTCGTTTTAACAGGGATAGCCCAGGAAAATTTAGAAAAACAATCTATTACAACAAAAATATACCTATATCCATTATTACAACTTTTTATATTTTGAAAATCCATAAGATCAGCTTGCCATAAATCATCAATTCCTCTTAATATTACAGATCGTCGAACAAAGTTTTTACGAGCTGTTTTATGAATTTCATTTACTATTTGTAGCTTACTCATTTCTTTGATTTAATGATTTGGTCTAATTCAGCCTTTGTATAATAATCTGCTTTTAAATTCTCAATGCCTTTTTTAACATCTGCTTTTAAATCGTTGAATATTATATCGACTTCTTGCTTTTTTACAAACAATTGAGATTGGCTGTCTACGTATTCCTTGTTCACAGCATCGGTATTTTTCAATGGAATTGTAATCCCAGTCAACCTTGTATTTTGTAAATCGAACTCTCCGGTTTCAGTTCGCATCAAGACTTTATCAAAATTTTCTAAAAAGTCTGGTAAACGCAATCGTTTATGAATATGATGTCCAAACTTATCCATTATTGTGAACTGATGGGTGTTGTTGACAAAGATCAAATGATACTATTTTTAGAAATGTATGCTATTTATTAAGGTATAATGTTGCTTTCGCGCAGTTCTTCTATAATAGATATTATTTCATTATCTAACCCAGTGTTACCAGCATCTTTTGAAGCAATCAATAGTTTTAATCTTTCAACCAGTTCATTAGGATTGTCCCAGTAAACGTAGTCAACATTTTTCTTCCACTGTTTCAACAGAGGTAGTCCTTTTCCTTGATGAAGTAAATCAGGTTGACTACTGTCAGTGCTCGCTGAAACTTTACGCAACTTAAATAGCGGTTTTATTATATTCAAGTATTTTCGACCTCTGTTACTTCTGATTGGTTTATTTGGATCGAATTCTCTTCGGTGCACATTTGTTTCTAGTAACATTATTTTATAATGTCTCAAATCTTCATCAGTTATTGCAGATATATTAGGTACTTTTTTAAACAGAAGTTCCTTTATACCAGGAGTATATTTGTACTTGTTTGCACCAACTTGAATATAATCATCAAAAAGAGTTACACGCGAAGATCCCATCATGTGTTTACCTCGTTCATTTCTCACGCCAAACGGAACATCTTGTAAAGTTTTGGAAGACATGGACCACGAAGAAATTTCTTGATCACTTGAACCTGATTGCACTGATTTAAATGATTCCTCATTTTCTTCATTATCAGATTTTTCTGAATTCTCATAGCTTTCATCTGAATCATTAGAGTCTCTTGGACTAAATACGTCGAACTCGATGTTAGAATCTCTCTTAAGAGTTTTGTCCTTGTCTAATGGACTTGAAGTTTCAAATTGTACTCCTTTAGTTTGGGAACACGTTTTAGATTTTTCCACCATTTCATTAAGAGGACTTGTAATTGGTTTAAAAACAGATTCCAAAATACTATTGTTTTCCATTTCAATATCTCGCATCTTTTTAACCTTATTTTTAACAGCTGCCGCAGCCTTTACAATTTGTCTCTTTAGATTTTTTTCCATATCTTTAAATTGAATTTCAATTGATTGAACTATTGTCAGTGTTCTCACGAAAGTGATAACATATGTTTTTACTTCAGCTATTTATAGTAGGCTAGCAATAGAGTATAATCAGAAATACAATCGTGTTATATTGGCGAATACTCGCCTACAAATTGGACACTTATTACCAATGGAAAAAGCACACTTTGCACAAGCCGCAGCATGACCACAAGGTAAAAAACAAGTGTTAAGCTCTTCTTCTAAACAAATTTTACAGATTATTGAAGATGATGTATTTACTATCAAAGGTAGATCATCCAGTGGAGTCTGTTGGCAATTTTTTTTAATTTCTTCGTATACATAATTTTTCATGCTCTTAACGTAGTCTTTTCCTTTCATTACTAAAACATACGGACATGACTGGAACCAGCGCGCGTGCTCTACCCATGGTTGATCTTCGGAGTTCCAGTCTTTAAGCCTTCCATCGCAGTAAAAACAAATAACTCTGTCGTCACAGCCTGCATAAAAAAATCCTGCTTCAGCCATTTCTTGTGGTTTTTGTGTTAATCCTCGAGGCCAGGTATCGAAACTTCTTAAACGTTTGTATACAGTGGAGTATATACGGTTCACAGGATTATTAAACATGATTTCTATATTTAATTATTAAGTTTACTGCTATTAGCTGTTTACTTTTCAACACCTCGACAAGCATTGACATATTTACGACATACATACTAATGAAACACAACAAACGTATCGAATTTCTTTCGGTAACATCCTTTGTTTTTTTCACAATCCTTGTTAATCACTACATAACTGTAGGGTTCTTTCCATATATTTGCACACATTTCTCTAAATTCCTGCCACGTCATATCTGTATTGACGTGTTCATCATAAATATGTCTCATATTTATATCATCTTGCTTAAAGAGAACAATTAAATTTGCATTATCTCTCACTAACTGTTTTGGTATTTTGCTATAAGTCTGATTTAGATAAAAACAGTCTATATATTTATGTCTTCCCATTGCAAAATAGTCGCGCATATTATTTTGATTCTCACACGCTACGTCATCGAATATAATTATTGAGTTACATTTTGCTGCCTCTGGAGTAAGAACTTCTTCATTTTCATGATACTTAGAAAAAGTAACACCAGGAACCATTCGTAATACCTGTTCCAAATACATGTATCTCGGTTGATAAAGAGTTTTTGAATAAACATAAACATTTTTAAATTGCAAACCATTTTCATGTAAGATGAGTCCGATAGCCAAATTAGTTTTTCCACAGTTCGACGGGCCACATATTATACATCGTATTGTATTTGGTAAAAGCTTTCCATGACGAAAACTGCGTTTTTCAGAATTAATATTTATATTTTCGAATTTTAATGATATTGGCTGCTTAACGAACTTCATTGCAAGAGCGCTTTTCGCAGAATGATAAGTAATGTTTAGTAACCACATTAATAAACATTATAATTTTCACCGGAGGCTTTGAGAGTTCTAAAACATGTTGATCAAAATTATTACACCGGAAGCTTTGAGAGTTCTAAAACACAAGTGGCGAGAGATAATCAATTTTTAGTTATTGGGTGTTCTACTCCAGCCACATCTGTTGATTAAATGATATACCCAACTGCAACAAGTGAGCGCAGCAAGCGGAGCGAACGCAGTTGGGTATATCGTTTAATCAACAGATGTGGCTGGAGTAGAACACCCAATAACCACCTACTCTCTAAATATCGGTCAGTCACCGTCATTCACCCCAGTAGACGATAGATTATCCATCAGTCTGCCAACAAACTGACTGCATCACCTACCGTGTAATGGATGCCTTACCAGCGGGTGTCAAACGCTAGTTTATATGCTATAAGTTTGTATACATATACATTACCTCATAGTAAAATAGTAGAAGATCTCAACAAGGCTGAGAAAGGAGAAACCCATGAAGAGGCCCATGATGCCGCCGCAGTTAGCGAGGAAGTCGGTTCCTCCGTACAGCTCCGACCTTCGGAGGGACGTGAACAACTCCTCGCTGAAGTATACCACCAGACCTGATGGGAGACGGCTGAGGGAAAGGAAAGAAAAATTGCTTTCATTTATTTATACCCATGACCTGACAGATGTTGTCCTATCAAAGTTTAAAAGAAAAGCTATATTGGTAGTTTTTCTCGGGTATTTTTCAAATATTTTGGATGAGATAGATGTAGGTATATAAAAAAATATTATTTGTGTAAAATATGCGTAATAACAGAAGTTGGGACAAATATCAAAAAAACATAATGCGTGCGTGTATAATTTATGGCATATTTTTATGTAAGACCAGCGAATGTTTAATTTGTTATTTTTTTTTTATTATAGGCTTGCTGCTCCAGGCGCTGAAAGGTAGTTTAAATACCTACTAATTCTAATTCGGAGTAAGCTACATTCAATTTAATCAAAATTTGTCACGTTATTTACGACAAACACGTCATGTTAACAATACAATACGTTTGCGCAATACAACACCTACCCAACGTCATCTATTAAAATTCTAGAAACTTTTCTTCTTTGTGACACTTGTATACAATGTCAATACCACAGAACAGGTGAAGTAGAAATACTTTCTTATTCCTTATCATATATTCTTTTTCTAATACTCATGACTCTACATCACGAAGTAGTATATCATAATAGGTACATAAATATGAACTTACGAGCCATTGGCAATATCAGGATTAGGATTTCGTCTGTAGGTGGTCAAGTCATAGACAGCCTGCGAGACCTCGGCGTCGTACTTGAGTTCCGTGCAAGCTTGCAGACAGTCGCATTTTGCTACTACCTCCTTTGAATCCGACATTAATGACGATTTCGAGAGGGATAGCTCCTCTGAAAATAAATACAAAAGCGTTATTTTTAGGGTTCCTTACCTCAAAAGGCAAAAAAAGGAACCCTTATAAGATCACTTTCTTGTCCGTCTGTCCGTCTGTCTGTCTGCCCGTGTGTCACCATCGATTTTCTTAAGAACGGATGGACGATGGACCCTAGCAAGTTGAAATTTATACCAGATATTGAAGTCTATATAGTCCCTATTAGGTGTGTCATAATCATAAAATCAAGGTCCTGAGTCAAAACACAATAAAAAGATATGGGGGGGGGGGGGGGCTATTTTAGATTTTCACGAAAACTTGCATGTACCAATTTGTACGTTAATTTTAATCCTTTTTTATTTTTCGGAATGTTTCCTTAACTTGTGTTGTAAGACCTTGCTTTTATCCAAAATTGACAAATCTAGGTCAACAAGTACCCTATAGGTTTTGGGTCGAAAACCTATAGGGTACTTCCTGTTGACCTAGAATCATGAAATTTGGCAAGAAGCAATGTCTTAAAGTACAAATATAGGAAAAATAAAAAAAAACTTGAATATTAAAGGGTGTCCCCAATTCTCCATACATATATAGTTTACGCCAATTAAGATAGGCCTCTGAGTTATATGAGCGCTAATACAATTTAGAGGTCTAGCTTAATTGGTGCCAACCAACGGTGGTACGGAAGCCTCGGTGGGCGAGTCCAACTCGACTTAGCCGGTTTTTTTTTTCTTTGCTAGCGATTGAAACCATTAGCGGTAGGTGATATTTGTGTATAAATAAAAAATATGATTGTTAGTGCTATTGAAACGTATTTTCAACAGTCCAAAAAAAAGGAGGAGGTTCTCAATTCGCCTGTATTTTTTTAAATGTTTGTTACCTGACAACTCCGTCAATTCTTAACCGACTTGAAAAACCTTTTATTTGTTTGAGAGAGAATGCTTTCCGTTTGGTGCCATTGTAATTTTATCGAGATTCGATAAGTGTCTCTAGAGATGTGGAGATTAACACCTCAAACTTAGTACAGATAATTTAAGATCGTATACAAAACGAAAAAAACTGGGATCACATGCCGCGCTAGTAATTTTTAGGTTTCCGTACCTCAAAAGGTAAAAAAGGAACCCTTATAAGATCACTTTCTTGTCCGTCTGTCTGTCTGTCCGTGTGTCACCAGTACCAAAGATTTTCGCAGAAACGGGGGGACCTCGCAAGTTGAAATTTATACCAGACTAGCAGCCCGCCCCGGCTTCGCAGGGGTAGAACATATATGCCTACAAAATTTGCATCAGTTTGTTGCATCGAATATAAAATATGAACATATTTAACAACCATCGTCATATTTCATCCAATTTACACAAAACCTTAACGATTTATGCACCTAAACCTTCCTCATAAACACTCTGGCTATTGGTGAAAACCGCATGATAATCCGTTCAGTAGCTATTGAGATTATTGCGAACAGACAGACAGACGCAGTGATGAACTTTGTTTTATAATACTTACGTATTGATATTGGACGGCCCTTTGCCGTAAAGGATAGTTACCCTGATTCTGACCCGACGGTCGTTGGTTCTAATCCTAGCTATATACCTACCAATGAAAGTTTTATATGCATTCATGAATCATGAGTTTTCGTACAGTGGTAGTGGAATCATTAAATCTTCCAAAAAGTAGCTTACCACCAAGGAGTACATCTGCCGCCGTAACCTTACGGCGTTCCCCGACGCAAAATGTAGGGGTAATATACGTTTAACGTGTGTATCTGTGTGTCTGTCTGTAGCATCTTAGCACCTAACCGGATGAACCGATTTTGTTTTTATTATTGATAGTTTTTCATCGAGAGTTTTCTTAGCTTTGATTCATGAAAATTCGTTCAATCGTTATAAAATGATGAGCTTTTTTCTAGTTAATTGCGCTATGAAATCAACTTTCATAGGTCTGATCAATTCGAAAATCTTCTTCAACGATATTGTAAGAACATGGAAGCCTCCTGGACTCTACAGGATACTCAAATCCTGACCAACTTACAGCTCAGATTTTAAATGTCGTGTTTAGAGTCATTGGAAAAAGCTATTATACATAGATCAGTCGGGGTGGTTTAAAATATTATATTATATTATTATATATATAGATGAATATTATTTTATACAATAGATCATATTATTATACTATATTGAGTTCAAATTGATTGTGATCGGTGGAGATCTACAGCATAGCTAAGCTTATAATAATATTTTCGTAGTAACTATGACCTAATCTGTGGTTTCACTGCAAATATTTTATTAATTTTGCGATGCGTGTTTGTGAAATTCGTGATATCTTCTAGAGTTTTCATTTGAATTAAATACTGTAAAAGACAATTTTAATCTATAATATGTGGCCAAGCTAATTAACGTAATTATTTGGATAAGGATTAATACTATATACTTGAAAATAGCCCTGGAAGTTATTTAATATTTTTTAACAAACATTTTAAGATTAAAATGGTTACTGTGAGTCAACCTTAAGAGATAGACATATGCTGTCGCGGACTTTTTTGTAGGTCTTATTAAGTTGTACAACTCTTGCATAAAAAATATTCTTTTATCTATTTTCAATTAAGCAGCGTTCGTAAGAAACGTGTTTTTTCGACCGTTTATTTGCCGACTTAGGTTGCAAATTAGGTCTCCACGAATGTACCTTTGATTTAAACGGGATAATATATAGCCTATTTTCATTCCGAAAGTCCATTCTATGTATTAGTGAAAGAATTTTTTGAATCGGTTCAGTAGTTTTTGAGCTTACTCATTACAAACATACAAAAATACAAATGTTCTCTCTTTATTATATTAGTATAGATACTGAGGTCTATAGTCCCTAATAGTTGTATAAAAATCAAGGTTCTGAGTCAACACAATAAAAAGATATGGGCAAATTTAGATTTTCGCGAAAACTTGTCATTACCAAAATTTACCTTAATTTTCAACTTTTTTTATTTTTCAGAATTCTTCTTTTACTTGTGCTGTAAGACCATGCTTTTGACCAAAATTGATAATTCTGAGATTAGTTAAGTTATTGTTATTATTATATTATAAGTTATTGATAAGTGTAAGGTGTTTATCTCCACATCGCTGGAGATAAAAAAGTAAGTTATAAAAAAGTAAGTAAGTTAAGAATTGAAGGAATTCTGCGGTAACAAACATAAAAAGGCGGATTGAGAACCTCCTCCTTTTAATGAAGTCGGTTAAAAATTCCTAGCGCAGCATGTGATTCGGTTTTTTTTTTCGTTTTGTAAATGATCTTAAATTATAATTTTATCGTTCGCAAGAACTTACCCAAAGCAGCTATTATGCACTTTTTCTTGCCACCTCCACAAACTTGCGTTTCTTGGCCATCTGAAAATATTTTACAAATAAGAAATGTATTCGAGTTAAATCGATAAGAAAAATAAAGAATTTTTCTCGATTTTTATCATTTAAGTAATTGACTCGTAAGAAGCAAAATTAAAAATATATAAATACCACATGTCAACCGGGAATCTACTGGGTTGTAATATCAATGGCTATAAAACTTATGGAGTGAATAGTAATAGAAATTATTGTTCAGTAAAGCTGCGTATCCACCAGAGTATAGTGAGGAAGCTGACCGGTGCGAGGATTCGCAGCTGAGCTGTCAGACTATATATTCGGAGCTAGATCGCGTAGCGGCATCATTCCATAAATGAGGGCGGGGTGTGGTAGGAGCAGAGCCTAGGTGGCGCTAGCTATTGTTCGCCGCTCGCATACCTACCTCTTCTCTCGCTCACATTCTGCGTTTGTTTTGTATGTACAATGACTTCGCTCTGCTAGGGCCTTAGTTGGCCAACAGTGAACACAGCTACACTGAGCGAAGTGATTAACTGATACTATTGTTTTTTCCTCGCGCACCGCTCAGCTTCCTCGCAAATTTCTGATAGAAACGCAGCTTAATGCTGCTACTCACGCGGCATATAAAGTGGTACGCAACCACACCTGGCCGCGGTGTGGTTGGAGCTACACTCGAGTTCACAGTTCCGCTGAGTGTAAGTGCGAAAGAAACGCAGGTAACGTTCTTCTGGGAAGTAGCACTGTCTTCTGTAGAATATCAAAATACTAAAGTTATGGAATGAATCAAATGAAACGAAGACATGGATTAACTATCATGACGAAAAGGTTGATGAAGGTTCATGATGTTCATTACTTACTTTTCAGGAGAATAATGTCTCAGTCCTTCAGAGGTGTCCATAACGCGGGGGTATATGGCCGCAGCTGATTGGAACTTGATAGGAAGACGGAAGAAATTCTGGCCCATGTTGGGCAGCTCGGCTGGATTATGCAGCCATATCTAAAAATCATTTAAATTAAATTTTAAAAGACTTTGCGATTGATCTATATATTCTATTTAAATAATTGATAATAGAATTATAGCTAAGGAATCAGGTATGAACCACATAACTCAGATTATACTACGCCAACAAGAACACTATCTTCAAACCAAAATAAACTTAATAGTAACATAGGGTTCTGAAATATAATAAAGTAAAATCCAAATAAAAATATAAAATACAGCAAAAATTGACCCCAACCTTAAATCCTTGAACTGGTCCACGGCACACTTGGTCCAAGTCACGGACATCAGTTAACAGAATCACTTCGAATTCCACTCCTCCATAGCTCTGAAACATAAAAATATGAAGTTCTTACAAATATGTCTACGGAAAAAGCATATTTTAACTTACTTGTTCTTTACAAGGCGCTCAAAAAATTAAAATACAAACATACAGAAATACATAGATAGATTGCAAAAATATACCCGCGTATCTGGGTAAAAATAAAGTTCTAATTTCACCTGGCCTGGCTTTTGTCAGATTTATTTTATAGAGCAATCGGAATAAAACTATCGCAAGGAAGCCTTAGGCCTAGACTCCAACAAAGTTAAGAGGAGAGCACAGTTAGGATGGCGAGTTGGGATAGTTACGCCTAATCTAGTCCATTACCCATACTAAAGATTAGGTACACAAAGATTATAATAGGGTATTACACTAATTTTTGTCTTAATTGGAATCTATAGTGCTAATAAACCTTTAAACAAAATTACAAAATGTTTGTGCCATAAAAATGCATTAAAATTTTGCATTTTCAAATTTCACGCGTAATTTGACGAAAACGCTGGACGCAGTGGACGTCATATTGCTATGTGGTTATGACGCCAGTGTTCTAATAAACAAATGCAGTAATAAGATAGTTTACAGTTGACACTTCTAAGTTTCCATAACCGTATGACGTAATAACATGGCCACTATTGGCGACTACTATTAAATTTAGACAGATTGAAAAAGCTGAAACAAAACTAACCGGTCCGCGCAAAGGATAAGTCTTGATAGTCTCATCGGGTGGATATCCTCGACCTAAAGTCCAAGCGCTGCGGTTTCTGCCTGCCACGTGATAATAGTCCTTGTGCATACTGTAACATAGGTTAGTGAGCTATTAATATTTGTAAACGAAATATATCAACACTAATCATCATTATCATTATCTATATTATAAATACAAAGTTCAGCGTCTCGTCATAGTACCGTTTTTTAATTCCAGACAAGTACGATTCCATCTTAGACCACATCTTCACATTAAGGGCAAGTTTCACCGGTTCGTTAATGCGTTAGATAGTATCTGACACATGGCGCCATATAAAAACCATAGAACATCTGTCAGATTTCTTCATATTAGCGCTATCAGGAACCCGCTAAATCAGGTGAGACAGTGAACATGCACTTCACAAAGTACAATAAAATGTCTATGTCCATTGTCCAACTGTAGACAAGTGTTAAATAATAAAGTCTGATGATAACAAACAAGATGCTCTTACTTTTCCATCCTAAACATTTCTTCATCGGACTGCATGTTGAACGTAAAGCAGTAGCCGTCTTTAGTGAGAGTGTGGAAGAACATCTGGTCGCATGTGAAGTTGTCCCACAGGCACTCCTTAAACAGCTCCTCGCGAGTTGGTGCCAGCTAAATTCAAACCAGTAAAACCAACATAGAGGTGCCGAAATCTTTTAATTACAAAAAACTATCAAAAATGATGTAATATTTTTTACTAGAATACATTTATTTATATCTATCAGATAGACATCTAGTAGAAACGTTTCTGAATGTTCAAACTACCTCTACAAATAGTTTTTATTAAAATCCGTACAGCCATTTCAATCCAACATTCTGAGACAAGTTTTTATATTATTTTTGAAAACGTGGCGATGAGAATTGCCTTTGTGAAAAGACTGATAAATTCCACCATCTATAAACCACAGAATTATGAATAGCTCCTACTATCTATATAAAAGAAAACTGTTATTTATCGCTACGCTCGCTACACACATATCTACGCCCATGATTGGAAGCTAAGTATTGAGCCACGTAGCTTCGTAGTACACACTTAGCTACGTTACTTGTACTATTCATTATTCTGTGGCTACGTGGCCTTCTTTTGTCAAACATTCGTGAATATTATACCGCTACATGCCAGCGTGTACTACAAAAAGTGGAATCTACTGGCAAGCAAATTAGCCTACATTCGGTATAGTATATATATATATAGTATCGGCGCTACATTCAAGCTACGCTCTTGGTAGTAATGCGTAGCAGTGCGTTGCAGTGGACAGATTTTGCTCATTTATGTTTTATTTTAGTATTAAATAGTATTTTTGTTTAGTATTGTATCTACTTTGTTATAATACTTATATATTAAATTAACTACTACTTTTCTATGGGTATTTTACATCTCATCAATCAGAATCATCACAAGTATACATCTTGTTGTGAATGATAAAAACGCACATAGAAACATAAGTGGAAAACTTTGAGATTAACAGATAAGGCTTTCTATTTAGAAGCCAGTGTAAGTACGAAAACTTAAATCATAAAACATCAACAGAAACGTAACATAAAATATATAATTTTGATATTTTTGTGTTTTTTTCGCCAAATGTGATGGCTTGATTTAGATTGGATACATTCTTACAGTTTTCCCGAATTACACTTTACATTCAAAAGTAGTTACTTACCCTTTGTAATGTTTCAATAGCGCTAACGTCAGCGAAGTCTGGACCGTCACTGGCGTCATTATTGCATAGCAGCAGCATATCGTGATAAGTTTTAAGACTGAAATTGTAATACAAACAAATTATTTAACCCCCTTTAAAAAAAGAGGAGATCCTCAATTCGTTTGTATTTTTTTATATGTTTGTTATCTTAGAACTCCGCTGTTCAATAACCGAATCAGAAAACTCATTTTGTTTTGTTTGAAGGGTATACTTATTGGTATACCGTTTGGTACTGCCCACTGCTCTGCGTATGTAGTCGTCTTACGCTACTCTTTCCGAAAAAGTGTCCATATTGTATCATATCATATATAATATCACATATATATATCACCATTATGTCTGGAGATACTGATCAGATCTAGATACATTTTAAAAAAGGGCCACCCCTAACCACTAATGAAAAATACCAATATAAGTAATCGGTTCAGGCGTAAACATCGCGTTACATTATTTTATTTATTTCTTAATACTTTACCGCTATCTCACCTGATAATAAGTGACGATGTGATCGACGATGTTTTCTCATTCTTACCTTATTATTACTTTGCTTAAGATACATATTTACTCGCGATTTGAAGACGCCCCCCCCCCCCCCCCCCTAGCTGTAGCTGTCGGAAAACACAGACACTGGCAAGGAATTCCACTCCTAGGCTATACGTATTATAAATTTTAAAGCAAAAATATTCCTTCGGGTAGATGGAACGTCCACCATAAAGTAATGGCACAGCGGAACGTCTGAATGCCTACTCCGAAATGACACATCCGTAAGTTCGGGTCCGAGCGAAACACGACCGAATCTGCCGATGACCTACTACGAAAAAAGTACGGATGTTTTTGACATAAAATGACGATAAAACTCTTGTCAAATTATCGGTCGGGAGTTTTCCGATTAGTAGGTTTACGATGCAACAAAATGTCAAATGAATTTCGGTCGAACTGAATGATAAGTAGAACCGAATGTGATTCGTAGTAGGAAACGCCCGATAATTTTGGCTGATACTTCGGATTACCATTTCGGAATAGGCCTCCTAGTTGTCCGACCTTACACAAAACAAATAAAACATACAAACCAGTTGATAGCCTTATCATTTTTGGAAGCTTAAAAACGAACTTACTCATCTGGGGTAATGGTAGATGGGTCGCTCCAACGCTCGAAGGAAGCCTTCGTAAAATTAAACACCCTCTGTCGTGGCTTAGTCTCACTGCACAAGGTCACGGCTGGGAACGGGATCTATAAAATCTTTTATTTAGTTTCACCATGTTCTTGTGTCTGCAATCAAATCTCGCAAGTTAAATTTCACCCAATTTGCGGTATTTGATAGAGCCAGAATTTCATGGAATCATATGGAATGGAAATTCATTTCATGGAATGGAATCATACATCATATATGTCAATCGGATGACAATGCAATGTTGTGGTACCATCGAGCTCTTCTGGAACTAAACTAAAAAAAAACTAAAACTAAAACTAAACTAAACTAAACTAAACTCCCTAAACTACAGATAATAAACCGTCGTGTTTGGGCTCGTTGAATTTGACTTGACTTACTCTGGTCGTATATTATGTTAAAGCTTTTTTTTTTGTAAGTTTTTGAAATAGGTATTACTGGTTTTTATTCTGACAGACAAGCCTTTGAGCACTATCAAGTGATGGTGCTTTTCTAGAAGACGGTGCTAAGACGATAACTTAACTTTATTGCAATGCAAATAGCGCAACTATCCCAAGCCGTCTATCAACGAACGACATGTCGCTTGGCGATATTTCTTGTTCGGTGGATGTTTAGAGCCACAAACCAGTAGTCACCCATTTAGCACCCTGGAATTAAGGTATATCCTATAAACGCAGATAGGTAAAACGATAACCTTCCCGTACATGACAATGACCTGCGATAACTAGGCAACAAAAATATTGACGGCTACGGAGTGGTTCATCTATTTTTAACTGCTGTAACTAGAAATCATTCGCGATTTTATTATTGCCCTACATACATAAAGGCCTACATAAAAAGGATAACATCCCACACCACCGAATGTACGAGAAGTAACTAATACTTACATCCCAAACAGAATTTGATGTGTCCGCAAAACTGACGATGACAGGAGTCTCGTCCCATTTGATGTACACTTTTCGAATGAAGAAGGCGCAAACTAATATGCTACATATCACCATCAGGACCCACCATAACCTATAAAAGGAAAATAAGAAGATGAAAGCATCTTTTCACTTACGGGTTAGGATATCAAAGTTTTTTCCTTTTCACAGACAAACACTTGACTCTTTCATCTGATGTTAGATGGATTTATATTTGTCTGGAAATGGAAGACGATTCTAACAAGGCGCTGGTAAATCATCAGACCAATCCTTAACTATCTCAACCCGTCTTTCAAACGGGCTGGCCACTAACATCATGCCGGAACACGACGAACTGATTGGTGGCATGTCTTGGTTCGGTAGGTGGTTCGATTCTACCACCAGTTATCACCCATGTAGCACCACCCAAGAATCATCATAATGTAGGTTTAATAATGCTCTAAGTCTACGGACACGAACCCAACGACACTGAGAATCAAAATCCGCCCATTTTAGTTTTAGGCTGTAACATACTCATACATTCACAATACACGCAAAAAAACATTATATCCTTTTGGAGGCTAGGATCAATATGGTCGTGTATTTTTTGCCTTGTCGGCATGCAGACAAGTCGTTTATGTATAATAATTATACTCAAAAATCGAAGCCCGATGACCTCAATGCCTACCTGGCTGCATTATTTCGTGATCGTTTTACTTAATTACACTACATTAGTGATGTCATGTTCGTGCCACGCAAATTTTGCATGCATTACCATTATTTGCTATGACCATTTGGGTAGGCACTGAACCGATGGTGATGAGCCAGGCTTTTACTTTTAATGGACTAGCGCGGCTTTAGCTCCGAAATAACCCTATTAAACTTGGTCTTACCTGATCATACATAGATATATACTTTTTTTAATAACTTATAGGCTAGCGTTTAACTACTATCTCGCCTGGTGGTAAGCGATGATGTGGTCGAAAATGGTGAACCCTGACCCTCAAGGGATGCGTGCTGCCGGAACACCGTAAGGTAATGGCGGCAAATTTATTACTCGATGGTGGTAGGTTCCTTTTTGTTAGTAAGTCAGGCAGTTAATTGGTATAATATACTCCAACCATCTGTGGCAAACATACATTCGATTTGAAAGCCTCATTTGAGCTCGTAGGTAATCTGGTGACGTAATTTTTTTCAACTAGAATCACTTTTTTCGAATTGAAACGTTAAAAGTTATCGATCGGAGCATTGAGCAAAGATCCAAGGAGTGGCTGTTTTCGAATCTAAATTTGTTTTCAATTTTGTTTTTTGATTGTGACCAGCCATTGGCCACGCTGTCCTCACTTATCTCACCTCTCAATCCAGTTGAGGTCTTCTTCCAAGATATACCGGAACCCATGAAGTGTGGTGTTAGACATGAAATCCCTGATATTATCCCTGAATGGACGAGGCTTTTTGCGCTTTCGGGGCATTTGTCCTCCTTCAAGACGAAGGGAAGAATGATTGTTCAGCTCATAGCTTTTGGGGGACATATGACTGAAAAATAGGTACTTATTAAAAAACGTAAAATGCCCGTTTGGACTAAACTAAAAAATCTAATTCTACAAACAAATTTGCACAAAAGTTTTTGTTTAGATATTTTGAGAATCTAAGGCGATTCATAAAATTAGTTCAAACAGGCATACTAAACTAGAAGAACACTGTATACTCGTACGTTTTGTGTATTTCTAGACAACGATCTATTTGTTATAGTATTCTAGTTTATGAAACTGCTGCATAATGAAACACAAGCGTGTGTTTCGCTATGTGTAGTTTCATACACTACTTTATCTACACTCATGCAACAACTTTTTTTATACTAGATAGGCAAGCGTTTGACCACCATTTCACCCGATGTTATGTTATGATGCGATTTAAAAAAAAATAGTTAAGAGAGAACGCGGGGTGCACTTTTCCATACAAATGTATATCAAAATTTGTGTCTACAAAAAATCAAGGCACAGGCCTTGATTTTTTGCAAACAAATTTTGCTCTAGAAGCATTTTCTAGGGAGGAAACGGGGGAACACATTTTTCTAGAAAATGCGTGCAACTCGCGTTCGCTCTTAAAAAATAATATTTTAGTTAAAGACGAAACAAACACACACATTTAAAAACTACAACAACCGACTTTCATGTCCCGCGAGTCAGTTTCAGTAACAAGTTTATCATCATATCTCTGAAGATACTTATCAGATCTCTATGAAGTTACAATGGGACTACCTCGGATATGTGCCCTACCGATTAAAAAATAATCCTTCGAATCGGTTCACAATTGACCGAGTAATCGCGTAACATACATACAAAAAAAAAACATTCAGACGAATTGAGAACCTCCTCCTTTTTGGAAGTCGGTTGAAAACGACCTATAAAAAAATTTTATATTTAACCGAATTACAATAAAACAAAATTAAATAAGTAAGTTAAATATGTATAATGTAGAATCAAATAATTTCATTAAACACCTGCAAAGATTTTCATGCAATGTAGTATCACAGATAAAAGAGAGTATTAGACTTTTCTGTTTTTGTATGCAGATAGCTTATGCCCTGAGTAAAGCTGTGTTTTCTTATTCTTTACTTGACTCTTATTTCTTTGCTAGGTAATTAAATGGCATGTTATTATGGGTGGCAGTTATTATAATTGGCACCGTTTAGTAAACAGTCTAGCCAGGTCCAATTACCTAATTGCTATGAAATTATACATTGCTAACTCGAAACCAAAAATTTTTTAATAATATTATTACATTTACAGTTTAAAAAAATTTTACAATACCTATATATCAGAAACTTATAAATAATCATAATATAATAAATAATAAGGGCCAGTTTCACCGGTTCCTGATAATGCGTTTGATAGTTATCCGACACATGACGCCATTAAAGCTGTCAAAAATCTGTCAGATTTCTTAACATTACCGCTATCAGGAACCTGTGAATCTGGCCCTAAATAACATGGTAGGTAACCTATCCCGATTACAGTCTCTAATTAGTAATATTTTAAAGTTATAGGTTATTTGTTAGTGTTATTAACAATTATTACGCAAACACACTTTTAATGTTACCTTAATCTATCATCATCATTAAATAAGCCGTCGGGGTCAGTGTACTGCTAGACGTACCTATGCCTCTCCCAAGTTACCGCGTGGTCACAACTGTGTGGTCTCGGATCAGATTTTTAATTAGATATTCCAGTGTTAGAACATTTTATATGAAAGTATTCACACTTGTCAGCCTGATTTTGTGGTTTGTTTTCACAACCCAATTAAAAATCGAATCTGAAACCCGTCAGATGTGAACACGCCGTTAGCCCATAAATCTAGGATTTCACTACGTTTGAAATCCTGGATCTGTGGTTACGGCACTGAGCCCGCCGGATCTTCGGCTCTTCTTTTCCAGTCAAATCAAATTATTTTAAATTCTCTTATTCTATACATTTTAGAAAAAAATGAGTTACTGTCTTACCTGAAATCGTCTGCCATAGTTTCTGCACAAAACTAACACTGTATGAAGTAGCTAGACCAAATGATATCACAGAAAACGTTTTTAAAATTTAAACATAAACCAAATAAATAAAACTAAGCAAAGGTAAACGAACGTGTGTATATTAGTAACTCCAAACCTAACATGGCCCGAAAATGTTGTATTGACCTTTAGAACTAGTTTTACTTAACAAAAAAAAAGAGGAATTTAACATATTTAACTTTATTTGCAGGTATAGGTTCTAATGTTAAATTGTATTGGAGTTGCAAGTTCGGTTCATTGGAACCATAGAAAAAAATACACAATTTGATTTGCTTGTTTTGCCAAATACTTCCACCGATTTTAAAAGTAGTATGGTGATTAGTTTAATGGGTAACGCTTGACCACTGCCTTAACCACAGAATATTAGAATGTAGGCAAAAAAACTACATTGAAAAAAAAATCTATTTACCGATCTCACCTGATGTTAAGAGATGATGCGCGCTTACCCAAAAGATGAACCCGCGACTTGAAGATCAGTAACATCACCCCAGGCAGGTAATACTGTTTCTTGGCGGTATACGTATAATCACAGAATAAAAAATAATTAGATACTTTAAGACAACCGACTTCCATGCCCCGCGAGTCAATTTCAGTAGCAAGTTTGAGACGTTTATCGTCATATCTCTGAAGATACTAATTAGATCTCTATAACATTTGAATGGGACTACCTCGAAAATATACCCTACCGACTAAAAAAATAATCATTCAAATCGGTTTACAATTGACGGAGTAATCGCGTAACATTCATACACAAAAAATATAAAAAAACATAGAGACGAATTGAGTATCTCCTTCTTTTTGGAAGTCGGTTGATAATATAACAAGTATAATAAATGAAAGAAGCAAATCAATCGCTTCGTACTGTAGATGGTAGATCTATCTTATAAGAGACCAGCTGTGCCCCGTGGTTTAAGCCGCGTAGACATCGTTCCCTCGGTAATATCGGGATAAAAAGTATCATGTGTGTCATATCAGGGTCTAGGCTATCTACATACAAAATTTCAGCTCAATCGGTTTAATAGTTTTGAAGTAACACACATAGTTACACACTCACAAACTTAAATTAACTTATTCATTGCATATCACTGTTTGCTTAAAAACTTCACAATATTTGTAGAAGATCTGCTAGTCCACCTACGGCGATATCACCACTTTGCCAATTAATTTTCAGCCGTGAAATACAAACGTTTTTCGGTTGATGTGGCATAGTGTCTAGTAAAATTACAGGGCGTGTGAGACTCAACATATTTATGTCTCAATGTAACAGGCGTAGTGCAGTGACATCACATGAGTAAAGAAAGGCACCTTTTCTTTACTCATGTGGTGACATGCCGCTGTCTCTATAATAGGTAGAGTTCATCGCTTACCATCAGGCGAGCGTTGTGCTTGTTCTGTTGCCTTTTACTTAAAGAGCAACATGGAGTTTTCTTTGACAACACTACATTGTAATATAGTTATTGCTGAGTGACTTTTTGTAGACCACTGAAGCGAAGTCAGTCGCCTTTATTAACCGAAGTCACAAAAAGGAGGAGATTCTCAATTCGTCGGAAACTTTTTTTTAATATATGTTTTTACCGATTGCTCGAAGATGCCTGAACCGATTTGGAAAATTCTTTTTTTGTTTCAAGGTGGTTCCCAGGTGGTCCATTTAAATGTTAACGAAATCGGCTGAGCCGTTTTTAATATGTCAACATTTGTATTACGACGCAATTTACTTATCTCGACGACTTACTACTAAGTACTAACTACTGGCACAGATTATGTAATAGTTACGTCTTCTACTGGCTACTTTGACTAGCGCGACGTTTGAAGTCGGTTCTTTTAGTTTTTTAAACGAGCTTAAATTATAATAAAAACAAACGTGTTTACTCAATGAAAAAAGCTTGAAACTGACCTACGTATCAGCCTAATATGTACTTTATTAAGTTAAAACTAATTGTTACTTAGTAAAAAAGGCCTGTATTCCCTTGTGTATAATTTTTAAGGCCTAATAAATGATGTACTGAGAATATTTTGCATGTTGTGTCAAGGTTAATTATAATAGTATTTTTACAACGGATAATTGCAATTAGTTACATGATGAAATATTTTTATAGGAATTTTAAAAATATTACATCAGAGACTGATTATTCTTTAGATAGGTATTCATATTATTTTTCACAATCATATTCATATAATTATATAATAAAATATTAAAAAAAAATGTTAACACTGCGAAAATCTGACTATTTTAGAGTTCCGTACCTTAAAAGAAAAAAGGAACCCTTATAACTTACTAGCAGAACCTTGCGGCTTCACCTTCGTTAAAAATACTATGTCCTATTCTATGTCCTATTCTTTGTAGAAATTTTCGGCCAAAGACAAAGTAGAATGGGAAATACGGTTAAAACCCTGAAACGGTCACAACAAGCAAAGTAATAAAAACACTGAGGGCCAGTTTAATCGGTTCCTGGTAACCTTATTAGAAACTTATTTGACAGATATGTCACTTTATCATGAACCGGTGAAAATGGCCCTGCGCATTTATAATATTGGGTTGGTTACGGGTTGGTACGTGAATTACAGCCGGTATATAATATTAATAATATAATATTGGGGTTAATAGGAAAGATCCCTTCATTGTCTGTCTGTCCGTTAGCCAGTCTGTCAAGACCTATTTACTCAGGAACGTGTGAAGTATCTATCAACTAACGTATCCGGTCTGTTGTGCTGAAGAATTTAATCTAGCTAAGGGCCAGTTTCACCGGTTCCTGATGGCGCTAATATGAAGAAATCTGACATATTTTTGACAGCTTCTATATGGCGTCATGTGTCAGATAACTATCTAACACATTATCAGGAACCGGTGAAACTGGCCCTAACAATACTGAATACTGAAATATAAAAGTAATTTTGAACCATTCAGCTATCATCCAATCGCCCTCAGATTACTTAAAAAAATTGCTACTCAGATTTATGTAGGGTTGCCAACCGTACACTCACCCCCATGTTTCAGTACTTGAGACAATGTGACTGTATAGGACATAGATTCCACAGGTGATAGGATTATATCAATGTTCCCCCTAACTTGCTACCAAAAAATAGCTTACTATCATCAAGGAGAAAATCTGCAGCTGCCCTTGAGAGTCAGACCATTTTAGGCCTAGCATGTTCGCCATCTTAGACCACAACATCGCATACCACCAGGCGAGGAGGTGGTCAAACGCTAGCCTAGCCATAAAAAAAATAGTTGTTGGCAAAACTGAAACAAATTACAACCTATGAGTATTTCTAGTTAACATGATGATATGTCAAGAAGCAAGCTCTTACTAATGTAAGAGCTTGCTTACTAGCTTGCTTTAATCGATGTATGGATAATTCCATACATCGATTAAAAATGCCCGAAAATCTTTTTTTTTAAATATCTTATAGTCTAGCGTATGACTACTATCTCACCTGTAGGTAAGTGATGATGCGGTCGAAGATGGTAAGCACGCTAGACCTAGAATGGGAACTGGCTCACAAGGATATCTGCCGGAACACATTAGATGTTTGGCGACAGATTTTTTAACTTAATGGTGGTAGCTGGACATGCGGACACTGGATAGTGTCGCTACAACCATGCGGGGGTTGTTGGTTTCTTAACGATATTTTTCCTTCACCGGAGGGCCACTGTGAAAAGCGGACATACATTTTTCGAAAGAAAAATGCATTGGTGCACGGCGGAGATTCAACTCGGTACCAGCTCTGGCTGGCATCAAAACCGTTCTCCCGATTAGGCCACCGGGCCCTCTTATTTTGTAATTAAGTGAAATGTTTGATACTTATGTAAAATAATTCCAATTCGTCTATGAATACGGAACCAATCGGTGCGCGAAGACTCACGCTGGCCTTTTTTATTATAGGCCGTAAAAAGTTAAAACTTTCGTTTATGTAGATTTCATGGTAAGTAAATTTATTATTACCAAGCACTATTAGGTTCCTTGTAGGTGCTTCATTACGTTTTATAAATAGAGGGGGTGTACTAAGGACCAAGCATTTTACTTTTTTATATCTAACAGACAAGCACATGACCATTTCTTCAATGCGGTCTTAGATGAAATCATGCTTGTCAAGATTGCTAGGACCTCGATGTTGTCAAGCAATTAAATAAGACGATACACTGGTCAAGTGACTTTTTTTCAATCCACAGAACACAACTATCGCTACCCCTTATCTTGGGAATCTTAGAGTAGGCATATCTAGTTACGATTAAGAGAAAACTCAAAATATTTGCTACAACTTTTTTGTGTGCAGCTTCGGAAACTATAATGTGTATGTGTCTACGTTAGAGCTACTATCAACAATAATGTAAATAATTTTAGAGTTTAGATCTCTAAATCAAATACAAAATAAAAATATTTATGTACATTTATTGTAATCATATTTTTTAAAATTATATATTTGATACTTATTTTTTTACTAAATAAAAAGGGCAAATAGTATTTCACAAAGAATTGGTGATCTATGGGCAAATAAAAATCAGTAACAGCACGTAAAATTTTATTAGAAAACACAGTCCATTATCAAGGTAAGCCTAAGTCGTGATCGTAGAGAAGAAAATAAAATAGCGTCAACGCAGATGGAGTGAAAAATGCAAAAGGCGCATTACTCACAAATACTTAAAGATTTTATGAAGATTTTATTATTTTCAAGGTCCAAAACATCAAAGACGACTCTGCAAAAATAGAAAGACGTTATGACTACAGAATATAATTTAATTTCAATACTACAAGGTTGCGCAAAATTAATCACCCTATAGGAAGATGTAATAATTTTTGCAAATGTCGTCGTATGTCAATAATATTTGACGTTTATAAACTAGACAGATGCAGAATACAAACAGACAAGCAATGGAGCGCTATACTTCACAAGAGCGTGGAATAATTGAGAAGGAAGCGTTTCCTGGTCGCGTAATCTCCCGTTTTGGCGACTTGGCATGGCCAGGAAGATCGCCCGATTTTACCATCCCGGACTTCTTTCTTTGGGGTTACTTGAAGTCGCGGGTTTATGCCAACAAGCTTCAGACAGTCGCAGCCCTTTAGGGGAATATTCGACAGGAATGCAAACAGTTATCACAGGAAATCTTGCGGAATGTCATGGAAAACGCGATAATAAGGGCACAGTTGTGTATTAACATTGGCGGCAGCCACTTGACGGATATCGTCTTTTCCACTTAACAGGAAAAATTATAAAGGTCCAAATTAACATTTCCATTACCCAAAATATACATATAATTTTTTTTATTAAAAAATTATTCAAAATCATAATTTGATGATTAATTTTGGGCCATCCTGTACATAGGTACTACGCAGAATAAAGAACACATTCAAATCAAGTTAAATGATTTGCGACTTAAACTTGACTTGAATGTTAATTTGACTTGATCTTACAACTTTTACCTGAAAAACTTCAATAATTTATTTAGCCAATGTTATAACATTGATACAATGAATTTAATCACGTGATCTGTAAATAATATAAAAGAATGTAGCCTCGGGGTACATAGACGGATCTTTATTTAATATCTAATAGGCTAGCGTTTTACCACTATCTTGCCTGGTAACAACTTTATTTATTTTTTTAGCCATTTTACCTACTGACGGCCACATGGAAATAAATGCTATGCACATTTATTTCATAAGTATTACGATTTATACACTCAAAAACAATACCCTCCTATTGGGCAGTCGTGTAAAAACATTGTAAATCTTGTAAACTTACCTCAGGTCCCACATGTATAGCCAACATAAGATCGTAGTCATTTGCCCCGATGTTTATGTTTGCCCGGCCATCATTGCCCACTATGACAGATTTGCCCTGACAAGAGTTGCCAACCTTGTTCCCAGAGATTACGTCGCAATAAGTACCGGCTGGGAGACAAGTCTGAAATTAAGAAAATTAGGGAGATCAGCTGGTGACCTACTAGCTTACTTGACTCGTCGCTGGGGAGAGACCGTTGAAGATTTTATTATGTTATTATTATATTATTTGAGAGTCGAGGAGAAGTTCTCACAGTCAGCTTTGACATTGCTTAGGCCTTTGATCGGGTTTGGCATGGGGCTCTTCTCGCCAAGCTGCCTTCTTACGGCCTGCCTGATAGATTTTGTATTTGTAATACCAGAGTACCACAAGGGTCTGTGTTATCACCCACGTTTTTCATCCTGCATATCAACGGTTTTTACAAATTAGTGATTTATTGCTATGCGAAAGATAGAACGGGTGATGCCAAATACTCAGGCCGTACACAAATATCCCTAGGTCGGAAGTCGACGAAAGGAGGTGGACAGATTAGTGCTCTCGCGACAGAGCATCAAGCTGGGGATTACAGACGACTTTTTTTGTAACAAAGCGCCGCTTATGGAGTACTGCCCGCATCTCTGGAGTCGTACACCAAAGTATCAGCTGCAACCATTTGACTCCCTTCAGAGAATTGTCATTAGAGTAGATAGTCGACGAAGCGACGCTGACTAATACACTTGAAACTCTAGTATTCGTCGCGACGTTGATTCGCTTAGTCTATTTTGAACCGACTTCAATAAAGGAAGAGATTTCTAAATTTGACCGTATATATATATATATATGTTTTATTTTATGTTTGTTCACAGATAACTTCGTCGTTTATGAACCGAATTTTGAATATTCTTTTATTATTGGAAAGGAGATATCCCAAGTATAGTACCATTAGACATGAGCGCCGCGCCGGCACGCCGCCGCCGTGCATAACCGGCGCGCCGCCGCCGCCAATTTTACGCGGCGTGAGATTCTTATTATTACCTAGCGCAGAGACGTGCGAGCAGGACATTTTTTTTTTTTTTTTTACTGAAGATAAGCAAGCGTTTGGCCACTATCTCACCTGATGTTAAGTGAAGATGTGATCGACGATGTAGCACGCTTGCCTAGAAGATACCTGTTCACTCGCGATTTGAAGACCCCCGGATTGTACTTCACAGGAAACACACACTCTGGCAGGGAATTCCATTCCTTTGCTGTGCGTATGATAAATGTTGATGCAAAGCGTTTTGTGCGACAGAATGGAATATCAACCATGTATCGATGGCGTATATCTGTGCGTCTGGTAGTACGATGGTAAAAGGGGGACGGTGGAATTAATTCGTGCAGTTGGTAGGCACACTCCCGAAATGTATCCGATAAAAGACCGATAAACTGGCGACTTTGCGGCGATGCTCTAGGCTCTGAAGCCTTTTGCTTACAAGATTTTTGTCGTTAATGAGTTTCTTGGCTCTCGTCTCAATAACTTCCAACGCCTCCAGCTGGTATTTGGCTGACCCATCCCACAGGTGAGAACAGTACTCCATACATGATCGGACTTGAGCTTGATACAAATTAAGCAGCTGTCCTGGTGTGAAGTACTGTCTCACCTTGGCCAAAACACCAAGCTTTTTTGAGGCTAATTGAGCTTTTGACTCAATATACGAGCCAAAGTTGAGTGTGGGTGTTAGCGAGATTCCAAGAAGCTCGAGGTGATCAGTTATCGGTACGGACACATTCCGGAAAGTAGGAGTCAGTTGGAACGGACTCCGTTTGGCGGAGAACAGACACGCCTGGGTCTTAGCTGCATTAAACTTGACCAGGTTAGACTTAGCCAGAGACCAAAACGCTTTACTACCCGCTGGATACGAAGCTAGTTTGGTCCCTATCCAGCCTATGTGCTCAAATCGGGACTTCCTTAGAGCCTTCTTGCAGGACTTGGCAGCCTTGTTGAACGCTTTCTTCTTCGCTGACAGATCTCTGGCTTTGCGGTTACGAGCATCAACCCAGGCCAGGTATGCTTCATGTTTCAGTGCTTCAGCACGTCGACATTCAGCCCCGAACCATGATTGAGCTTTGCTTGACATCGCTACATCAGAAAATGGAATATAGTACTCCATTCCTTGACGCAGCACCTCCGTCACAGCATCCGCGCAAATCGAAGGATCGTCGGAAGAGAAGCAAACAGGCCGCCAAGGATAAGATGCAAAGAACGACCGCATCTCATCCCAATCTGCTGACTTGTATCGCCACACCAGCCGGGTGCCTCTTGGGCTAGGGTCGGGCGGGGAGTAGACTGATACAGATTTCACCAAACAGTGGTCGGAGCTACCTAACGGTGATGGTACCGACACTGAGTAACGGTCTGGATCAGTTGTCAGCAGAAGGTCCAAGCAATTGGCTGTATAGCCGTCAACATCAGGAACCCGCGTTGCCTCTTGGACCAGCTGGGTGAGATTTAACGCTAAGGCTAGCTTTCGCGTCTCTCTCCCAGCGTGGTCGGTGCACTGGTATAGGAAAAGCCACTCCTGGAGGTGGGCATTAAAGTCCCCCAGTAACACTAGTTGGGCAGAAGGGTATTTGTGTTGAGCGGCGTCCGCCGCCTCACTCAAGTACTCTGTGAGCCTGGTTGTCTCCTGATCTCCGCTGTGCGACCGGTATACACAGGCGTAGAAAAGTTTCTCTAGGTCTGTGTCCACCAGTAACCAAAGCACGGAATAGCGAGGGTCTTCAACATTTGCAGTTGCAAATACGCCAGTCTGCGACGCGCGTCTGAATTGATAACACGATTACATAGATATCTAGAGTTTGGTTTAGTGTATTTCTATTTAGAAAGTTATTTCCTTCACTACCCTTTCGCTGCCTTTGAAAACACAGATGACGTGGATCAGAAACTCGAGAGAAGAAGAAAGTACGAAGACGAACTTTCAGCAGAAACACTTCGACTAATAGAGGAGAGACGAACAAATCCACTGTCAGCTTTGTCAAACAACCAGGTGCGCAATACAACCAAGAAGTTGGTACAACGTAAACTCTGATTAATCCGGTAAGCCACCTCACAAAGCTGACAACGTCAACGGGGAACGTCATCGCATCTAAGTCGGATATTCTGTCGGAAGTTGAAGACTTCAACAGCAAACTCTACGCATCGCCACAGAATAATGAATAGTACATCGCATGCTTCAAGGCCCGTACCCGATACTGAAGATTGTAGAGCCACCTTAACCCGCCACTTCAAAGAAGACCTATCCGAAGTCAGCCGAGATGAGATCGTGATGGCACATAACCTCTGGAATGCATTGTCAAGTATATTTGCGAACTACTCTGAACTTAAGTAGTTAAACTTGACAAGCGCTCATTGTAGTTCGCAAAGAAACAATTCTAGAGAAGAATACTGCTGGGCTAGGCAGCATTTGGGAAACTCCATCGATCCTTCTCATCGCCTATACCACAGTGCCTAAAGGCAAAAGCCACTGATTAAAGGCGTTCTACCTGTGATGACATACGGAGCCGAGACATGAACACTCACGGTTCGACTAGTCCACCAATTTAAAGTCGCTCAGCGAGCTATGCTCGGTGTTTCTCTGCGTGATCGAATCCGGTACGAAGTAATTTGTCAGAGAACTAAAGTGGTCGACATAGTGCAGCGGCTTAGCAAACTGAAATGGCAGTGGGCTGGTCATATCTGCCGTAGGACCGATAACCGTTGAGGCAGATTGGTTCGTGATTTCGAAAAATTCAAATTTTTGTTCGTTCCCAAACGTTTGCCATCATACAAGTTATTATTAAATTAAATATTATATTAATATATATTTTTTTAAATATTATATATAAATATATTAATAAATATTTTAATATTATATTATAAATAATATTAAATTAATGAAAAATTGAAGGTATGTAGTTACATAAAATCTGTATGATGCCAAAATATATACATAAAATCATTATGTTCAATTAGTGGTCCATCTAAATCCTGGAACCAGCTCAGTTCATGACCCCCATGACTACCCCCTCTCCCCCGGGATCCGCCGTTGCGGCCACACACAGCCTTCAAGGTTCAACTAGCAAACTGAAGTGGCAGTGGGCTGGTCACATTTGTCGCAGGACTGATAAACGTTGGGGTAGATTGTCCTAGACCACAAATTGGCAAACGTAGTGCAGGACTTCCTGTGACTAGTTGGAGTGACGATATACGCAAACTGGTGTGCAGTGACTGGAAAAGAAGAGCTGAAGATCGGGCTCAGTGGCTTGTCTAGGGAGAGGCCTACGTCCAGAAGTAGACACCGGCTGATCATGATGATAATGACTGGAACAGTAGTAAAAATGTGTTTCTACGAGTATATCTTTCAGCCCTTGCTTAAGGCGTGTTATGTGTTAGAGAGTGTTTTCAGTAGCAAGGATAAATATTTCGGTGAAAAGGCCTCGTTAGAATCCAGTAAAATTATCTTCATTCACGAACGACGACGACATGCAAATTTTAGCATGATAATTGATACCTGTTTTCGTGTATAAATTGTATACGAACTTAGAGATATCATTACTTTATCGATGTGTCATGAAATGTTAAATAAATGTATGTCGCAGCATCAGCACTACGGCGCCATCTATTGGAAACGCCAAGCAGCTCTAGACATCTGCTTGGGTGTGGTCGATGCCAGTGGTGACGACGTTTGATGTTTCACAGTTTGACCGTAGGACTTTTATCTTTTCTGTGGTTGACAGTCGAGACTCAACTTGACGGGAGTAAAGTGAACAACGTCATTCTGTGTTGAAAGGGCAGAGCGAGCGGTCGCACGAACGCCACGTGGCATCGAACTCACCGCGTTTCTAATCCTAATCCATCCGGTTAATCCTTAAACTGATTTTCAATCTATTTACGCATTGGTTAAACCAACGATTGTGTCAAGTGTTGCGAGTGTTATTCTGGGTTTTCGCAATGTCCGAACACTCTGATAACGAGTCTCCCGAACGAGCTTCCGTTATGTATATTAAAAAAAATATTTAAAAAGAAATTAGGTATTGCGTTAAACAGACCCTAAAAAGTTAGTACATTATCAACTAGTGAAGTTTTGCATGAATTGAGTACGGTTTAAGAGTAAATAGTTATTTTTGATGTATTAAAACGTATTTAATAAATATTTTTTTAAATCTAAGAAAAAGCCACGCCGCCGCCGAACTAAAAACAGCAGCGCGCCGCCGCCGGCATATTCTTACGCGGCGCTCATGCCTAAGTACCATGGTAATTACATCGGGGCTTGATAACTATCTCCAGAGATATGGAGATAAACTCCTCAAACCTGGCATTAATAAGTAGCGTGGCATTTGAAGTCGGTTCTTTTAATTTTTTAAAGGATCTTATATACCTCTCGATTTTACCACAGGTACTCGCGTAATCGTGAGAGGGCTCACCCTCATATTATAGACACGTGTTCCTCCCATAATACGCGTTTTAAGCATTTGTTCTCTCCGCCTTAGTGCGAAATATGGAATGACCTTCCTTCCGATGTTTCCCCACAAAGGGTTGACCTGAGTTGCTTCAAAAGGAGAGTTAACAGATTCATCTTTCAAAAGAGCAGGCAACGCACCAGAATTCCCTCTATTATTGCAGGTATTAATAGGCGGCGGTAACCACTAACCATCAGTTGGGCCGCATGCTTGTTTGCTGCTCTTTATTTATTAGAAAAAAATGAGTCTGGAATGAGTCTTACCTGTAAGGTCTGGTTCAAGTCCCAGTAGTTATTATTAAACGCGATGAACGCCCTGCCTCCCCTACAGAATGCGACCTGGTTGCTACCATTGTCCCACCAGTCGTTAAGACCAGAGTTACCGGCTGCATTCCTAAACCCTACCATAGCATAGATCTGACGCCATCGATGCTGGCATACCCAGCCATTGCCGCAGGATTGATCCTGGAATTAAACTTACTTTTTACTAAAACACACTAGTGACATCTGATATACCTGATGTTAAGTAAATATGTAGTCAAGATCGAATGGAATCGTGCTTGTCCGGAATTGAAAGACGGTACTGAGACGACGATTTGCTAGACTGACTTCAGTCGAATCCACATTTAACTATTCCATTAACATTAATTACCATTCACTATTCGCGCAACTACTCCAAATCGTCTTCCAAGTTCTTATTTTTAAAACACGCAAGTAACTAGTCTAGGTTACTTTAGTGTTAGTAAACTTATATAAATATCCATTTCTCGGATATGAAAACGTTTGGCCAACTGCTGGGATCAGATTAGCCTACTGAACTGTTGGAAATTACTTAACGCATGCATCGTAATGCGCTATGTATATTTGAGAACATTCAGAAATGGAATGGTACTGGATTAAAGTTAGCTTGCTCTAATAGTCTAAAAAAATATGACGGGAGAATTTCGGCCTATACCTAACCTACCTAGACTAAAAAAACATCTGTATCCACAATCCGCAGTCCACGCGGCCAATAAGCGTCCAATAAGCGGCCAAAGCCAAAAGAAACAATTGCATTAGAGTACATTAAGGGCATTTCAATGACAATGCTTATCAATAAGATAAAAATACTGCATACCAACAATTTAATCACATCCACACCCTGATAAAATCAACCATCAACACAACTCACCGAATTAATAGCAGGAGATATGATATTGCCCTCTCTATCCATCGGCGGCCCAATCTCCGAGTCCCAAAAGTCGAAGCTGCTCATGATCTGAGGTTCTCCATAAGGATGAGCGAGAAGGAAGGCTATAGCACCTTTGTAAGGACGAGGTTCTTTGTATGTTAGGATGCCTCCACCGCCGCCGTGGCCTCGTTCATTATCGTGATTATCGATGAAGGTTAAAGCATCGGAGTGAGCCAGTAAACCCCATTGTGGACCCCAAGATGATAACCACCTGTTTATATAATATATATATAATCTATAATGTCGTTTTTAAACGTTGCGGTACTTATAGCTAATTCGTTTAAAAACAATTTGATATGCTGCGTGAGTTTCAGTAGCAAATTTGAGGTGTTTATTCATTTATCTAAAGACCTACTCATCATATCTTGATAAAATGTATAAATAGACCACCCTGATACTACTCATAAATTATTTATTTAAATAGAATAGAATGTTTCAAAGGAAAAATAGACAAAAGTATTAATTAAGAAATTATTATACAGTTACGAAGTTACATGACTTTTAAATTGATCCAAATCAGTTGAAATTGGACGGTTAAACACAAAATAAACATACAAGCGAATTGATAACTTCGTGTATTAACAGTGCCTAGTAAGATCATGCATTGTGTAGAAAAGACACTAAACCAAAGAATAAAGGAAAAACAAAACGAAAAAACCTTTAAATGTTCGTGAACGTGCAAAAGTCGTGGGCAAGAATAAACAGTAGCTGTAAATGATAAATATCGCGCGCCAATTCACAGGTAATTAAATCTGAAAACGCTGGTTATAAAATCTCCAATTACATAGTAAAGTATAAGGTATATAACCTATTATAGTAATATATAACCTATATATATATAAGTAATATATAACCTATTATAAGATCACGCGAGGTCTACTGTTCTCACAGAACTACCAGTATTTGACTTCGATGGAATAAGTTGTTAATAATATAAGACTTTTTTACGAAATGTTTGCATTCTGATAGGATAGGATTGGTTGTTTAGAGGTTCATGGTTTAGCTAATTTGTTTTAGATCAGACTCAAATTGATTCTAACCCAGAGACATTTTATTACACCACGCATATGGATCAAAGATGACTATCATACAAACGTAACACGGAAGTGCACAATATCTTAAGGAAACGCAAAGAACTTAGACTATGGCAAAATAATCAACCATTCCCAAACCTCACCTAAGCTGATTGTTTCCTCTAAAGCAGTTACTCAGTTCCATGCCAGCCTTGAACTCTGTAACTGCTGCAAGTGGCGTATACTCATCTCTGCTGATCGCTTCCCCTCCATAGTCTATGACTTCCTGGTAGATGTATGGTCGAGCGTTGGAAGGGAAGCCATGAGCTGTGTTTAGGTTGTGAAGACGATCGTAGATGATACGTAAATCTTCCGGCCACATGTGTTTTGCTGCGTCAATTCTACAAAAAAAAGAACATAATTGAATTGAGTTCTATCTTATTTAACCATCTACATGTATTTTAGCATCATATAAATAGAATAGGTATTATATCATATCTAACCTGAACCCTGCAACACCGTAGTCGATGAGTTTATTCATAAAATTGAGGATCATGTTTCTCACGTGCTCATTGCTTTGGTTTAAATCCTTTAACCCTACCAGTTCACAGTTACGGACCTAGAAATAGGTAAATTCATCATTTTTGTTTGGAAGAAGTTTACACCGAGCAGTAGACTAATCATCATAATTTTCAGCTGACGTCAGTCCACAGCTGGATATAGACTTCTTCCACTGCACGCCACTGACTCCACTGAGCTCTGTCTTCAGCTCTTTTCTTCCAGTTACTGCCAGCTACCCTGCGTAGGTATATCGTAGCGACGATGTACGTAGTATGCGGGATGATAATGACAAAGTTACTGTACAAGTATTTTTTTATGCTGAACAGAGAAACACTTGGACACTTTATTACAACCATGCTGTGGTTCGAGAGGGAATTGTACTTGTATGGAAATAAAAGGCGTGAAATATAATAGGTAAGTGAGAAGATGCGCAGGACTAGTGACTTGTTCCATCCCACATAGCGCAAATATCCCCTGCTTCTTCTCAGAGTTATGTCTTGGGCCAATCGTTCAACTGAGCCTATCAAGATCTGGCAAATCGACCATATATCGAAGTGATCAAGTATAGTTACTTGATCACTAGGTTAGGCAAATCGATAATTATGTTGCTTTCATCGATCTACCCCACTATATATAGTCACAAAATTACGGCGTACCGTGAAGGGTATAGGCAGATTTTCTCTCTGCGTCTACGACAGTTACATATGACTACTAATAACTTATCAACTAGGTGCTTATACCTAGTTGATAATTTGAATATGTTCTAATGTGCCGGTTTAGAGATTCTTTGATAAAAATTAAGTGAGCGAAAATAATGAAAATAATTGAGAGTGAAAATAATTCTAAGGATTATTCGTAAGATTTTTGTTACCCTCCATGCGTTGTTAACATAGTCCATGCCGTCAATAATACAGTGTGGCCAGTTGAAGTGATCCCGGTTGAACGGAACCGCTGGGTAGTACCAATCTCTGAACACGGCAGTGTTGCCAGCTGTACCGATGTTTTCGGGAGGCTCTCCCGTCATGTGGTTTATTACCGCGTCTACGTAAATCCTGCAATTATTTTGATCTATGACCTTCCTCTAGGTTTTTTTAAAACGAAAGATTGCCCTCCCTAAGTACCTACCACATATTACCGAGATACTTGACTATAACAATAAGAACGTTTAAAAAACTAAAACAACCGACTTCATATGCCGCGCTATTAATTTTTCAGTACCAATTTTGAGGTGTTTATCTCCACATCTCTGAAGATACTTATCAGACCTCAATGAAATTACCATGGTAACACACTTAGGATGAGGTTTGAAAAGGAGATCCTTTTCAACAAAAAAAGAATAATCAAAATCAGTTCATAAACGACGAAGTTATCCGCGAACAAAAATAAAAAAAAAATACATATATACGGTAGAATTGAGTAACCTCCTCCTTTTTTTGAAGTCGGTTAAAGACCTCCTCCTTTTTCTGAAGTTGGTTAAAAAGGGCAGTTATTTGTAAAATGTTCGATATCGATCTCTGATAAACGAGATAAAAATCATCCCGTGGTAGGATAAAAGGTACTCTAAAAGTTTTTTCTGGATTTAATTTTACCAAAAGTGGTAAAATATAAAGATATGCGCGATGTATCATCATCATCAGCCTATCTCTGTCCACTGATGGACATAGGCCTCACCTGAACTCACTGAATATTATATAGTATAGACAAATTACAGCATTCTCCTGAGCTATAATACCACGGCCAGACTGACGGGCGAACATGGTGAATTTATCACAACTATCATATATATATATATATATAAATATATATATATGTATATTATATATATAATTGCATATATATATAATAATATATATAAAAATGAATCCCACTTGCCCTTGATCACGGCATCACGCGTGAACGGCTGGACCGATTTCGCTAATTCTTTTTTTGTTGTGCTATTTATCGTCAGGAGATGGTTCTTATGAAAAAAATTAAAATAAATAAAAGTTGTTTTTAACGCAGGCGAAGCCGCGGGGCACAGCTAGTATAATATACAAATCACAACGCTATGACAGTTATCGGCGGAACCCTAAAAAAATTGGAACTTCAAGCCGCGAGTGAATAGGTATCTTTTGGGTAAGCGCGCTACATCATCGACCGCATCGTCACTTAACATCAGGTGAAATAGTGGTCAAGCACTACCCATTTTCGCATTTAAAAAAAACTAGAAATTTATATTTTGCATAAAGACTAAAATTTGACTACGGTACGTTATAATTAAGATAGTTTAAAACTAAAACAACCGACTTCTATGCCCCGCGAGTCAATTTCAGTAGCAAGTTTGAGACGTTTATCGTCATATCTCTAGAGATACTTATCAGATCTCAATTAAATTAATATAGGACCATTCCGGAGAAGCGTACCCTACCGATTAAAAAAAAAATCATTCAAATCGGTTCACAATTGACGGAATAATCGCGTAACATAAACAAAAAAAAACTGGCGAATTGATAACCTCCTTCTTTTGGAAGTCGGTTGAAAAATATAGTAAAATTACATGAGATATTCCTCATAGACTAAATAAAGGCAAACGTATGTCCTTACCTAACTCCGACATCATTGCATCTGCGCACCATACTAGCGAACTGCGCTTCGCTTCCGGACCTCGTTCCCAAGACATACGACATTGGTTGGTACCGCTCCCACCACGGTCGGTTGTACGTCCATAGAACAATGTTCTCATTTGGTGGCGAAATCTGCATCACATACATGAACTTTAAATCGTGAACATTGCGCTTGCCTCGAAACATACCTAATTGAGAAATAAAACCGCTAAGTCAAGTTGAACTGGCCAACCGAGGCCGTACCAACCAATTAAGCTAGACCTCTAAATTGTATCAGCGCTCATATAACTCAGAGGTCTACCTTAATTGGCGCATACTATGTATGCATGGGGGACACCCTTTAATTTTAAACTTTTTATTTTTTGAATTTTTTCCTTAATTTGTGCTGTAAGACCTTGCTTCTTGCCAAATTTCATGATTCTAGGTCAACGGGAAGTAAGTACTCTATAGGTTTTCGACCCAAAACCTATAGGGTACATTCGGTTTACCTAGAATTGTCAATTTTGGTCAAGGTCTTAGAGCACAAGTAAAGGAAAAATTTCGAAAAATAAAAAAAGTTGAAAATTAAGATACATTTTGGTAGTAACAAGTTTTCGCGAAAATCTAAATTTGCCCATATCTTTTTATTGTGTTGACTCAAGACCTTGATTTTTATACACCCAATAGGGACTATAGACCTCAGTATCTAATGCACCCAATAGGGACTATAGACCTCAGTATCTGATATAAATGTCAACTTGCTAGGTCCACCCGTTCCTGAGAAAATCAGTGGTGACACGGACAGTCGGACAGACAGACGGAGAGACAGACAGACAGACAGACAGACAGACAGATGGACAGTGATCTTATAAGGGTTCCTTTTTTTAGCTTTTGCGGTACGGAACTCTAAAAATGACATAATACATGCATACAATCCGCCTTTGTCCAGTTGGGGTAGGCAGAGACTACCTCTTTCCACATGCTACGATCCTGACACACCTAGCTTTCGCTTCTTCCACTTTCATGAGCGCCTTCATACATGCTCGGCGGTTGTAAGTACTTTTGACTTGGCCTTTCTTTAAAACGTATCCGATCTGGACGTGATACGTTCGCCTAGGCTGGCCTCTACCGGCTGGCCCATTCATACTCGTCTCATAAATATTTCTTCATCCATCCTCTCTAGATGTCCAAACTATCTAAGCATCCCTTTCTCTATCTTTGTCACTACATCTGCTACAACACCTCAACATTCTCTTAGCACATATAGTTATTTAAAACTGCTTTACACTCACGGGTTAAGATGTCGAAATTACTCCGACACGTTTCGGACATTTTTGATGTCCTTTTTCACAGGAGTCAGGCCTACCGCGCGTCCCTCGCGCGACGGGATTCGGCACGTAACTTAAACATAAAAATGTCCGAAACGTGTCGGAGTAATTTCGACATCTTAACACGTGAGTGTAAAGCCGTTTTAAATAACTATATGCGTTATTCTCACTAAAATTTTCATAAACAAATTCTCTTAGCACGCTCAAAAATTAATAACGTAACAACTTTATAGTAGGTGGTACATAGTGGATTACACACACTGTGGAATTTTTTGATGGTACCGTAAGATTTCATCTCCACTAGAGGTTGGCTAGGAAGCAGAGCGGTTCGCGAGCTGAAGTCAAGCAATAGTATAACATCGTTTTCCTAGCCCCGGCGTGAGCGATGATTTGGTTTATGATGGTGAAAACGCTAGGCCTCGAATGGTCCGACTCTCAAGGGCTGTGCTGCCGGAAAACTGTAAGGTTTTGGTGTAAGCTTTTTTGAGGTTACCTAAAAATAATCATACCTGAATGCCTCCATACCCCTTCGGTCCAAGAAACCGTTCACATTCGTCAGCGATATCGTCCCATTTCCATTCAAAAAGGTGCACGTTCACTGACCGACCATCCGCGTAGTAGGGGTTCTTGTAACAGTGGGCGGTCACCACTACGGCTAGTAGGCAGAATAGTGTTGGACCCTTGGTAAACAAATATTTTATCAAAGTAATTATTGAAAAAAAACTAAGGCTAACCGACTTATATGCCACGCGAGTTATTTTCAGTTGCAAGTTTGAGATGTATCTTAATATTTGTGGAGATACTCTTGATAAAAGGACCACCTGTGAGAAATACACATGAAAAAATAACATTTAAATTCGTTGACAATTTTAGTGGTGGAGAAATCGAGAAACATTAGAAAAACGTGCCTCCTTTTTAACCGATTTTGTTGGAAAGGAGATATCTCAAGGGTGGTACCATAGTAATTTCATCGAGATCTGATAAGTATCTCTAGAGATATGGAGATAAACACCTCAAACTTGGTACTGAAAATTGGATTAGCAAACTGTGGTGAAATCGTTTACCATCAATTAAAAAATGAATACCAACCTATTATTTTAATTTAAAAATAGAATTACAAGTAAGAATTAACTCGTAAATAAATACTTACGTAATACATGTATTACTTACCTAAGCATTAAAAAAAATTAACGTAAATCTTAAGCAGTTACCAACTTTTAATTTTCAATACAAATATATTCAAAACAATTTAATAAACGAATTAAACTAAAATATTAACTATGACTAATAATTAAAATAAAAACTATACATAATAAATGGAATTTAGGTCGCTGTCTACTGGTAGAGTACCCAAAAAGCTGGCGACATTACCTCTTTGAATCGCGAAACTAATGCGTTACCAACTTAATTACAGAGTAAATAATTTAAAAAAAATCACGTACCATTATATTTCCAAATTAAAAAAATACATGCTTTTTAGATAAACAACTATATAGAGCCAATGAATTATTTATTATGAAATTATTTATTATTACTAATTACGGCATTATCGGAGTAATCCATGATAAACTTTTTATCATAAACCAGATTATAGACCCCACAAGCAAATATTCTGCGCAAAGAATATCTAAGTTTGGATAATTATTCAATATGAAGATAAAGTATCTATCGACCATAATTTTCGATTTGTTTGACTATAGACTATATACAACTTACTTTATACCCGACTTCAAAAAAAGGAGAATGTTTCTCAATTCGACCGTATACACATTTTTTATGTGTGTTCGCGGATAACTTCGTCGATTATGAACCGATTTTGACGATTCTTTTTTTTTGGAAAGGAGATATCTCAAGGGTGGTATCAATTCAATATTTCATCGAGATCTGATAAGTATCTCCAGAGATATATGTCTATAAAACGTCTCAAACTTGCAACTGAAACTGACTCGCCCGGCATGGAAGTCGGTTGTTTTAGTTTTTAAACTATCTTAATTATTAATGATCGTGCCATTCGTGCCTAATTTATAAATTATGTAGCGCTCATCAACCGACTTCCCAAAAAGAAGTAGGTTCTCAATTCGTTTTTATGTTTTTTTTGTAATGTGTTACATCCCACATTTATGTAGGATACTTGTGATGCATAACACGTAGGACTATTAAGTATTCTGTGGCATAACTAGAAATCATGACCTTGGTTTTGGACGTGTTAAGTTAATCCTCAGACCGATTGACCCACGGAGAATAGACTAGTAGACTTTATCCGTGGATTGACCGATTGCCCAAATGTAGTCAGAACTAGGACTATATCCATCGTCCTAGAGTCAGAATGTGTTGCTGTCATTAGTTGCTAAAGGACATGTCATTAATAGTACGTCTACAACAACAAGTTCATATATCCATATTTGCTGTAATGTCTTTGATCCATACTCTCTGACTACACTAGCGCCATTCTGCACTATATTTAGCCGGACACTTTTTTAGGGTTCCGTAGTCCGTGACAAGGAACCCTTATAGTTTCGTCATGTCCGTCTGTCTGTCTGTCTGTCTGTCCGAGGTTTTGCTAAGAGACCGTTAATACTAGAAAGCTGTAATTTTGTAGAGGTATGTATGTAAATTACGCCGACAAACTGGTGAAATAAAATTTTGAAAAATTACTTTTTTTAGGGTAGGTTTTTTAGGACTAAAACAGTCGACTTCCATGCCCGCGAGTCAATTTCAGTAGCAAGTTTAAAACGTTAATCATCATATCTCTGGAGATACTTATCAGATCTCGATGAAATTACAATGGGACAACCTCGACAACGTACCCTACCTGTTGTCTGTTTGTTTTTGTTTTTTTTTTGTATTTATGTTACGCGATTACTCCGTCAATTGTGACCGATTCCTATGATTCTTTTTTAAATCGGTAGGGTACGTTTCCGAGGTCGATAGGGTAGGTTCCTATTGTAATTTCATCGAGATATGATAAGTGTCTCCAGAGATATGACGATAAACGTCTCAAACTTGCTACTGAAATTGACTCGCGGGGCATGGAAGTCGGTTGGTTTAGTTTTTAAACTATCTTAATTATTTTAAGTAAGTTATCAGAAACTCTAAATTAGGCATATTTATACTACACGTGATCGACGCAAAAAGGGGGTGATATAAGTTAGACGTGTGTATCTGTATGTGTGTGTGTCTGTCTGTGGCATCGTAGCACCCAAACGGATAAACCAATTGTGATTTAGTTGTGTTCTTAGTTTTGATTCATGGAAATTTGTTCAGCCGTTTTAAGACTGAGCTTGTTAGGGTTTCGTACCTCAAAAAGAAAAAAGAAACCCTTATGACAATAAAGTGATCCTAAAAGGGTTTCTTTTTTTCTTTTGAGGTACGAAACTCTAAAAAGCTCAATTTCAAAACGGCTGAACGAATTTTCAGGAATCAAAACTAAGAACACTCTAATTAAGACACCTATCCAAACAAAATTAAACAAAATCACAATTGGTCCATCTGTATGGCCGCTACGATGCCAAAGTCAGACACACACATACACAGATACACACGTCAAACTTATATCACCCCCTTTTTTGCGTCGGGGAGGTAAAAAAACCGGTTAACACCAGTTACTGATAATTATTGCGTTGTTACTACATGTAATTGTCTGAGTACTTTCCGTAGTAGTTTTGATTTTAATGATACTGTTTTAGTAAAATATACATACTCTTATACCTTTTTGAAAACAGTCGTTGGTTGCACCTTGAGTGAATAGGCCGTGTATTAATTGCCTCTAAGCTCGACAACGATAACTAAAAGATAAGCGCGGGACCGGTTCTGCCGGGTTTCCGTCGCAATGGATTACGATCCTTATGGCGTGGCAGATATGATTAAAAATGAAGTGGACGAAGACAAAACAAATGATGCGAATAACAAGCAGCTAAGTGAGCCGGTGAAAGAATGTGAAGTTAGAGAAGAATCAATTATGGATGCTGAAGAAGGTACTAGGAAAAGGACAAGAGAGGAGAACACAGAAGAGGAGTGGAGTATTGCTGAAGGAAGGAAGAACAAAATATTCCGAAGCCAAGGGACCGAGAAAGAATCGATTCAAGTCTCAGTTACAGGTACAATAAACACCTTACCATTACCTTAGCAATTTGCTCTAGCAAGACTTTTTACAGAAAATAACATTAAGGGTGTCAGCCGAGTAAAATATACTAACCAATATAAAATGCTAGTGGCCTTCGATTCTGATACTAATGCATACGAATTCACAAGGTGCAAGACTTTCTTCAACTTAGGATGGAGAAGTCAGATTACCTCCGAGGTGGGTATCTCATATGGCGTAATTAAGAACGTAGAAATGGATCTGAGTGACGAAGACATTTTGAAAAATCTTTATAGTGATTGTGAAATCGTGTCCGCTAAAAGGCTGAACAAACGAAATAATGAAATCACGGCATCTTCAGAGGCAAAAAATAGGGTTCAGAGTGAAACGATCTGCTTAGGTTTCAGAGGACCGACGCTTCCGGGACATGTATCAATCGGTAGCTTCAGGGTCAAAGTCGAGCCCTATATTTTTCCAGTGACTCAGTGTTCACGATGCTGGAAGTTTGGGCATATGCGTAGAATGTGTCCATCAAAGAAAATAGTATGCCCTAAATGTAGCAAGAATCACGAGAATTGCGAGACTACGACATTCAGATGTGCAAATTGCACTGGGAGTCATATGGCGCTTCAAAAGATCTGTCCTATGTACAAAAAAGAAAGACGTATCAGAGAATTAATGGCAGAGCACAACTGTACCTACAGAAAAGCACTAACAATGTTTATCCCACCCGCGCCCATTAGTATTTCTGACTCGCTAAGCGATGACGAAGAGAGGCCGCTAATAACGGAGAATCTACCGCAATCTGAGAATATCAATCATGAACAACAAGTACAGGATGGTTATAGTAACAAAAATGGTCAGCGATTATTATCTGAATTATTTACTAAATCTGCTGTCAAACCGGCTGAGTCAAAATCACATCAAACAGTAAGTAAAGTTAGCAAAAAACTGACGAAGCAACGGCGAATCGCTGTTACAACATTGAATGAATCATCGGGCCGCCCCTCGGCTCCCCACCCTGAGTCCGTCCCTGCCTCTACAACGGTAAATACAATGGAGACTGATTGCTATCAACAAGGCCCGTGTTCCGAAGTAACTGCTGGTCGTTCCCGCCCCGTAGATGACACCCCTGATACGTCGAATAATAAAAAACCGAGTAATGTAAGATTTATGCAGCTATTAATAAGAATTAAAAATATTATAATTAGTCGGGATTCATTAGAAGATAAGATCAAGCTAATAGTGTCAATATGTACTGAGTGGGTAATATCAATGGTGGTCAATAAACTATCCGTGGGCTCCGTTTGATTTACTCTCTAATTATGGATAACAACTTTATAAACCTTAACGTGAATATAATTCATTGGAACTGTCAAAGTGTTAAGCCGAAAAAATACATATTGCGGTATTAAGCGATACCTGGCTCGATGCGGATTGTACATTTACAATAAGTAATTATAATACATATAGGTCAGACAGACAAGACGGTTACGGTGGAGTCGCCATTTTAACTCACAAATCCATCAAATCTAGTTATCGTTTATGTCACAGTTCTAATTCAAGCGTTGAAATTCTACACGTTAAAGTAACTAATTGTTGCCACATTGAAAACATAATTTCAGTGTACTGCCCGTCTTCGGTACATACAACACAAAATGATTGGGACTACATATTTTCTATTGCCGATAGAAAAACACTGATTTTAGGCGATTTCAATGCCCACCATAGTATGTCATGTCATGGTCATGTCGAACCGATCAAAGAGGCCACCAGTTATATGATTCGATGCTTGATCACAATTACGCTTTTATTAACGATGGCAGCCCAACAGGGTAAAGCTAGTCAATGGCATTTTACAACAATCTTCTCCAGACATTTCTAATTTATATCTTCTGAGCTTGCTACATTATTCTCATGGCAGACGATAAACGAAAATCTTGGCAGTGACCACCTAATTATTAAGCTTTCTATTAATTTAAACTTACCTAATAGTACAATAAATAAAAGAAACTACAAAAAAGCTGACTGGAAATCTTATGCTACGTACTTAGAGGGTTATTTTTTATCGTTAAATATTCCTGATAATATTCAGGAATTTTACAACTTGTTTGTGAATACCGTTCAACAAGCGGCTGAATAATAATATATATATATATATATATCACGAGTTAAAATCCCTCAATATATAAGCGGTAAATTTAATCCCAAACCGTATTGGACCCCAGATCTTTCTAAAGTAGTGGCCGAACGGCGCTTGGCCCTTGCTAGGCTGAGACGTTGTCCGTCCCCTGAAAACATAATCAACTTATCAAAAAAATTCAAGACGCTCAACGTGTCATTCGTTTGTCCAGATGTCAGTCCTGGCAAAAAAAACTGTTCATCTTTAGATGAAACTTCATCCGAGTCAGAGGTTTGGCGAAAAATGAGATGGATTAAAGGTCACCGAATTTCTAATTATTGTGTGGACAGGGAGAAAGCAGAGAATCTGTTAAATGATATTACACCAGACTTTGTTTGCCCGCCTCCACCCTTAATTCAAAGTCGTAATGATCTCGTAGAACCAGCCATCACTTCTCATGAACTAGAAAACGCAATTTAAAAAACTGATACCGCCCCAGGTTGTGATGAAATTTCATTTTCTATGATCAAGCATCTGCCTGAAGTCGGAAAATCTTTGCTGGTTTCTATTTATGATGGCTGTCTGGATAAAGGATTTGTTCCATTGCAATGGCGTGAATTAAAAATTATCCCTATACCTAAACTAGGTTCTAATGTTGCTTCTTTACGTCCTATTTCTCTTATTTCTTGTCTATGTAAGATTCTGCATAGCATCATAAATAGGAGGCTAGAGTGGTACTTTGAAAATAATCAAATGTTTTCAGACAATATGGTAGGTTTTCGTAGATCTAGATCATGTATGGACAGTCTGACACGGCTAGTATCTTACATACAATTAGGTTTTTCTAAAGATTATTTAACAGCGGCCTGTTTTATCGACATAGATAGCGCCTACAACAACGTGGATGTTTCTTGTATGATTACAGTACTAGATAGTTTAGGTGTAGGATCTAAAGTATGACTATACATCTGGTCTTATTTAATTTGTAGACAGTTACATATTAAGATAGATGATTTGGATATGATTAGATGTACTGGTCGTGGGCTAGCCCAGGGTGACCCACTGTCCCCGCTATTATTTAACGTCGCTACCATAAATGTATGTAAAAACATTGATAATGTCGAGATCTCACAATATGCCGACTTTGTTGTATATGTTAAACCTAGATGTTGCGGTCAGAAAGTTACGCTTAGCTACACATAACTTAAATTCAATGCTGAATAATTTAGGCCTTGTAATCTCACCTAGTAAAAGTAAACTATGCATATTCAAGAAGGGTACATTTAGAAGCTTAATTGATTTTCAAATAGACAATTTATCTATCCCTGTGGTAAATCACGTTAGATATTTAGGATTATGGTTAGATAGTGCATTACGATGGGGAAAACACATTAATGAAATGGCACAAAAAGTGTCTAAATTAATAAATATTTTAAAGGTTGTCTGGCCGCAGCTGGGGTCTTCACCTGAAACATATGAGACGACTTTACATATCCCTTATACGAAGCAGAATGGATTATGCTAGCTTTCTGTATGACAATAACTAATCAATAACAATCAAACTAACGTATTAAAGCTTGATAGAATCCAGAATCAGGCGTTGCGCGTTATAGGTGGTTTTATACGTAGCACCCCAATTCGAGTAATGGAAAATGAATTATGCCTGCCCCCTCTCCAATATCGCAGAAGATTCCTTGGTTGTAAATTTTGGCTTAAAGCAAACTCATTTAGTAATAATAAAACTATCACACTCTTACAAAATTTGTCTAATCACACTCAGTCGCGCTATTGGTCCAACAAAAAGCTTCCCTTACTTGTCAACATAATGTCGTCATTAAATTCTGCAACTATTCATTCTAGTGACCGTCTAGAAATGTTTGCCTTGGATACATGGGTAAGCAACATTAATTTATCCGATTTTATTAGTTGTAATATTCCATCTGTTGATCGTGCTAAACGTACATTCTGCCAGAATAATTTGAGAACCATATGTGTCGAATTTATAGAAGATAGATACAGGAATTTTTACAAGATTTTTACGGACGGATCAAAAGATAGAACTGAAGGTGGTGCTGCATTTTTGGATCCATTTCAAATTTTGCTGTGGGAAGTTTAAGATTTGCTGTGATATATCCATTATGCATATTGAATTAATAGCTTTAGCGGAAGCTTTATCATATTTACAGTCAATTAACTATGATAAATTTATTATCTTGACTGATTCAAAAAGTGCTCTGCAACACTTGGCTCGGTGTACCTCGCATGTGCGAGGTTACCCGATTGCCTACCGGATATTAGAGTTAATCTTAAACTTCCAAAAAAGAAATATCCAATTAATACTTCAGTGGATTCCGTCACACACTAATATACAAGAAAACGATGAAGTTGACCTTTTAGCAAAACAAGCTTGTACTGATGGTATCGGTTTAAATATAATACCTTTGTTCTCTGACCATTTAAAGCTTATAAAAGACCATTGTCATACTCACTGGCAAGAGTATTTTGATGTTAGATCGAGAGAGAAAGGCATTTGGTATAGGACCATACAACCACAGAATTATAAATGTTCCTGGATTGATAATGTCGAATTGAGCAGAAGGATGGTAGTGACGGCTCTTAGGTTGCGCTCTGGACACATCCCATCGAACAAGTTCTCATTCCTGATGAAAAAGATAGCTTCTCCTAACTGTGCTGATTGTGGGGTGATCGAAGATGTGCAACATGTGCTATGGGAGTGTGTCCGGAACGCAACTTTTAGATTTACCCATTTTGGTGCTACGAGAGATATGGATATCGGCCTTAGTAATTCTATTTTAAGTGACCCTATGTCAGAACAATGTAAATTATTATATAAACTTGTAGATTTAACACTAGATAAGGCCAATTAGTTATATTTAGAATTAAGTGAAATAATTTAATTGTAATTCGTTTCCTATAGGGCGATGTGGTCGCTCAGCGACAAAGCCCCAACTAAAAAAAAAAAAAAAAAAACCTTTTTGAAAAGCGTTATAAACTGGAAGTTTTTTATAATCCATCATCCTAGTTTTATTAGTAATATGCTCGCTAAATGTCATATGAGTTTGATTCTTCTTCTTATAGTGCCTCTCCATTACTGAAGGTTGGCAGTCATCCTTCTAAATTCGTCTTTGTTCAGGGCTAGCCTGAACAGATCTTCTACCCTCTTTATCCCAGTCCATTGTCGGATGTTGCGAAGCCAGGACATCTTCCTTCTTCCAACACTTCTCTTGCCCGCAACTTTGCCCATCATAATAGTCTGCAGCAGTTGATAACGTTCATGCCTTAGGACGTGTCCTAGATACGCAACTTTTCTCTACTTGATGGTTTTGACAAGTATGGGTTTCTTACGTTTCAACCGTCTAAGAACCTCGATGTTAGTGACTTTATCCATCCAACTTATTCGGAGCATGCGGCGATATGCCCACATTTCAAATGCCTCGAGTTTTTTCGAAGATCTTCTTTTATCGTCCAAGATTCGCATCCGTAAAGAATGACGGGCCAAATATAGCATTGCAGGAGTCTTGTATGTAGTTCAATAGATAATCTTTTTGTGGTAAGGACTCTGCTCATTTTCATGAATGCTCTTGCAATCTCTATTCTAACTCGTATTTCGGTGTCGCTGTCCCAAGAATCAGTCACCCAAGATCCAAGATACCGGTACTTCTGAACTTGCTCGAGACTAAACTGTCCCACACGTAGACTACACTGCTTTGGCGCTCTCAAAACTACCATGATTTTGGTCTTAGAAGCATTCATGTTAAGCCCTGCGCTTCCACTGCACTCGAATATGCGATTAAGAATTATTTGAAGACCTTGTTCTGAAGATGCAATAAGGACAGTGTCGTCTGCGTATCTCAAGTTGTTAATCAGACGCCCGTTGACGAGGACTCCCTCTTCAACTCCTTCCAAAGCTTCGGTTATTATATTCTTCGAGTACAGATTAAACAGCAAAGGGGACAGAATGCAGCCCTGACGTACTCCTCTTTGGATTGCCATTGAGTCGGTAAAACCTCCATTTACTCTTACATTCGCGTCCTGATGCCAATACAAATTTTGAATTATGCGTATATCCTTTGTGTCAAGGCCGATGGTCTTCAAAATGTGTATAAGAACATCGTGTTCAAAGGCCTTCTCATAATCTATGAGTTTGATTAGTTATTGTATAATATAGGTTTTTAATTATAATTGTAACAGAGTAGTTTAGTTTTTAGTAGAGTAGCCTGGTGATTCTAGCACCCGAAGGAAAAACAGAAAATATGTTTACAAAGAAATACTGCGGTAGGTGTAGTATTTCGATTTCGTTGTAAAAAGACATAATATATATACCCCCAAGTCACTCACCAGATCAGAGGCCGAGCTTCGTGTTCATAAAAATAACAAAATTTTATTTTATTTTCATGTTTATTTAAACTTGAAATCCCTTCACCATCGATATATCTAAAAGAAACATTTTTATAAGTATTCAAACATTTTAACATAATAATTTATTTGTAATAACGTAAAAAATGAATTAAAAATCCTATTAGAACCATTTTCACGTGGACGGATTCGCGGGCAAAAGCTATTAACGCGTAAAATTTACCTCACGTGCCAAAGAGAATACAATTACTACGTTTTCAGGCCGGTGATGGTAAAGCGTAGGGGTGAAGTAAGCAAAACAGCTCAGTGAACAAGAGAACTAATTAAGCCATGTAGCGGTCACTATCTAGGTCGACTGTAAGCTGTAAAGATGTCATAACGTACCAAATATCAAAATATGAGTTAAGACACTTTTTTGCCAGAAATGTCAAACACAGAGTGCTTACGGACAGACAGACAAGTAAAGAATAGCTGTTGCATCCGCACGCGGATTAAAACTACTAAAGCTAGCTATTAAAAGCTATTACAAGTTGACGATAAAGTCGTCTCGTGTGGTACATGTTTTTAAAGATTTTATGTAGTGGCATAATTTACTCAACTGACCATTTCCGGTCAATTTTATCTGAGGTATCGGTCGTTTGTTATTGTTTCATTCATTAATTTCATTCGTTCATTCATAAACAGTGTGACCATTTGTGGCAGAATTATGCTATTTAGGCAGATTTGGAACCAAAATTTTTACTCTTGTACATTAAGATGACGATTCCAAAAAGTGGCAGATTTCAAGGTTCTTTATAAATTTTGAAATACAAATAGAATTTTGAAAATATTTTTATTATGCATATATTTGGTTGGAAATTTATAAAAGTTTGAATGACAAGGTATATTTTATTTTTATGCCTTAGAATATGCCCCTCCTCCCCCCGCTCTCCATAATGCAATAATACGATGGCATATTTTATGTATTTTCTGGAGTGGTTGGTGGTTTGGCAGATTTTTGCCAGAGCCGCCGGGCAGATTCGCCATTTTAGAGACGGTCACCCTGCACTGCCCATAAAAAAATTAGTCTTAAAAGTTTGCTTTTTTTGAGACGTTTACTTGACGAAGTAATATTTTATTAGTTTATTATACCAAATTTCGTTCGCAGTCGTAACTCAGATACTCTATTTCAGTCCAGTCCTCTACACAATTTAGCTTCTACTGTTCAATACTGATAACAACAGTAATTAATCGCATTGCGTTCGCGTTACTTCTAAAATTGTGTTGTTTATTTTTTCATGTAATTTTTTGAATTCCTTCGTGTTTACAAGTTCTTCCTACCGCGATGGCAGGAAAGTTATACTTTGCTATAGCGTTAATATGCGTGGTGCCGATAGTTTACGCGTGTAATGAAGCTATTTGCGCCAGTGTTGTGTCGAAATGCATGCTGACCCAGTCATGTAAATGCGATTTGAAGGATTGTTCGTGCTGTAAAGATTGTTTTAACTGCCTCAGTGTCCTGTATAGTGAATGCTGCAGCTGCGTTGGTGAGCCGTTAACATTTCCTAGTAAACCTTTTGGTGTACTAATCAATCTTCATTATCAGTCAATTTCCGTACGCTGCTGGACATAGGCCTCTCCTATGGCACGCCACTGTGCTCGATCTTCAGCTATTCCTTTGCAACTTTACCAGCCAGCTTGCCTATATCATCGGTCCACCTATCTGGAGGGTGTTTTACGCCAAGCCATGGTCTCCACTCACACAATTTAAACTTCATCAATACATTCTCAAAATCACAATGTACAAATAGAAAATTACTTATACATATATATTATTTAGAATAGTTATAAAGTTTAATTCTTGTTACCAGCGTCAGTATATCGCCAAAATGCTCAGATGCTATTAAGATATTCTGCAAGTCATGGCATAAAACATGGTTTATTTGTCCACAGATATGTGTCCAAAGCCCAATGACACTCAGACAGAACTCACAAAGACATCCTACGTAGAAGATCTTGCTGATGGTGTACCCGGGCTGTTCTCAGCGCTGACGAGCGATCCCGATCCTCAGCAGAGATGGCTATCAATCACATATCCAGTTGATATTGATCTATCTGCCTACAGACCTGTTCCAGAGAAGCAGCTGGTTTATCATCTGCGTAAGTATATTTTTTAAGATATGAGGTACAATACTTTTAAGATGCTCACCTGATGGTAAGCCATGACGTTAGCCTTTGATAAAAGCAGTAGCATGCAAATCTCTGGATCTGTACTGTGTCTGCTACCTTAGAATAATTTGATGTTGATTCTCTTCTTATTCTCTCATATCACAGTTTTACAATCCATACAGTTTGGAATCGAATGTACTTACGCAGAGCAACGGCAGGTACTTGCGGGGAGGTGATGCTACCAGTCATTAAACCACTCTCCTCATAAACCTATTGATCAGACAAAAAAATAAAATTGTTGATTGAAATTTCTATTCTGGTTTATCATCTGCGTAAGTATATTTTTTAAGATATGAGGTACAATACTTTTAAGATGCTCACCTGATGGTAAGCCATGACGTTAGCCTTTGATAAAAGCAGTAGCATGCAAATCTCTGGATCTGTACTGTGTCTGCTACCTTAGAATAATTTGATGTTGATTCTCTTCTTATTCTCTCATATCACAGTTTTACAATCCATACAGTTTGGAATCGAATGTACTTACGCAGAGCAACGGCAGGTACTTGCGGGGAGGTGATGCTACCAGTCATTAAACCACTCTCCTCATAAACCTATTGATCAGACAAAAAAATAAAATTGTTGATTGAAATTTCTATCAAGTAAATATATTCAGGTTATGCTATGCTCAACGATTTTAGCACGCTAGGCCTAGAACTGGCTGTCAAGAATAGCTGCTGGAACACATTAGATGTATGGCGACAGATTTTCTAACGTGAGGGTGGTAGATGGCCAGGCGGACACTAGATAGTGTCCTACCACCATGCGGGCGCTGTTGGTTTCTTAACGTTATTTTTCCTTTACCGGAGAGCCACTGTGTAAAGCGCACATACATTTTTCGATAGAAAAATCCATTGGTGCATGAGGGGCTTTAACTCGGTACCTCTGGCATCAAAGCCGACTGTTCTCCCGATTCCGCACCGGGCCCTCAAATGGCCCTGTCTCATCAATACCCTAATGATTAATGAGGAGAGTGGTGTGGTGACTGGTACCTAGGATCTACTGAATTATTTTTTAGCTTTTAGTATATTATCTACATCATTACAATTTTCAATAAAACTGTTTAACTTAAAACAAATTTTTTCTTAATTTATTTGTTTGTGTTGATTTAAAAATTACTGGACCAATTTTAAAAATTCTTTTTTTTTTAAATATTTTATAGGCTAGCATTTGACCACTATCTCACCTATTGATAAGTGGTGATGGGGTCGAAGATGGTAAGCACTCTAGGCCTAGAATGGGAATTGGCTCTCAAGGATAGCTGCCGGAACACATTAGATGTTTGGTGGCAGATTTTCTAACTTGAGGGTGGTAGCTGGCCAGGCGGACACTAGATAGTGTCCTACCAACATGCTAAATGCTTTCACTAATGGAAAGCTACATTATCAGCGAGAAAAGTAACATAAGCTATATTTAGCCCCGTATTCTCACGGGAACGGGAACTAAGCAGGTGAAACTGCTCGGCGCTGCTAATTTTATCTAAATCCATTTAGCGTGATAGAAACAAACATCCATCCATCTATACTCGCCATCTTAACTATGTATAAAAGCATCTAGATGGAGCTAAAGTATATTGCATCCTTTTCCATTTAAAGATTGCCTCAATGCATGAGATCTGTATCTGCATCGCACAATATTTTCTACAATATAACTAACAATAGTACCAGATGCAGTTGTTTAGTCGTTACATATCTTAAAATTTGAACTCTATTCAAATACATTTCGCATTTATAATATCCTTTTCCTAGAACCATACTACATTGTAGTTGTTTCCATTCCATGTATTCTAAATCTGGACTATAAATGTATTAATTATAGGAATTTCGACTTTAGCACATAATGATGAAAATATAGCTTTAAAATATACATACTTACTTAAACATATAAGTAATATGCATGTCTACCTATATTAGAAAATAGCTGTAAGGCCGCGTACATCTGTGCATGTGTCTAGTGTGGTCCCGATAAACAATAGGGAATATGCATGTTATTTTTTTAATATTTTTATTTCACTCATTACATCGATACTCATACTTTCACTCATAACATAAAATAAAATACCGCTGGAATTGGTCTAATTATTGTTTTATGTTGATATCAACATTTGTATTATTTATTTATTTTACCATTTGTATCAACATATATATTTTGATACAAATGTTGATATATAAAAACGGCTCGGCCGATTTCGTTAAAATTTTTATGGGACCACCTGGGAAGGGTACCCTTTGAAACCAAAAAAGAATTTTCCAAATCGGTTCAGGCATCTTCGAGTAATCGGTGAACATACATTAAAAAAAACCGACGAATGAGAACCTCCTCCTTTTTTGTGAAGTCGGTACATGAAAGGGTGTAAAAAGATGTGTTACTTTAATATCAAAAGAACTTTAATTTAAAAAGCAGCTTACTTTAACCAACCTTTGTGTTTGTTATAGTTGAACTACCTAGTTGTGGATATAATAATATTTCCACATTTAATTCATGTTATGCAAATTCACTACCGCTATCAATATCATAGCAGCTGGACACAACCACTGACATATAAAGTATAGGATGTAAACTATAGATGACCTTAGATGACATAATAAATTAAATAACAAACAGATGCTTTTCACAACACATGCTCACTAATTGTACTTATTGAATTAACTTCATTCACACTTATTGAAACTCACTTATTGCCATACCTATATTATAGAAAAGATAATAATACTACGTACCTATATTAAGAGACGAAGCGAGTACAGGATGCGGACATGACGTCTTAAAAATTCAATTTCATACAAAATGTAAGGAAGACTCGAGATGCAAAACATATAGACAGGACAGGGCGGAGACGGGGCTTTCTTTGTCCTATGTCTTACGTCTCTTCTGTTTGGCTTGAACCTTATACCTATGTATAGTATTATAAGGACTAAAATCTTCACACATCATCTGAGATCGCTAATTTGTGTTATTTTATTTTTATTATTCTTTTTGGATGGCCCTTTTGCGTAAAGGATAGATATCTTTTTAACCGACTTCACAAAAAAGGAGTTCTCAATTCGTCGGAAGTTTTTTTTTGTATGTACACCGTAGATGCCTGAACCGATTTGGAAAATTCTTTTTTTGTTTCAAAGGCTACTTTTCCCAGGTGGTCCCATTTAAATTTTAACGAAATCGGCCGTGCCGTTTTTAAAATATCGACATTTGTATCACGACGCATTTACTTATCTCGACGACTTACTCGTACTACTAACTACTGGCACATATTATGTAATAGTTACTACGTCTACTGGCTACTTTGACTAGCGCGACGTTCGAAGTCGGTTCTTTTAGTTATTTAACACTTTGACTGCGGCACTTTTTCGCATTTTTTCATTTTTTAAATTATTTTTTTACAATTTTTTTTCGTAGGTATGGCATCACATAAAAACTAAAATCCAACAGCAGAAGGTCACACGCACCCCTTGTGAAAAAATTAATTTTAAATAAACATGTATTATATATATTTTTTTAATTTTACTTCCGATACCAAAAATCGAAAAAACGCACGGTGTGTGTTTTCAGCAGCGAACGAGTTAAACGATCTTAAATTATTTATGTCTTATAGGCTAGCGTTTATCCACTATCTCGCCTGTTGGTAAGCGATGAAGTGGTCGGAGATGGTGAACACGCTAGGCCTAAAATACTCTGACTCTCAAGGGCTTTGTGCTGCCGGAACACCGTAAGGGTTTGGCAACGGCTTTGTAAGGAGCGAGCAACGTTCCGCCTGACTTGCTACCAAAAAGTAGCTTACCATCATCAAGGCGAAAATCTGCCGCCATAACTTAACGGTGTTTCGGCAGCACCTTTGATTATAAACTCGTCATGTATATTATTATTACCCGACATGTATAAAAATCCTGAGAGTTAGAGAGTATTGAGTATATTATGTGGATGGAATTACGTTTATTTCACAATGTAGCTTGCAACAAAAAAAGTTAAAACATATTCCAAATAGAAAGTCAACGATATACTAGTATAAAAGATTATCTCTAAACTATTATAATAAAGAAAGACAGGCTTGAAATAGTCCTGCATAGTCATAAAATCCCCAGAAAATTAAAATATTGAGAATTTGAGACCTCGCCTCTTCAAAGAAGCAAAAAAACCCTATTGAAAGGAGTGAGTCATTAGTTTGGAATGCTACCTGCTGTTTGATCACTTACTTAAACAATACTCTGGAATTGAGATATTATACTGGGCCGCAATGAAAGCCGGTTATTAAACTTATAATCATTTAAGATCCTTTAAAAAATTAAAAGAACCGACTTCAAACGTCGCGCTAGTCATTTTCAGTATTTATTTTCATATCTCGATGAAATTTGGAAACGGGGCCAACTGTGAAGTATTCTCCTTTTAAATTAAAAAAAAATCCAAATCGGTTCTGGCGTTTTCGAGTAATCGGTGAACATACATAAAAAAAACACATACAGTCAAGCATAGAATAGCCTCCTTTTTTGAAGTCAAAAAATACGGCTATTTAAAAAAATATATATTTGAGTAATCCTTTAAAAAAAACTGATATAATATTTTTTTTTATTTCTTAACGTATTGTATCCCAATGCTGGGCAAAGGACTCGCCCATATCCTTCTAGTAAAAAAATATATATTATTTATATAATAAACATTTTTTACAGAAAGCGTTGAACAAGAATCGGAACCAGTAAGTCGCGATGTGGTCACGCTAAATTGCACTGTCGCTTATATGTCGCAGTGTATGTCTAACGACAAATGTCGCGCCTCTTGTCGTTCTATGGGCGCTAATAGTTTCCGGTAAGTAACTACAAGTATTGTTTTTTAATCTGGACCCACATACACTTGACCACTATCGTATAGTTCTTGTGAGGTGGGGAATAGCAGTAAGGCGAGGCGCAGGACATCTGACTTCAGTCATATAATATTACACCTGCAATTTTATTTATTCTGTGCTATCTATGTTAATTTAAGTGATTAAGCGGCAATTGCCCAATGGCTTAAGCCTCAGACAGACAGCTGCGTGGGTGGGAATCGAAACTCACGACCTCTCGATCGCCAAGCCGACGCTTTATGCTCCGGACAGACAGCTGCGGTCAGCTGTGATGTATGGAAAACAATGAGGTGGTTCACACTGACTCAGTATGGAACATCTATCTCATTGTTTTCTATACATCACAACAGACCGCAGCTGTCTGTCCGGGGCATAAAGCGTCGGCTTGGCGATCGAGAGGTCGTGAGTTTGATTCCCACCCTTTTGCACTATTGACGTAAACCCACTCCAGACACAAGCATATTTAGATTAGTTGGAGGGGTTAGCACGACTACTAGTAATGTGCAACCCACATTGCTAGTAAGCTTTTAAAAAATATTGATCCTTCTTAACCGACTTCGAAAAAGGATAAGGTATTATGTTCCACTGTATATTTTATTTTTTATGTATGTTCACCGATTAATCAAAGACGCCTAGATTGATTTGGAAAATTCTTCTATTGTTTGAAAGAGTATACTTCCCAGGTGGTCCCATTTAAATTTCATCGAGATCTGACGAATATATACAGAGATATGGAGATAAACACCTCAACTTGGTACTGAAAATGAAGGCAGCTTTTGAAGTTTGTTCTTTTAGTTTGTTTGAACGATCTTAATTTATTAATACTTTTTTTTAAATTCAATTTCAGGTGGTTCCACGACGGATGCTGTGAATGTGTTGGAGATAAGTGCGTCTATTACGGCATCAAGGAAAGCAGGTAAGGTATATTTTCATTTGCTGCGTGAACATTTTATCGGGTGCTTCGTGCATTTCGTTTTCGTTAGCGTCATAAAGTATCCCTATGCTACTAGGACAAAATACTATACTGGGCTTACCCAGTATATAATTGAGCCGTGAAATAGGAATAGGAATTTTCCATTTGAATGGCAAAGTGTTCAGTAAAATTTCAGTGTACATGAGTGACTTATCTGATCTGATTTGATCATGACTGCGGATCACTGGCGCAGATTAGTAACGTGTATAATTCTAGTTATACAGAATTTAGCATGCCTCTGTATCTGTGAAAGTTTGACGTCATCGCTTACCATCGTCGTCGTGCTTTTCTTGTTATAAAAAAAAACCTGCGAAGTCGAGTTGAACTCGCCCACCGAGGCTTCCGTACCAACTTCTCAGACTAGGTTAAAGGACAAACTTATTGTTGTAGTTCGATCCATAGAAAATGTATCGCACAAACTACAAAAAAAAGTTTGTAATAGTAAATTAACTTTTTTTAGTTACTAGGGTACTTCCGGTTGACCTAGAATTGTCAATTTTGGTTAAAAGCAAGGTCCTACAGCACAAGTTAAAGGAAAATCCGAAAAATAAAAAAGTTGAAAATCAAGGTAAATTTTGGTACTTGCAAGTTTTCGCGGAAATCTAAAATTGCCCATATCTTTTTATCGTGCTGACTCAGGAGCTTGATTTTTATACACCTAATAGGGACTATAGACCTTAGTATCTGGTATAACTTTCAACTTGCTAGGTCCACCCGTTCCTGAGAAAATCGGTAGTGACACACGGACAGACGGACAAGAAAGTGACCTTATAAGGGTTCCGTTTTTTACCATTTGAGGTATGGAATCCTAAAAAAAAAGTTAGGACAAGTATTGTCAATAATGTATTGTTTTAAATGACCATACGTTAGCGAGTATTGTGAGACCTTATTAGTATTGCTTGCAGTGTTGCCAACTAATTTTTAAAAAGATAGCTAAATTACCTCAACAACTATTACTGCTAAACTAATAAAGTTATCTTAACCGCTATAGTTTTCCTTTAAAGTTCATGAAATGCGCTATTATCACGAATTTTTCCAGATTTTTCAAGCCAACAGTTTAGCTTTTAGAGGGGGGGGGGGGACGATTTTATTTCAGCACTTTGTCGGCGTAATTTATATACATACCCCCACAAAATTACAGCTTTGTAGTATCAACGGTCTCTTAGCAAAACCTCGGACAGACAGACAGACAGACGGACGGACATGACGAAACTAAAAGGGTTCCTTGTCAGGACTATGGAACCCTAAAAACGCTAAAGTAGAGCAAAATATTTGGAAAAAACAGCTAGAATAAAAAAAATTAACAATCAAAATTTTAATTATTGATAAAGAAAAACGTTATATGATATTATATCTTGTAAGATTATTATTAATAATTCGTCGTCAGAACTATTAACTAATTAGTGAATTTGACACACAATTTCAATAGTTCTGGCTCAGGAGCAAGCACAAATGGACTAGAATTCACTAATTCTGCTTGCTCCTGAGTTCTATCACATCATAAGTTGCCATGGTACACATTTTTTAACCGACTTCAAAAAAAGGAGGAGATTTCTCAATTCGACCGTATATATATATTTTTTTTTTTTTAATGTTTGTTCGCGGATAACTTTTTCGTTTATGAACCGATTTTGATTATTCTTTATTTTTTTATTATATTTTTGATTATATTTTTGTTCGAAAGAAGAGATCCCAAATGTGGTACCATGGTAATTTTATCGAGGTCTGATAAGTATCTCCAGAGATATTGAGATAAACATCTCAAAATTGGTACTGAAAATGAATAGCGCGGCATTGAAGTCGGTTCTTTTTTAGTTTTTAAACGATATTATTTAAGACTTCTTTTGGCACTTCTAGTTGTGGCAGCATTTTATAAAGAGCTAAAATTGTTTTTTGGATTCATTAGTTGAAAATAGAACTAAATTTAGCTCTAATAGAGCTAAATTGTAAATACGGGTGTTCATAGGAAACACTGCAAAAGGCACACCTGCTCGCAAGGACATTACTATTCACATTTACATAAACCTCTATATCAAGTTACATACACCTGCCGCCAATCAATTATATCTATTTGACGTTAATACTTCATCTGAATTAATATTTAATTCACTTTATGTTACTGCAGATTGGATTTCAATGCGATCTTAGACTGGTATATCGAGTTTTGTTACTTTGATTCTTATGAGCAGGTGTGTTAGGTTGTATTTTGTTTGTAGAAGTCGTGGTATTGTATCAAATTTCGTTCGCGTAATTTTAATTAAGGTGGTTCGATTTCCATACAAAAGTATATTGACAAATACGAGTAAATGGATCAAAAAATTGCAATGAAATCACATCTATTGGTCTTTATACAACTCTTTACATACGCGAAATCCAATCTTACTACATAATTTGATTAAATAATATGAAAACTAGGATCGAGATTTTAATTCATTTTTAGGGTTCCGTAGCCGAATGGCAAAAAACGGAACCCTTATAGATTCGTCATGTCTGTCTGTCTGTCTGTCTGTCCGTCCGTCCGTATATCACAGCCATTTTATTCCGAAACTGTTAGGACTACAGAATTGAAACTTGGTAGGTAGATGTATTATGTAAACCGCTTTCCGATTTTTATACAAAAGTAAAAAAAATAAAAGTTTAAGGGGGGGCATCCCATATATGGAACTGACACAAAAAATTTTTTTTTCTTCAAACCTATACGGGTGTCTATGGATAGGTCTTCAAAAATGACATTGAGGTTCCTAAAATCATTTTTTCTCAAAGTCAATCATTTGAAAGATAGGCGCGTCTAAAGTGGTAAAATGTGGTGCACCCCCCCCCCCCCCCTCTAACTTTTAAAGTATGGGAGCGAAAAATCTATAAAAAATATATGCTGTAGATCTCAATAAAAACTAACAACGAAAATTGGTTTGAACGAGATACAGCCAGCAGTTTTTGAGATATGGCGACCGCAAAGATAACTTTGTTTTTCATACAAACACTATGAAAAACAAAGTTAATTTTGTAGTTGCGAAAAATCATAGTTAGGGAATACTTAACGGTGTTACGGAACCCTACGAGTGCGAGTCCGACTTGCACTTGGCCAGTTTATTGTCAATATGTGAGTGAAGTTTTTACATTGTCATACGCTAAACTCATTAGTGTGTATTGCCGCGATCGTCAGACGTTGCCAAACCGTGCGCTCGCTGAAAAGGCGACGATGCCAGACCGCTGAAATGCGAGTCGCCGCTTTTTCAGGACTTTTTCAAGTTTTCATTAGCATTACAGTACTTATTATTATAGTTTGTGGCCTTCAAATATTTCGTCGGTTTATCGGTTAGGTTAGGCTCTAACAAACTCAAATTTAGTTTTATTTTGTTTCTAACCGACTTCAAAAAAGGATGTTTCTCAATTCGACCGTATATATATTTTTATGTTTGTTCGCGGATAACTTCGTCGTTTCTGAACCGATTTTGATGATTATTTTTTTGTTGGAAAGGAGACATGATGTATGTATGATAAATCTTCAGAGATATGGAGATAAGCACGTCAAACTTGGTATTGAAAATTAATAGGGTGGCATTTGAAGTCGGTTCTCTTTATTTTAAGTTTTTTTTAATGGATCTTATCGCTTAGTGTTTTTTGGAAATTTTGGACCATATTGGCATAATTTATAATATTGAAATTGATAGGTACTCCAAGTTTTGAAATTTTGATATATTTTAACCGTTTAAAAAAAAAAAACTCAATTCGACCATTGAGATCTGATAGTCATCACGGTAATATTATAATATTACCGTGTAATTATCTCCGGAGATATGGAGTTAAACAATGTAAACAAATTTGTATACCTTGATGACATGTTTATGGCAACTGGCTATTTTGACTATCGCGGCATGTGAAGTCGGATTTTTAATTTTTAATAAATATTTTATTGTATTTCATATATATTCTTAGTGGTGTTCAGTGGATACCCGTGGTCGTATGTTGCTTTGCAGAGTGTATTGTTTTGTTACAGTAGGTGACATACGACCACGGCTATCCTCTGAGCACCACTAAGAATATTTATGAAATACAATAAAATATTTATTACAAGTTAGTTGTTTGTATAATACACGATACATATTGATTAGTTTGTACTTAGCGATCTCAGATGAGAATATTTTTTTGTTTCATACTTTTTAGAGAGTGATTTTTCAGTAGTCGGGTTTTAGTTTTTGAACGTATTTTTTATTTAAAGCATTTTGGGGTTTTTGGATAGATGTATACATTTATATACGTTAACATACTTACATACATACACAGTGATCAACAAACATATACACACACACTCGCCCTACAAAAATATGATGTACTAAACCCTATCTTCATCTTAAAATCCCTATTCAACGATACCACACACGATATGGTGGGGTGAGATTTTTTTTTAGTTCTGGACTTCGTCCCCTCTAGGGGGCGCCGCATTCAATTTGTTGTGACGTCATATAGCCTATAACCAGCAGACAAATAAAACGTGCCCAACGACACTTCATTTGTTAAATTATAATAAGTAGTTTAGAAGTTATGAGGGAACAGATGAACATACATACAAACATACAAACATACATACATACATACATACATACCCACATACCGGTCAAAAACATAACCCTCCTTTTTGCTTCGCCGTAGTCGGGTAATTAATATACCTTACATATGACTTACTGTTTTTATTTTTTTTGTAATTTATAATCAGCAAATGCTTTCTACTCGCTCTCGTAGTCACATAGGATACATTTTATCGCAAATAGCAGTTTCTATTAGATTGTGGGTAAAACCGCAAAGCACAACTAGTACGCCAAATGCTTCACTTTGGGTTCTTAGTACTCAGTGCTTTGGGATCTACAGAACAGACTCCAGCATGCAGCAACGAAATGTACGTTGAACCTCGTCGAAAAACCACCCAATAGCGTTAGTATGAGTAGGTACAGTTCACATCAAAAAGTGGTACAAATCTATATGATATTTGGTATTTTGTTATTAGCGAGAGTAATGTAGACAGTAAACTAATAACAATAAATAAAAAGGTAATGTTTAGAATGGAAAACGAAAAAGTTTGTTAGTGAGGAAGGGTTCGAACCCGGTTCCTGATGCGCTTAATCCAGTAGTTCTCACCAATCGGCTACATTACTCATTTACAAAGTGACAAAATTAGCAAATTCTTTTGTAAACGTCAAATACACTATTAAATAATCTGTGATACGAAAATACTTTCGCGTGTGTGCGTGATCAGTCCTGACGCCACGCTTGTTTACAAATAAAAGTATATAGAGAGTGTATATATACTTCAAATTTAGCTGAATAAATTAAAATGTATACGCTTTACTCGCAAAATCAATATTTTTTATTTACCAAATACTATTTCAGTCATTAAAAAATTAAATTCATCAAATAAGAGTATCAGCGCCATCTATTGGCTCTGTTGTGGTTAGCTGACGACGAGCAACCACCTTAATGTCCTTTATTTATACTAAGCTGGCTGGCAGCGGTTGGAAATAAAGAGCTGAAGATCGAGTGGCGTGTTATAGGCCATAGGTGAGGCCTATATCCAGCAGTGGACAGAGATAGGCTGATGATGATGATAATAAAGAGCTGACGATCGAGCTCAGTGGCGTGCCATAGGTTATAGGTGAGGCCTATGTCCAGCACTGGACAGAGATTGGCTGATGATGATGATAATAAAGAGCTGAAGATCGAGCTCAGTGGCGTGCCATAGGTTATAGGTGAGGCCTATGTCCAGCACTGGACAGAGATTGGCTGATGATGATGATAATAAAGAGCTGACGATCGAGCTCAGTGGCGTGCCATAGGTTATAGGTGAGGCCTATGTCCAGCACTGGACAGAGATTGGCTGATGATGATGATAATAAAGAGCTGACGATCGAGCTCAGTGGCGTGCCATAGGTTATAGGTGAGGCCTATGTCCAGCACTGGACAGCGATTGGCTGATGATGATGATAATAAAGAGCTGACGATCGAGCTCAGTGGCGTGCCATAGGTTATAGGTGAGGCCTATGTCCAGCACTGGACAGAGATTGGCTGATGATGATGATAATAAAGAGCTGACGATCGAGCTCAGTGGCGTGCCATAGGTTATAGGTGAGGCCTATGTCCAGCACTGGACAGAGATAGGCTGATGATGATGATAATAAAGAGCTGACGATCGAGCTCAGTGGCGTGCCATAGGTCATAGGTGAGGCCTATGTCCAGCACTGGACAGAGATTGGCTGATGATGATGATAATAAAGAGCTGACGATCGAGCTCAGTGGCGTGCCATAGGTTATAGGTGAGGCCTATGTCCAGCACTGGACAGAGATAGGCTGATGATGATGATAATAAAGAGCTGACGATCGAGCTCAGTGGCGTGCCATAGGTTATAGGTGAGGCCTATGTCCAGCACTGGACAGAGATAGGCTGATGATGATGATAATAAAGAGCTGACGATCGAGCTCAGTGGCGTGCCATAGGTTATAGGTGAGGCCTATGTCCAGCACTGGACAAAGATTGGCTGATGATGATGATACTTGCGGTCTGGTTATTTTATTCTAGTTTTATTTAGGGACTTTGGTTGCCCAACGTTTATGTGAGTCCCATCTATTGTATACATTTAACTTATTACTACTGATAGAGCATTCTGAGCGCACTTAAAGTTTGTGCAGCCAATACAGTACGGGACAGTCCCACCTCAAGCCAGGTTAAGTTTGCTTACTAAAAATTAGAAGTGTCCAGCGGCTTTGCCCGCGCTAAAAACTTTTTTCATTTATTTTAATCAAATCAAAGAATCAATCGGTCCACCCGTTTTCAAGTTATGGTGTGACCATGGGAAATAGGGAGTCATTTTCGTATAGAATTGTTTTTAGGATGGAAATTGACATTTTTATGACGGTATCTAATTTTGTTTCTCTATACAAACTTTGAACTCCGTTTCATAGTTTTAAGGAATTTTGTAAAATCCTTTCTTAGCTGATACCTACGTCATAATAACTATCTACATGCCAAATTACAGCGCAATACGTAAATGGTTTGAGCTGTGTGTTGATAGATCAGTCAGTAACATTTGCATTTTTTATATACAGAAGAAGATATAACACTTAAATTTTAAATGTAAATCCACCTCCGACTAATCTACGTATAATCTGTTCATTGAGACCCTTTAAATAGTCCCAAACACGACATCTCCACTGTAAGTTGATCAGGCACCCTACTGCTCACAAAACACGTTCTTGAAACAAGCTCTTGTCCACTATCTCACCTGTCACTATACAATTTCAACTAAGACAAACACAACACTTACGGTTCCAGATGTCTGGCGTGTCCTGGGAGCAAGGAAACTGCAGCGAATGTTCTAGATGAAGACCTCAGTTACGACGACCTTGATTACGGGGAAGATGTTGATGCACAATCTGTATGAAATGTATTATTATATACAATCTGTATTATTATTTTAAAGTCAGGTATCGTGAATGTATATCATTATCAATATTATATACCGGCTGTACCTAATAAAGTCTAATTTTCAGTTCCAAATTGTTTAGTCGGATTTTCCATTAAATATGTTCAGTGAAATTTCACCGCGTGACCTTTACTCGGAAAAAAGTTCGACGGAATCGCTCGAAAGTTAGATCGACATAGAGTAATTCGACTGACGCTAAGCGTGCACTACGATTTTTAGTTAATCTGTGAACAACACTACTGTACTAGAGAGAGACATACATTATTATCGCGTACAGTTATGCGTATCCAGTTTCAAAACATTTTCGGTTGCAGTGTCGATTATTTTTCTAACCAATCAGAAGAGCCAAAACAAAAAATAAACATAATTTTTGGCATTGTCCCTTCTTGTCATTGGTAAACATAGACGGAGGCGAGATGCCAATGCCATAGAAGTGCACAGGAAATTATTCCTTAAGGTGGATATGCACAAATGAAGGCGATAGTACGTAATAGTACGAATTATGTCGCAATTTTAATGATAGCAATGATTTCAATCGTAGTGCTCGCGTAGTCTAAAAACTCTCGCAGACTACAGACTTTCTATAGACAAATTGTATTTACTTATATACTTACCTAGAAATACACACATACATATACAGGATGATTCAGTACCGATGGATCAAACGAAGCAGGGTGGTAGAGGACCTCACTATTGAACCCCCGTGTATGTTCTACCATTTGGTATAGTTTATGAGAAATTTGGTTGTTTCCTTAAATTAATATCTAGACCAATTAGAAATCGCCCGGTTTCTAATCGATATAATATGCGCACTTCCATATATCTTTACACTGATTAAGATACCGACTAAACTATGGGTCGATAATTTGGTCTGTGGTCTGCAGGGACTTTTAAAAGATACGTTGATTATAAGAATAACAGTCGGTGTAAGTATACACTATTATATGTTTTACATCTTCATAGCTTGTAAGAATAGACCGATAGATTAGTGTTAGGACTTCTGCTAGTCCGCCTGGGTAACACCACTTTTGTCTGTTATTCATCCATGAAATAAAAATGTTTTTTAACAAAAGTTATATCGAAATTATTTTCAATTCCAGCATATCCGATTCTATGTTTTTATTCGGATTCCAACGGTATTTATTGAGGTTTCTGCACTTATTTTTTGCCCAGAATATTTACTTAAAAAACAACGAAATGTCACTTCACGCTTAATTTTACAGCCTACATTAAATATTTTCTTCATTATTATGAAGAAAACATTGTAAATTTTAATATGTAAAATAAAATTTTAAAACTATTTTAGAAGCAATTTTAAATTTGAATTTCAACAATTTTAGAACCGTAATACAGGTTGTTCAGGAACATAGATTACATTTTTTGTATTACGGTTCACTACATTCAATTCAAAATGCTGTTGTACATCATAGGGTCATGGTAACAATAATCAGTCAACAAATGTGTTCCAAAATTATATGACATGCACAAATAACAAATAGAAATCTTTTTATAAACGTAAAAAACAGTGTTTTTGAATCCAGTGCCTTAGTTCTACGAATAAATAGAGTAGGAGTAGCCTTAGCTTTATCATTTTATATTTTATGTACTATTTTTAGATTGTAAGGTCGAACAAATGAGCTTTGCCATAATTCCTTATTATCTTTAAAGCGTTTCAAATATTGGCTTTAATTTTTTTATGTATTTATTATCTTCCGTCCTCTTTAATAGATGTAATTTTAAACTTTGACATTCTTATTTTTATAATTAATTAAATAGTTATTTTAATAATTAAATCCACAAAATTATACTTATGTAAGATTTAAATGTACCTAAATAGGAGCAACCATATATTTTGTCATATACTCTTAGACAAAGTTAGTTAGTGTGTTGCACATTACTTGTATAGTAGTATTCTTGTTATCCCCTCTAACTAAGCTTAATATGTCTGTGTCTGGAGTGGGTTTACGTCAATAGTGCAATGGGTGGGGTGGGGACCGAAGTGACCGAACTCACGACCTCTCGATCGCCAGTCCGACACCTTATCCATTAGGCTATTGCCGCCTGTGGTCAAGATATTAAGAAAAATCAGCTACTGGTAATTTTATAATCATGTCACAAAATCACAATCAATTTTGATCAAAAATGTCAAGGTAGTTGCAGATGAAAAAAATGTGGTGTATGTACTGTAGCTTGTATTTTAGATATTTTTCTATATAATTTAAGTATTATTGAGACTCTCTGAGTGCCAAATAAAATGCTTGTACAAAATATGCCATTACTTTATGTATATTTGTAGTGATGTTTATATTCGGGAATATATTTTATGTCATTTTTATGCATACATTCACATTATTAGTATTGTTTACGGGATATTTACCATGTTTTTCTTTTATTCTGAGTTGCTGATATTTCGGTGCTGTTACAAGCGCCATGTTCACGGACGTGGATAAATTATAGAACTAGATTGTGGGTCAAGAGGGTGTCACGAGCAAAATAAGTGATCTACCCGCTTTCGTACTCGTTTCGGTCGTTCGAAATATCGGCAACTCAGAATAAAAGAAAAACATGGTAAATATCCCGTAAACAATACTAATAATAGTGTCAGTGATCATGAAAACTTAAAAATGTATACTTTCACATTTCTCAAGCGACTCAGACTTCGATCAAAAATAGAATATCATTAGACTCATCTTTGGCTATATCACGTAACTAGTCATAAACACAGAACAAGTAAACTTAATGAAGATGCAGAAAACAGATACAGATACACACATTAAATTCATAACACCACTTTTTGCGTCGTTGGTTAAAAAGGAAAACAAATACAAGCATTGGTTGGATTTTGAGATGTAAGTGTCAAAAAAATAACAAATTGTTTGTTATACCAAATCCTACAAAATGTATGGCAAGAGCTTCTTTTGCTATTCCTGGCTTTTCTAATTTTCATACCTACCTTAGTCGGTCCCAAAGATTGTTTTATTTCTGATAAGGAAACGAATCGATGGCTAGCAAAAGTGTGTGTTAATGTTCCATTTTATTGCTGACAAACATTTTTTTTGTATTTTGTAAATGTAAGTCGAAATGTGATCAAAATAATGTAGTCTTCTAACTTTTGAACGTGTTATTCTAGCTAGAACAGAAGAGGTAAAATCTCTATCTCAAAAAGCAATCCTGTATTTAAAGCATATTCCCCTAGTAATGATTATTATTAATATCATTATTTACTGGACTTAGGTTTCGATTTTTTATTATATGATGTGTACAATGAATTATGAACAAAATTATTATAAAAACCTAGGGTGCCGCAGCAGCGCCCAAGCTAAGCTTAGTGTTTTTATCATCTTCGACCTCATCATTGCATACCACCAGGCGAGATAGTGGTCGAAGGTCAAACATATCATCTTACTTAGTCTATACGATATAAAAAAAATCTACTGATGATTTGGGATGCAGAGAGAGCAAAAATGATAGTTGAGTCAACATTTCACATGGCGGTAAACCCGTGAGCCGAGTTAAGGTACTTATTGAGCTTGTCCTTTAATGATGAATTTATTAGTATCGCAAGAAAATTAAGAATAAACTTCCCGAATATAAATATCTTGTTTAGATCTGAACTTGTATCGCCATAGTTTTATATGTTAGTTTTAATCAAGTGCCTTTGTATTTTACAGTTTTATATACATTTTAGCGTTTGATGTCTTTATGATGAAAATAAATGTAATTTTATTTTAATAATTCCTTGTTTTTGTTTTCACTCAAATATAAGCAGAAGAGAAAATGACACACTCGACATACCTACTGAGTGGTCCAAATGGAGAATGGCAATGTCTGTAAAACCATCTTTGCCAAATAGTTTCTCACAGGTGGTAAATTAAATCGATGTTCCTCTTGGCTTACTACCAAAAAATGATTCCTACTACCTTGGTAACCTAGGGTGAGGACATAATGAGTCGGGTTCCAGGTGTAGACAAACCGGTACGGGTAGGTACCGATCCGCACAGGTAGAATATTTAAAGCAAATCTGCCGTCATAACGTTACGGTGTTCTGGCAGCACAAAAAACCTTAGGAGTAGGAGTATAGCGTGTTCAACATCAAATTTTATTTAATTTTGGAAAACTTACTGCTAATAAAAACTTAAATTTTGAAGGCAGTTTACAAATTTCCACTAATAGGTAGTTAATAATATCAAAATAAGAGGTTAGTATTAAAATAAAGTTAAAGTTAAGCACTATGGAAAGAAATTGCTTGCTATAGTCCGCCTTAATTGCATTATACTAGTATTAAACAAGTCATGTTGCACAGCCAACTCATTGAAACTTCGGCTCGCTCTTGACAAATAAACATTTTTGTTAGAGTTCGTGCTTGTCCAAGGAAGTTTTAGTGCACACTGTCTTCTAAATGGGATCTCCTTATCTTCAAAGGTCTCAAAATATCCTTTATCAAATTCCTTATCTCAAAATCTTCGATCATATCATCAAGTTGATTCCTGTCGTGTGTCATTTGACGTACGTCCCTATCCGCTGCCCGCGTTCTTGCCGCAAAAGTATAGTGTTGAGTTTTTACAAGCGGTTACAACAACAGATGGGATGTTCTGCCTGACTTGCTACCAAAAAGTAGGTATATTACCACCATCAGGTAAGTACATCGACGTCATAGCAATTGCTATAACGTCGATGGGTAAGTATTACCGCCACCTGAGGGCCCGCCCGGTGGCGTATAGTCAGCTTTGATGCCAGAGGTACCGAGTTCAATCCCCACCGTGCACCAATGGATTTTTCTATCGAAAAATGTATGTGCGCTTTTCACAGTGGCTCTCCGGTGAAGTAAAAACATCGTCAAGAAACCAACAACCCCCGCATGGTGGTAGGACTCTATCTAGTGTCCGCCTGGCCAGCTACCAGACCACCACCCTCAAGTTAGAAAATCTGTCACCAAACATCTAATGTGTTCCGGCAGCTATCCTTGAGAGCCAGTTCCCATTCTAGCGGGCTTACCATCTTCGACCGCATCGTCACTTACCAACAGGTGAGATAGTGGTCAAACGCTAGCCTATAAGATATAATAAAATCAAGGTGAAAAGCTGCCGCCATAACCTCACGGTGTTCCGGCAGCATATAGCCCTTGAGAATCAGAGTATTCTAGGCCTAGCGTGTTCACCATCTTCGACCACACCATCGGCACCAAGCGAGATAGTGGTCAAACGCCTAGCCTTTAAGATAAGTATAAAAATAACAATCCTCGGCTTCTCTAATCCAGCTCCTGCCAGCCACCCGGCGAAGCTCATTCGCTCCACCTAGTCTGAGGACGTCTTAGGCCCTAATCGCAAGAATAAAAATCACGCTGTGAAATATCGCTGTGCGGACAGGGCCACTTGCCGATCCGGGATTTCCACTCAAGAACTCTTTACCCCAACGGTTAGGTATTGGTTCTTCGTCTGACATGGCCGACCCTTTAGTTTTCTGCATTGAATATATTCACCTAATTTAGATATAAATAGCTGATAACCGAGACTTCGTTCACGTATACCTAGAATTTAGTAGCCTATGTTCATTCTCATGCTATAAATTATTTCCTTGTTAAATTTCTGTAATAACATTAGATCTTCCGTTTAGGCGTGATTAGAGAACAAACAGGCAGAGTTACAAACGTTTTTAATAATATTAGTCAGTATGTAACTAGGTATAAAAGTTTAAGAAGTAGTTTATATTGTACTTAAAGTTTTAATTTAATTTTAATAGTGTTGATGTCTTTGAAGACGTACATATAAGTTAAATTGTGTATTAGTCTGGATATGTCTTCGAGCATCCAATCGAAGGGATATACAGTATATATACGATTCACACTACGTCTTTCTATAGCAAAACGAGCGATTCAATGGCCTCTGCCTCAATTCAGATTCACCCGGTTTTTAAATGATTTCACCAAACTCAAATTTCCATGCCACATTGTATAATTTCAAGTCATTTCCAATGTTTCTGTAAGTATTTTGATTTTAAACAAACGGTGATTACAATATTTAAATTAAATTTTGGAATATAAATTACATACTTAGGTACATTTGTATAAGTTATCGGTTCAAAAAAATAGACATACCTATGAACATTATTCATGTACATATATTTAGTTTTATGTCGGTTTAGCTAAGTATGTAAGTACTTACTTACTACATTTTTTATGTCCTACTACTTACTAGCGACTCGTCCCGGCTCGCACGCCTAGAGCATATATGCCTACATTTTTTTGCATTAGCTTGTTGCGTCGAGTATTAATAACATCGTCATATTTCAACTAATTTACACAAAACCTTAACGAATGATACTCCTAAATCGGCTAAATCTTCCTCATGAATCACTCTGTCAATTGGTGAAAATCCGTTCAGTAGTTTTTGATTTATCGCGAACAGATAGACAGACGCGGTGGGGGCTTTGTTTTATAATATGTTTATGTAGTGTGATAGGCTAGCGTTTGCCCACTAAGTATCTCGCCTGGTGGTAGGCGATGAGTAGTCAAAGATGATGAACACACTAGGCCTAGAATAACTGTCAAGGACTGAGTGCTGCAGCGGCAGCAGATTTTCTCCTTGATGGTGGTGAGCTACTTTTTGGTAGCAAATCAGGCGGAACATCGATATAATTCGCTCCTATGGACGAACACCCGTGCTAGGATTTGAACCGGCGACCTCCGCCTCAGCAGTCAAGTCAAGAAGTCATCTCTCATGCCTCAAATAAATACCATGCTCGACCGCATCATCACTTACTAACAGGTGAGATAGTGGTCAAAGGCTAGAGGCTAGCCTATACGATACATTATTATCTGTTCTGTGACGATACATTAAAAAACTCTTTATTTAGGTATTTTATACACTTTAGTTATCTACCCTACCTGTTACCTGCCCATGGCATTATGACAGTCGCCTGTCGTTCCTGCCTTTGGAACATGGAAGTATGTGCTGAGACACTTACAGCTTTTATAAAATAAGGAAGGTGCCATTCACCGGCTCCTTGACTATAATTTATTACGTTGGTGACAATGTTCCAACCAGCCTTTTTTCTAATACATTTTATATGCCCCACCGAATTGCTATCTAGATAAGATAGAAATATAGGGGAAAGTGGGATAGTTAGATACAGGAAATTAATAAAAATCGAATGTCACGTGATGAAACAGATTTTTTTTTAAATGCTTTCAACTCAGCCAAAGTATATATGTATAATAATAAGAATAGTATATATTTAAATATTATATTGTTAAGGGAAGAAAGCTTTTTAAGTTATGACAGAAAAAGACAAATAAAAAAAAAGGAAAAAAAGACAACAATGAAACTTGCACTTATCTATTTTTTTTAATAAATCACCTTATTGATAATCCTTCATCCTTTATGTCATAACTATCCCTATCCCTTGGTATAATAGATTTTCACAAGGTGGTACAGTAGATCACTAAAACACTTTTTTTCGTATCTTTTTAATTTTTCGTAACTTTTTAGTTGACCACACTCTGAAATACATTTTTAACCGACTTCAAAAAAGAGGAGGTTCTATGTTCCACTGTATATATTTTTTATGTATGTTCACCGATTACTCAATGACGCCTGGACCGATTTGGAAAATTCTTCTTTTGTATAAATTTCCGACTGTGCTTCCGAGGTGGTCCCATTTAAATTTTATTGAGATCTGACTAGTATCTCCAGAGATATGGAGATAAACAACTCAAACTTGGTACTGAAAATGACTAGCGCGGCATTTGAAATCGGTTCTTTTAGTTTTTTAAACGGTCTTAAAATATATAATGTAAAATGCATCGGCTTATGGGCTGACGGTCACGTTTACACAATCTAAAAACGCGTTTTAGAGATATCACCACTAAAGTCGATTTATGAAATAATGATGGTGCATTTATGTGCCCCTTGTATCAATGTCCCCCTGCTCCCCTACATTGTGATTTGATAAGGAAAATAATTTAACTATAAGGTGTGCCTAGATAGGTAAGTATAGATAGGTATGTCGAGGTGCTATAATCCTAATTATCTTTAAGTTGTAATGCGTAGAGATACACTCTTATCATGCGCGATTTCAGGGGCACTGGTAAACTTTATTTTCGACGATTTTTTATTGGACACATGCATTTAATGTCTTGTAATTGAAGCCCTCGATGTGTACCTACTGAAACACTGCGCCAGTTTCTGATAAAGTTTTAGATAGGTCTTTTTTTTTATGTTATGGTTGGCAAACAAGCAGACAGCCCGCCTGATCGTAAGCGGTTACCGTCGCCTATGGAAAGATCTGTCATAACTCATAATTTAATCGTTATAGAAGTTGAAATGTATCGGCAGATAGGTTAAAATAGGCTATCAGTACAGGAACCGATGATACCTATGAGTACGCTGGGTGATAGGTACCTACTGGCCCCTAGCATAGATGTCAGTAAATATACCTAGGCATTGAAGTAGGAAGGAAAAATTCTCGAGTATCGTCTTGTTTATCTAAATTCCGAAACAGTTGCTAACGGACATATCTAAGCGGTGTTTTTAAAGTAGGTATTATCTACAGTTTATCATTAAAAAAGCGCCGTAAATTATAGATATCGTGGCAGGCAGCGGACTGAAGAGCACCGAATGGCACGGGCTAGGGACGACGACACAGTTCAATAGCATTCATCCGATTCCTTATTATTTATAGTGGATCAGCTGATACGACGAGCGCGCGCGCGCGAGTTGTTGCCGTCGTGTCCTCACAGAAACACGGCGATTTAGAGCCGCTGCGATATCGCCACAGACACGTGAAACGCTAATAAACCGGCCCAGCCGCTTGTTTACCCTGTTCCACACAACAACGAGACTCCAAAGCGGACTGACAAGTGACTAGTGAGTGAACTCTCGACTTATAATTCACAGTCGTCGATTAAGTGTCATTAATCGTCTATAATTACGCAAGTCTAGCGTAGAAAATTGCAGTGTATCTTTGTGATTAGGTATTATGGTGTGTTAGACCTCTCTAATTTTGGATCTTATAGTGTTGTGATAAGATTGAAAATGAGGAGCGATGTGTTGGCGCCGAGTGAGTTGGAGGGGACGGACTACCTTCTGTCGTCGACTATGAGGCTGGAGGACAGCTTTCTGGAAATACTTGGTGAGTGGCCTCCTAATTTGATGACTATGATTACTTTAATTTAAAATGTTTACAAAACGAAAAAACCGACTTCAAATGCCGCGCTTATTATTTTCAGTAAGTACCTACCAAGTATGAGGAGTTTATCTCCATATCTCTGGACATACGCAACAAAATATAAAGTTTCCTAATCGGTTAATAATGACGGAGTACTGAGGTAACAAACATAAAATAAAACCGATCAAGTGCGAGTTGGACTCGCGCACCGAGGCTTCCGTACAAACTTGTCAAAACAAACTTAACTTTGCAGTTCGAGCCCTAGAACGATGCCTAAACACTGTTAATTAACCAACGGCAAATAAGTAACAAGCTTGTAATAGTAAATTAGCTTTTTATTTGGTATTAAACTACATATTACAGTTTTCAGATTGTTCCCTTTGTAAGTGCTTCAAAACCTTGCTTCTTGCCAAATTTTATGATTTTAGGTCAACGGGAAGTACTCCAATAGGTTTTGATTTCCTTGTGAAATCGCAAAACATGCGAAAATATGCGACATTAACGGTCATATCTTATGATCGCGTTGACTTACAAGCTTGATTTTTTTCACAGCCGAAAGATACCGTAGACCCGAGTATTTGATATTATTTTACCTTTACGCATTTCTGAGAAAAATGGTCTTGATAGACGGACAACAAAGTGATCCTATAAGGGTTCCTTTTCTTCTTTTCAGGTACGGAACCCTAATTATGCAGTCTATTGCCTCCTTTAGTCGGTTAAAAAACAACGTGAGTGGAAATACTAGAAATAGGATCGTGTATTGAATCGGGGTTGTATACAAGAGGTAATGCTGGTATACAAAGACGTTACAATGTCTTCATTACAATGTCTTAGACATTACAATGTCTTTGCTGGTATACGATGCGTCTAGTACATGCATAGCTGGGATTGCTACGGATTCATTCATGGCTACAGACAGTGCCGGATTATACCACGTAGCAAGAGTAGCTGCGGGCCCCGCGCGAAAGGGGACCCCGCATATTTAAACCCAGACTAGTAACTAGCCACAAAATTGTAACATAAAGATGGCAAATAAACGTATTGAGTATTGAATTGTTTTTTTACCACTTTATACTTAAGAACCCATTGTTGATCAAGGGCTCTTTGAAAGAATTTGCTACGGACCCCGCGCTTGCTTAATCCGGCACTGGCTACAGATTCGCCTAGCTATCATCCTCTAATCTTACATGGCTCACATAGAACTGCTTAATAAAATTAGAAATAGTTACGTATCTCAATACATAATACAGATCGAGATGTATGTTATATTTGGAACACTGTTACATTTGAAGATTAGCCAAGTGTCTGTATGGAATTCTCAACTCAGTCTATAGAGACCTAGGTAGGTATCTGTAGAAAACAGATATATGCGTTAACGCTATTTGAGTGTACCTACCTACTACTTATCTAATTGTTTGGCTCTAAATAATCCTAAAATCATCACTAGCAGTAACAACTCAAATGTTGTAAATGTGAAAGTTAGTTAGTATATTTGTAAGTTACTTCTGTAATTTCAAACGGTTCGAGCGATTTAGCTGAAATTTTACACTAAGATAGGATCGACCGAGGAACGACAGACATGTGGAAGTTGCTCTTATACTAAAAAACTAAAACAACCGACGCGACGTCCATGCCGCGCGAGTCAATTTCAGTAGCAAGTTTGAGACGTTTATCGCCATATCTGGAGATACTTATCAGATCTCAATGAAATTACATGGGACCACCTCTAAAACGTACACTTCCGATTAAAAAAATAATCATTGAAATCGGTTCACAATTGACGGAGTAATCGCGTAACATACATACAAAAATAAAAACTGGCCAAGTGCAAGTCGGACTCGCACTCGTAGGGTTCCGTACCATACTACAGTATTTTAAAAGATCGAGCCAAAAATTCCCACTATCATTTTTTGCCAGCAAAAAATTATAATTAATAAACATTTTATTTTTTATACCGCAATCTACCGTCTAACAAAGGAGTAAGGGATAGGCATTTCAATAAAACGCCATCTATGGACGTTATCTTGAAATGCATAGCATGAAGAAACACGTTTTTTGTATGGGGTATTTATCTATTATGTATGTATGTTTGTATTTATCTATTATTTTTAATTTGATTCTGTTTTTAGTATTTGTTTTTATAGCGGCAATAGAAATACATTATTTGTAAAAAAAATTAACTGTCTACCTATCACGGTTCATGAGATACAGCCTGGTGACAGACGGACAGACAGACGGACAGACGGACAGCGGAGTCTTAGTAATAGGGTCCCGTTTTACCCTTTGGGTACGGAACCCTAAAAAAGAGAAAAAAACATACAGATGAATTGAGAACCTCCTTCTTTTTGGAAGTCGGTTGTAAAGAGCTGATGCGGGTCACTAGTTTATTATAATAACATTTTAAATTAAATATTGGTATTTATTACAAGGCTACCTTTTGTTTCAAAACGGATTTAAATCATTAATCAAAACTGCTGAACAAATCTTGATGACAATTAGAATGTAATTTAGGAATTATTTTTACATTATGATGTTTGTCTATAGAGACTGGACGTTACATACAGTTTCAAAAATTACAAATGAAAATCTTTGCAATATATTGTTGACAATAGTAATTCCTAGTGAAACCTGAGTTCCTGAACAAAAACTATTAGATTAGGTACGAATTACTATTTTATCGATTACTAGCAGCCCGCCCCGGCTTCGCACGGGTAGAACATATATGCCTACAAAATTTGCATCAGTTTGTTGCATCGAATATAAAATATTAACATAAATATGTTAATATTTTATATTCGATGCAATAAATATCATCGTCATATGTCAACCAATTTATACAAAAACGTAACGAATTATGCACCTGAGACCTAAAACTTCCTCATAAACACTCTGGCTATTGGTGAAAACCGCATGATAATCCGTTCAGATGCTATTGAGATTATTGCGAACAGACAGACAGACGCAGTGATGGACATTGTGTTATAATACTTACGTAGTGATATTGGACGGCCCTTTGGCGTAAAGGATTACCCTGATTCTGACCCGAGCTATATACCTACCAATGAAAGTTTTATGAGCATTCATGAATCATGGATTTTGGTGGAATCATTAAATATACCAATAATTAAGATAGTTTAAAAACTAAAACAACTGACTTCAATGCCCCGCGAGTCAATTTCAGTAGCAAGTTTGAGAAGTGCGTTTATCGTCATATCTCTTAAGATACTTATCACATCTCAATGAAAGTACAATGGGACCACCTCGGAAACGTACCCTACCGATTACAAAAATAATAATTCGAATCGGTTCACAATTGACGGAGTAATCGCGTAACATACACACACAAAAAAAGAAAGAAAAAAGAAACATACAGACGAATTGAGAACTTCCTTCTTTTTGGAAGTCGGTTGAAAAGTAGCTTACCACCAAGCAGAACATCTGCCGCCGTAACCTTACGGCGTTCCCCGACGCAAAAAGTAGGGGTAATATACGTTTAACGTGTATCTGTGTGTCTGTCTGTAGCATCTTAGCACCCAACCGGATGAACCGATATTGATTTTATTATTGATAGTTTTTTTTTTATAGATGTCTTCATCGAGACTGTTCTTAGCTTTGATTCATGAAAATTCGTTCAATCGTTTAACTATGAGCTTTAATCAACTTTGATAGGTCTGATCAATTCGAAAATCTTCTTCTTCAACGATATTGTAAGAACATGGAAGCATTGACCTGATGCTGGGACATCTCCTGGACTCTACAGAATACTCAAATCCTCACCAACTTACAGGTCAGATTTTAAATGTCGTGTTTAGAGTCATTGGAATGCTTTTAATGAAAAGATTATACATAGATCAGTCGGGGTGGTTTAAAATATTATCTATACTATCTATATCTATATCTATACTAATGTTATAAAGAGAGAACATTTGTATTTTTGTATTTTTGTATGTTTGTAATGAGTAAGCTCAAAAACTACTGAACCGATTTAAAAAATTTTTTCACTAATACATAGAATGGACTTTCGGAATGAAAATAGGCTATATATTATCCCGTTTAAATCAAAGGTACATTCGTGGAGACCTAATTTGCAACCTAAGTCGGCAAATAAACGGTCGAAAAAACACGTTTCTGACGAACGCTGCTAACCTGTACTCCTTGGTGGTAAGCTACTTTTTGGTAGATTTAATGATTCCACTACCACTGTACGAAAACTCATGATTCATGAATGCACATAAAACTTTCATTGGTAGGTATATAGCTAGGATTAGAACCAACAACTGTCGGGTCAGAATCAGGGTAACTATCCTTTACGCCAAAGGGCCGTCCAATATCAATACGTAAGTATTATAAAACAAAGTTCATCACTGCGTCTGTCTGTCTGTTCGCAATAATCTCAATAGCTACTGAACGGATTATCATGCGGTTTTCACCAATAGCCAGAGTGTTTATGAGGAAGGTTTAGGTGCATAATTCGTTAAGGTTTTGTGTAAATTGGATGAAATATGACGATGGTCGTTAAATATGTTCATATTTTATATTCGATGCAACAAACTGATGCAAATGTTGTAGGCATATATGTTCTACCCGTGCGAAGCCGGGGCGGGCTGCTAGTATTATATATATAGATCATTATTATTTTATACAATACATCATATTTTTATACTATATTGACTTCAAATTGATTGCGATCGGTGGGGATCTACAGAAAAGCTAAGCTTATCATAATATTTTCGTAGTAACTATGACCTATTCTGTGGTTTGACTGCAAATATTTTATTAATTTTGCGATGCGTGTATGTGAAATCCGTGATATCTTCTAGAGTTTTCATTAGAATTATATACTGTAAAGGACAATTTTAATCTATAATATGTGGCCAAGCTAATTAACGTAATTATTTGGATAAGGATTAATACTATATACTTGAAAATAGCCCTGAAAGTTATGTAATATTTTTTAACAAAAAATTAAAGATTAAAATGGTTACTGTGAGTCAACCTTAAGAGATAGACATATGCTGACGCGGACTTTTTTGTAGCTCTTATTAAGTTGTACAACTCTTCCATAGAAAGTATTCTTCCATCTGTTTTCAATTGAGCAGCGTTCGTAAGAAACGTGTTTTTTCGACCGTTTTTTTGTCGACTTAGGTTGCAAATTAGGTCTCCACGAATGTACCTTTGATTTTAACGTGATAATATATAGCCTATTTTCATTTCGAAAGTCCATTCTATTTATTAGTGAAAGAATTTATTAAATCGGTCCAGTAGTTTTTGAGCCAAATCATTACAAACATACAAAAATACTAAAATACAAAAATACAAATGTTCTCTCTTTATAATATTAGTATAGAGTATAGATGATACGATTTTATCGATAACATAAAAATTGAAGTGAATGTGTTCATATCATCGTTGAAAAATGCGTGAAACTTTTATTTGCGATGTTGCTTTGTTAAGTATAAGAGCACAGAATTGTAGAATAGTTTCTTTTGTTTTGTTTTTCGTTTTATAAACGAATTTTTCATACAAATACAGGCCCCTACGGTGGCCTTGAGGATTTGGCATGCAAAATGTGCCTTAATATTTACTGAATGTTATGTATTCGTAATTATACTGATATACCATTAAATAAAAAGTACCCTGACCCTTTCTTGTTCACAAACACAACACAACAATCTCCTTGAACCGAAGCCTCAACTCATAATTACCCATGTTCCGTCAATTAAATAAATATATTGCTATTATGGAACTTTTTCACAGTCAATTATCTCATAATGCTGGTTCATTCCTATTGCAATTACAGATTTTCTTACTGTGACAAGGTCATAAACAGTATGTATAATATTATCATAATATTTAAATTATAAGGTACAATGCATTTCGTATTATACTATTTACTAGCGCCAGGCAAGAAATAGTCAATGCGATAAATTAGGTTCTTGCAATTAGTAATTTCTCAAGAACTTAAATATATACATATTTCTAAACTAAGTATCTAGCTGGCCCATATTTTTAGCAAACTGGCTGCAAATGTGGCGCTAGTAATTTTCAGTACCAAATTTTAGGTGTTTATCTCTATATCTCTGGAGATACTGATTAGCTTTCGATGAATGGGCCAAACGTGAACAATAATACCCGTTCAAACAAAAACAGTATATAAATTACGATACGTGTAACTTAAGTAGTCTATTATTGCACGGCGTGAGTATCGTATATTATATTATATTATAGCTGTCAGTGTGACATATACCCGCACTTTACGCTTGCTACGCTTTTCCGTTTGCTACGATTTTCCGTCAAATAGAAGATTATTGCACGGCGTTGCGCTCGGGTGCTAAACGTCGTGCAATAATCGACTATTTAAGTCACGGAAAAGCGTTCGTAAAGTGCGGGTTTAGATCACACTGTGCTATAAAGGAAGTTTCCAAATCGGTTATTCTTTTTGTTTGTTAGCTCAGAACTCTGTTTACTGTGAACTGAGTTTGCTTTCCGTTTGGTCCCATTGTAATTTTATCGAGGTCTAAGTATAAGTATATCCATAGATGTGAAGATAAATGATGATGATGATGATGATGAAAATGACTAAAGCGGCATTTGAATTAATTTTTTTCTGATTTTGTAAACGATCTAAAATTAATTGAAGTCGGTTAAAAATAACCGTTATTGGGTCTAGTACCACATGAGTAAATAAAACTGGCCAAGTGCAAGTCGGACTCGCACTCGTAGGGTTCCGTAACACAGTAGAGTATTCTATAACTTTGATTTTTCGCAACTACAAAAATAACTTTGTTTTTCATAGTGTTTGTATGAAAAACAAAGATATACTTTCGGTCGCTGTATCTCAACAACTGCTGACTGTATCTCGTTCAAACCAATTTTTGTTGAAAGTTTTTATTGAGATCTACAGAATATATTTTTTCTAGATTTTTCACTCCCTTACTTTAGAAGTTAGAGGGGGGGGGGGGGGGCACACATTTTACCACTTTAGACGCGCCTATCTTTGAAACGATTTACTTTGAGAAAAATGATTTTAGAAACCTCAATGTCATTTTTGAAGACCTATCCATAGATACCCCACACGTATAGGTTTGACAAAAAAAATTTTTTTTTGTTCCAGTTCCATGTATGGGATGCCCCCCCTTAAACTTTTATATTTTTTATTTTTGTATAAGAATCGGAAAGCGGTTCACAGAATACATCTACCTACCAAGTTTCAATTCTGTAGTCCTAATAGTTTCGGAATAAAATGGCTGTGACATACGGACGGACAGACAGACAGACAGACAGACAGACATGGCGAATCTATAAGAGTTCCGTTTTTTGCCATTCGGCTACGGAACCCTAAAAAGTAGTACGTACTGGAAGTGGGTCTAAGACGCTTTTGGATTTCAATTTGAAAATGTCGATTGTTGAGCACCTCGTGTTACTGTCTTCCAATGAGCCGCTTTCATAAAGTATAATTGATAGTATTATGTTTCTTGAAGTGTAACACATTTTTAACTTTATTCTGTTTTAAGTATTAGTAGTTATAGCGGCAACAGAAGTACATTTGTGAAAATTTTAACTGTCTACATAAGATACAATGCCTGGTGACAGACGGACAGACAGACGGACACCGGAGTCTTAGTAATAAGGTCCCGATAAACCCCAAAGGGTTTAACCCTTTGGGTTCGGAACCCTAAAAATGACTAGCGTTGATTGAAGTCCGTTTCGATCTAAAATTTTTAATAATCGATCTAAAATTGATAACAATAAAGTATGGAAAAAATCTTAACTTTAGATTTTTATTGAATAAACTAAAATTTCAACTTGTATATTGATACTTGTATATTATGAGTAGCTCCTGATTTTGTAAAGTTGGTTAAAATGCACAAGATATGTTTTTTTTTTTTTAAATATCTTTTAGGCTAGGGTTTGACCACTATCTCACCTGTTGGTAAGTAATGATGCGGTCGAAGATGGTAAGCACGCTAGGCCTAGAAATGGAACTAGCTCTCAAGGATAGCTGCCGGAACACGTTACATGTTTTTGGCGACAGATTTTTCTAACTTGAGGGTGGTAGCTGGCCAGGCGGACACTAGATAGTGTCCTACCACCATGCGGGGTTTGTTGGTTTCTTAACGATGTTTTTCCTTCACCGGAGGGTCACTGTGAAAAGCGCACATAATTTTTTCGACAGAAAAATCCATTGGTGCACGGCAGTTTGAACTCCGCCGACCTTGACTTGCCGACCGTTCTCCTGAGTACGCCACCGGGCCCTCAAAATAAATCATTACATTATTTATGTATCGATCTACCTATATGTGATTCAGTCGCGGCAATTTCACGCTATTACGGACATTTTCCAAGGGCGCCGTAATATCTGGCCTTAGAGTAATGGCGGACGTCCGCGCAATTAAATCTAAACAAAATAGTAGCTGTGTTTTTTGATAGCTTTGTTATAGGTACTTTAGTAGTTAAAAATATGTTTAAACAATAATTCAGATATTTTAAAAACTAAAACAACCGACTTCCATGCCCCGCGACTCGCGACGCCCGCGATTCAGTTTCAATAGCAAGTTTGAGACGTTTATCGTCATATCTCTGAAGATTCTTATCAGATCTCAATGAAATTACATTGGGATCACTGAGGGAGTATAAAATTTCAAACAATTTTTTTTTTAGTCGGTTGACAATTTGGTGACAATATCGATTAACATACACAAAAAAAACAGATGAACATAGAATCTACTCCTTTTTGGAAGTGGGTCAGTAGATTGGGGATATACAATTACTTAGTTTTTCAGTGTTTTTATAAATGACAAAGTTATATTTGGTTTGAAAATATGCTACTTACATCTCAAAAACTGCTTACTTTATCTAGTTCAATTTTTGTTGAAATTGTCTACTACTACAGCATATATATTATTTTTAGGGTTCCGTACCTCAAAAGGTAAAAAAATGAACCCTTATAAGATCACTTTCTTGTCCGTCTGTCTGTCTGTCTGTCCGTCTGTCCGTGTGTCACCACCGATTTTCTTAGGAACAGGTGGACCTAGCAAGTTGTAATGTATACCAAATACTAATGTCTATAGTCCCTATTAGGTGTATAAAAATCAAGGTCCTGAGTCAACACCATAAAAAGATATGGACAAATTTAGATTTTCGCGAAAACTTGTAAGTACCGAAATATACCTTAATTATTTTTTCCTTTATTGGTGCTGTAATCCCTTGCTTCTTGCCAAATTTCATGATTCTAGGTCAACGGGAAGTACCCTAAAGGTTTTCGACCCAAGACCTATCGGGTAGTTCCGGTTGACTTAGAATTGTCAATTTTGGTTAAAAGCAAGGTCTTACAGCATAAGTAAAGGGAAAATTCCGAAAAATAAATAAGTTGATAATTAAGGTATATTTCGGTACTTACAAGTTTTCGCGAAAATCTAAATATGCCCATATCTTTTTATGGTGTTGACTCAGGACCTTGATTTTTATACACCTAACTAGAAGTCCCCCGCGGCTACGCCCGCGTTAAAAACTCCTTTTATTTACTTAAAACTTTTCTTTTGTAAAAACGATTCTATCATTAAAGACATCAAATAAAAATTAGCCAAATTGGTTCACCTGTTTTCATGTTATCGCGTGACTAAGACAAATCAGGATTCATATTTTTAAAACCCGAAAACCCAATAAAGCGCAATCCGAAACTATATTGATTTTCAGACTTTTTTACCCCAGTTCACTCTTTTAGGGTGGCATTTTGAAAAAGTCTGAAACTCGTATTTACTTATTTATTTACAGAAGTACTTGTGTGAAATGTCGAATAAAATGACTATCCAAAATTTGAGCCCCCGCTTCATCCCTTGAAGAGTGAATTTTGAAAAATCCTTTCTCAGCGGATACCTACGTCAAAATTTCTATCTGGATGCAAAATATCAGCGCAATCCGAAACAATATTGATTTCAGACATTGTTACTCCACTTCACCCTTTTAGGAATAGAATTTCAAAAAGCCTGAAACACGTATTTACTCATTTATTTACTAAACTACTTGTGTGAAGTTTCGAATATAAGAGACAATCAATTCTTGTTTCTCCATACAAAGTTTGAACCCTCGCTTCATCCTCTTCAGGGATGAATTTTGGAAAACCTTTCTCAGAGGGAACTAACGTCGTAATTAATAACTATCTGCATGCCAAATTTCAGCGCAATCCGAAAAAATATTGATTTTTACACTTTATTACCCCATTTCACCCTCTTAGGGGTGGAATTACAAAAAAACCTCAAACACGTCTTTACTTATTTTTTTACTGAAGCACTTATGTGAAGTTTCGGATAGAAAAGACGATCTAATCTTGTTTCTCCATATAAACTTTGAACCCCCGTTTCATCCCCTTAGAGGGTTAATTTTGGAAAATCCTTTCTTAGAGGGAATTAACGTCGTAATAACTATCTGCATGCCAAATTTCAGCGTAATCCGAAACAATATTGATTTTACACTTTATTACCCCATTTCACCCTCTTAAGGGTGGAATTTCAAAAAAACCTGATACACGTGTTTACTTATTTTTTTACTGAAGCACTTGTGTGGAGTTTCGGATAGAAAAGACTATCTAATCTTGTTTCTCCATACAAACTTTGAACCCCCGTTTCATCCCCTTCGAGGGTCAATTTTGGAAAATCCTTTCTCAGAGGGAACTAACGTCGTAATAACTATCTGCATGCCAAATTTCAGCGCAATCCGAAACAATATTGATTTTCACACTTTATTACCCAATTTCACCCTCTTAGGGGTGGAATTAAAAAAACCTGAAACACGTGTTTACTTATTTTTTTACTGAAGCACTTGTGTTGAGTTTCAGATAGAAAAGACTATCTAATCTTGTTTCTCCATACAAACTTTGAACCCCCGTTTCATCCCCTTCGAGGGTTAATTTTGGAAAATCCTTTCTCAGTGGGAACTAACGTCGTAATAACTATTTGCATGCCAAATTTCAGCGCAATCCGAAACAATATTGATTTTACACTTTATTACCCCATTTACCCTCTTAGGGGTGGAATTCCAAAAAAACCTGAAACACGTCTTTACTTATTTTTTTATTGAAGCACTTATGTGAAGTTTCGGATAGAAAAGACGATCTAATCTTGTTTCTCCATACAAACTTTGAACCCCCATTTCATCCCCTTAAGGGGTGAATTTTGGAAAATCCTTTCTTAGTACACATTTACGTACTAAGACAAATATACCCTCCAAATTTCAAGTCTCTACGACCAGCGGTTTAGGCTGTGCGTTGTCTGTCAGTGAGTCAGTGAGTCAGTCAGTATGTCAGGACAAAGATTCTTATAGTATTAGATATGGACTATAGACATTAGTGTTTGGTATACATTTCAACTTGCTAGGTCCACCTATTCCTGAGAAAATCGGTGGTGACACACGGACAGACGGACATACAGACAGAACGGAAGTACCCTATAGGTTTTGCGTCTAAAACCTATAGGGTACTTCCCGTTGACCTAGAATCATGAAATTTGGCAAGAAGTCTTACAACACAAATAAAGGAATAATTCCAAAAAATAAATAAATATATATATATATATGTATATATATATATATATATATATGTATATATATATATATATATATATATATATATATATATATAATATATATATAAAACCGGCTAAGTCGAGTTGAACTCGCCCACCGAGGCTTCCGTACCAACCAATTAAGCTAGACCTCTAAATTGTATCAGCGCTCATACAATTTAAAGGTCTACCTTAATTGGCGCTAACTATGTATGGGGACACCTTTAATTTTCAACTTTTTTTATTTTTCGGAAGTTTTCCTTAATTTGTGCTGTAAGACCTTGCTTCTTGCCAAATTTCGTGATTCTAGGTCAATGGGAAGTACCCGATAGGTTTTCGACCCAAAACCTATAGGGTACTTCCAGTTTACCTAGAATTGTCAATTTTGGTTATAAGTAAGTTCTTAGAGCACATGTTAAGGAAAAATTCCGAAAAATAAAAAAAGTTGAAAATTAAGGTACATTTGGGTACTAAAAAGTTTTCGCGAAGATCTAAATTTGCCCATATGTTTTTATTGTGTTGACTCTTACCTTGATTTTTAGGGTTCCTTACCCAAAGGGTAAAAACGGGACCCTATTACTAAAACTCCGCTGTCCGTCTGTCCGTCTGTCTGTCTGTCTGTCTGTCTGTCTGTCTGTCCGTCCGTCACCAGGCTATAGCTCATTCACCGTGATAGTTAGACAGTTGAAATTTTCACAGATGTATTTCTGTTGCCGCTAGAACAACAAATACTAAAGGGGGTCCCCATACAAAGAACGTGTTTTTAAACGCCATCTATCTAATTAGTTTCGGCAAAATGACATAGATGGCGCTAGTAAACGAGGCCCGCCCCGTCTTTCTAGATCGCGACCAAACCAAATATTCTTGGTAATATCAATTAATCAAATATATGAGGTTGAAACTCTGTTATGTTTCGTATTGTACGGAACCCTCCCTAAGTGTGCGATAAGAGACGCGATGCTGACTCGCACTTGGTCAGTTTTATTATACACCCAATAGGGACTATAGACCTCAGTATCAGGTATAAATTTCAACTTGCTAGGTCCACCCGTTCCTGAGAAAATCAGTGGTGACACACGGACAGACAGACAGACAGACAGACGGACAAGAAAGTGATCTTATAAGGGTTCCTTTTTTTACCTTTTGAGGTACGGAACCCTAAAAAGTTGAAAATTAAAGAGTGTCCCAATACATACATAGTTTACGCCAATCAAAATAGACCTCTGAGTTATATGAGCGCTGATAAAATTTAGAGGTCTAGCTTATTGGTACCTACCAACGTTGGTACGGAAGCCTCGGTGGGCGAGTCCAACTCGACTTGGCCGGTTTTTATTGTATAAAATCGTAAAGCGGTTTACAGAATACATCTAAGTTTCAACTGTGTGGTCCTATCCTAATAGTTTCGGAATAAAGTGGCTGTGACATACAGACGGACAGACAGACATGAATCTATAAGAGTTCCGTTTTTTGCCATTCGGCTAAGGAACCTTCAAAAGGCAATTATTTTTGCACTACTTGAGTATATTCAATTTTACTTAATTCATAGAGTTTAAATTTCGCTTTGGTCATAGAAAAGATAATAATACTACGTACTTTGGTCACAGATTATATAATAGTTACTGCGTAACTTTGGTCACTGGTCCATTTATGGCCTAGCGAACTCTGCGTTGCGTCACAGAATAATTAATAGTACTATTACCTACTAATATGTAAAGGATTTTATGAAAGAAGGTAAAAATTGGAAATAAAAGTACATGTAAGGGACCACCTCTGAATAACAAACAATTTGTCGCGACCTCCTTCGAGGTGAATGGTGGATTGGATTGGTGACCACGAATCCGCGGAAGGAAAGTGACCGAACAGGAATTCGCCAAACTACATAGGTACAAATCTTGTTTCACACAATGTAAAAAGGCTGCTGTTGGCTGTTTTTTTATAGGCAAACATTTGACCACTATCTCACCTGTGGCACTTGTACTATTCATTATTCTGTGCTGTGGCTTAGTGACTATGTAGTCGGAGAAGTTAGCACGCCAGGTTTTCCATTTCAGTATTCAGTATCAAATCCAGACATGCACTTTAACCATACATATCTTCGTCACTCAACATACGGTAAGATGTAAAAAATAAAGTAAGTTGAAATGGTCTGTTAGCGACAGAAAAAACAACACCGATTATGATCGTATGATCGAAATAAGTGAGATTCAACTAAGGTACGGACACACCGCGGCGTCCTGCGATCTGCGGGCGCGATCTCAGTACTTTGATTTTTGAATTGAATTGAATTGTTGTTTGATCGCGTTTGGTGTGAACCAGTCGGTACAATTACTACTGCTCTATCTGATCGTCGCCTAGATTGCGCAGGCAGGACGCTGCGGTGTGTCCGTACATTTAGTGAAAACAAAATTACTTAGATATTCATTATTTAGGGTAGGTATTTGAAGTATAAATATTATTATTTATACTAAGTACTAATAAGTAAATATGTACGGTCGTTCGACCTAACTGTTACAAAGGCCGCCTCGAAATGCAACATTAACTTTACACAAACTTAATCCTACTTATATTATAAAAAGGTTAAAATTACTCAAACGATAGAGCTGAAATTTGGTATGTAGATAGCTATGGCCCCAGGCCCTGGAATAAAACATAAGGGACTTTTATTCTGATATTCGCACGGGAACGATGTCTACGCGAGTAAAACCGCGGGGCTAGTTAGATATAAAAGTAAAAGGTGTGACAGAATTTCCAAGCGTGTACCTGTAGTACCTACCTAGCTGTTGTAAATACAATAAATATGAAAACTCATTCAATGTTTTATTCAAACCCAAATCAATAAATAAATTATTCAACATGAATGTAATAAAGTAGGTGAGTTAATATATCTTATCTTCACATTATACTACTAGTTATTAGGTACTTTGTTAAATTAGATATATTTTTATTGGTAACATATTTTTTACTCCATATATTAGATTACAATATACATTTTTTTATTATTATTTTTTTTTAATAAAGATTACTCGCAATGTGGGTTGCACATTACTAATATTCTTTTTAACCCCTCCAACTAAGCTAAATATGCTTGTGTCTGGAGTGGGTTCACGTTAATAGTGCAATGGGTGTGGTGGGGATCGAACTCACGACCTCTCGATCGCCAGTCCGACCCTATCCATTGGGCTATTGCCGCCTTTAACATTAAGTCTTAACATTAAGTAACATTAGGTCTTGCGCGTGTTGTATGCTTAAATAATCCCTTTTACGCTTAAATAGTGCGCTTAAATAATCTCTTGCAGACAACCTTTGGGTGGGTTGGAGTGTACGAACACTTCAAGGGCTAGGGTTTACATTAAAATAGCTTAATTAAATTCAAATATAAGTATAATTTTATGAAACTTTTTTTTTCAAAAATGTTTTGTTTTGCTTATAGTTTTTAGGGTTCCGTACCCAAAGGGTAAGACAACCTTTGGGTGGGTTGGAGTGTACGAACACTTCAAGGGCTAGGGTTTACATTAAAATAGCTTAATTAAATTCAAATATAAGTATAATTTTATCAAACTTTTTTGTTCAAAAATGTTTTGTTTTGCTTATAGTTTTTAGGGTTCCGTACCCAAAGGGTAAAACGGGACCCTATTACTAAGACTCCGCTGTCCGTCTGTCTGTCTGTCTGTTCGTCTGTCACCAGGCTATAGCTCATTAACCGTGATAGTTAGACAGTTGAAATTTTCACAGATGGTGTATTTCTGTTGCCGCTAGAACAACAAATATTAAAAACAAAATAAAGTTAAAAATTAAAGGGGGTCCCCATACAAAAAAACGTGTTTTTAAACGCCATCTATCTAATTAGTTTCGGCAAAATGACATAGATGGCGCTAGTAAACGAGCCCCGTCTTTCTAGATCGCGACAAACCAAATATTCTTGGTAACATCAATTAATCAAATATATGAGGTTGAAACTGTTATAGTTATTAATATTAAAATACGGGACTAATCGCGCCTAAAACATAAATTTTTATTTAACTCGACGATTCGACCAAGTTGCATTGATCGTGGTCACGAGACGACTCAACTCGTTAAATAAAAATTTATGTTTTAGGCGCGATAAGTCCCGTATTTTAATATTTACAACTATGTGTTCAAATCGCGAAAGTTTAAAACTCTGTTATGTTTCGTATTGTTCGGAACCCGCCCTAAGTGTGCGATAAGAGACGCGATGCTGACTCGCACTTGGCCAGTTTTATTATATTTAAGCTAGCAAGCTGAGTGCTAAATAATAGCTTGGTTACCTTGTACACGATAAAATGATATTAGAGTGCGATCCAGATAAGTCGACGCGCGGACAAAATGAATAAATAGTAAAAAAAAATTAATTGTGAACATTTAATTTGAATTATAAACGATGTGATTGACTTTAAAGTATATACCAATAATTATTAAAATTAAGATATAATGATATTTAACAGTAGTAAGTAAGGTACACGGATTAGACAAAGGAGGTTGGATTGGCAATGTGGGCGGGGCAGGCGCGCCACTAGTATGATTAGACAATCATAGATTCATAGAACCACGCGATCATACTTTTTAGTGGCTCGTGGTTTGCGTCGCAGCGCGGAGGTGCGCTAAAATCGTCTCAAAATGCCGTGTTGTGCGATTATTACGTGTAAATTAAAGAGTCAGACATCAAGTATTAAACAAGGAGGAATTTCTTTTCATCGGTAAGCATAAAATCTTCGTATTATAGATATTTTTGTCCAAAAACTATTTTTAATTATGAAATTCTTTGTTCAAACGACAACATACCCAGAGAACAGATAACTATACATTGCTGGTAAAGTACGAATATTTCTACCTCGAGACGCAGTTTACGCGCAATGGATTGCAAAGCGAGCGAAATCACCACGCCTCTCCGACTCGTTATATTCACGTTCGCGTCGGTCGCCGGCCGGTCGGCCGCGTGTGATTGTGTGTAACTTATAGAGTCTCGAAGTAATGTGCGTAACAATTGCAGTAGTGTGCGAAGCAATTGCAGCCCCGTGTTCTATGTGTAATTTGTTTATTAGTTTGCGTAATTCGTGTATCTATTTGTATTGTTTATGTTGTGGAATCGTTTGGTGGGAGTAACGCGGCGACGCTGGTTTTCAAACAAAAGTGTGATTATTGCCAATCCAACCTCCTTTATCTAATCCGTGGTAAGGTAACAGACGTCTACACTCTGCAGACCTACCTTGTGTTACGAAATAGGCCCCTCTCTGCACCATTACTACCATTAGCGAATAGCGACATGATTACTTGGGGGACTGATACTATTTGGGTGAAGTAGGTACTTACATTATTTATGTCACACTCACTAGGTGTTTTAGTTAGGTACTGAATAGCGCGCTAAACCGTTGGATAGGTGATAAAGTCCATACACAATCATTTAACCCCATTACATTTAAGATTTAGAGTTAATAATTAAAGGCGTGAGGCCTTTTAAACCGACTTAAATCAAATTATCTATCTTAAATAAATATCAAATAGTCTTTTGACTATTTGATATTTATATTTGACTAGAAGTGCCCCGCGGGTTCGCCCGCGTTAAAAACTCCTTTTATTTACTTAAAACTTTTCTTGTGTAAAAACGATTCTATCATTAAAGACATAAAATAAGAATTAGCCAAATCGGTTCACCCGTTTTCATGTTATCGCGTGACTAAGGCAAATCCGGATTCATATTTATAAAACCCGAAAAACACAAATTTTCAGATTTTCTTACGCCATTCCAAAAAATCCTACAACACGTAGGTACTTACTTATTTATTTACAGAAGTACTTATGTGTAAAGTTTCGAATAAAACAGACTATCTCATCTTGTTTCGCCATACAAACTTTGTATCTCCGTTCCGTATCCGGGAGGAATTTTTAGAACATTTTTTCTGAGTGGACACCTACGTCATAATAACAAACACGAACACACAAAAACACGTATATTTACTTATTTATTTACTTAAGTACTTGTGTGAAATTTCGAATATAAAAGACTATCTAATCTTGTTTTCCGATACACACTTTGAACCTCCGTTTCATCCCCTTGAAGAGTGAATTTTGAAGAATAATTTCTTAGCGGGTACCTACGTCAAAATAACATGCTATGCTAATTTCAGAGCAATCTGAAACAATATTGAATTCAGACTTTGTTACCTCACTTCGCCCTTTTAGGTGTGGAATTTCGAAAAAGCCTGAAACACGTATTTACTTATTTTTTTACTGAAGCACTTGTTAAGTTACGAATAGAAAAGACTATCTAATCTTGTTTCTCCATACAACATTTGAACCCCCGTTTCATCCCCTTCAGGGGTAAATTTTGAAAAATCCTTTCTCAAAGGAACTAACGTCGTAATAACTATCTGCTTGCCAAATTCAGCGCAATCCGAAACAATATTGATTTTCAGACTTTGTTACCCTATTTTACCCTTTTAGGGTTGGAATTTTGAAAAAGCCGGAAACACGTATATTCTTATATTATGTTTCTTTGAAGTGTCTCACACTTTACATTTTTGTAAATTGTTAATTGAGTCCCGTCGGTACGATGAAATTATGGATTGTGTTTAACAATTTACAAAAATATAAAGTGTGAGACACTTCAAAGAAACATAATATTTGATTTACGCAGTGCAACATCTCTCGTCGGATTTGAAAACTGTAATGATTTCTTCCGAATGATTAACTTACGTAATAAGTAGTCATAGATGGCGCCACCAATGCATAATTGGGTTAACAAAATGCAATCCACTAATTTCGTCGTATCGATGTATCGAACCGTGGCTTAATTGGCAGAGCACCTGGACGTGTAATCCGGGGGGTGCGGGTTCGAGTCCCGTCGGTACGATGAAATTTTGGATTGTGTTTAACAATTTACGTATATTCTTATTTTTTTACTGAAGCACTTGTGTTAAGTTTCGAATAGAAAAGACTATCTAATCTTGTTTCTCCATACAAACTTTGAACCCCCGTTTCATCCCCTAAAGGGGTGAATTTTGGAAAATCCTTTCTTAGACCCTTACACCCTTACGTACTAAGACAAATATACCCTCCAAATTTCAAGTCTCTACGAACAGCGGTTTAGGCTGTGCGTTGTCTGTCAGTCAGTCAGTATGTCAGGACAAAGAATCTTATAGTATTAGAAGAATATTATAGGCTAAGAAGATTATAGTACTTTTGTACCTGTAACCGGCGAGCATGTATGAAGGGGCTCATGAAGCGCAAGAAGTGGAAGAAGCGAATGAAGTATGTCAAGATCGTCGCATGAGGAAAAAAGTGGTCCCCGCTACCCTAACGGGAAAATGGCGTGATTTTATGTATGTTACCTCAGAACCCCGTAAAACCGATTTGAAAAAATCCTTTTTTGTTTGAAAGGTACTTCTCGTTTGGTCCTATAATAAGGAATATAATATTTTGAATTTCTTCGAGATCTGATGATTATTTCCTGAGCTATAGAGATATATGCTTAAAACTTACTACATACCTGAACATTAATTAGCGCGGCACATTAAGTCACTTTTTAGTTTTTTAAACGATCTTAAATGATAATATTTGTTTTAATAATTTTAATACATCTTCACGGTTGTTGGTGAGCACTTGAGTACCTAATCTGCAGATTCCAGTTGTCCCAGCATCAGATCAATTCTACTATGCTCTTACAACATCGTCAAAGTAAGTGGATACCAAATTTCTAATTTATCAGATCTATAAAAGTTGATCTCATAGCGTCATCAATAGTCACCATCTATCTACTGATATTCATGAATCAAAGCTAAGAACACTCTCGATTAAGACACTCATCAAACAAAAATAAGTAAAATCGGTTCATGCTTTTAGGTGCCTCACACAGACAAACACATACACAGATAACAGGTGAAACTTATAAGATCCCTTCTTTTTGCGTCGGGGGTTAAAGCGTTGGAAGGAGCGATTTGCACGGTGATAGATATCATGGTAGACTCGACCGATTTTGTGCAAACTTCACATAAACCATCTACTAAATAGTCCGAACAAAGCCTAAACATTTGGTTTGGATAGGTGAGCTCGTTCTTGAGTTATAAAATTACAACGAAAAGTGGCATTGATATATTGATGATAGGTCGTGATAGTAGAATACCTTATAACGCGGGCCAAGCGAAGCTGCAGGGCGCAGCAAGGTCGTAATAGTAGAATACCTTATAACGCGGGCCAAGCGAAGCTGCAGGGCGCAGCAAGTAAACTCCATATTTTGCGTGCGCCGGACAAATTACCAATATTATTTTATTTGTCTCAAAGTGACAGACAGATGATTAACTAATATAATATTTATTATTTACTTTGCTATTCCACGGATCCGGGTCGATGTGCCTGTTATCTAGTATTATCTACTTTGATGATGCAATAATGAAGCATTTTCATTAAATATTTGTCTGATTCGAGTCTGATAGATTTTTAAATCGAAACACTTGATGTAAGGTACCTTTCAAGTGTTGCGTGGTAAATAATATCCCATCAAAAACATTACATCGCTTCTTTGCTGCAATAACGTGACAAGTCCGAAAACTCACTTTTTTAATTTGATAATTGAACGCCGTGTTTTTTATTTTATATTCGAAGAAGAAGGCTTGGACTTGTCACGTCATTGAAGCAAATGTAAAAAGTTGCAAGTCTCGCAACGCAATTCTTATATACTACAAAAAAGTTTTAAGATGTAATGTTAAACAAAGTCGGTTTAGTATAAAGAAGGACTTGGCAATCGCACACAACGTTTTACTCTTACTCGTATGTGTATTGCTGAAACTGCTTCGAGAAAAGGATAGTAATTTAATGAATAATGGTCGAATTTCGTCCACTGGGCGAACACTAGTATAATATGTAGGTAATATGGAAAGTAGGAACTTTTATATCTTATAACAGGATAAGATATATTAAGTTAATATTAATCTTTATGTGGGGTGCTTTATCTACCCTCTTATCAATAACTTCTTAGTGATAGCTGATATCAAAATCCTCGCTGATGGTAATCCTTCTGACGCCAAAACACTGCGTTGCATGTTGATAAGGGGATTTTAATAAGGTTGTAGATCATAGGGATATGTTTATCGATACCAGTACCTACCTATTAAAAAATCGAATACAAAGCTATGTAAAAAGAGATGAATAATATAAAACGATAATATGATGATGCATAATGAAATAATATATATACCTTTATATATAATTTTTAATTTTTTTGTCTCTATCTTAGTACAACTATCAAACACTGATCAAGTTTTTATTTGAGTTTTTAATATTTTGGGTATGTTCATGCAAGCGTGCGCGATCTAGGCGGCGATCAGATAGCGCAGTAGTATTTTAACCGACTGGTTCACACCAAACGCGATCAGATAACAATTGAAAAGTACAGAGATCGCGCCCGCAGATCGCAGGACGCCGCGGTGTGGCCGTACTTTAACAGTGCAGTGCTCCCATATCCCATACATTCCCAGGGTGACTGCATGTATCGGAAATAAAACTGGCCAAGTGCGAGTCAGCTTCGCGTCTCTTATCGCACACTTAGGGAGGGTTCCATACAATACGAAACATAACAGAGTTTCAACCTCATATATTTGATTAATTGATATTACCAAGACTATTTGGTTTGGTCGCGATCTAGAAAGACGGGGCTCGTTTACTGGCGCCATCTATGTCATTTTGCCGAAACTAATTAGATAGATGGCGTTTAAAAACACGTGTTTTGTATGGGGACCCCTTTTAATTTTTAACTTTATTTTGTTTTTAGTATTTGTTGTTCTAGCGGCAACAGAAATACACCATCTGTGAAAAATTCAACTGTCTAACTATCAAGGTTAATGAGCTATAGCCTGGTAACAGACGGACAGAGAGACAGACAGACAGACAGACAGACAGACAGACAGACGGACAGCGGAGTCTTAGTTATAGGGTCCCGTTTTACCCTTTGGGTACGGAACCCTAAAAAGAATGAAAACCGTTTGTTTGCTCGTAAACATTAGTTCTTCCTACAATCAGATCAATCGATTTGCAGAACAAAGTTATGAATTGTCTGGAAGAAATAGCTTTTATGCTATAAGACCAACGATCTTTAATATTCTATATGGTTTTTTTTTATCGGCTAGGCTAGCGTATGATCACTATTTCGCCTAGTGGTAAGCGATGATGTGGTCAAAGATGGTAATAAGGCTAGTCCTAAAATACTCTGACTCTCAAGGGCTGTGTGCTGCCGGAACAACGTAGGTAAGGTTACGGCAACAGAATATCTCCTTAATGTTGGTATTTGGTAAGCTACTTTTTGGTAGCAAGTTAGGTGGAACATTGATATAATAAGCGCTTACCAAGTTACCACCTATGGATCTTATACAATTTGTAAATTTAGTTATTTTAACGAGTTTTGTATTTCATTGCATTTTTCAAGCGATTTCCAAAAAGAAGGAGGCTCAATTCGTCTGTATGTGTTTTTTTGTATGTATATTATGTTACCAGATTACTTCGTCAATTGTGAACCGATTCGAATGATTCTTTCGTTAGGGTACATTTCCGAGGTGATGATGTGTGAGATGAGATCTGATAAGTATCTCCAGAGATATGAGAGATATGATAAACGTCTCATACTTGCCACTGAAATTGACTCGCGGGGCATGGAAGTAGGTTGTTTTAGTTTTTAAACTATCTTAATTATTAACAGAATAGGCATATAACATCATTCCATACATTTGCATCAAAGAAAAGAAAAATAACAACAACTGAATGACGTGTGTCGGAAAATACCCCAAGTTAAAACCGTATCATTGTGATTGCCAATCGGCTAACCTATGCCAACGTGTCTCTCAGTGAGTATGCTTTGTACACGAGATATACATATAGGTATACATCTAAGTGTACTGTATGATTCTACTCTCAGTGCCAAGCCAACATTACAACTGGTATAATATCCTCCTGAATCTCATTTCAATCGTTTAGTTCAAAATAATCAGGGGGCAGGCAGGTGAGATAGTGGTCAAACGCAATTGAAACATGGTTTCAATTTAATTTATTTATGCAACGAGAGGCCCAGAATTGTTTATTTCAATATAACCACTTAAACAGCTCGTCTGCCATCTATGTAAAGAGTAGTGCCTGGAAAACTGTCGATATACTACGCCTACTACTTATTTTCATTGAAATCGGGTAGATAGATAGATAGATAGATTAACACTTTATTGCACATAAGGAATACAGAGATAGGTATTTACAAGGTACATTTAAATTCGGCAGCGGCATTTAATGTGTAGGTACCGTGGGCTATATGGTCGCGGAAACCTTTCCAATTAGAACACAAATTTGTTTGAAAAGGTACCTATAACAAAAGGTTCCGATCGAAGCATTGTGAATTGCAAAGATCCAAGACGAAGGAGAGGTACCTAGTTTCCAAATCCGGATTTGTTTTTGCTGGACACCCAGCGATATTTAAGAATATTAAACGTATTGCCTAAATTTTTATTCAAACTAAGCCAACTTTTTTAAGTAATATTTATGATTTTTTTTTCACTGTCATCAATACTACACTGCAAGGTAAAGAAAGGTGCTAAGGGTGGCGTCGGTACTTACTTTGTTATTGACGCTGCGTATCTGAATTAAAACAGATTTTATTATCTGAACAAATGTATAAAAATGCTTGTCCTTTTGTTTGAATACGAATTTGTTGAAATATATTTTAAATAAAAACTAAATAATAATCTCATATTTTGTCACTCATGTGAGACTCATGTCACCCAAAATATGTTCAAGATATCTTGCACATATCTTGGCTGAGATGACAATAAACTGGTGGTTGCCAGTATTTGGCTGTTCCAACCACAGATTAGGGATGTAATAGTGTAACTGTGATTGGAATCCAACTCACCAACGAGTTCGAGGTTTTACCAAGGTCACCTAAAAGTTTACCTACGTTATCATAGTTAAGTTACATTATCTCTTTGCTTACTTTTAAAGTTTTTGCCAAAACAAGTGGCAATTTAAGTAAAATTAGGTACTGACTAATAACCAAGTGTAGCTATACTATTATTTATTCTGTGCCAAGTGTTACACAATAAACAAGCATTTCATTCGTTATCAGTCCATCTAGCTGATAGCAGCACACTTCAAGGTATTATTTACTTGTGTTGGGGGCGTTGAACAGCAAATGTATGCACGATAACTAACTACAATGTGCATTGTTTTGTGTCAAATTAACGCTACATTAATAAATGTGTGGTCATCGTCAATATATATACCTAAAATTCATTAGTAGGATCCCAAAGAAGTTTAATAAAGCTATGTACATGCACTTAGGGCCAAATAACATGGAAACTGATAGTTTACATACTTTCTATACCTATTTCGGCACTGTAGATATGACCGTTGTAGCATATGTTTGCACGTTTTGCTATTTCATACTTCCCGTTGACGGATTAAAAAAACAATGTTATACAGCTTATGTAAGGAAACAATCTGAAACCTGTAAATATAAATAATAAACTGGCCAAGTGCAAGTCGGACTTGCACTCGTAGGGTTCCGATTCCGTACCACACTACAATATTTTAAATAAAACTGGCCAAGTGCGAGTCAGACTTTTGTCCCGCACACGGAGGGTTCCGAATTTCCGAAGTCCGAACTGCTAACACCATCTAAGTAAATAATGTAAATATTAACACAAAGGTGATATTACTATAATTAATTATCTGGAAGACCAAGTGTTCGTACGACTAAATTTCTACTGATTCTAGCTAATTGAATCTCTTTAAGTACAAACTTTGAAGACATATTATTCAATACTGTACACTACACTTAACTAAGTAAACAAATCGACCGAGGCCCACAAATTTAACGTTTTAATGTTTTTCCTGTGCTGCCATCTAGCTGCGTCGAGGTGAACTAATTTCGTATCAAATCGTTTCGTAAAATACACTTTTTTGTTTTAAAGACTTTAATTTTTAACTTTGTTCTGTTGTTAGTATTTGTTGTTATAGCGGCAATAGAAATACATCATCTGTGAAAATTTCAACCGTCTAACTATCACGGTTCATGAGATACAGCCTGGTGACAGACGGACAGACAGACAGACAGACAAAAAGACAGACAGTCAGACAGACAGACAGACAGACAGACGGACAGCGGAGTCTCAGTAATAGGGTTCCGTTGATACCCTTTGGGTTCGGAACCCTAAAAATCGAGCAAAAAATGCTGAAATAAATCACGTTTCTTGTAATAAATTGATAAATCGATCTAGCTAGGTTTTCATTTTCAGAAAATGTTGTTTTATCCGTTTTCAGGTAATGAAAAACTCCTACATTATAATTAGAATATGAAGGTAAATTTCGCCAATGTTACATTGTTATGATAGCTCAGTGGGAGATCAATCGGATGGCGATCAGAAGGACTCCGGTTCGAGTCCAGACAAGATGATAAATTTTTTCTAGTTCGTTTTTTTGTTGGAGTACTATTAATGGGAGCCAAAAAATTACACAAAACACGATTTAGCGACAAAAAAAAATAGCGAACAAAGCTCGGTCATGCAAATCTATACTATATAAAGATTATATATATTTATAATATTATACAGAGAGAACATTTGTATTTTTGTATGTTTGTAATGATTAGGCTCAAAAACTACTGGAGCGATTTAAAAAATTCTTTCACTAATATATAGAATGGACCTTCGAAATGAAAATAGGCTATATATTATCCCGTTTAAATCAAAGGTACATTCGTGGAGACCTAATTTGCAACCTAAGTCGACAAAAAAACGGTCGAAAAAACACGTTTCTTACGAACGCTGCTCAATTGAAAACAGATGGATGAATAGTTTCTATGGAAGAGTTGTAGAACTTAATAAGACCTACAAAAAAATCTGCAACAGCATATGTCTATCTCTTGAGGTTGACTCACAGTAACCATTTTAATCTTTAATTATTTGTTAAAAAATATTACATAACTTCCAGGGCTATTTTCAAGTATATAGTATTAATCCTTATCCAAAAATTACGTTAATTAGCTTGGCCACATATTATAGATTAAAATTGTCCTTTACAGTGTATAATTCAAATGAAAACTCTAGAAGATATCACGGATTTCACATACACACATCGCAAAATTAATAAAATATTTGCAGTGAAACCACAGAATAGGTCATAGTTACTTCAAACATATTATTATAAGCTTAGCTTTTCTGTAGATCCCCACCGATCACAATCAATTTGAAGTCAATATAGTATAAAAATATGATTTATTATATAAAATAATAATGATCTATATAATAATATAATATTTTAAACCAACCCGACTGATCTATGTATAATCTTTTCATTAAAAGCATTCCAATGACTCTAAACACGACATTTAAAATCTGAGCTGTAAGTTGGTGAGGATTTGAGTATTCTGTAGAGTCCATGAGATGTCCCAGCATCAGGTCAATGCTTCCATGTTCCTACAATATCGTTGAAGAAGAAGATTTTCGAATTGATTAGAGCTATGAAAGTTGATTAAAGCTCATAGTTTTATAACGATTGAACGAATTTTCACGAATCAAAGCTAAGAACACTCTCGATGAAGACATCTATAAAAAAAACTATCAATAATAAAATGTAAAATTATAAATGTAGTCCAAAAAGATCTGAACCAGCTTCAGTTGTCCGATTGGCAAGAGGTCGCGCAATCCAGGGAGAAATGGCGTCTCTTAATGTCGGAGGCCAAGACCCACTTTGGTGTCAGCGCGCCAGTGCAGTAAGTAAGAAATAATAAAATCAAAATCGGTTCATCCGGTTGGGTGCTAAGATGCTACAGACAGACACACAGATACACACGTTAAACGTATAACAGATAGACACGTTAAACGTATAATACCCCTACTTTAAATCAAAATCGGTTCATCCGGTCGGGTGCTAAGATGCTACAGACAGACACACAGATACACCCGTTAAACGTATAATACCCCTACTTTTTGCGTCGGGGAACGCCGTAAGTTTACGGCGGTAGATGTTCTCCTTGGTGGTAAGCGACTTTTCAACCGACTTCCAAAAAGAAGGAAGTTCTCAATTCGTCTGTATGTTTCTTTTTTCTTTCTTTTTTTGTGTGTGTATGTGACGCGCTTACTCCGTCAATTGTGAACCGATTCATATGATTATTTTTGTAATCGGTAGGGTACGTTTCCGAGGTGGTTCCATTGTAATTTCATTGAGATGTGATAAGTATCTTCATAGATATGACGATAAACTTCTCAAACTTGCTTCTGAAATTGACTCGCGGGGCATTGAAGTCAGTTGTTTTAGTTTTTAAACTATCTTAATTATTGATAGGTTTAATGATCCCACGAAAACCCACGATTCATAAATGCACATAAAACTTTCATTGGTAGGTATATAGCTAGGATTAGAACCAACGACCCTCGGGTCAGAATCAGGGTAACTATCCTTTACGCCAAAGGGCCGTCCAATATCTCTACGTAAAACAATGTCCATCACTGCGTCTGTCTGTCTGTTCGCAATAATCTCAATAGCTTCTGAACGGATTATCATGCGGTTTTCACCAATAGCCAGAGTGTTTATAAGGAAGGTCTTAGGTGCATAATTCATTAAGGTTTTGTGTAAATTGGTTGAAGTATGACGATGATTGTTAAATCTGTTAATATTTTATATTCGATGTAACAAACTGATGCAAATTTTGTAGGCATATATGTTCTACCCGTGCGAAGCCGGGGCGGGCTGCTAGTATTATTATATAATTACCGTGGAATTATCCGGAATTGGAATTGATCTAAACATTTATGAAAACCGGAGCCGCTTGCTTATTTAGTACAACGCCATCTTACAAACGCTTAACGTCAACTAAGTGAAAGTTAACACATAGGTAATTAATATAATTCATACAGTCAAACGTATATAGATGGCGTTATAGTAAAATGCCGAAAAAACACGTTTCTTGTATGGGTCCCCATACAAGAAAGGAGTTTTTTCGGCCCTTTAATTGTTTACTTTATTCATGCTTTATTCTGTTTTTAATATTTGTTGTTATAGCGGCAACAGAAATACATACATAAATATACATCTGTGAAAAGTTCAACTGTCTAACTAAACACATAGGTAATTAATATAATTAATACAGTCAAACGTTCATAGATGGTGTTATATTAAAATGCCGAAAAAACACGTTTCTTGTATGGGGACCCCCTGTAATTTTCAACTTTATTCTGATTTTAGTATTTGTTGTTATTGCGGCAATAGAAATACATTATCTGTGAAAATTTCAACTGTCTAACTATCACGGTTCATGAGATAGAGCCTGGTGACAGGCGGACTGACAGACAGACAGACAGACAGACAGACAGACAGACAGACAGACAGACAGACAGACAGACAGACAGACAGACAGACAGATAGACAGACAGACAGACAGACAGACGGACAGCGGAGTCTCAGCAAAAGGGTTCCGTTGGTACCCTTTGGGTTCGGAACCCTAAAAAGCGAATTTTGTATTACAAACATATATGATTTGCGGGTGGTGAAATAACCGTGTCTATGAAACGAACGGCATTGCCAATAACCTAGTTTGCCAAGTTTGTACGGAACCCTCGGTGCGCGAGACCAACTTAGGTTTTTTTAATAAAAAAAAAATTATGTGAGATTATATTTACATTATAAAAATGTAAGTAGGTATAATAAGTATTGATATTCATATTTTATATATTATTTTGTATTGAAAAAAATTCAAACACAGGATCAGTTTGACCGGTTCCTTATATAGGTAAGTAATTATACCTTTTTAGGGTTCCGTAGCCGAATGGCAAAAAACGGAACCCTTATAGATTCGCCATGTCTGTCTGTCTGTCTGTCACAGCCATTTTATTCCGGAACTATTAAGACTACAGAATTGAAACTTGGTAGGTAGATGTATTCTGTAAACCGCTTTCCGATTTTCATACAAAAATAATAATACATGGAACTGGAACAAAAAAAATTTTTTTTCTTCAAACCTTTACGTGTGTCTATGGATGGGTCTTTAAAAATGACATTGAGGTTCCTATAATAATTTTTTCTCAAAGTCAATCATTTAAAAGATAGGCGCGTCTAAAGTGGTAAAATGTGTGTTTAGATCCCCCCCTCCCCCCTCTAACTTCTAAAGTAAGGAAGTGAAATATCTAGAAAAAATGTATTCTGTAGATCTCAATAAAAACTTTCAACGAAAATGGTTTGAACGAGATACAGTCAGCAGTTGTTGAGATATAGCGACCGCAAGTATAACTTTGTTTTTCATACAAGCACTATGAAAAACAAAGTTATTTTTGTAGTTGCGTAAAATCATAGTTATAGAATACTCTACTGTGTTACGGAACCCTACGAGTGTGAGTCCGACTCGCACTTGGCCAGTTTATTTAACGCTTTATTTGTCAAGTAACTATCAGACACTTTATCAGGACCCGGTGGAACTCATACTTAAACTTGTATGTAGTGAAGGAAGGAGTAAAGAATGACAGGAAGTGTGTCATAAATAGCTTTCCTGCAATTTACTGCTTAGTGTCTGATGACAGTCTGCTAGACTAGAAAATTTGTAATCCTGTTATAAATCCAGTATGAAATTGATCGTCTAAAAAACAAAAAGAACCGACTTCAAATGCCGCGCTATTTGTTAATTTTCAGTGGCGAGTTTGAGGTGTTTATCTCCATATCTCTGGAGATACTGAACATATTTAGATAAAATTTAAATGGGACCACTTGTGAAGACACACCCTTTCAAACCCCAAAATAATTTTCCAAATCGTTTCACGTGTCTTCGAGTAATCGGTGAACATAATTAAATATACTGATTATATACTGTTGATGACATTGATTGATTGGGATCATTCTAGGTGATAACTATACTTTTATCCAAGTATTATTTACATAATATAGTAAATAGATAGCTACTTAATTTTTATAATAACTAAATAAACTTTCGCGGTAACATACCTACACGACGACCACCTTTAAGGAAATGGGATAAAATGAAAATAAGCCCTGCGTAAACCCAGTTTGCGCAATATAGTTACAGAACAGATAATAATACTGAGTTTATTCCAATTGTCAAATATACTTTTAAATAATTTTAATATCTAAATAACATATTGAGGGCCCGGTGGCGTAATCGGGAGAACGGTCGGCTTTGATGCCGTGGTACTGAGTTCAAACCCCGCCGTGCACCAATGGATTTTTCTATCGAAAAATGTATGTGCGCTTCTCACAGTGGCCGGTGAAGGAAAACATCGTTAAGAAACTATTATACTACATTACCATAGATTATTTATATTCTCAAGAAGTCTAACATAATTATTGAAAACAATGTGCCGAGAGCCGAGATAGCATTGAAAATAATGCTTACAGAGGTTTTTATAATCTCGCTAGTTATTTTCAATGACTAGTTAAATTACTAGAAGTAACTGTAGTTTGCCTTGACGAGGACCGGTTCCGGAAATAAAATTTAACTTGCTGTTGTCTTACTACGTACGAAATTGTTAAGTAACATATGCGATTTTTTTACTACATTGGTACTCCATCCCTGTGCGTCATTCATAAATCCTCAGTCATAGATCTTTATAAAATCTTTGTAATTTTTGTAATGGCTCAAAATTCTGCGACTTGCTTATTTAATATTTTTTTTTTATAAGTAGTTTGGTAGTACATTTAAGGTTTTTATTTTATAATTAGTATATTTAGCCATTGTCAAGTCATAAACAGAAACAGTCAATAAGTCAAGTCCAAGTCGAATTTAGGCACAGTCCAGTTACTTGTACTATTCATTATTCTGTGGTCCAGTCCAAGTTAATTCCTTGGGAAAGAATATCATCAAATCAAATATTATGGTTCTTTTTTAAGCGTTATCTACTTACACTTTTTAAGTATTTTTTGTAAAATCCAAAATGTCATCGTTGGAATTTAGATAAAACCTGAAACACGTATTTACTTATTTATTTACAGAAGTATTTAATATGTGTGAAGGTTCGAATAAAAAATACTATCTAATCTTGTTTCTCCATACAAACTTTGAAACCCCGTTTCATCCTCTTAAGGGGTGAATTCTGAAAAATTCTTATTTTGCGGATACGTCATAACCATCTGCATGCCAAATTTCAGCGCAATCCGTTTAGTAGTGGTTTGAGCGGTCAGTTAGTTCAGTTGGTCTTTAAGAAAAAGAGCAAAATCTACACTACTTTTGTTTTTTGTATATTTCTTTGTGATAGATAAACAACAAACTACATGACCAATTTTGAAAATTCTTACTCCTACAAATCAAAAGCTACATTTTCAGCAAGTAGGTAACATGGACATATCCTTCTCAGGCGAAGCCGCGAGGGGGCTTGCATATCACCTATGTAAGTAGGTAGCGCAGTTAAAAGTACTTTGGTTTACGTAGTGACTATTACGTAATCTGTGCTTCGGTTATATCCTCAAAACAACGCGAACAAGCACGCGACCTTTAAATCAGCACAGGTATGAATGGATCGCGTCACAGGCGCACAGTGCGTGCCGTGTGTCATTGAACGATGCAACGGTTGCCAATTGCCAACAGCAACACTTTTCTACTGCAGTTGCATTGCCAAGCTACGTCACGCGGCTACATCATGATTGTTATAAATAAATTAAATGGTTGCGTAATTTGCGAAATTACGGCTCAGATCAATACGTGGGCTGTTCCAAAAATTGTTAGTGAAATAAAAAAATGTTAGAATATGAAAAAAGTTTATTTAAAGCTTTACCGGGTGAACCAGCAAACGAAACACTTATATCAGTGGCTCTATGAGTTATAGACCCTAACTGTTGCCATTGTCATAGATTATAGATGAATGAATAAAATCACAATAAAATTCAATGTTGTCTTTATTTTTATGCTGTTGCTAACGCAGGAGCAGACTCGCAAGTGCAGCTTATATACATTCGTGATTCCTTGAATTCCACATACAATTATTTAGGACTAAGTAGGCTTGGAGCAAAATCAATCGATATTGACCTAAACGACCAGAAAATTTGCCAGATATAGCTGCGAAGGGTTTAAGTTGATAACACTGACTGCTAGGTCATGAATTTCAATACCCTAGCATTGTACGCTATTATTGTCTTTAGCTGTTGAAAGTGTCTTATATCCTTAAGTCTATGGACAAACATGTCCATACAAACTTTATTTTCTAACAGGCCATTAAAAACAATGTAACCCTACTAAAACACAGGCTATCGTTTGCTCGGCCAAAAATTCTCAGTTTCCTGTAGGGTGGCGTCCATAAATTAAGTGAGGTGTTTTTTTAATTTTCTGTCCCTTCCTCCCCCCCTGGTGAGATATTGTGAGATTTTATTCAACCCCCTCCCTCATCCCCAAATCTCACGTGAGATTTGTCAAAACATGGGTTTCTTACGTAAACCTGATTGTTATTGTAATAAGAAGAAAAACATTTGCTTCGTGCTTTTATTTACGACTAGTTAAGGGTAGTAATCAATATTGCTGAGAGTTTAATTATAAGTGTAATGTTTTTTTTTGTTTCAATGAATTCAATCAGAAAAAAATTGCGTGATATTTGCCTTGCCGAGACCCCCCCTCTCTCCAACGTAAGATTAGATGCGATTTGACTCGACCCCCTCCCCCCCTTAAACACCTCACGTAATTTATGGACGCCCCTTAGCTCCGCTTTTTCAGAACATTCCCCTTACCTTGTCAAAATAGATAAGCATAGTGGGTATTGACATTTCTAGCGAGGTCCAGTTTGGGAGTCACTTAGAAGGCAAAGCAAAACTAACTGCTAAAAAACTCGGTGTACTAAATATAGCCAAACAGTACTTCACCCCGGACCAGCGTCTCTTACTATAATAAGGCGCAGGTTCGGCCACATATGGAGTACTTACTGTTCTCATCTATGGAGTAGTGCACCGAAAAATCAATTGCAACCACTTGACTCCCTCCAGAGAAGAGCCTGAGAAGACTTGTTGACGACCCCAAGCTAACTGATAAATTGGAACCTTTAAGTCTTCGTCGCGACGTTGGCTCTCTTAGCCTTTTCTTTAAGTACTCGGGGAAATGAGAGTGCTCTCTAATAGGGGTAGGCAACACACCGGCAATACCTCTGGTTTTGCAGATGTCAATAGGCGGCCGGTCAATTTGCAAAAACAATGACAATGACGCTGGCAACAATGACCCTCCCGTGGGTGACAATGACTTCCTGATAATGACCACATAAAAACAATAATTTTTAATTAGAGCTAGCCTATTATTCTCGTACTATGTTGGTGTCTGACATATGAAACTTTTAACTGTCTTCATAATACCTACTAAAACTAGAAACCGTGGGGCACGGCTAGTAATCATATTATTTTCTTCATAACATAAACAACACTATACCATTGACCTAATTTAGCTCGATGCAATTATATACGAAATAGAATTTTGGCGGGAACGTAAAAAAATGTGTGTGCTCGATTGTATTTTTCCTAAAACGTATGTTCTTCCGCAAGTTAATGTGTAATACATGTGAGTTTAGGTGCTGGTAAATGTATGCAGTGTAGGGAAACAGCACAATTTTGAAAAACATGATTCCACAGGTGGTAGGAGAATATTATACCGATGTCCCGCCTGACTTGCTACCAAAAATAGCGAGTTAGTGGTTAAACGCTATACGATAATAAAAACGTGCAATTTTACGTTCACACTAAAATTCCACTGAAAGCGCAGTAAAGTCCAAACTTTTACTGACGGTATGACTTAAACTTGACTTAAATGTGACTGACTCGACTTAACGAATAATTTATGAAAACTATTATATTACCTTGTACAGTGTACTAACATACACTAATCGTGTAGAGCCATACTGAAACTTACTTACATATTATACTTTTTACGATCGATAGTGTTCCTACTTATTATTATTTAAAAAAATGTAATCGTTACAATTGTCCCATGTGATATTTTGACGGTATTCGATCAAATTCGTCTGGAAAGTATCCTTGACATAGATCCCCTATCTATAAATATTTTGTTTTCCATTGCCGCTGTTTGTTTCTGTTTTGTTATTTATTGCAGTATATTTATGTAACGTGCAAAACAGCTTTCAAAATAGATTTATTTCGAAAGTCGTCAATTTACATCAAAAATGCAGAGAAGTTGGAAGATGGTTGGGACTTCCCAACCTTCTCTGCATTTTTGATGTAAATTGACGACTTTGGACAGGCAGTGGCAGACATATTTCGCTAAGAAATCTAATATTAAAATTTAATAGCTTTTACCTACAAGAAATGTGTATGTGTTTTCTCTTTTATATTTAGTTAAGCTACTTGATCATAGATGTCGCTTGTCATAAAAGTTTTCATAGGGCAACATTAGTAAATAGGTTCATTCTTCCGGTTAATACTCTGTGGATAAAACTGTCTGTCAACCTATTATGTATGGATTTGACAGATGTCATAGTGAGAAAATTGGCTGTTGTGTCATGTCATGCATGGAGATTTGTTTTCAATAAAAATCTTGTTTTTCTACAATAAATCTATTAAAACTAGTTAAAATTGTTTACTGTTTGAAGTTAGGAAGTGAAAGATAGATTTATAATCAAATATGGGGCTGTGCGACGATGGTAAGTATCAGAAATTCCTATATATACCCGTAGTGGTAAACAAGTTAATTAATCAACCTATCTAGCAAAACTAGTGGTCTCCTCTTCATTTTATTTACTTGGTGGAAGGTCACATCCCATGAGACGTGCACTTATGCATTAATGTTGAGAATCTTGAGCATTTTCCGTATTACGTATTTGTTTAGTTAAGCCGGGAAGGTACTACATTCTAAGTGGTTGTATTGTGTGTTTTCCGTAAATGTGTTTGCTGTATCTCTTAGCAACGGAGCGGTTGCGGTGCGCAATCTGAATCGCGGAACTACACAACAGGTTTGACCTCTAAACATGTTACCCAATGTTTATAGGCGAAGGGTTATCTGCTATTTATGTAGGCCAATTAGTAGATGACTTGTTTATAAATAATGATCAATTAGAGAATGTCACAATTCTATCCTGGAAGTTTCTACGTCTATTTTCCTTAAATATAGATAATTTGTTTATAAATGATGGACATATTGATAGATAAATAGTCAAGTGATTAGTATTGTTTATGGGATATTTACCATGTTTTTCTTTTAATATGAGTTTACGATATTTGGATGCTGTTACAAGCACCATGTTCACAGTTCAAACAGTTCGTCTGTGAACATGGCGCTTGCAACAGCACCGAAATATCGGACATTAATATAAAGAAAAACATGGTAAATATCCCATAAACAATACTAATAATAGTGTCAGTGACCATGAAAACTTAAAAACATAAATAGTCAAGTGCTACCCAGTTCGGTGTAAAAAAAGAAAAAAATATATAAAAATATTTTTTTATTCAAAATAAATTTTACAAACATTTTTGAATTTTAATTAGGAGAGTTTATAAAGAAGTATATAAAATGAAAGTAACAACTCATTTAAAAATATTATTAAGTCTGATTGAAATTTGATTAATAACTTTAAGGGACACATTCGGCAGTTCCTGATCAAGTATTAGAGACTTATCTCACAGATAATGCCATATAAAAGTTGTAGTTTATGTGGCAAACTCGGCTTATAGGACTTATGCGTTGGGCAGGGTGAAATGCACAGTATACCCACAATAGAACATCACTGCTGGTCTTATTAATACTTGAGAGCCCCGTTGGCATAAAAGGATAGATTGATTGACGTCTAAATCAGAGGTTGCGGATTCAAATCCTAGCACAGGTTTTGTCCACAGGTGGTAGTAGACTGATGCGCCACCAACCACACACAAAAAGGGCCGACGGCCTATTTGCAGAAAAGAGCCCGCACACCAAGTACCATAGGTGGAAAGAGCATATTATATTGACGTTTCATCTGACATACTACCAAAAAGTAGTTAACCAACATTAAGGAAAATATCTGCCACCATAACCTTACAGTGTTCTGGTAATACACAGCCCTAGAGAGTCGTAGTATTCTAGGCCTAGCATGTTTACTGTCTTCGACCACATCATCACTTAACACCAGGTGAGATAGTGGTCAATCACTAGCCTATAAATAAGAAGAAAAAAAACTTGCGCAAACATAATTATGTACACCCAATGATGTTTATCTGAGATGGGCTTTGTTCTAAAAATGGAGTTTAAAATTATGTCCCACTGTCACCAAATCTTTGCGTTATAACAATTAACAATGACAATGAATAGGTAATCTATGTGATGTCATTGTTCACTAATTAATAAATGATCATCTTGCATGCTTATTGTCAACAATGCCAGTTGGATTTGTCTGACAATTTTTCTTTGCCTTTTTGAGCTCATCAACGGCATATCAGCAAGTTTCTTTACAATAATTTCAAACTGCCTCTTTATTGACTGCTATTTTTACAATTCAGAAAGCTCCAATTGGTAACTTTATAAACCACAATTAGAAAAATCTGTGATTCCAGTCAAAAAGGTTTGCTCTACATAATATTGTCTTGTCATCATCATTTTAAATTCAATAATCAAAATGAAGCATTCAAATTCAAATGTATCCTATTTAATTTGGTTACCTATTATGCTGATTCCTTTTATGTCACACCTAGAACATAATAGAATGACGAAAAAATGATACTAAAAGAAGATCTTTCTTTCTGATGCATTTGGGTAAAATAAAACTAAATGTATAAAGTAATTGTAGCAGTCGTGCATATGATTGTGTTGATGAATGTACCAGTCGGTCTCCTGAGGACACAATTATACTCAATTCCATCCAGCTAGAAGTGAAATTGATTGAGACAGCCCACTGTAATGTATTGTTGCCAACTGTATTTAGGGCTACCATCTTTTTATCTGGCTTCCAAAGGGAAGAGGCTGGCAAACAGTCAGTTTTTTTTTTTAATGTCTCTGCCAATTATTGTCAACTAATTAAAATGATTGTTTCTTCATAAGTACGGGATATTTCAAGGGGTATAATGATACCCCTTATCCTGTACTTATGTCCCGTACTAATAAAAAAAATATTATTTAATGCAATACATTTTTTTTATTAGTTAAATAACTATATATGTAACTTAAGTCATGTATATATATATATATATATATATACATGTATGTATATAATGTATTTAATAATTAAATATATATATATATATATATATATATATATATATTTAATTATTAAATACATTAGGATCTGATGAGTATATTTAGAGAAATGGAGAAAGATAAATGTCTTAAAACATGCTACTGGATATAACTCGAGTGGCAAGTAAAATGAGTTCTTTTTAAAGTTTATTAACAATTATATCAATTATCATCCTATTTGTAATTATTATTATCGCTATCTAGTTTTCCTCTTTATTATTTACTTACTAGTAAAGAAAAAAGAAGAGGAAAAGTGGCAACCCTGCCCTCGCTGCTTCGCTCACGAAGTTTAGTCTATGTTACTTGCCGATAATGTAGTTTTTTTATAATATGTTATAGGCTAGCGTTTGACTGCTATCACACCTGGTGGTAAGCAATGATGTGGTTGAAGATGTTGAACACGCTGAGCCTAGAATACTCTGACTCTCAAGGGCTTTGTGCTTCCAGAACACCGTAATATTATGGCTGCAGATTTTCTACTTGATGGTGGTAATAACTAATAACAATAATTAATACTTCTTGACACGGCACGCATCATCAGGTTCAGGTAATAATAAACGTCTCAAACTTGCTACTGAAACTGACGGGCATGGAAGTCGCTTGATTTAGTTTTACAACTTCCAAAAAGAAGTTCTGAATTCGTCTGTATGTTTTTGTTTTGTTACGCGATTACTCCGTCAATTGTGAACCGATTCGAATGATTCTTTTTTTATATCAGTAGGGTACATTTCCTAGGTGGTCCAATTGTGATTTCATCGAGATCTAATAAGTATCTCCAGAGATATGACGATAAACGTCTCAAACTTGCTACTGAAATTGACTCGCGGGGCATTGAAGTCGGTTGATTTAGTTTTCAAACATCTTTAGTTTATCCATTACAAACAAATACAAAGCATTTTTATGCTCTTTATTACTTATGCTTTAATATATAATAGTTTGAAGGATACATGACATCTCTAACATTAGGTACTTGCTATTGTCAAGCACAAAACCCATATTAATTACTCACGGAAAATGAGTAATGTTAATTCAAAAGAAGTGCATGTTTTGCACTAAAACATGGACTAGTACACACACAATATACCTAACAACGTGACAAAGACATTGACTCAGTCATTGCGATCTATGTATAAATTTTCTGTTGTATGTATTTTCAACCGACTTACAAAAAGAAGGAGGTTCTCAATTCGTTAGTATGTTTATTTTCTTCTTTTTTTGTGTGTATGTTATGCGATTACTCCGTCAATTGTGAACCGATTCAAATGATTATTTTTGTAATCAGTATGTTTCCGAGGTTTAATTTCATTTTAATTTAATCAAGATCTGATAAGTATCTCCCAGTGATATGAAGATAAACGTCTCAAACTTGCTACTGAAATTGACTCGCGGGGCATTGAAGTCGGTTGTTTTAGTTTTTAAACTATCTTAATTATGGTTTTTATTTTTTTACTTGCGTTTGTGTACAATCTATAGAGAATGTGAAGCCAAAACTTTGAATCCCTTTTTAAGAACTTTTGCTCTCGGACGTGTGTGAAATTTGGCATGGAATAAAACCGGGAGCTATTCAACGATACCCCTCACGATGGGGTAGATGAAGAAAAAGAAATCATCCCCACTTCACATGTAGGGGAGCTACCCTAAAACAAAACATTTTCCTAAATTTTATTTAACCACTTTGTCGGCATAATTGATATACACACCCCTACAAAAGTAGAAACCTTGGACAAACAGACATGACGAAACTATAAGGGTTCCTTGTCAGGACTACGGAACTCTAAAAAAGTGCAGGAAGCTTTATTTTTTTAATTCAACATTTTTATTTAAATTTCGATTAAATTACTTAGCAAACACTAGTCCAGACTAATGTTATAAAAGCGTTTGCAGCTCTGTGAATCTGTTTTTTCCCTAATCAAACCTAAACAGACGATCCAATCTTACAGAAATTTAACAAGGAGATACTTTATAGCCTGAGAGAGGATGGACATGGCTGCTAAATTCTTACTAACATCAGCTAGTCTAACCTAATATTATTAAGAGGAAAGATTTGATTGTTTGTTTGTTTGTTCGGATTTAACTCATAAACTACTGAACCGATTCTCGAAATTTAATTTCAAATGACTTTAATTTCTCAGTATATATCTATAGATATATAACTTACATAGAGCTAATTTCTTAAATCTTTTTTAATGAATATTTTTAAACGGAAAAATAGAAATAAAATTTGCAAGATTAGAATTATATATGTATTGCCTTCTTATTTACTACTTTAAGGGGGTACGATTTCCATACAAAAGTATAATGCACAAATATAAGTAAACGGAGCAAAAACTTGCACTGAAATCACATCTATTGGTCTTGTATAAGTCTTGAAATGTCGGGAATTATGTTTACCTACATGATTTAAATAATTAATATTAACATATTATTCAATCAATATTTTTGTTTGAACTTGACATTTTATTATTATTCAAAATAATTTCATCTAAATCAATCAAATTATGTAAGTAAACAAATTTCCCGACAAGTGAATAAAATAAAAGACCAATAAATGTGATTTCAGTGCAATTTGTTGTTCTATCTAATACTATAAGAATCTTTGTCCTGACATACTGACTGACTCACTGACTCACTGACAGACAACGCACAGCCTAAACCGCTGGTCGTTGAGACTTGAAATTTGGAGGGTATATTTGTCTTAGTACGTAAGGGTGTACTAAGAAAGGATTTTCCAAAATTCACCCCTTAAGGGGATGAAATGGGGGTTCAAAGTTTGTATGGAGAAACAAGATTAGATCGTCTTTTCTATCCGAAACTTCACATAAGTGCTTCAGTAAAAAAATAAGTAAAGACGTGTTTCAGGTTTTTTTGGAATTCCACCCCTAAGAGGGTGAAATGGGGTAATAAAGTGTAAAATCAATATTGTTTCGGATTGCGCTGAAATTTGGCATGCAAATAGTTATTACGACGTTAGTTCTCACTGAGAAAGGATTTTCCAAAATTAACCCTCGAAGGGGATGAAACGGGGGTTCAAAGTTTGTATGGAGAAACAAGATTAGATAGTCTTTTCTATCTGAAACTCCACACAAGTGCTTCAGTAAAAAAATAAGTAAACACGTGTTTCAGGTTTTTTTTTAATTCCACCCCTAAGAGGGTGAAATTGGGTAATAAAGTGTGAAAATCAATATTGTTTCGGATTGCGCTGAAATTTGGCATGCAGATAGTTATTACGACGTTAGTTCCCTCTAAGAAAGGATTTTCCAAAATTAACCCTCGAAGGGGATGAAACGGGGGTTCAAAGTTTGTATGGAGAAACAAGATAAGATAGTCTTCTCTATCTGAAACTTCACACAAGTGCTTCAGTAAAAAATTAGGTAAACACGTGTTTCAGGTTTTTTTTAAATTCCACACCTGAGAGGGTGAAATGGGGTAATAAAGTGTGAAAATCTATATTATTTCGGATTGCGCTGAAATTTGGCACGCAGATAGTTATTAAGACGTTAGTTCCCTCTGAGAAAAGATTTTCCAAATTAACCCTCGCAGGGGATGAAACGGGGGTTCAAAGTTTGTATGGAGAAACAAGATTAGATAGTCTTTTCTATCCGAAACTCCACACAAGTGCTTCAGTAAAAAAATAAGTAAATACGTGTTTCAGGTTTTTTTGAAATTCTACCCTTAAGAGGGTGAAATGGGGAAATAAAGTGTAAAATCAATATTGTTTTGGATTACGCTGAAATTTGGCATGCAGATAGTTATTACGACGTTAATTCCCTCTAAGAAAGGATTTTCCAAAATTAACCCTCTAAGGGGATGAAACGGGGGTTCAAAGTTTATATGGAGAAACAAGATTAGATAGTCTTTTCTATCCGAAACTTCACACAAGTGCTTCAGTAAAAAAATAAGTAAACACGTGTTTCAGGTTTTTTTGAAATTCCACCCTTAAGAGGGTGAAATGGGGTAATAAAGTGTAAAATCAATATTGTTTCGGATTACGCTGAAATTTGGCATGCAGATAGTTATTACGACGTTCGATCCCTCTTTGAAAGGATTTCCCAAAATTAACCCTCGAAGGGGATGAAACGGGGGTTGAAAGTTTGTATGGAGAAACAAGATTAGATAGTCTTTTCTATCCGAAACTTCACACAAGTGCTTCAGTACAAAAATAAGTAAACACGTGTTTCAGGTTTTTTTGTAATTCCACCCCTAAGAGGGTGAAATGGGGTAATAAAGTGTAAAAATCAATATTGTTTCGGATTGCGCTGAAATTTGGCATGCAGGTAGTTATTAATTACGACGTTAGTTCCCTCTGAGAAAGGTTTTCCAAAATTCATCCCTGAAGAGGATGAAAGGAGGGTTCAAAGTTTGTATGGAGAAACAAGAATTGATTGTCTCTTATATTCGAAACTTTACACAAGTAGTTTAGTAAATAAATGAGTAAATACGTGTTTCAGGCTTTTTGAAATTCTATTCCTAAAAGGGTGAAGTGGAGTAACAATGTCTGAAATCAATATTGTTTCGGATTGCGCTGATATTTTGCATCCAGATAGAAATTTTGACGTAGGTATCCGCTGAGAAAGGATTTTTCAAAATTCACTCTTCAAGGGATGAAGCGGGGGTTCAAATTTTGGATAGTCATTTTATTTGACATTTCACACAAGTACTTCTGTAAATAAATAAGTAAATACGAGTTTCAGATTTTTTCAAAATGCCACCCTAAAAGAGTGAACTGGGGTAAAAAAGTCTGAAAATCAATATAGTTTCGGATTGCGCTTTATTGGGTTTTTCGGGTTTTAAAAATATGAATCCTGATTTGTCTTAGTCACGCGATAACATGAAAACAGGTGAACCAATTTGGCTAATTTTTATTCAAAGAATCAAGAATCAAAGCATTTATTCAGTATTTAGGCAGTATAAATATACGCACATATACACGTCAAAATCATAAATCATAAAATAAATCATAACCAATTATCAAGTAAACATAGCAAAAGCAGAATTTAACGCTTTGAATTAGAAAAAAAAAGTAATGAACCATTCAGCTGTCATCCAATCGTTTACGTCAGAATATTTAAAAAAAATTAAAGTAGGTTAAAACCAACCATACATGTAAGTGTGTGTTTCAGTACTTCAGACAATTTTTATATAAAAAAAATAAAAAAGTGAAATAGTGAAACACAACATAGAGAAACGCATACCGATCACAGTACATATCATGATCCAAATGGAACTGATAGTCCGTCTGTCAGCTGCATAATATTGTTTAAATAAAAATAAAAATGGCAAGCAATATTAATAAATAATAATTAATAAAGCAATATTTGATGTCTTTAATGATAGAATCGTTTTTACAAAAGAAAAGTTTTAAGTAAATAAAAGGAGTTTTTAACGCGGGCGTAGCCGCGGGGGACTTCTAGTTTATTCATATTTGTGCATTATACTTTTGTATGGAAATCGTACCCCCTTAATGTAACAAAATATATACACATATAATAATTAATTGATTAAAAAAAAATTAATAACGAATCCTTTATTTTAATATGAAACTACTCCAAAATGATGCTCAGCATGTACGCGTCTATCGCTATCCTTTTTGTTTTCAAGAGCAGAAAGCATGCGCACTCTCTCTCTTCAAAAGGCCGGGCTACAAACAGTTGTTATGTTGTGTCCTCTTCTAGCGCATGGAATGGTTGGTAGGGACCTCGGACAGTCACACACATTCACTCGGAGCAAAATTTAATCTTTTAAAATTCGTAAACCGGTTTTTAGGACTGATTTTTCGCAGGCAACCCTATATCACCGTGTTCGTAATGAAATAAACTTTATTTTTATTTAAGTTTCATTCATTAACCAGACCGGTGCAAATTACTAGTATCGAGTTCATACCTGGCAACCCAAGGGTTGTGACAGGAATAAAATAGGCAACCTAACTTTTTCATATACTATGGGCTGCATACTTTCGATTGGTATAGAATTTATCTATTAACCAAACCGGTGAAAGATATATAAAAAATAAAAAAGAATATTAAAAATATCCTGGACTGAAATTTGCTAGGCAACCCATATGCAATATATTTTTTGATATATTAAATTACATAAAAAATGTGTTTGATCCATTAACCAGCTCGGTGAAGGTCGTTGTATAAAGGATCTTAGACCAAAACGTGATCCTTCATAACCGACTTCAAAAAAGGAGGAAGTTCTATGTTCCTCTGTATATTTTATTATTTTATGTATGTTCACCGATTACTCAAAGACGCCTAGACCGATTTGGAGAATTCTTCTTTTATTTGAAAGGGTATATACTTCCCAGGTGGTCCAATTTAAAATTAAGCTTAACACTTGAAAAGGGCTGGACCAAAATGGATTATATTTTTATAAATGTATGTAATAATCCGAATGAGGTTTATAGAGAAATAACATTTAGGAGGATTATTGGAGAAAATCCGAAAATCGGCAAATCTTAATGTTGATAAATAAAGAGGTATCCTATCCATGCAAGAAACGTGTTCTGTCGGAATTTTTTGCCCGAGCGTATTAAATGTTGTACGGTGGTACGGAAACCTTCGTATGCGAGTCAGACTCGCACTTGACGAGTTTATTTCTAGTTTCGGTTTGAGTGTTAGATACGTACCCTTTATAATATGGAACTCTTCGTGTGCGAGTCCGACTCGTACTTGGCGAGTTTATTTATAGTTTCGGTTTGAGTAGTAGATACATAACCCTTTATAATATTTTCTATTAACATTCAGAAAATTCTGCCAAGTCAAGGTTTGTGTAGCACAGTAACTGTTATAGCCATCTGCAGGGCTAGCATGGCAAGGGAACTTTTTTGTCTTTACACCTATCCGTGTTTTGTTTAGTGGAGAAGGCAAATTATAAGTAAAGTTTTTCGACAATTATAAACGCCCGCTGACTTTCAATCATTTCTTTTTTTTTAACTTTTTATTACGAATCAAAATCAAAACTCGGGGTTAAACTTTACCAAGCGTTTAAATTGTTGTGTTGATCTCCTGTCAGTGGCGAAAAACAGGGAAATAATTTTGTCTTCCCCCCGGGGATAAGGCCATGCTAGCCCTGCTGGTAAATGTCTTGCTTGTTCTCTTGTTACCTAATATCATCGAAACAATAAACAATCTTTCTTAACAATACAATAATATAAAAGGTTACTAGTAAGTATATTCGTCATTGTTTACATGTGTACGCAGGATAAATCTATAGGTATCATAAGATAATATTGTGTATGTTAAATGCGTAATAAAAATATCATAATCATGCCTGCAGTTAATTAATTATTTACTATCAGTGCACATTAGTAAAGTATTTTCCCAAATAATTAAACAAACTATGAGCTTATCATAATGGAGCTCTATTTGCGACATTCAAACAACGTGATAGATATGTTAGGATAAAACAAATATAAAAAGTTTCCAGCCGATTTGGAAATTATTTTCAATGTATAATGCCGCTGGTTTTGCCTGAGGCAATTACAAAGCACGTGAGACTCAACATTAAGGCTGACATTCAGTTTTTTTTTAAAGACTCCCGGTCAAAGAGTTACCCGTGTGGGAATCGAACCCACGACCTTCAGTTTTGTGAACTGGCTACTAGCTGACTAACTGGTCAGTCATTCTAGAACTATACCGATCCACTCTTTACACGCAGAGGTGTCATTTGATTGGTCAAATGACTGATCAAATGGCTTAGAGTAAATAGATGTTTGAGTATCGTTCTAGAATACTGGCCAGCAACATCAGCGTTACTAATCTAAATTTACCAGCACTAAAACTCTTCATCTGATTTAGTTCAGAGATGAGACATAGATAGCTATTCTGATGTTGCACTAACTAGGCTTAAATTTGGCAGCACTAAGGGCCGGTTTTTTAATCGGTAGTCAAAATCGACATAACTATTTGTTACGTTGACTATAGTTCACGTACCTACTAACCAATGGCTAAACCAGTAACATAAAAAGATAAATGAAAGTTATAATCAAAAAACCGAATTACTGCACTTTTAACCATTTGTCATCGATTTAACTATTAGTTGGCTTTAGCTATGAATCAAATAATTAAGATAGTTTAAAAACTAAAACAACCGACTATCATGCCGCTCCATGATCTCGATGAAATTAAAATGGGACCACTACCGAAACGTACCCTACCAGTTAAATAAATAATCATTCTAATCGGCTCTCAATTGACATACATACAAAAAAAAACATACAAACGAATAGAGAACCTCCTTCTTTTTGGAAGTCGGTTGTAAACCGGCCCTAAAAGAGATGAGTAGAGTGTTTGTGCTGTATACATGAGTATATATTGTTTATTGAGCGTTATATTATACACTGTTATTTTATGTAGGCTTTGTATCTCAAGTGTTTTCATGAAATCTATCTAACTAACGTCTAATAAATCCGTGACCCCACTGTAATTTTATAGTAATTTATCACCCAGCTTATAATTTAGCATGAGGAAAATCTTAGAAATGGAAACTCGTCTAAGGATAATTGGCTCATCTACCAGCATAACATAGTATTAAGTGAACTTCTTAGTAGAACATAACTATGTTGCTTAGTCATCGTGGTTACATGAAAAATACACAGGCTATTTTTAAAACGACCAGTTGTTATGATTTTAGGTAGAGTCTTAATTTATCAATGATAGAGCTCAATAGTCTGGTTGGTACCATCTATGCTGATTTTACTGCGTTATCTGAAAGGGTTTGTGAAACAATAATTACTGTTTGTTCCAAAGTCATTAAAATTATTCTTTATCTTCAAAGAACTTAGTAGATACAGATACGCATACAATAATGTTTATATATAGTTCTAAAGATGGACTACCTCATCTTTCGAAATTCGTTGATATTGTATTTATATGGCATCGGCATGGCACATTTACAAGTATGTATATTCTCGGACCTTCATTCGAAAATTCCGTCACTCAAACTCGAAATGTGGGCGTGAATGTTATCCTCGAACCTCTCTCATACGTAGGTACCTCAAATAACCATGTTCATCCATCTGGTAACGCCCGCATGGTGGTAGGGCACTATCTTAGCGTTTGCCTCGCTAGCTATAATATAAATTACCCTCAAGTTAGAAAATCTGTCGCCAAAACACCTAATGTGCTTCGAGAGCTGTCCTTGAGAGTCAGTTCCTTTTCCAAACCAAGCGTGCCATTATCCTCAAGCACGTCGTCAGTGACGTGAGATAGTGGTCAAACGTCCAGAGATCGCGCCATGGGAGAGGACTATAGGTACTATATACCTTATATCTATTTTTATTATTTTATTATACCTATACCTTATCCTACAGTGGACGGAGAAAGCCTGATGAAGAACTATCCTCGACTAATATGTTGGCAAGAATATAAACAAACAGTTTCTAAAACTTCACAGATACATTGTAGTCCTAATACAAACATACGGTCAATTTTAGTATAACATTAAACGTTAGCAATCATTCAATTGCTCGCTAAGTACAAGACAGTTGGACTTTGTACTTTCAACGTCACCACAGTTCGAGTTTGATCTCATATTAACACAGAATAAATAGAAGTATGTAGGTAACTAAAGTACTAAAGCATAGCTAGTTCATTGCTGTTCAGTTCGTTTCAGTTGGTCAATTGTAAGGGACATTGGATTTTGAACTTTATGATTTTGCGTTAACGAGAATATTTCTTGCATTTATATACATCGTATGTGACTGTGACCCACATATTGCATTAATTACATGAATTTCAATTCTTTCTGCTATATGATAAAAACAAAATATGCATATCTAAATTATTATGTGTGTTGTTTAATATACACACAACACATGCAAAATTATCGTGTAATAAATTTCGTATATGGCCGTCAAGCTAATACCAAAATATTATTATTCACCTTCCCTGCTCACTTTACCTATGTGGATAACTAGCGACCCGCCCCTTAGGCTTAGCACGGGTGAAATTTATTTCACTTGCATTTCGATCGTTTTATCTTCTACTTACGATGCCAAATAGCTCTCCATAAAAAAATATGAAAAATTTTAGAAATCGCATGGATAGTTGCTAAGTCTAAAATTACTAACTTAACAATAGTAGTGGAGATAAAAACATATGCACATATTTTGTCACATTTGAGTTAGGACGCAATCGGATTAATAACAACACACACGGGTCCACAGTACAAAAATAATTCTAGATACACAAGGTACAAAGTGCAATTCAGACTAAATATTACTTCATAATAATAAATAAAACCGTTTAAAAAAGATAGGTTTCATCATAGAATATCTCACTCACCTCATCTGATTTTCGGTTTATTTGCAAGTCATCGTGATATCTATGTTTTGTAGTAGTCAATAAATTAATCTTTACGTGTGATGTCATATTAATGCATAAATAAGATTAAAACATTTGAAACTTGATTATTGTCTTAGAAAAAAAGTTAATAACTGGATTGCCATGGTATGGAGCATGGGATTTATTACCTGTTTTATATAGAGCTGGCAGGATACATGTGTAAGGCAAGCTTATATCAATCTCTTCACATCGCCTGCATGGTGGGACACTGTCTAGTGTCCGCCTGACCAGCTTACCACCTTCAAGTTGGAAAGCCGGCCGCCAAACATCTAATGTGTTCCGACAGGTGTCCTTTAGAGCCAGGTCCCATTCTAAGCTTAGCGTGCTACCATCCTCAAACGCATCGTCACTTACCTACAGGTGAGATGTAAACAAACGCTAACGTTTGACCATGTTTATAAGATATACAAAAATTATAAGCGATGGCATTTAAGAGATTGCTGGGTCTCTTAAACTGTGTGGTATATTACCCCGTGCCACAGAATAAATAATAGTATACAGTCACATAAAAATAAATTACGATTTTTTTAAACTAAATACCCGCAGTCACATGCCGCGCTTGTCATTTTCAGAAGCAAGTTTGAGGTATTTGAGGTATCTTTATATATCTGGAGATACCAATCGGATGTCTATGAATTGTACAATGGGACAAAACGGACACTGTACCCTCTCAAAAAAAAACACATTTTCCATATCGGTCAATAAATGAAGGAGTTCTAAGATAACAAACAACAAAAAAATACAAGATATTAAGAACCTCCTCCTTTTTCAAAGTCGGTTAATAATGACGAACAAAGACGACTAATGCAATTAATATTGTCGTCACATAATTTATGTTTGTCAAATAAATGTTTAATCTTGTGACGAAAATACATAGTCGAAATTAACTGTTTAATTACTGTCTAATAGACAAATTAAACTTCGACGAAATAAATTAAAGAAAAATATTGACGTGGAAGGTTAATATACATTATAATTAATTTAATTCGTCTATGTGAATTACAAATTACAAAATGCTTTATTGTTAAAAGTTTTCAGGTACATTTTTAAGATTCAAAGCCCTGCCTTTTTGCTTTAGTTTGAAAAACTGTGTTGCAAAAAAGCAGTGTCTTCCCAAGTAATATGTACAATGATGTTGTATACTTTTACAATAAATTAAAGATATGCTAAATCTGATTATTTAATCAACTAGATATTAATTGCTATAGTTTTGTGTGTGTGTGTGTGTGTGTGTGTGTAAGTGTGTGGTGTGTAGGTGTGTGTGTGTGAGTGAGAGTGTGTGCATGCAGGCGCATGTGTGTGGTTTAATGTGTTTGCGTTTTATGGATATGATTAGATTTTAAAATCAATAGAATTAGTCACTGCTTGTTTATCTATGTTATTTTTATCAGTAAATTTTCAATTTCATCATAATTTTGTTGTAGGAGCCAATCATTCATAATTAATTTTAGTTTATGTTTTGTAAGTTTTTTAATTTTAGATTTAGAATTTAGAATATTGTACAGAATTGGTGCAATGTGATTATAGTGTCTCCATGCCAAGGCACTGTTGCATCGCGGTACAGGACACTTGTCTACTCGCTTGTTTGTTATTGGCACACTACTTCTTTGTGGTATTTAGATATACACTTTGCGACAAAGATCTTTCTAACTGATAGGACTTTACATTTGTCATAGAAATCTTTTGTTGAGTGTCTATATGGTAAAGACATCATGACCTTAAATAGGGCTCTTTGTGCTCGTTCTATTTTAATCATATGCGTTTTGGCTGCACCACCCCATGAGCATATACAGTATCCAATTATACATTCTCCAAGAGCTTTGTATGTTTGAAGAAGTAGGTTCTGGTCTGCTACAGTTCTTAATGTTTTAAAAACATAGATGAGCCTCCTAACACGCTTAGAAACGTTTTCAATGTGGTGAATCCAAGTCATTTTATTGTCAATAGTGACACCCAAGTATTTGATCGTGCCCACCATTTCCAATGTGTTGCACAAACAACCATTGGGAATTTCAGTGCTACGATTGCTGGGGAATGAGTGTGCGTGGACTAGGAAGTTTGGCGGTAACTTATCTCGTTCAGTCTTTTTAAAACAGAGATATTTTGTTTTGGCGGTGTTCAAAGACAACAAATTGTCCTCCAACCACCCAATTACACGAGGTAGTCCTATTTATGCTAGTTGGCGTACATTAGACCAAGTCGTACCATGGAACAGAAGTACTGTATCGTCCGCAAACATAAGGATGTCCGCATTTTTTAGCTCCATTTTACACAGCTCATTTATGTATATCAAAAAGAGTGTGGGACCAAGGGTGCTTCCTTGCGGGACTCCGTAGTTGCAGACAGGACAATTACTTTCATAGTTATCGACTTTAACTTGCTGTTTTCTCCCTGTAAGGTAGTCCTTGAACCAGTCCAGGACACTCCCTCTAACACCAACGCCTTCCAGTCGCGCTATAAGGATTGGGAAAGAGACAGTGTCGAAGGCTTTCTGCAGGTCTAGAAATATACCTATGCACTTCTCGCCAATGTCCATGTACTTAGTAGCTAGAGTTGTGAGCTTTAGCACAGCATCATCTGTGGATTTTTCAGATCTAAAACCGTATTGGTTTGTCGCGAGTATACTTTTTTTTTCTAGATAAGACATTAGCCTGTGATTAGCTATTTTTTCTATAATTTTTGAGAGGGTAGGAATATGTGAATAAAATTTAATATAATTTATCGACACTCCACTCATATTGTAAAGTTGTGATTATGAATTAAAATAGTTCCATATTGACAGACTTAATGCATTTTTTGACATTGTACAACTGAAATTGTACAAATAAAAAAGTTGTAGATTTCTTAACAAAATAATGTTTGGGTTTGAGGTGCAATGTAAGGTGACAATATGCCTACATTGCTTCTTGCTGACAATAAAGCTATACGTTGGACGCCGCTTTGTAGATATCGCCACCACAACAGCTGAGCGTGAGGTAACCGCATTACAAAACAGTGAAGTTTTTCAATCCGGCGCGCCTACTTGTAACATAGCATAAGGCTACGACATATATAGTGGCTAGCCTATGCGATAAAAAAAATGATTCATAACAATTGCTCATTGTTCTGTTACTAAGGTAACAATTTCCACATTATTAAAATGTCACTGCAAAAATATCAAAGACGCACTATGTAGACCGCAAAACCTATTCCGGAGTTAATTGAGTCATTGTCTGCTTGTAGGATTTGGAATAAACTTACTAAAATTAAACATTTACCATACATTCCGAAAAAAGCCGTCTGTATTTTTCTTTTTATATCATAGAATAGTGTTGACCACTATCTCGCCTTGTAAGTGATGTCCATACCACAACGAAGAATATGAACACGCTAGGCTTATCATACTCTGACTCTTAAGGGCTGTGTTCTGCCGGAACACCGTAAGGTTATGGAGACACATTTTCTCCTTGGTGGTGGTAAGCTATTGACCTACTGTAGTTCTAGCTATATGCAAAATAAACCTAATTTGAGATAACGTTACCAGAGAATCGTTAAATACACGTCGTCAGTTATCAGAGGACATTAGTACGTCAGAGGATACTAATTTCCTCTGACATCTAAGAGTATCATCAATAAAATCGATTGCTAAATATTTCCGCACAACTGGCAATTGGCTTTAGGTTGTATAAAGCATTATGTCAATCAAATCAATTTCAAACATTTGTCGGTTGAAATCTGTATTAATTAAATAATGAAAATGGTCGAAGTACCTATTCATAAAACCAATGATATTATGTACTTGAGTGGGTCTTTTTTGTATGCCGCGTATGTCAAGGTCTCGCCAGGATGGATGTATGTAAAAGACGTCATAAGTCGTTTATTAAGTTTAGGCTGGCCGCACACTGGCTGCTGTCGTTCGAGCGATAGTGGCTTCATAAACAGCCGGTATCAGGCCTCTCCCAAGACACGCCACTGAGCCTGATAGTTGCTTCATTGACTGTAACGCCGGTCAGTCGTGATCAATCGTCCATTCTGAGTATTCTGACGTTTGAGCTACGCGTCCTGAGTAGACTCGTAAGCTACAAGCTGCAACGCAGAAGCGGAACAGTTGCAACCGCTGAGGTTGTTGCGTTTGTCACTACTTAATTTCGCGAAGTAGTTGACGCAAATTATCAGTCATAATATCATCACCTTAACACTATAATTATAAATGCCAAAATCAGTTTGTAGATTTGTTCATACGTTACCTTTTCAAGGTCAGACGGTTCTTTTATTTTTAACGCGGGCAAATCCGTGGGTCACAGCTTGTTGGAACAGATTTAAATTTATGCTGTTATTTAGATTAATACTGGGTTCCTCAATGATATTCTGTTTTTGATCGAAGAGGTTCCTACATCCTTCCAATATGCTAACTAAAACGATAATAATAGCGAATTTCATTTCACAAATTTTTTGCATTTTTTTTTAACAATTATTAATTAGCTTAATCGATTGGTCATCACACATATTGTCACATATGGTCACATACATATCACACAGTTGACAGAACCTTCACGCCCCTCTCCTTAGGCAAAGATAACTGGCGCAAACCTCAGGTGTTGAGCACCGAAGACCGCAAGGACATATGGAAGAAGAGCAAGGAGGCCCGATGTGGACCTGCTCGCTTCGGTAAACTGGCTACGATTGGGGGACCTCTTTGGGGAAACCGAAGGTTTTGTTTGTGCAATTGCTGACGAAGTTATCAAGACGAACAACTACCGGAAATATATCATGAAGGACGGTACGGTCGACATTTGTCGGGCATGCCGCCGTCCTAGAGAGTCACTCAGGCATATCATTTCCGGTTATTCTCATCTTGCTAACGGCGAGTACTTGCACAGACATAACCTCGTAGCCAGGAGCATCCACCAACAACTTGCTCTTCAATATGGTCTTGTCAAAACTGAGGTGCCGTACTATAAGTACGCACCTGAGCCAGTTCTTGAAAATGGTCGTGCTTTACTCTATTGGGACCGATCGGTTATCACGGACAGGACTATTGTCGTTAATAAGTCTGATATCGTGACAGTCGACCGGTCCCAGCGGCGGGCCAATCATCTCACATAACGAGAACCTCGTGAAGGCCGAGAAGGACAAGCTCAGCAAGTGCTTTGACTTGGCTCACGACGAGGTTACCGCTATGTGGGATGTTGATTCGACGATATTGTCCCGATAGTCGTTTCGGCAAACGACCTAATAGCGAAGAGTCTCGACCAACATCTGAAGAGACTCTCGCTAGACGGCTGGATTAAGGGCCAGATACAGAAGGCGGTGCTTCTTGACAAGGCACGCACCGTCAGGAGGTTCCTCTCCCTGCCCTAACCACCGATAACTTGGGCCTTGCCCCGCTACCGGCGGCATTCTTGGTTTAGGTTTTCTTATAGTATTGTTTATTTTATAATGATTTTGTATAGTTTTTTTGGTAATAATATTTATATTGTAAAAAATCCTTGACCTAAGAAAAGATAATAAATACATGAATATAAATAATATAATAACAAATATATAATAGTAATAGTCATAAAGTGCAATAGGTATAAAGCGCCGCAACCGCCAATGATTTATTACGGGTGCTCAGAAAACCTTAATTATGAATGTTCTATTTAAAAGATAAATAAAATTCAAAATAGTTATTGTTCAGGAACAGATTTTACTATCAAATAACGATTTTACCATCAATATTTTCTTGGTGGTTTCCAAACTTCAGCCTTAAATCGCGGATGTCGGAGACTCGTTTAGCAATAGTTGCTGAGGGTATAGTCAGCCTAAACACGGACATTACGCCGGCATCGCGTACCTCCTAAATATGTTTGACGTCATCCCAGCGTTTTTCGACATTTTGATCACCTTTCGTTGGTTTATTTTACAAATTATGCTTATGACGAACGTCGAAGTTTTTATGGACGAAATTATATATGGAGACCTACGCAGATTATGAAATATAGAAAGACTAATAGCTGTGGGTAAGCTGGTTTTTTGTATTAGGTAATAATAGCACTAAAATCTGGACGTGGATGGAGTACTATTATTTATTAATGGACATATTAGGAGAAGTGAAGTCCACGTCACTAGAAAGGTAATAGATATGAAAGTGGACAGCTATGGAGGAAGAGGAACACCGTAGAAAGTGTGGATGGACTGCGTGATTGAAGATATGGATGTAAAAGTAGTGAATGACTGCAGATAGAGCCCAATGGAAGAGAATTACATGTTGAACCGACCCAACTTAGTGGGTAAAGGGTAGTAAGATGATGATGAAGTACTATTATTTATTCTATTCCTTTGGGTGCTATCGCATTTTCCGCTAGAGTCGCTAATGTACCTACTACAAGATCCGCGAAACGATATGTGAAACGTAATTTTTTGAATGAGATTGTATCTTAAATTTAAATACAAATTTTATATCTTTACAGCTACACCATCACATTTTACTCAGTGGCGCCACTTAGTGAGCGGGAAATCAGTAGCCTCCTATTAGGCTACCACTAGCTGGTAATAAATTAAGAGAGTCATACAAATGTCTAGCTTTATCTTATGTTATTACTTTATTTAATGATACAAAATAAAGAGTGATTATTAGTTAATTCAATGGCTCACTGTAGGCTTCAGGCGTCGTTCGAACAACCCAAAGGTGTACAAAAGTCAAAAGTCAGAGCATTTATTCAGTATATGGGAAAATTGAAAATTTGCACTTACACTCGTCAAATAATATTAATAGATCATATTCAATAATAATTATTAAAGATACAACAGAAACATAACTTATTGCTTTGAATTTACAAAAAAAAACAAAGGTATTGAGCCATTCAGCTTTCATCTAAACGTCGAACGTCACACTTAAAACACATGTCCCCTGATTAATGTAGAGTTGTCAACCGTACCATTACGTGCACCCGCAACCCAGTGCATGTTCAGTACTTCAGACAATTTTTATCCAAAATATTGTGAAATAATGAAACAATAAATACAAAGATATGTCTAATCTGGTCGCCAAGTTCCAATCTCATGTTCTATGCCAGCCAACTGGAACATGGGTTGAGACAGTTGCGCTATATGGATGGAATAATTTATTTGTCCAGCATCTCAGCTTACGGCTGTCTTCCACTCCCAGACAAGCACGATATCATCAGACCGCAACGTCACATAACATCATGTGAGATAGTAGACAAATGCTGGTCCGCGTGATATAGAATAACACCCCTTTTTGCGTCGGGGGTTAAAGAGAAATACTAAAACCCGACTATGTACAGAAAACATTTTCATATACCACTCGACCCGCAAAGTATTGATGACAAAGGTTTGTCATTAATACTTTGCGTGTTGAATACGGTATTAATCAAAATCAGATGAGTAGCTTAGGCGGCACGGTGGAACATACATAGACAGAGTTCTAAAAACAAACCTCCACCTTTTAGCTTTGCCATAGTTGGGTGAAAATGTGACGTGAATGATGTAGCCTCGTCAAATTCAGCGACTCCGAAATACCCTTGAAATGTATGGTTCGAAAATTAACAATCTATGATAATTGTAGGTAACTTATAATATAACACCATTCAGTTTCCGTGTTATTATTCACTAAACCTGGTTACTGTCATTATGCGCCATTAAAATATTCCAAACACTTGTTTATCTGTTGAGGAAAAACAAAAATATTTGGTAAAAAACTAATTCCGTTTGTGCTTCGCGATTCTCAGTCTCACGCATTATAAATAGGAATGTTGATATTATAATGTGGTAGGACTTATGAGCTAGTCCGCCTGGGGGGATAGTCTGTTGACTATCTGCCAAATCGTTAGTATAGTACAGTGCCACAAGTATAACTTGGCGGTGGTGGGTTTTGGAACTAATTCCGAGAGATTAATTAATTATATTATTAATTGAGAGATTATCGCGACATTATTGTTGATAAATCTGCTACATTAAAATAGTTCAATAATGCCAAAAGTAATTAAAAGTGGTTTAAGAGAAACTGTTATCAAAGTACAAAGTAAAAGCACAGTGGCGCACAGCCGTGCCAAGTTATTCTTGCCGGACTGTACCACCCCATGAAATAGTTATGTTTTCAGGTTTGAAGAGCAAAGTGCGTAGTAAAATTACATTTATATCACCTACGAGTATATACATCTGATGTTAAGTGAAGACGTGATCAACGATGTATATTATAATTTAAGGAATTTTAAGTTGTTAAGGTATATTAGTATATTATAGTTATATTATAATTTAAGGAATTTTAATATTTTATATTGCATTTGAAAAAAAAAATCAATCAACAGTTACCAACCCAACACCGATATGATAAATACGAAAGTCAGTTTGAATTATATTTTTGTTTGTTTGTTTGTTACCTCTTAACGATCAAACAGCTCGATTTTTTTAAATATCATATAGTATATAGGCTAGCATTTGAACACTATCATACCTGTTGGTAAGTGATGATGCAGTCGAGGATGACACCACGCTAGTCCTAGAACCATGCTTAGAATTTGGCAACTGGCTCTCAAAAACAGCTGCCGGAACACATTAGATGTTTTGGCGAGAGATTTTCCAACTTGAGGGTGGTAGCTGGCCAGGCGGACACTAGATAGTGTTCTATCACCATGCAAACGTAGACAGCTGATAGGGTAGAATAGGACATAGGCACAGAATGAATAATAAATAGTACATAACAGGATACTTTTTTTCGTGGGCATATCCGCGGGGTGAAGTTAGTTTATATATATATGTCTCAGGTAAAGTGCACTACTCCCGAAAATGTTTAAATATATGCTTTTTATAAAGACGTCATCATGTCAAATTAGGCTTGCAAAATTTGACCCGAACATACATACAATACAAACATGGCAAGCAAAATAATAGTTTAATATAAAAACTTATTAAAATAAGATTTTTTTGTAAGTACCTCTGTGTTTACGATATACAAGTTATGTAATGTAATTTCCACAAGAAAACAGGATAGATTGCTTATGTTACAGGATAGGTATGAATCGTACGACTTTACGGAATTTTTATAAGTAGGTTCCTCGAGGAAACAATTTTACAGTCTGATTAATATCCGTGTTTTTCTTGAGGTTTTCTTGAGGTTTTTCTTGAGAATGCACAACAGAAATTAATTGTTCTGTAATGTTACGAGCCATACAATACGACAAAATACATGCGTTTCACATAAGACTTTATTTTTAATCGACTTCCAAAAAGGAGGAGGTTATAAATTCGTCTGTTTATTCATCCATTTGTTTGAGAGTTACGTTAATGTCACGACAACACACACATATACACACGCGCAGAATAAATAATAGTACACACACACGTCAAACTTATAACACCTCTCTTTTGTGTCGGGGGTTATAAACCAATGCTCGGCTCGGAAATCAATTTTACTTTGAAGTATCAGATAACAATTTTATTTCGAGTCTGTTTCACGGAATATTCCTCATATTGGTGTATCGTAAAAATTGTATTAGGTCCCTAAATATTTAATAATAAGTATATAGATGGCAGTTTTATAAAAGCATGCATAATGCAATCAAAACATGTCGTCAGCCCTTCCTAATGGCTGAAAAGTAATATCTAGGTACAAAGTAATTACAAAAATATTCTGCAAAGTCAACTGAAACAGCAGCACGTGCTGAAAAGGTGATTAAATAAAAAAATGTTAATTGCGAAGTCAATCACCTATGTTTATTAATGTTGTTTTATGATCCCGATAGTTACTATTTTTAACCGACGAAAAAAAACGGAGGAGATTATCAAGTCGACGCGTATATATATATATATATTTGTTTTATGTATGACCACGCATAACTTTTCACAGAGTAGTCTGATTTCGATAATTCTTTTTTTATTGGAAAGGGTCCAACAAGGGGGTCCCATTTAAATTTTAACGAAATCGGTCGTGCCGTTTTGAATAATGATTTATTAAAATAATGCAAAAAAATAATGTAAAAAAATAATGTATAAATAATGTAAATACAAAAATAATGGATAAAAGTATCATTATTTTGATGATTTTATCATATCATCAACGTATGTCAATAAACACTGGAAAAAACAAAGAGCCGAAAATCGGACTCGGTTGCGTTTCTTGAGAGCGGCATATGTCCAGCTGTGGACTGATACCGGCTGATTACGATGATGATGATATTTTACAGGTGGTACCATTTAAATTTCATCGAGATAAGTATCTCCAGAGATATGAAGATAAACACCTCAAACTTAGTATTGAAAATTTGAAATTGACTAGCGTGATGTTGGATGTCGGTTTTTTTAGTTTTTTAAGTGATCTTAAATTATTTTCGTCGTGTGGAAGCACATTTTTGAAATGTTTATGTTCATCGCTGGAGATTTCACGTTGCAATGTTAGTTTGATTTGATTATTTCTTTAAATTTAAGAGGTTATTTAGTGATCTTTGCTTATTGATTGTTTGGCGCCGACTCAAAATTACTTAGGGATACATACTTACATTAGTTTGAGAACTTAGTTATTATGTTTAGTTAAAAACTCAAAACAATTACAAAAAGATATACTTAGGTATTCTAACAGTAGTTTAAGAACTTCGTTATTAAGGTTAAATAAAAAGTTTACTTATTTTTTGCTTTTCAGTTTTTTCAGCGGTTTAATTTTTTGTTAAAAAGTTTTATTCATGTTATAGATTCTAGATACAAGCGTTAAAAATTATTTGTAAGTAAATTCCAAAAGTAAAACTACTGAAAAATCACGCACTGAAAAAGTATGAAACAAGATAATATTCTCATCTGAATTTGTTATGTACAACAAATAAACTATTAATTATTGATTGTCTATGGAAAAAATAACTAACACATATGCATTTAATAAATACTCGTAATGGAGGTTTTGGCGGGAACGTGGAAAAGTGTGTGTGATCTCATTGTATTTTTTCCTAAAACTTGTGTTCTTCCGCGAGTTAATGTGTCATCATCATCATCTCATCATCATCATGATGATGACACATTAAGGATGTAAGGGAGCACAGGGATGTAAGGGAGCACAAATAACACCTCAGTGCTCCCAGCCAACCTCGCCTGCCCGTGGTGCATCCAGCTGACTAACAAACGAGGCTCTGGCGACCGACAAATGGCGGTATAACCATTTCTAAGCTAAATACTACAGGCCGGTTACGGGCAGCAGCGTCACCGGTGCGAGAAGCTACGTCCTGCGATCGCCAACACGCCTGCCCAGCGTGGCGATTAGGGCATATCCCTCTCAAGGGATGCAAAAATGAGTTAATGTGTAATAAATGTGGATTATTAACCATTTAGTGCCGGTGAATGTGTGTGAGTCTATCCCTACACTCACACACATTCACCGGCACAACAGCACAATGTTGAAAAACATGCGTTTTGCGTTCCCACCAAAATTCCACTAAAAATCTTCAGTAAACACCACATCTTTACTGAAGGTATGACTAAGACTAGACTTTTACTTGAAAACTGACCTGAAACGTGACTTTGAGCCATCTCTACGACTTAAATTCATAAAAGCTTGAAGAATTTTCAATACTTGACACTGGCTAAATGCACTAATCGTGTGGAGCCGTAATAAAACTAAAAAAAAAATAAAAATACTCGTAATGTTTAGAAGATTTAAAAAAAAACCTGTTTGACTCTATTGGCGAAAGCTGCCGAAAGCATGACTAAATTTTTTTTATAAAATCGATGGTGTTTGTTTTTCTTATTCCAAAAATATAAAAACCTGTGAAATATTTCAGGCACAACGGAGCAGCCCTTTGACCGTGAAGCGTTAACAAACAAACAAATAAATATGTGATACTAAGTTGCAAACTGACTCTCGCATTTGTAATATTGGAATTGTTTGCTAGGAGCTTTTTTATGTTTTGCGTAATATCCAATCCACTATCATAAACCAGTTTTTAACATGGACATTTTTTGTGAGTAAATATTCGGCGCCACATCCTTCAGTTAGCACCTAAAAAGTACTCAGTGCTTTTAGCAATGGGTCTCTAATATTTTTAGCTATAGACACATGTTGACGCATTTAAAAAAAATATCTTACAGGCAAGCGTTCGACCACTATCTCGCCGATGGTGTCGAAGAAGGTGAACACGGTAGGCCTAAACACTCAAGGGCTGTGTGCTGACGTAACACCGTAAGGTTTTCTCCTTGATGGTAGTAAGCTTCTTTTTAGTAACAAGTCAGGCAGAACATCGATATAAATGCTCCTATCACCTGTAGATAAAAACCCTATCTCACCTGTTTTATTTGAGCTGTTTGTATGTGACGATGTAATCGACGATAATAGCCCACTGTAAAAAGGCTTAGATTGAAATTAACATCTATTAGTGTCCGTTACCCCGAACTCTCTTTCAGAGATAACGACGACAATAACGTATTACACCCATTTTTGAAAAGTGTCTCTATTAGAGTCTATAGTGCTAATTAACCAAAAAAATTACAACAATTTTGTCAATCGTTAAGTGCCATAAAAATGCATTTTATAATAATTTGACGAAAACGCTGGACGCAGTGGACGCCATATTGCTCTATGGTCATCACGTCAGTTGACTGTGTAAACAAATGCAGTGCTTGATAAAGTTTACAGTGCCACAAGTATAACTTGGCGGTGGTGGTTTTTGGAACTAATTCTTTTAATTGAAACTGTGAGTTTGACGTTTGAGAGATTACCACGACATTATTGTTGATAAATCTGCGACATTAAAATAGTTCAATAATGCCAAAAGTAATTAAAAGTGGTTTAAGAGAAAGTACAGAGTAAAAGCACAGTGGCGCACAGGCACGCCAAGTTATACTTGCCGGACTGTACATAGCCGTATGACATTATAACTTGGCGACTACTATTTGTGGTGTTATGAAGCAGATTAAAAAAGCTGAAACCTTTGAATTTAATATTAAAATTTAGTTTGCCATTTTACTTATAAACTAAAACTTACGTTGTCCGACTGCTTTTTGCAAGCTATCTCAATAAGATATTTTTAGACTTTTTCTCATATACATAGACAAAATACCCTATTCTACACATATCTTGTAAAGAGGTAAGTTTGGAAGTAGGTATGTTATTATTTATTATCTTCGAAAGTATCCATCCTATTACAAAAAATATTTCACCAATATTTAGAATTGACTTTATAGACGTAGTCGTATTTTCTTGTTTAAATAAAAGGGTTTTTCGTAGAGACATTTTGCGAAGTAAGGTTACAATATTTACACATTCAAGTGGATGCAAGTGATATAAATTTCACCAATGCGAGGGCAAGCCGGTATCGCTAGTTCTATATTAGATTTAGTACTAAAATTTAGCCGTCTTGGACAAATTTCTGTAAGTGTTCACGTCAAACGAAACTTCAATATGAACTTAAAAATGCATAGGAATAGTATTTCCTTTTCCACACTGTCATTACCATATATTTTGAAGAGAGGAGCGGGCTGGTCAAAAAGTATTTTAAAATGAAACATACCTTCAAGTAATCTAACTTGGGTCATGTGGCGTCGCCAGACTTAATATTTAGATAAGTTCGACCCCAAGACCTGCCCTCTGATATCTCCAATACAGTCCACCGCTCAGCAATCTCTGTTATTGTAGTAAAATGCATACAAACGTATGAAATCTGGTGTTTTGTTTGTTTGGTTAACTATACAGTCTACAGACTTGTTCACTGATATGCCGTCATACCTTCTGAGCAGATAGATGTAGGTACATTATGTACACATGTTTAATACAAACAACATACCATATTTTCAATTGTATAGATATATTTATCTTGTTATGTCCAGCAGTGGAAAGAGATAGGCTGATGATGATGGATTTTCAACTAATTATGCGATTGGTCATGAAATGGAAATCAAGTCCATTCACTCAAGTCCACAGAATAACAGTGAAATCACGTGACCAGAAAGGTGATAAACAACACGAAAGTGAATCTGAATTCCGAATGACTATCAAATTGAGAGCGAGGAAGATTCATGAAAGTGTGGATGGACTGTCTTCTGCATCATTCACTCCTTTTAAGAGCTTAACATGCACCGTGCACGTTAAGCTTGTAAATTACAATAAAAGATAACAACATGTTGCACTTACTCTAAGTTGGTATGGTGATAATGACACTGTACTGTAATAAGATGACAGAAGTTACGGCAATAGCCATCCATATAATATACATGTTTTGACAATAGACAATGCATCTTAAAATGCACATAAACTGTAAGGTCCCGGGCAGTTAAATAGCTGCTAAGAGTAAAGAAAACTTAAGTAGAAAAGGTAGTAAACTTAATTGTGAATATGGATGGTAGGCTGGAACTTTTAGGTACTGTTTTCTTTTTATGTGCAATAAAGTATTTTTATTCATTCATTATTAATATCCAACGTTGTTGTATATAGGGAGTGTAGTCGCCTATCATTAGGTAATTTCTAGCTCCCAGATAAACTATCCGGTCTCCGATGGTTATTTCCTTTCCTATCTTTCTATTATGGTAATACAACTCGTTGTGTTATCATTATCATTTATCAACTACTGAAGTTGCCTGTTGCCAGATTATTCAGTAAAAAGATAACGCTATCTAAAATTGGTGACGACTGTGATGGGTGGGCCTGATATCTCGCCCGCACAGCTGGCAGGAGCGCTAGCCTGGACTTCATTAAATTATCTACGCTATTGGAATCCTGGTCGATAACCGAGGCGCCCGGCTACAGTGAAAACATGTTAACAAAGGAACAAAGCGACCGTGTCACAACACTCACAATCAATTAGTCATCCGGTCATATTGTTTACTTACTATGTGCTGTTTAAAGCAAAAGCTTCTGTCCGTCAGCTGCTGCTGCATGCGACATCCGCTGCATTTCCGATAAAGTGTGAGTCAGCGAGAGTCGGGCTCGCGCCGGCCGGTGCTCGTTCGCTGATCTCTGCATATCCGAGCGGGTCATTCATATTGGCAGACGTAATCGCGCGGTCAGCATCGTCATCGCTGCGGATGTTAGGTGTTGTGGTCGGCACACGTCTGTCAGTTAGCACAATACCGCGGCCGCGGAAGGTCGACTTGTCCCGTGACACCTAGTCATCCCGCGCCGGCATGATTTTGTGGACCGCTGTCATAAATACGAAAACATTACGTGGAAACGTCGCAATAGCCTATACTATTGATTTAATAGAATGCTGACAAATAGCGCGGCTTCGGCGATAAGAAGTGACAATATTTAATTAGTGGCATTAAGTCACCTGTTGGTTGTATCGGACGTTATCGCCGGGCTATCTGTGGAGTGATCGCATTGAATGCAACGGATATCAGTCGGTGGTGAAAAGTGTGTGCGGGTGGTTGGAAGATGCCGGTGCTCGGCTACGAGAGTATGAGTTCCCAGGAGTTCTGTCCCGTCGGATACGGTGCTGCGCCTCAGTATATGGGCGCGGGTCCACCGCCAACATGGGAAAAACTTCACCAGTCTATACCTTACCCGGGATATGTACAGACATGTCCGCCTGAACCACGCTCGCTAACTACTCCTTACAATGAAGGTTTGTTTGTCAACGAGCCTGTAGATACAGATGGCACGTAACATCAACTTTATATTATATACGTCTTTATCATCTAAATTATAGATACACTATCTGCATACGTGGGTAAATATTTTTTTTATATGATAGCAGTCATAAAATGTGATATTGGCTGTAGTTTTAATTTAGGTAAGGTGTTTATTGTTAGGTAATTTGAGTTGTTTACACTTTACTATAAGTAGTTACGAATTGCGACATTTTAATACGACTAACATAACGGGTGTAGCAAAAACATGTAATATTATCCTCATTACTTTATAAACCTGTGTTATCCGCACAAATGGAAATTCGCTGAAATTTTATTAAAAGTATACACAATGAATTAATAATTTTCATGTAGGTAAACAAAAGTTGAAAAAGTCATTAACCCTAAGTATTATAACCCAGTTCTATCTACTTAGGGCCAGCAGTTTCACCGGTTCCTGACCAGAGTGCCTATTGGCCTATCAGGAACTTATTCGTTAGATTTTTTACAACTTATGTATGGCCATACATAAGTTGTAAAAAATCCCGGAAAAACACCCCGGACACTCGACTAAATCTCCTTATAAACTCTCGTTTTAACGAACTATTACACAGACACTACACACATGTCGTTTTTCTGCAGGCGCAATTGTGTGCGTGAAGTCTAAGGATGTCACCGTAAGAACCTACTTCATTTTGAAGTCGGTTTAGACTTGCTAGCCAGTACTTCGCTATGTTTTCAAAAGTATAATAGATAATAAAATGATTCTCATTTACTTAACGCGATACGCCATAACTAAGACACTCGTCTCGCTGCGAACGAAGACCGATACGCGTGCGAGTGAAACAGTTGCGAAAGTTTTTGCAAACTAAAATCTTCTAAATATTTGATTACGTTATTTGAATAGTGTAGAGTTAGGTAGGGACATTTCATATACTTAAGTTACTTAATTTGAAAAAGTGACAAAGATAAATAAATTATTAAGAAAGTTTTTATTCAATACTAGCTGTGCCCCGCGGCTTCGCCTGCGTTAAAAACAACTTTCATTTAATTAAATTTTTTTCATAAGAACCATCTCCTGACGATAAAAAACACGGCAAAAAAAGAATTAACGGAATCGGTCCAGCCGTTCACGCGTGATGCCGTGACCAAGGGAAATTGGGATTATTTTTTATAAGATTTAAAAACTAAGGTTTATTTACGCACGAGTATATCGTTGTTTCATTTATGAAAATGAATTCTAAAATACGAATATATAGTTAGGTATACAAATATAAGTGTATTAGTATTAGAAACTACGTAAATTTGTACCTCCTGTGTCTACCTAGTCCCACAGAAATATTCCATAATACGTATTATTAATATTTCTGTGTTTTATATTCATACATGTTTGAAGTTGATGTTCTTCTCCTTGTGAGGTAGTATTGTTCTGTAGTCGTGCGCGTATGGCGTCCTTGCTCACACTAGCTCCTCGACAGCTCCAGAATCGGTGCCGAGGTGAGGTAGCCCGGATTGGTGGGGGGAACAGAGTGTCCGTTCTATACGTAGTATTATTATCTTTTCTATGGTATGGCATCATATCAATAAAATCACACAGCGTAACGAAATTCTATTTGTTGCTAACTTGACACACATCGCTCCTCTCCGCTTTGGTGGAGTCTGGACTTATTGTCTTTGAGATTTTGTGATATCAGTCTGTGGTAGAAATTTTGGTTCCTCCTAAATCCAAGGCTTTTTAATTTTAATATAGAGCGAATGCGAGGTACTCTCGGCTCGGCACTTTTCCATACAAATGTATTCCCCTGTTTACCCCCTGGAAAAGGCTTCTAGAGAAAAAAAACCTACAAAAAAATCAAGGTCTGCTGTAGCTACTCCCCTATCATTTTCTTTTTTTGACCAACCAACTGCAAATAGAAATATGACCCTTCAAAAATCTTAAAGAGGAGAATAAAAGGCTTATATTTCTTTAATTTTTTTTAATTTATAAAAGCTTACTAGCAATGTGGATTGCACATTACTAGTATTCTTGTTAACCCCTCCAACTAAGCTGAATATGCTTATGTCCTATCCACACTTAATGTTCTCTTCTGTGCTGTGGATCACAAAGCATTGTACCGTGTGGAAATCAAACCCATGCCATGACTTACGGTTTCGTGGTCAGGTTCTCTAACGACTAGAGCAATCGGTCAATCATGAAATAAATGTGTAATTTCTGTCGTTCCAGACAGTGACATGCAATTGGAGACAAGCAGCAGTGAAGCCAGTGCTGCCAGTTCAACCTCGCTGTCCCAACATTGTGCCATCTGCGGAGACAGGGCTACAGGCAAGCACTACGGAGCCTCCTCCTGTGACGGATGCAAGGGGTTCTTTAGGAGAAGTGTAAGGAAGAATCACCTTTATACATGCAGGTAACTATTCTACGCTGCGTCCCTCGTCACTCGCGTTTAAGTTTCGTATCTCCTATTCTACTCTATTGGCTAACAAACCTCAACCTGATTTGGCTGAGATGTCCAGCAAAATCGGTTGAGCCGTTTGACCGTCGGGCGATCACAAACAAACGATAGTGACTTTCGCATTTACATTTTATTAGCTTCGCCCCGCGGCATCGCCTGCGTTAAATAGTATCCTATTATCTAATGTACTAACTAGCTATTTAAAATAATTTAAGATCGTTCATAAAACGAATCAAACCGAGTTCACATGCTGGATAGTCAAAGTGCCGCTACTTATAAGCATGTCATCAAAGTATACAAATTTGCTTATATTGTTTATCTCCATATCTCCGGAGATAATATATAGGAGGAATATATAATGTATATATATATATATATATATATATAATAATGGAGACATAATATCTCAAACAAAAAAAATATTAAATCGGTTAAGATTTGACAGACATAAAAAAAATGAAAAAATAAACAGTCGAATTGAGAACCTCCTCTTTTTTATGAAGTCGGTTGAAAGCTGACTTTCGCATTTACAATATTGGTGTTGATACAAACTTTTGATGATCTTTGGATGATCGTTGAATAGAATTTTTTTTGCACATCCAATAAATTAGCTTGGATTGAATTGGACCGCTGACACCAATAGCATCAGTGGCAGCAAATCTGTAGGAACCTTAAACAAATTAGTTGTCTTCGGAGCACTATAGGTATTGATAACATTTCACAACATTTTAATAATATTATGTGCTTTGTAGTCAGCTTTATTTTGTTCAAAAACATCTTGCAAATGAAGTCAACCGTTTAGAATTTCACGGAGGTTATCAACGTTTTGAAATAATAAAAAACAAATGAGTTCTAGTTGTGTAAGGAAAACAGTTAACACAACCGGCAAAAACCGACGAATCTTGACACAAAACTGATAGTTGTTGACACAATTACTCTAATGTTTTGATAAGGCCGTGCACTGCATTTATGAAAGTTACGAGTTTTTACAAGCTTTGATTATTTACATGTGTAAGTCTTTGCAAACCAATTTCAACCATTCGCTGGTATTTGATTAAGATGAAATTTGGCAACCTATTTAAGGTTCTGTACTCAAAGGGTACCAAGTTACCAATAGGACTCTATTTATATTATCTAAATATAACTGAGACTTCGCTTTCCATCCATCTGTCAGATGGCTGTGTTTTCTAAACCGTAATAGGGGAATACTCGAAATATTCACAATGTATGCATATAGGTAGCCCAGCATAAGATAGTCTAAATAATTTAAAAGACCTTTACAAACTTTAGTACTATTTTACATTGAATATGCAATTCAAATTTTACATTATTATGATAGAACCGGGATGTAAGGACTGGAAGCCGGGATGCTTCATTGCAATTTTTTTGTCAGTGTGACACTGTCCTTCAATGAAAGTAGTACCTATATTATTATTACGATACGTGTGCACGGCGTGAAGTTAGCACCTGAGCGCAGCAAGTGTGCTACGCCGTGCAATAATAGACAACTTAAGTCACGAGTATCGTATATTATTTTATAGATAGCAGTGTGACATAAATGTAGGCTGAGCCCTGTTTTCAAAGTTTGTTGGCCGCCTGAAGGGCTTAGACATGACTCACATTATTGTACTAGAACATACAACCGGACCTACGATATAACGTGTCATCATAACCACGGCAGCGCTCAGTTTTGTTAATGCCACGGTTAACGGTTAACAAGACTACTAGTAATGTGCAACCCACATTGCTAGTAAGCTTTATGTCTCCGATCGGAAACATTTGATATTTCAATACGCAAAATTAGTGATTCTAGTCTAAAAAGTTTCTACGACCAAAAACCTCACAGATAAATCAAAATTATGACTTCTGTGGGGTTCTCCGTAACTTTACATCGGTGATCTGTTACGGTTTACAGGCTAGGTAGCGACGTGCGCGATTCTACAGGTTAGGTGTATTAAACTACCTTATTTTCCATCTCTTCTACGTCATACGATGATTATTATGTCAGCGGTTTTCCGTAAAGTATACCTCATGGAACTGATGTTTCACTCGCGTCAGATGCAGGGAAAATCATGTTATGACAAATTTTCAACATACCTATCATTTATGTCAGTTAAAAGTAAAAAGTAAAGTACTACTAGGGAGTCTTGGTGACGTCTGCTTTCAGCTTAAACTATGGCCTTAGATTTATTAGCATTTTCTATTCCAAAGTCCAATAAAACATATAAATTATACATATATATATATATATATATATATATATAAAACAACATAAATAAAAAAAAGAAAAAAAAATATTATTGGCGTTAATAAGTCATCATCATAAGTCATACGAGGCTCGTTCAATAAATACTTAGCCTACAAAAGAAAACCGAAAATTTTCGAAAAGTGCCGATTTATTTTTCTACATAATCTCCTTTTAACTCAATACACTTGGCCCAGCGATGCTCCAACTTTTTTAACCCGTCTAAAAAATACGTTTTCCTGAAGTCTGCTAAACAGGCCTCCGTGGCGGCGATGACCTCCTCATTCGACCCAAATCTTTTTCCGGCGAGTGACTTTTTCAGGTTTCGAAACAAAAAGAAGTCACAGGGGGCCAAGTCTGGAGAGTAAGGTGGATGGGGCAGCAATTCGTAGCGCAATTCGAATAATTTGGCCATGGCGACGGCAGAGGTGTGAGCCGGCGCGTTGTCGTGGTTGTTGTCCAGTGTGAGCAAACGCGGCACCCATCGCGCTGACAGCTTTCTCATGCCCAGTTCTTCGTGAAGAATATGATGCACCGTTCTTTCTGCAATGCCCACAGTGTCAGCTATCTCGCGAACCTTCAATCGGCGGTCTGCCAACACGAGATCGTGGATTTTTTTTATGTTTTCCTCCGTAGTAGCCGTTTTCGGGGCACTTGGGCGTGGCTCATCAAAAACCGACTTGCGGCCACGAGCAAACTCGTTAAACCAATTCTTGACGGTTGCCATCGAAGGAGAAGAGTCACTGTACACAGCATCCAAGCGATTTTTAATTTCACTGCCCGTTTTCCCTTCCAAAAATAAAAATCGAATCACCGAACGATACTCCTCTTTTTCCATTTTTGTTAAACTGACCGACACGTTTTCTTTCAAAGGCTATTAAAACAAAACTAATAGAGGTCATTGTTTAAAACTTTGACAATAGGCTTCAAAAACATTGCACTGTACTATGGTAAATTTTTTTTTGTAATCGCAGTGCCATTGGGCGATGAGGCTACGTACTTGTTGAATGACCCTCGTATATACATTACATATATATATTGATTATATACATATATATATTGTAATCACCGTTAAAAATTCTTTATTTTGATACCACACTCGATATTGAAAACATTTTTTTTTTCAGATGACTTATTGACGCCAACATACATACACTCGAAAAACATAACGTTCCTTCTTTCACAGTCGGATAAAAACAGTGCTATGGCTAAAAGCCATTACTGCGATGCCATTGACTGCGATATATATATATATATATATATATATATACTGTACTGCTATAAGTAGTTATATAATGCTATAAGTACTAATACTATACTGCTATCAGTACATACATATTTGAATAGCCATTGGTTATTCAAATATGCAAGTACTTATAGGTTAGAAAATTTACCTATTTTAATTGTAGGAGTAGGAGTGATCATTAGTAATCTTTAATCAGGATATAAGTATCTCCAAAAATGTAGAGATAAACAGTTCAAACTTGCTTAAAATGAGAAAATGACTCGCGCGTTTTAAGATTGTTTAAAAAACTAAAAGACAGTCTTCACATAAGTCTGTTTTTTAAACAATCTTAATTATTATTAAATTCAATGCCATAAGGTGAAAATAATAAGCTGTTTGTAAGATAAGAAGTTGTTGTTTATCAAAGATCACACCTTGACTCGTGTTATCGAGAGCTTATTGCACTACAGAGAGACGTGAAGAATCAACACTAATCTTATACAAATATGCGAAAGTTTGTGAGGATGGATGTTTGAGACGATGGCCCGCCGGATAGGAAGTAATCACCATCTACATGCACTCTTAGTCATTGTCACTCAGTAGTAGTATTAGAAATGTATTTCAGTACTGACATACGGTATTGCTCGATAGTTTCGTTCAAAGGCTAGTAAAAGACAACTTGTGGACCAAAAATACGAGCCTGCGAGCTAACAGGTTGATTTTTACTCGATTTCTAGTATCGAGCGAGAACTATCGAGTACCTAATACTGTATATGAGTGCGGAGCATTTACGAATTACTACTTAAGAGGCGCGGGTCGGTTTCTTTTCATGTCGGACGGTCAAGCATGAGGATGACCATGCTTGACTGTCCGAAATATTGAAAATTTTTAGGTTTATAGTTATAGTGAGTTTGAAACATGATTATAATAATTAAGATAGTTTAAAAACTTAAACAACCGACTTCCAAGCCCTGCGAGTCAGCTTCAGTAGCAAGTTTGAGACGGTTATCGTCATATCTCTGGAGATAATTATCATATCTCCATGAAATTACAATGGGACCTCAGAAATGTACCCTACCGATTAAAAAAATAATCATGAAAATCGGTTTACAATTAACGGAGTAATCGCGTAACATACATACAAAAAAACATACAGACGAATTGAGAACCTCCTCCTCTTTGGAAGACTCCTTGTTGATAATACCGACTATTATACTCACTACTATTTAATGTCGACTGTCTCGACGTAGGTTTCGTGCATGTAAACTCCCGAGGAAGGGCATCGGACATGCACGAAACCTAGGTCGAGACAGTCGACATTAATAGTGTCGATGTTTTTATAATCATATTGAGAGATGGCCCAAGAAATGCATTTTGGCTACGTACTGACTTGACCATTTTATATCTATTTCAGATTCAGCAGAAACTGTGTCGTGGACAAAGACAAACGAAACCAATGCAGATACTGTCGATTGAGGAAATGCTTCAAAGCTGGCATGAAGAAAGAAGGTAACTATAGAATGTATAAAAAAATCAAAAATGTTACCCACACCTTTTACTACCAAAAAGCCGTGTAATGTGTTTCGGTGTAGGTATGTAGGAACATCTATCATTACGCTGAAACCGCTGGACGGAATATTGAATAGATAGCTTTACATAAAATAATCCGCTAGTAATACCTTTGTACTACTATTTATTCTGTGTTAATACCGACAGGTGTACGTAGTAAATTAACACTATAACATCAAATTATAACCTATCGATGCACTATAAAGAGGTTTTATTTTTTAACTTACTTTATTATGAACCAATTTTGATTATTATTTTTTGTTGGAAAGGAGATATCCTAAGAGTGGTACCATTGTAATTTCATCGAGATCTGATAAGTATCTCCAGAGATATGTCGATAAACGTCTCAAATTTGCTACTGACTCGCGCGGCATGGACGTCGGTTGTTTTAGTTTTTATAAACTACTAAAACTAAAACAATAGAGGCGCGACCTCTGCTTGCATCGTCACCTGATCATGTAAAATCGGGTACCTAAAGATTAATTTTAATACAATAGCTAATGGCCAGTGTCACATCGCCGGATCAGTTGCCGAAAGTTATCAACACATGAACACTAATATTCTAATATATGGGGGTCTTCAAATCGCGAGTGAATAGGTAGGTATCTTCTGGGTAAGCACGCTCCATCATCGATCGCATCATCACTTAACATCAGGTGAGATAGTGGTCAAGGTCTACCCAGTTAGTTGTAAAAAAATCAAAAGTTTGTATATGTTTGTTTGTTACCTATTTACGGTCTAACTGTTAGACCGAATTGGCTGAAATTTCGCACAAAGATAATTAATTGCAATTAGGGTAACTACTTTTTATTAGGCATATAAGTTCCTAATAGGCTTTTACGGACTGTATCTGGAACCGGTGAAAGTGACTAGTAAGTCACTTAGTAGTAGTCGCTGTACGCAGTCTGTCTGTCAGTAGACTGAAAGCTTAAGCTTTAGTAGCTTAGTTTAAACTAATCCTGAACCAATGGCGTTAGAATAGAAGCAGGAAATGTTCAAAAGCAATTCCTTATACATTGACGTAGGTTACACAATTGTTAATGAATCCTGTGTTATTGACTTAACAATAAAACATTACTCGACAATAATTTAAGATTGTTTACGAAACGAAAAAACCCTCATCAAATGCTGCGCTAGTCATTTTCAGTAGCAAGTTTGAGATGCTTATCTCCATATCTATGCAATTTTAGTTAAATGGGTGTAGCCGTTTGACCGCGAAGAGCACACCAAAAAAAATGTACAAACAGAATTTTGCATTTATAATTATTTTGATTCATAGTTATATACCTATTCGTTTATAAATATAAATTTACTTAATTCGTACATACCTACAAATCATTGCCATCCTCTCGGCAGTCATATAAAAAGCAGAAGTACTTTAGTAATCTGTGGCACAAGCGCAAGAAATAATTTTAGAGCCTTTGCACACTACGTTTTCTTAATGCGATGAAGTCGCGCGTTTTTGATCAGCGCGTCCTCTGCGCGTTATCAACGCGTATTAGCAGATTGTACACGTACAAACGCGCGTTTGAAGCGTTGAAAATTTGATGTTTTTATCAATACAACAGGCAATACAAATACAAAATGGCAGCGGCTTTCTGCATCATACAAACGCGAGGATCTTTGCGATTGCTGAGCGTGGTGATTGCGCTCTACGCGCATAGTGTATAGATACACTTTAATTTATAATTTAGTTAAGGAATTACACTGTAAGTTTTTCGAACAAAATAAAATAAATAAATAATAGTCAGCGCATTACAAAAACGTTGTGTGCAAAGGGCTTTAGTTCAAATAATTATGTTTACCGGTTTCCATTACTTACATAAGGCTATTTCGTAGAATTACGCAACCCAAGATGCTCAAATACATCAATTCACAAAATACAAACATTAGCAAAACATCGAGTTACGTACACCTATTCGCTAAATTTGGTTTTGTAATGTTTTTGCCGTTTTCATTAAAAATAAGTTAAAAGATAAAACTATTTTCAACATAAGCTTTTTGTAAAGACGTTATCATGTGAAAAGAACTAATGATAACAATACATACTAAACCAAATTTGTCTGTCCTACCATTTGCCTTTACGGAGTTCCGGTCCCTATAGCCCGGCTCCAATTTTAATTCTTCTTCAGTTTAAATAGATTTATCAATGTCTTCTAATAATTGGTCGCAAAATTTATAGTCACCTAATGTTCGTGGCGCATAATGTTGCTCCACAAAAATAAACTTCGATGTGGATGACCTACCTTTACGCCATGGGCGTAGCTACCGCCGTATCTGCCGTATCAATTATACGGGGCCCCCGACGTGTGTAAGCAAATATTAATAAAAACTTCCCAAATGTTATTATTTTAGTAATGACAAAAGCCAAAAAATTATATATAACTATGATGAATAAATATTTCTTTTGTTTTTATGCAAAAAAAAATTTTTCTTTTGTGAAAAATCTTTACCCTTCATAACAGCTCCCCAAACAAGTGTTTATGCGGGGCCCCGCCAAGGCACGCTACGCCGCTGCTTTACGCATTTTAAATTAATTGCACTTTAACGGTGTTACTTATAAACTTGTCTCAAATTTTGAGCTATTGCTGAACTATTGATCAAGAAAAATCTGGGTCATAAACGGTAATCAAAGTTGAGAGGTCGTTGAGCATTGCATTGACAGCTCTCAAAGTTCAGCACTTGCTGAGAGGCAAGATGGCGTTGACAGAACTGATCAGCTGATACATGGGTATTTTATCGATTTTCGGATTTCGCGGTATTTTTTTGTCACTTTTTTTTTTTTTTTTTGTTTCTTTATGGCTCCACACGATTAGTGTATTTAGCCAGTGTCAAGTATTGAAATTTTTCAAGTTTTTATGAATGTTAGTCGTAGAGATGGGTCAAAGTCACATTTCAGGTCAGTTGTCAAGTAAAAGTTAAGTCATATCTTCAGTAAAGATGTGGTGTTTACTGAAGATTTTCAGTGGAATTTTGGTGAGAACGCAAATAGCATGTTTTTCAACATTGTGCTGTTTCCCTACACTCGCACACATTCACCGGCACTTAATGGTTAATAATCCACATTTATTACATATTAACACGCGGAAGAACACAAGTTTTAGGAAAGAATACAATGAGATCACACACACTTTTCCACGTTCCCGCCAAAACTCTTTTTGTCACTTGATCTGTCAAATCTACAGCCGGTTACAGATAAAAAATGAATATATGAGGGCTGGAGGCTGGACGAAGTTTTGCGAGAGCAAGCGTGCGGGCAAAAAATCCAAACTCTCGGCAGAAACACTTCGGCTAATGGAAGAGAGACGAACAGACCCTTTGTCAGCTTTGTCAACTAACCTGGTGCGCAACAAATCCATAAAGAAGCTGATACGACGCGACCTCCGATCCTCTAACACGCTCTTGATTAAAGAATCAATTGAGCAGAATCGGGGGTCGAAAGTGTTCGTCCAGCCTCTGGGTAGAAGCCACCTCACAAAGCTGACAACGTCAACGGGGAACGTCGTCGCATCCAAGCCGGAGATTCTGTCGGAAGTTGAAGACTTCTACGGCAAGCTCTACGCATCGCATGCTTCAAGGCCCGAACCCGATACTGAGGATTCTAGAGCCACCTTAACCCGCCACTTCACAGAAGATCTGCCCGAAATTAGCCGAGACGAAATCGTGATGGCCCTTAAACAACTCAAAAATGGAAAAGCCCCAGGAGAAGACGGAATCACAACGGAGCTTTTAAAAGCCGGAGGAGCTCCAGCAGTTCAACAGCTGCAGCAGCTATTTAATTCCGTACTTTTTACTGGGAGAACTCCACAGGCATGGAACAGAAGCATGGTGGTTTTGTTTTTCAAAAAAGGAGACAAAACCCTATTGAAAAACTATCGCCCGATTTCGCTTCTGAGCCATGTCTACAAGCTGTTTTCAAGGGTCATCACGAACCGTCTTGCGCGAAGACTCGACGAGTTTCAACCTCCGGAACAGGCCGGGTTTCGAAGCGGTTACGGCACCATAGACCACATCCACACGGTGCGGCAGATTGTACAGAAGACCGAAGAGTATAATCGGCCCCTGTGCTTAGCATTTGTGGACTATGAGAAGGCCTTTGACTCAATCGAAACCTGGTCTGTTCTCGAGTCCTTGCAGCGTTGCCAAGTCGACTGGCGATATATCGAAGTGATGAGATGTCTATACAATGCCGCAACGATGACTGTACAAGTACAGAACCAGCGAACTAAACATGTCCACCTGCGTCGAGGAGTGAGACAGGGGGACGTCATATCCCCGAAACTGTTCACTAACGCCTTGGAGGATATGTTTAAGACGCTGGACTGGAAAGGTCGTGGCATTAACATCAACGGCAGGTACATCTCTCACTTACGATTCGCAGATGACATCGTCATAATGGCAGAGACGCTGCAGGACCTACAAAGGATGTTGAATGGCCTAGCTGATTCTTCTCGTAGCATCGGTCTCCGGATGAATTTGGACAAAACCAAAGTCATGTACAACGAGCACGTTGTTCCGGAACCGATTGCCGTAGATGGAATCCCACTCGAAGTTGTCACTAAGTATGTTTACCTAGGGCAAACGCTCCAACTAGGCAAACATAACTTCGAGAAGGAAATCCAGAGAAGAATTCAGCTGGGCTGGGCAGCATTCGGAAAACTCCGTCGAGTCTTCTCGTCGCCTATACCACAGTGTCTAAAGACAAAAGTCTTTAACCAGTGCGTCCTACCTGTGATGACATACGGAGCCGAGACGTGGGCACTCACAGTCCGACTGGTCCACCAGTTTAAAGTCGCTCAGCGAGCTATGGAGAGAGCTATGCTCGGTATTTCTCTGCGGGATCGAATCCGGAACGAAGTAATTCGCCAGAGAACTAAAGTTATCGACATAGCTCAACGGATTAGCAAGCTGAAGTGGCTGTGGGCTGGTCATATCTGCCGCAGGACTGATAACCGTTGGGGCAGACTTGTCCTAGAGTGGAGACCGCGAATCGGCAAACGTAGCGTAGGACGTCCTGTGACCAGGTGGAGCGACGACATACGTAAAGCGGTGGGCAGTGACTGGAAGAGAAGAGCCGAAGATCGGGCTCAGTGGCGCATCTTGGGAGAGGCCTATGTCCAGCAGTGGACTGATACAGGCTGATGATGATGATGATGATGATGATGATATGAGGGCTGGAATCGTTCTTTAGTCGACTAATTTGGTTATAGTCAATTCCAACAGCCCATGGAGCATATCTATTTCGTGTCTCAAGCAAGCAACGACTGACTAACGTTTATGGGTGAAAAAAAGTTAAGCAATTGTCAAGTCCTTGAGAGCTTCTCAGCTGAGAGGCAGTTCAGCAATTGATCAACAGATTTTTATAAGACACGACAAATATACAATGACCAAATATAGTATGTAATTAAGACGGAAGAACAACGTTATTATTTCACAATGTTTAATGAAACGTCACAAAAACAATTACAATATTTCCTGTCAATTCATTTTAGTTTCCTATAAATCTGTTTGCGTATTTATAATAATCGAGAATTATTACAAACTAAACAATCAATGTAAATACTCGGCAGTAATTAAGCCGAAGTAATTATAACGGTAAATTCCTTACCGATAAGTTGGTTGGATGTACTTACAAATATACAACAGGAACTAATTACTGTTTATGAATAAACATAAGTAACGATTTATTATCGTATGTTTATCTGCGCCATGGGAAGGTCGTTGTGTGGCCATGGAGCCGGGTTTCCCAAACTTACTTAAATACATTTTACTTAGGTTATGTTATGTTTAGGACTTTTTATGAGTTATTTTATAAATAGCAGTTTTTCTTAAGGAAAAATATGTAGGTATAACGAATTTTCCTACTCGGTATTCCCATCCATTATATCTACTTACGCACTGAATGAGTACAGAAACGGAGCTACAGTTTCTGTACTCACTGGGGAATGTGTACGAGAGTCGCGATTAAGGAATAAGGAGGAGCCAATATGGAAGATGGGTTGGGATAGTTACGCTCTGTGGATTGACTTAAAGTCAGTTATCCAGCGCCTCGTCTCAGTTCTATCTTTCATGTCTTGACAAGCACGATGCTATCTTAGATCGCATTTCCACAAAACATTAGGTGAGACAGTGGTCAAGTGCGTGTATGTCAGAAATAAAACAAGACTGTATGCGTAGGGCACGAGCAAGGTTTCACCTCGGCACCCACCGCACCCCGCTCAATAAAAAAATGGTACTTACGCTATGCATTCTCGCACCGATAATCTGCACACCGTTTTTGTGCTGCGCTGCTAACAGCTAACAACGTAGCTGTGCCTAGGCACAGCTACGTTTTCTCGTAACACTAACGCTTCTAGCACAGAATAAGTAATAGTACTACGCTTCTTGCTGTGAATTCACACGATAGACTTTTGCCACTATTATATCTTGTTTACAGCTGTACAAAACGAGCGAGATCGCATCAACTGTCGGCGACCATCATACGAGGAGCCTGCTCAAGCTAACGGACTGTCAGTGGTGTCGCTGCTAAATGCTGAGCTACTCAGCAGGAAAGTCATAGATGAGGTGAGTATTTTATTTTACATTCCAATTTAAAAACAATATCTGGATTACCGAGCTTCGCTCGGTATTGTATGTATTTTTTTTTTGTTAAATCGAGTTTTTTGGATTTATTTTGGCTCCCATTAGTAGTTTTACTCATAAAAGAAGGAACTTGATAAAAAAAGGGAAAATTGTCATCTCATCGGGTCTCGAACCAGGGACCTCCCAAACGCCATCCAATCGATCTTCCACCGAGCTATCATAACGTTGTCAAATGAGTCGAAATTGCCCTTTGTATTCTAATGATATTGTAGCAGTTTTTTAATGCCTAAAAACAACATTTTCGAAAAATGAATCCTAGCTAGATTTATTAACTCACTCGTACACTTAAGTGTCCCGGAGACTGTCACTCGCAATTGTCAATTTTCACGTCACTAATGGACCAAATGACCTCTACAGAGGCAATTGAAGCCATTGCCATTCGCAACTACGAGGTGAAAAGCGAATGATGGAAATATTGATTGAAGCCCATTGCCAATTTCGAATAACCGTCTCCGGGGCGCTTTATTAGCTTGTCTTGCCCCCCTATCTCGGACTTTGACAGTTGATCATTGAATGAACAAAATAACTAAATGACGGGGACGCAGCTATACATGCTATCCATCTCTCTCATTTAGTTAATTTCAACCAACGGCAAACATCGTGCGAAGCCCCCTGTAGTATGTATCTATGTAAAGGAATCTTTTAACACACACAATTGCAAAATGCAAGACGTCCGACAGATAAACGATAATTATAAAATTATGAAAATATATGAATATACTAAAAATGACAGTCTCTAACTACACAATATACAATCATGTGAATTTTCGTTATTTTCTACGTTCTAGTTCGAGCGTGTTTCATCAGTTTTTTAAACTATGTTTTTTGTCCCTCATAATGTTTATTTTAAATATTCTTTAACCTATATATATCTTAAGTAAACCGACAAAACTCTAGTACGAGGCGGTGGTGCCGGATTCATGCAAAAGTAGTTATTAAATTATTTTTTCCACAGACCAACAATATAACTGACGCTGAGATAAACAACCGGAAGTTGGCCAAAATTAACGACGTGTGCGACTCCATCAAACAACAGCTTTTAATATTAGTGGAGTGGGCTAAATACATTCCCGCATTTACGGAGCTTCATCTCGATGACCAAGTGAGTAGATCTTACGTTTTTTAGTCCCCGACCGTTATAAGTAGTCTCTCAATTAGTTGAACCAATTTGAATTGAGTATTGTGCATGATGACTTTATCGAGAGTTTACTTAATTATGATGCAAAAAAATCAGGTTCTGCCGTTATGAGATCAGTGACCGCACGCTTGGAACACTAGTAGGGATAACAGGATATTACACCCATTTTTGAAAAGTGTCTCAATCAGATTCTATAGTAAATTATTGAACGCAATCCAAATTTTCATCGTACCGACGGGACAAAAAAACAAAAATATAAAGTGTATAATACTTCAAAGAAACATAATATTAGATTCTATAGTGTTAATTAACCTCATAAAGTCACAAAATGTTTATGCAATCGTTACGTGCCATAAAAATGCATTTAAAATAACGCGCGTAATTTGAAGAAAAGCTGGATGCAGTGGATACCATTTTGCTCTGTGGTCATGACGTCAGTTGGCAGTGTTAACAAATGCAGTGATATCATAGTTGACAGTTGACACTTCTAAGTTTACATAGCCGTATGACGTAATAACATGGCGACTACCAATGGTGTTATAAAACAGATTTTTGCCAAAGCTATCTCAATAATTTATTTTTAGATTTTTTGTCATATAGAGTAAAATATCCTATTGCGCTAAATATATTCGATTAAAATTCTGCCTGAGCCTAGGACTCACTACCGTAGAATTTCAGACAAACACGATTCCCTCTAAGACCGCATCGTGATTTAATAGCAGGTGAGATAGTGGTCAAGTTTACGAAGTCACTATTATATAATCTGTGGTCAAGTGCTGATCCGCAAAAATATAATAGAAAATTAAATTGCACGTACATTTTGCGGCGCAAGTAACAAACACATTTGCTTCTTTATTGTTCTGTATTATATTAAAAAGCGTAATAAGGTTTTGTTCAGAAAGTAGAATTTTAGCGTCCAGTACATTATTAACAAAAATATAAGTTTTTTTCATACATTCGGCTCAAATTTCAGCAAAACGTCAAAACGTGCACAGCAAACATTCAAAGCGTGTTAAAATAAATTATGACCGTTGCAAAAAAATTTAAAAACAGTTTTCGAATTCTGCGCTAGTAATATTCCGTACCAAGTTTGAGGTGTCTTTCGCCATAAGATCTCCAGAGATATACTGGTGAGATCTTTAAAATATTATTGTCGAAATTTAAATGAGACCAATGGTCGTACTAACATAAAAAAACATCCAAATGTAGAACCTCCTCCCTTTTTTAAGGCGGTTAAAAGTCTGTTATACCAATCAATATAATAATAATAAAGTAAATTTGTTTCAGGTGGCATTATTACGCGCACACGCCGGAGAGCACTTGTTACTGGGGTGCGCGCGTCGCTCACTTCACCTCAAAGACATTTTGCTGTTGGGAAACAACTGTATTATCGCCAAACACAACATCGGTCAGTACTTACATGACTTCTCATTTTTTATAATATAGATAGAGGCTATCGTTTGACCAGTATCTCATCAGTGCCCATAGTACGAGTTTTCTCGAATATCGAACAAATTTTGTATGAAAAACAGTACAGCGCCTCTAGATTACTACATTTTACTAAAAGACCAATCAGAGAGCCAGAATAAGTCGAAAACTACGTGCGATCTCTCAAAAGCGTTTACGATAAAAACTCGTACTAAGGGTTACTGTTGGTATGTGACGATGTGGTCGTTGATAGTGGACGCTTGGGCTAAAATGGGAACTTGCTCTCAAGGATAGCTGTTGGAAGACACTAATGTTTGGCGACAGATATTTCAGCTTGAGAGTTGGCACTAGACATTGCTTTAGATTAGATTAAGTACAAGATTACAACTGTATCTTGCCAGCTACTAACCCATTTCCTCACGACCGAAAAACTACTGTGTGAATGCGTATCGCACAATATATTTTTTGATAGAAAAATCCATTGGTGCACAGCGGGTTTGAATCCTCTAAATTTGAAGTCCATTTGTTCTCCCAATTATGCCAAAGAGCATAATCCAGCTAGATGAAGCAATGATTTACGCAAGCTGGCTGGCAGTGGCTGGAAACAAAGAGCTGGAGATCGAGCTCAGTGGCGTGCCATAGGTGAGGCCTATGTCCAGCAGTGGACAGTGATAGGCTGATGCTGATGTTAATTTATTCATTATTTATATCGTTTGTTCCAGATGGTCGTATGGACATAGACATCAGCATGATCGGTATGCGAGTAATGGACGAGATTGTCCGCCCGTTGCGAGAAATCGATATCGACGATACAGAATTCGCCTGCTTGAAGGCCATCGTCTTCTTTGATCCCAGTAAGTATTACATCATTTTTCTAAGCTTTTAATTGTTTTTAACTTGCATTGTTTGTATATGTAAATTGTCCATTAAAATTTGCAAACAATTTTAAACACTTGACGGTATCCGATGAACTGAAATTTCGCACACTTATAAAAATTTGACAAATGACAATGCAATATTATCGTACCGTCGAGCTGATCTGATGATGGAGCTAGGATGTAAGAATTCCCTGATAGCAATAGTGGCAATGGGCTGGTCATATCTGTCATAGAACCGATAACCGTTGGGGTAGACGTGTTCTAGAGTGGAGACCACGGCTCGATAAACGTAGTTTAGAGCGCCCTCCAGCTAGATGAAGCGATGACAAAGAGCTGGAGATCGAGCTCAATGACGATCAGAAGAAACACGATTTGTTCTTATACAATACAGACAGGCCCTCGATCCCTATAATCACCTGCCTTTCTGCCGAAGCATACCACCAATGGTCACCCATTTGTCACCACCTAGTGATCACGTGTAGGTTACATTAAAGTCTATGACTACGTACGCAAGAAGGCAATAATGACTTACTTATGACCATGAGTGACAATGACCCCAATATAATGTAAACAAAAATGTTTAGGCTCAGTTTCACCAGTTCCTGATAAAGTTTCAAATAGTTATCATGTAGTATGACATAAGGCGTCATCAACACAAATATTTTAAATACGAAAGTCAGTTTGTATGTTTGTATGTTTGTTTGGGACTTCTTCTCTGTCAAACGGCCGAACCGATTTAGCTGAAACTTGGCCTTTGTATAGCCAGTTCTATGGATTATGCTATAGGATACTTTTTAATGCACATGGGTGAACATCTAGTCAAAAGTCAAAGCATTTATTCAGTATATGGGCAAATTAAAAAATCTGCACTTACACACGTCCAATAACATTATAGATCATATCAATAATTATTCTTCTAAATATAACAAAAACATAAATCATTTAAAAAACAATCAAAAGTAATGAGCTATTCAGCTTTCATCTAAACGTAGAAAGTCTCACTTAAAACGAATGTTTAATTCCCCTGATTAATGTAGGGGTTGGCAACCGTACTATTACGTGCATCCCCAATGCATGTTTCAGTACGTCAGACAATTTTTATCCAAAAAATTGTGAATTAATGAAACATAATAAATTAATAGTATTATTACATGAGTACAAAATCCGTCAGATAAGTACCTAATAGGCCATGGTTTCGATGGTGCCTGGTGCCTAATAGGGCACCAGGCACCATCGAAACTATCTCTAAAATATTAGATGTACTTCAACAGACGCAAAAGGGCTATCCCAGCCGCAGAAGATCAAACAGCTCCGCTACCAGATCCAGATAAATCTGGAGGACTATATTTGGACTTTGTATAGCCAATACTATGGATTAGGATATAGGATACTTTATAACGCGGGCAAAGCCGTGGGGCACTGCTAGTATTACATAAGTAAAAAAACCGTCAAATATGGTCTTAAAATGGATATCGGGCACCATCAGAACTGGCTCTAAAATATTATATATACCTACTCCAACAGACGCAAAAGGTCAAACAGCTCCGCTACCAGATCCAGATAAACCTATAGGACTATATACGGATATATTTGGCCTTTGCATAGCCAGTACTATGGATTAGGATAGAGTACTGTGGATTTGACGCGAGCGTAGCCGCAGGGCACTGCTAGTATTACATATCAAAAAATCCGTCAGATAAATTCCTGATATATATCAGGCACCATTGAAACTTGCTCTAAAATATGAACCTACTCCAACAGACGCAAAAGGGCTATCCCAGCCGCAGAAGATCAAACAGCTCCGCTACCAGATCCAGATAAACCTGGAGGACTACATCAGTGACCGGCAGTACGAGTGTCGCGGCAGATTCGGGGAGCTGCTGCTCTGTCTGCCGCCGCTGCAGAGCATCACGTGGCAGATGATCGAGCAGATACAGTTCGCGAAGCTGTTCGGAGTGGCGCATGTTGATAGTCTGCTGCAGGAGATGTTGCTTGGTGGTATGTACTTCTTTTTTACCCACTTTCGAATGCCGAATGGCGAAAAATAGAAGCCTTATAGATTCGTCTGTATATGTCTGTCTGTCCGTATGTCACAGCCACTTTATTCCGAAACTATTGAGACTACACAGTTGAAACTTGGTAGGTAGGTGTATTCTGTGAACCGCTTTTCTATTTTTATGCAAAGATAAAAAAATAAAATATTGAGGGGGGCTCCCCATACATGGAACTGAAATTAAAAACTACTCACCTCTAGCGATGGGTCGTTGACGTATTTTTCGTTAACGCAACTAGTCCGTTAAATTAACCTCCGTCAACTAGTCGATTAACTAGTTGAATTGATTAACTAGTTAATGCTTCAACTATAGTCGGTTTCACATATTCTCGTATGAATTCACCGCTAACGAAGTATAGATAATACAATCGTTTAATCCAAATAGCGCTGTACGTTAATTGTAATTTAATTTTTTTAACAATAAATATATTTTGATTTTAAGTTTTAGTTTTACTCATGACGTAAATTTCTAAGAAATTAAAATAAAGAGCTATTGTTTTTTCTATAAAAAATACTTACGCAGTTGAAATTCCCTCAGACTAAAAACGAATGTTACCGTTCGAAATCACGTTGACAGTTAATCGCGCAACGCGCCTCCGTTCGTTGACGTCAACTGATACGTTTCTCTATACTCTTGAAATTTGCCGTCTATGGATTCAACTAGTTGATCGGTAAACGATTAACGGTCGAAACGTTGACAGTCGATGGACGGTTTTTTCAACTAGTTCGTTTAATCAACGCCCATCTCTACTCACCTCACTATAATTTATCCTACTCTATAGAGTAGGTAGAGAGAGCTCTTAGGTAACAAACAGACAGAGTGGCAGAGTTACAAAATTTTTTATAATACTAATATTAGATATTAGAATTATAAAAAAATTTGTAACTCTGCCACTCACTAACTCTGACACTGCATTAGGCGTGATTAGGTAACAAACAGACAGAGTGGCAGAGTTACAAAATTTTTTATAATACTAATATCTAACAAAAATTTGTATAATACTAATATCTAATATTAGGGAGATATAGAGATATTATTACGAGATCATCAGTAAGATCGCTTACTGAAATGTAGCAAGGAGATGCTTCATAGCATGAGGATGAACATAGGCTACTATATAATTATATAATTCTTGGTGTACGTGAACGAAGTTGCTTGTATCTGCTAATATGTTATATGTGTCTGTATTTTTGGTGTAGCTATAAAGACTTATCTATCTATCCTCCGAAAAAGAGGAGGTTTTCGTTTCGTCTATATTTTTTTTTTAGGTTTGTATGCCAATTACTCCTCCAATTGTTAACCTTTTTTTCGTTGGTGTGTTTTATATCCAAGGTGGCCCCATTTAAATTTTATATAGGCGGCAATAGCCCAATGGATAAGGTAACGGACTGGCGATCGAGAGGTCGTGAGTTCGATCCACACCCCACCCATTGCACTATTGACGTGAACCCACTCCAGACACAAGCATATTTAGCTTAGTTGGAGGGGTTAACAAGAATACTAGTAATGTGCAACCCAAATTACGAGAAAGCTTTTTTTAAAAAAAAAAGATGTGATCATTATCTCCAGAGATATGACGATAAACGTCTCATACTTGCTACTGAAACTGACTCAAGCGGTACGGAAGTGTTTAGGTTTTTTTTAGTTTTTAAACTTCGTTATTATTTTACTCGTGATAGAAATTTAATAACTATGTCACCTGGTGTTAATGTGATCTACGAGGCAGCCTATATCGGTTCACTCGCGACTCGAAGACGCCTTTAGTATATAGATTGTACTGGAATCAATCACGACTACACAAAAATATATGAATCGGACTTGACTACCTTATGGATAATCATACAGGCTAGAGTTTGACTATCTCACTGCTCACATGTTGGTAAGGGACGAGGATGGTAGCACGCTAGGCCTAGACTGGGAACTGGCTCTCAAGAACAGGTGCAGAAACACATTATAATGTTTGGCGACAGGTTTTGCATCTTGAGGATGGTAGTTGGCCAGGCGGACTCTAGATAGTGTCCTACCATAGATAAAAGCTCGCCCAACATCTCTTCATCGACAGCCTGTGTCAGTCCAATGCTGGACGTAGGCCTCTCCCAAGATGCGCCACTGAGCCCGATCTTCGGCTCTTCTTTTCCAGTCACTGCCCACCGCTGTGCGTATGTCGTCGCTCCACCTGCGCCCAACACCTATATCCTCCTAATTTACTAAGCGATATTTTCCTTCATGGGAGCGCCACTGCGAAAAGCGCACTTACATTTTTCGATAGAAAAATCCATCGGCGCACGGTGGGATTTGAACTTTATCTGACTACGATCAAGTTAGAAAATCTGTCGCCAAAACATCTAATGTGTTCCTCAATCCTTGAGAGCCAGTTCCCATTCTAGGCCTAGCGTGCGTACCATCTTTGACGGCATCATCACTTACCAACAGGTGAGATAGTGGTCAAACGCTAGCCTATAAGATATTTAAAGAAATCGTCCTGCTGTTGTCATGATTTTATGTATGTCCTTCTTTTGTGATGATTCTGGTATTGTTATAGTTTGTTTTGTTGTGTAGGAGCATCAGCAGAGGCTGGCATAGAGGAGCCGGCGGCGGAGGGCGGGGCGGAGGCGCCGTCGCCGTTGTCGGCGTCTTCGCCCCCGCTGGTGCCGCAGCTACCTCTGCCGGACCCGTTCCTAGAGCCAGCGCCGTTCAAGCAGGAGCCAGATATGTAAGCGATTCTTTTTAGAAGCTTTTATATCACTTGCCACTTTTGTAAATAATTGGGCATTGGTACTGTCACGTGATGACAGCGCGGGAAGCAATGTCTCACTGACGGACCAATCACAGCCGAGCGCCGGCTCCCGCCCCCCTCGCCCCCTCGTTTCTTCGCCAAACAGACCTAAGATTGCTTCTTCTGCGCTTCTGAAGGTCAGACGCTATTATCGGTGCCGAGAATTATATAACAGGTTTTTTTAGTATAATTATATTAGCAACGAGCAAACACGCATGCTTTTAGGTCTAATTTGTATAGGTGTAAACGCATGTTGGAAAATAGTTGGATCGCTATCCAGTTTTAAAAGTAACTGTACATATATTTTATATTATCTTGATTGTGATCTATCTGCAGCGGCATCATGAAATTTGTTATCAATTGAAATGAACTGAATGACAGAGATGGAGCTATACAGTTTACATAGCTGGGTGCCCGTCAATCAGTTTTTTTTATGATATAAGGTAACAGGACAAACACTACGCTCACCTGATGGTAAGCGATGACGTCTACCTATCACAGATACAGCGGCATGCAAAAATCTGGACTTCAGAATTTTGCATGTCACTGCACTGCGCCTTACCTTAAGACATAAAGATGTTGAGTCTCACATGCCCTATAATTTCATTGGACACCTTGTCATTTCAACCGAAAAACATTTCTATTTCACGGCCGAAAATTAATTGGCAGTGGTGGTACCGCCCCAGGCGGACTAGCAGAAGTCCTACCACTACAGTTCATTCAATTATCAACTGTCAAAGTTCGTGATAAGCCCGAAAGGGTGGAAGTCTCTACATTGATAGCGATGCGTCTTGTCATCGCAAACGTCTACTAGAATGAGATGCAGCTAGACAGTTATATATCTGCATCTCTTTTGTTAACAACGATCATCGCTCGAAATTCATCGCTATGCATGAAGAGACTCCTGGCCCTGGTTTGTATAAATAAAATAAAGTTGTTTTTCGAAATGCGCAAACATTTTCATACACGCTACTATTTGGTTATGGCAACGTCAAGATGATCTGATGATGAAGCCAAGAAAAAGGTTGTCAAATTTGGGCGAAACGTATTGTAAAAAAAATTTTTCATTAGTCATGCTGACGAGGGTTTTTTAGTTATATATCTTATAGGCTAGCGTTTGATCACTATCTCACCTGATGTTAAGTGATGATGCGGTCGAAGATGGTAAGCACGCTAGACCTAGAATGGGAGCTGGCTCTCAAGGATAGTTGCCGGAGCACATTAGACGTTTTGGCGACACATTTTTCTAACTTGAGGGTTATACACAAAGCGTATGTTTCAAAATAAACGGCGGGATTTGAAGCCACTAACTACATCTGGCGTCAAAGATGTCCATCATTCCAATATACCACTGGACCCGCTCATTGAAATTCGTTCATTTTGAAACAGTACTTATTGTAATATTTTGTTTCAGGAGTCCGGATCGAGACATGGCATTGGTAAAGGCTACGGATATGACCCTATTATAGTTTAAATAATATACACAATGTACAGGGTTATTGTTAAATTCTTAATCACCTCTTAAACAACTTTTGTTCATCTTGGAAATAGAACTATGTTCCTTTTCGTGCGATTGACGTATGGGGGCTAGACGAGGAAGTGTCCAACCGACATTTTTGCTATAGGTCTTCAGCTATGTATGTATAGTAGTTTAGTTATATATTAGAAAGAGGCAGAGAGACGAAAGAGAGAATGAACATAATGTATATATTCCTACCGGGTGTCCTACGACACCTGTCGCTTTTTTTTTGTTTTTTGTACGATCTAAATTACTAAACGCTAGTCTACTCCACAAGCTAATGTAACGCTGCGATTTTCTCATTGTGCCAAAATAAACGTTTTGAATGAATATATACACGGCGGCATCATAGCGGCGGTGATAGAAAGGAATGAGGCGTTTTCTTAAAAATATAAAATAGTTTCTGGATACTTAACAGATGGCTTTCAAAATTAACGCAATGGTCAAATAAGTCGTACTGGATATATCTATGGAGATGTCACCGAATGCTGCCTACACACCAACCGAACAAAGGACAACGAACGCTTTAGCTAGAGAAGACGCATCTATAGCTCCATCTCCCTCTATTTATAGAGAGAGATGGAGCTATAGAGCTACTCCATTCGCAATACGTTTGCTCTCGTTCGCTGGGTCTGGCTGGACACGACGTAAGATACGTATGGTTTTTTTTTTTTTCGCGAATTAAGTTCTTTATTTGTATTAGGCTTCTTTGTTTAGGCGCATAACAAAAGCTTAAGATGTACAGAAGTAGCTCGTAAAAGGTTGTCAGCTATTTACAAAAACCCTGTACAATGTTACTTCAAAGTAATATTATACAATCTGGTGTCATACATGCTGTATATTATACATTTTTTGTTTAACTCTTTAACCTATACCTATTACTTGCATATGTAAAAGTTATAAGTTATTTAGATACATATTACAGCTCAAGTTATGAATTCATATCCATATATATCCATCCTGAACCTAGTTTACACTGTATTTCAAGTGTCAGTGGCTTCTCCCATAATTTTTGTATAATTATATCTTACAAAGTTTATGAAATAGTATGTCAGAAAATGAATATGTGAATAATGTATACCACTGTACTGTTGTCGTTGCCGCACGAAAATACAATAAATAACTGTTGAATTACCGACAGAGAGTAAAAGAGATGACGCTTTATAAAAGTCTCAAGGTATGCTCGCCCCTACTTTCATGAAAATAAATGTTAATACTAAGGGCGTTTACTCACTTGTTCGTATCCGGTTCCTATTCGTTTCTGATCTGGTTTGGCCATCCTAGTAATCGCATTGATGTTTGAGCTCTCATGCGTATATATGTTCGTGTTATAACAATCAAATAATGAACACATAATGCCTTATTAAGTACGAAAACGACTCGTGCGAACTATCTTTAAGAGTTTGATATTGCTAAGAAACTAAAACGTATTTTGTTATACATTGTTTAACCAAATAGTGCCTGTAAAATTTACATAAAATAAGTAAATTTTATATATTTTAAATTAAAGGTAAATAATGTACCTACTATTTGCCAATTAAGAATACATGTTATTTATAAAAGTTACTTATTTACAAACGGCAAATAAACTTTGTCAGCTCTTCGCTGTAAAAATAAGAACATTAATTATATTTTAATACCTAATGTTTATAAGTAGGTAGGCCTTTATATTTTAGATTTACGTAAGTTAAGAATCGGTTTGAGCGTTTTGGAACGGCTGTGTCATATATCAAAACATTTATAGATTTTTAAGATTACGTGCAAAATATTGTCTATATTAAAGTAATTTTAGGGAATATTTAAAAATTCAAAATTATTTACAGTCGTGTTTGAATATTGGCAGTTATTTATATAGTGATATTTTCGAGTCTTTGAAACATGAGTTACCTAAACAAAGATAGGTGACGGTTTAATTATTACTAAGAAATTGTTTTCGTCGTAATCTAATACATTTTATAGGTTATAGGAGTGATGGTCCTAGCATTTTATCTTTATTAGAAACGTAGTGATGGCGAAAATGTTGTAAACTTCAGTTAATTCATTTACTTGTACAATTTTTTAAACTGCTGTCGGTACACTCTCGCAGATATTTTGTACAAGTCTAATCGGGCCACTTTAAACGATGTGCCTTATTATGTTTAGCATACCGAGATTTGTAGTACTTTATAAGATGGTAAATCACATTTTTAACCGACTTAAAAAAATGAGAGTAACTTCGTCGTTCATGAACCGATTTTGATGATTATTTTTGTTGTTAAGGAGATATCCCAAGGGTGGTACCGTTGTAATTTCATCGAGATCTGATAAGTATCTCCAGAGATATGCAGATAAACACCTCAAACTTGATACTGAAAATTAATAGCGCGGCATTTGGAGTCGGTTCTTTTAGTTTTTTAAAACGTTATTTTATTGAATACCTGCTAACGTTTATTTCATTTTCGCCGAAACATGCTCAATGTATATCTATATATTTTGTTTTTATTGTTGGTGTTAGAACAATTTTGTGGTGAAAGTTATATATTAATTGTAAGAAAAATTAAAACATTTATCGGGTTTATTGCCGTAGATGTAATGTAACGTCATATCCTAATAGGTGCCTTATTAATTTGTTGAGGTGTACTGTTAAAAATGTACATACTATGTTATGATTTTTTGTAGAATATATTTTGAATAAATTATGTTACCCAATATGTTTGGTTTTTGTAACACAATATATCATTTTTTGTTTGAGCCCCGTTGGCGTAAAGGATACATGGCTTGACCTAAGCGACAGGTCGCCGGTTCAAATACTGGCACCAGTGGTCCTCCACGGGTGGTAGGAGCATACTATATCGACGTTCCGCCTGACTTGCTGCCGAAATGTGGCTTACCACCATCAGGGAGAATACCTGTCGTCATGACATTACGGTGTTTCGGCAGCATACAGTCCTTGAGAAATTTCCTAGAATAATCTACGAAGATGGTGAACGTGTTCCACCATCTTCGACCACATCATCACTTACCACCAGGCGAGATAGTAGTCAAACGGTGTAAGATATAAACAAAAGAATACGCCGGAACAGATTGTTATAATCCGACTTGGTGTGGACCTGGCATTAGCTATACAGTAATGCCGGATCTACAAGCGAACATGTCTGTCACACTACACAACGAATGTCGGACATTAGTAATTATGCAACCTCCTTGATGACCACAGACAAAGTAATGATATTACTGCTGAATCTCGTAATCAAGAAGATTATATACATTTGATGTTGCATTGTACAATAAACTATTGACCTAAAAATATGACCTCGAATAATGAATTTTGCGTATTTTCTCACGTTGATTTTATGTATTTGACAGATGTTCTTACGGTAAGTTAGTTCGAGATAGAAATAAAGGTAGGGTGCGCATTAATTTGTCTTCAAGCAATGTTTTTCCATGTAAAGTCCACTTAGGGTGCAACGTTTTTGCTCGCTGGCATCTATTGCACAAGAAATATACTCATAGATAAGAGTATATACTTTGAAAAAAATTACTTTAATCTGTGTCCAAAGAAAATATAAATACTAAGTGCGTCTGTGTCTTGACGTCTTATTTAATGTCCCACGCCAATGGTTACGCGGTTTTCGCTAATTCTATGCCGGGGCAAAGCAAACCGGGCAATATTGATGAAACTGTATCCTATTTACATACCGTTGGTGGTAATGTTTGCGGTGTCAGCGATGTCCATCTTATTCCTATACTGCAAGAACCAGCTCAACCGGAAGAAAGGATACATAGATGTCAAGGAAAAACCCTCCTGCGTGGAAGAACCTTAGATGTTTCTAGCCTTTTCTAACATTCCACCATAGCCTTATGGAAAAGTTCAAATATCATCAGTGCTGTTTTTCTTCGGGACTAAGATAACGTAGAATAAAGATTTTATGTTCAGTTTATCCTTTTTCTGTCTTATATATTATAGCCTTATAGCCTTCGAACGATGCCTTCACTGGTTTCGTAGTACCTACTACCCACAGAAAACCCTTACATAAGTTTGTTATAAACGTAAATACCTAATTACTAACGTGATTTTTTTAGAATGAGACTATTCATTCATGAATTATTTTGGCAGTGGCCATAGCTCGGATGCTCGTACCTCCCGGGCGGCCGGGTACCAAGAAGTTAGGGGTGACGATGACGACATCTGCCCGATTTTTTCCGAACAGATTCGATCGATTCCCCTGTTGTGTACAAACACCCCATTTTTAATTTAACATTATATCTAAATACCTAACCTACCTACCTACCTAAAGTACCTACTTGCACAGAATAATGAATAGTACAAGTACTACTTGTGAAATATTCGCGTCCGCTTTCTTTATAATGTTTATTTTTGAGCTAAGTGGTAAATAACAAATTAACTATTCATAATCAGCCGGTATCAAGGCCTCTCCCAAGACACGCCACTGAACCCGATCCTGCATTGCCCATCGCTTTGCATATGTTGTCGATTCACCAGGTCAACGTCCTACGCGTAACGTTTGTCGTTTTGTCGATTCCCGGTCTCTACTCTAGTAGGCGTCCTTCACTCTCTCAAGGACACGAGTTCTATGCCTACCGCTTCGCGTATCTTCTACGATATAACCGACAGTAGGCTGCCGCACGCGCGCACTCCCCGCCTGAGCGCTCGTTTGGCACGTGCTCGTCAAAATGTCAAAACTACGTGATTATTATGCATGCATTATTTTATTAAATTAGACGAAATATCACTGAAATGGTTATGAGAGTAATAAATGGTAGGTTAGGTACTACGTAGTAGTAATATTTACATTTTATGTCGGTATATAAGGTAAATAACATTACCGTGGCATCGGTATTATTCTACTATCAATTAATATCAAAGAATTCAATTTGTTTTCTCACAACACCCAACCCTACAACAGTAGTAGGTAGGAGCAGCCGCAGGTCTGGCTAAGTGATTCAAACTCTCGCTGCGCGGTCTTACGGGGTACGAGCGCCGCAACTCGTACAATTGTTTATTCTGTGACGCAAATTCAAGGTCGTATCTGAGGCGTGTAGCGTGTTTTGAACGTTATAGACGTTTCAGCTAGGTTTAGGGCCAGTTTCACCGGTTCCTGATAGGCCCTATTAGGAACTAATCTGGCAGATATTTGATAGTTTTTATATGGCGTGATGTCAGATAACTTTCTGAAACTTTATCAGGGATCGGTGAAATTGGCCCTTAGGGCCAGTTTCACTGGTTCCTGATAGCGCTAATATGAAGAAATCTGACATATTTTTGACAGCTTTTATATGGCGGCATGTGTCAGATAACTATCTAACGCATTATCAGGAACCAGTGAAACTGGCTCTAAATCTCGCATGTTTGCTTTCAGAGAGTGCAGCTATCTGTAGCACTAGTATCTCTTCTGTGACTCTAGGAAAACACTTCCCCAACAGTTATATTATTGGACTCACTAGAGACTAGACGAACTGTGAGTGTCCACGTCTCGGCTCCGTATGTCATCGCAGGTAGGACGCACTGTCTTTAGGCAATGAGGTATAATAGGCGACGAAGACTCGACGGAGCTACCCATCCCAGCTGAATTCTTCTCTAGATTTCTTTCTCAAAGTTATGTTTGCCTAAGTTAAAGCGTCTGCACTAGGTTAACATACTGCGCAACAACTTTAAGTGGGATTCCATCTTACTCCGGTTTCGGGTTCCGGAACAATTCAATAAAATCATGTCCCTAATGCTTTATTGATCCGATTTTTTATAACGTTTAATCGACAAGAATCAGATGATGATACCTACTCACAATTACTTTTTTTATGGGCATCTAAATTGTACACGGATTTTTTTATTGACTTTTTGGAGTAAAAAGTTGAAGTGGCATTGGGCTGATCTAGTCATATATGTCGTAGAACCGATAACCGTTGGGGTAGACGCGTTTTAGAGTGGAGACAACGGCTAGGTAATGGTAGTGTAAGGCAGGCCGCACACCAGGCATACACTTGTATTTCGATAATTGTGGCGCCACATTTGAAACGCGACACATTTAACGCCCCATACGCCCGCATCTGTACGTGAGCACGCACACTGAGGAAACATTTGTAGCGGGCGCACTTTGTGGCGATACGTTGTCCGCGCTACACGAATTCAAGATCGAACACGTTTTTTGTGGCGCGTTAGTTTAATGTGACGCCACAATTATCGAGATACAAGTGTATGCCTGGGCTCCGTTCACGACCTACGCTCGGAGTACACCCAAACGCTCTAACCCCGTTCACAACCTCAGAGCGTCACATTCGCTAAACGAGTTAGAGAGAGAGGTTAGAGCGTTTGGTTGCACAGGTCGCACTCCGAGCGTAGGTCGTGAACGGAGCCCTGGTGTGCGGCCTGCCTAAGGCGATTTCCAGCTAGATGGAGCGATGATATACGCAAGCTGGCTAACAGCGGTCGGAAACAAAGAGCTGAAGATCGAACTCAGTGGGCCAGTGACGTGTTTGAGACCTATTTCCAGCAGTGGACAGAGATAGGCTTATGATGACGATGAATCTAATACACGTTAAAATAAAGAACTTCCCACGCACGTGCTAACCTTCCCCCTCTTTTCCCCGGGTGTCACCATCTGCATCCTGATATGTTTGACCTTTCCGGCTTACCGCCGCGACGCGACGGTTTTCAAAGAAAACGAAAAATTAAAATTATAAAAAGATTTTGTTTACTAAATAAAATATTTATTTAAAGTATAAAAAACAGCAGCATATGCCAATAATACTATTTAATAGTACCTTAATCTAAAACAAAATCAACTTATTCGTTACATATATTTTTCTTATAAACTATTCGTATACTCCGTCCAACTATATAAATTAACTTTGTTTTTCATAGTGTTTGACCAGAAAAAAATTTTTTTCTTAAAATACGTGTGGGGTTTATGGATAGGTTTCTAGCGTGCTTACCATCTTCGACCGCATCATCACTTACCAACAGGTGAGATAGTGGTCAAACGCTAGCCTATAACGTATAAAAAAAAAAAAAAGGTCTTCAAAAATGACATTGAGGTTCCTAAAATAATTTTTTCTCAGTCTATCATTTGAAAGATAGGCGCGTCTAAAGTGGTAAAATGTGTGTCCCCCCCCCTCTAACTTTTAAAGTATGGGAGTGAAAAATCTAAAAAAAATATATGCTGTAGATCTCAATAAAAACTAACAACGAAAATTGATTTGAACGAGATACAGCCAGCAGGTTTTGAGATATGGCGACCGCAAAGATAACTTTGTTTTTCATACAAACACTATGAAAAACAAAGTTAATTTTGTAGTTGCGAAAAATCATAGTTATGGAATACTTAACTGTGTTACGGAACCCTACGAGTGCGAGTCCGACTTGCACTTGGCCAGTTTATTTTAATGTGTGTTCGCGGATAACTTCGTCGTTTGTGAACCGATTTTGATGATTATTTTTTGTTGAAAAGGATATCCTAAGGGTAACCATTGTAATTTAATCTAGATCTGATAAGTATCTCCAGAGATATGGAGATACAACCCTCAAACTTGGTACTGAAAATGAATAGCGCGGCATTTGAAGTCGTTTCTTTAAGTTTTTTAAACAATCTTATATAGCACTAAAATCCAACCCTGAAGCTGTCAAAAGTTATTAAATTATTGGACGGAGTTTCAATAAATTAAAAATAGAAAATACAAATTCTAGAAATAATTAGTTAAGTTGAGTTGAGTTAGTGATTGCGTGCATATGATAGGATATATATAAATAATACGGATGTGATTTGATAGGATATATGTATTTTTATCATGCGACTTACAAAAAAAATATTGTACAAATATGTATAACCTATTTCACTTGTAAAAAAAACATAATCAAAAACATATTTGCATGGTCGTTACGCTTTGGGTTTCGATCTCCGTTTTTTATATTTGTACCCATTTCAACGCAATTAAAACTTTAATAAAAATATGTTTTTTAATTACAAACTTGGCTTATAGGTACATAAACTTAATTATGTAGTTGTTTTATTTAGACTAGTTAATCTTGATTTTCTAGTGGTAGGACTTCTGTTAGTGGCCCTTGGCGGCACCACCACTTTGTCAGTGATTCAATCATGAAAACAGAAATGTATACACATTTACATATATACAGAGATACACATATGTATCTACTCGAACGGCAAGAAAGTAAGCAGTAAAATTACAGGACAGATAAGATGAGACTAAACCAACGACTATATTTAACTTGACTACAAACTAAACCGCAAAACCGGCCCGCAAGAAATCGACCTTGAACGGAGTTTATCCCTTTATTTTGTATGGACCACATATAAATATATATATATACTATACATATCGTATAGTTCAGGGCCGTTTTGTTGTAGAAAACATCTACAGTGCACCATCTTTTTATATTCTATGGACTCAACATCTAGCTGTCTAAGGTATCGGGAGCATATGCATACTCCCAGAATATAATGGCAATCCAGAGGCGAGCAGCTTTAAATTGTGATAGGGGTATGGGTCCTATCAACTCGCGGCCAATAACCATCAAAATCTGATTACACTTTAATACTGATACGCAGTACGCTTTTTTTATGGTAGAAGCTCAGACGGAATAAGAAGTCTTGACCCCAGCCGCCACAACAACGCACTGAGGCCGGTTTCATAAACATGTGTGCTCTTAGTGAGTGTTGCCATGCAGTATAAACTTATTACCCTAATATTATTGTCTATGTACTGAATGAATGGATAAGTAAATAGATAAGTTAACAATTTTTTAAAGTGTATATCTCACTTTTAAGAGTACTGTAAGTATAATTATATTGTAAAACGGGACTTATCGCGCTAAAAAACATAATACGTTACTATTACCCCCGTATTACGTGAAGGGGTTGAAATAAAAAAACATCCGAATTTCAACCGGGAGGATGGTTTTAGATTGGCCACAACTTGGAACCCAGTGATTAGCAAGTGTTTCAGTCGAAGTTTAAAACAACAAAAATCTGCCGATGTCGTCAATATTGTGTGTCGCAATGGCAACTCCGATCAAGATCAAATGAGGGTAGTTTCAAACTACTCTCAATCAAAACAATGCTGATACCCACAACTTCAGTCTTCTAGTGACCACGGTCAATGCAACTTGATCGAAACGTGGAGGTAAATAAAATTATGTTTTTTAGCGCGATAAGTCCCGTATTACAATATAATTATGTGTGTAAATCGCGAAAGTTTAAAATTTACTATTGTAAGATGTTTTCATCCCATCTATTCGAAAAACGATGGTTGGTTCCTCGATAACTGCGCGCAAAATAGATCTTTTCCGCCCAAGGACGGGAAAGTGTTTTTTAAATTATTTTCATATCTTATAGGCTAGCGTTTGACCACTATCTCACCTGTTGGAAAGTGATGATACGGTCGAAGATAATATAATTTTTGGCTTATGAATGTTCTTTTATAGTGCCCTGTCTAAGGTGGTTCAATGAAATTCCGTGACATTTCCAGACATCACTTAACATTTTATAACATAACATAACATTACATTTTATGACATTTGGTGACTTTTAATGAAATTATGAAAAAAATGTAACGAAATGTCACAAAATGTCATTAAATGACATGAAATGTAACGAAATGTCAAGAATTGTCACGTAATCTCATGAAATGGCATGAAATGTCACGAAATATCATGAAATGTCCAGATATATCACGAAATGTCACAAAATGTCTAAAATTTCGAGTGTCCTGAAATGTTACGAAATATCACAAAATGTTAGAAAATGTGACGAAACATCACGAAATGTCATGAATTATCATGAAATGTCACAAAATATCATGAAATGTAACGAAATGTCATGAAATATCATTATATGTCACGAATGTCACGATATGTCATGAAAAGGCATGAAATGTTACGAAGTGTAACGAAATGTCACGAATTGTCATGAAACGGCATGAAATGTCATGAAGTGTATCGAAATGTCATATAATGTCACGAAATTTCATGAAATGTCACGCAATGTTATGAAATGTCACGAAATGTCATGGTATGTCATATTATATTTAATCACCCTCACTTGAACAATAACAGTTATTTATATCAGGTTAGAGCGCGGGTTTGAATCCCGTCATAATCCGTACATAGTATTTGAAATTAAAATTAAACTAAACTTAAATTAAGACTATGCCTTCCTAAAATGTGACATTGATTGACCCCTTGTTATGAATTGAATTCTCAAAAACTTAAAGATTGGGAAAAGGCTCCAGAGCCTTTCCATCCAGAGCCTTTGCATCGCCGCAAAGTCGCTAGTTTATCGGTTTTCCATCGGATACATTTCGGAGAGTGTGCCATCCAATTGCACGAGTTAGTACCGCCATCCCCTTTCTTCTATCGCACAACCAGACGTACCGATGTGCGCCACCGCTTCATGGTGGACGTTCCATCTACACGCACGAAGCGTTTTGCTTCGTCCTACATAATACGATTCGCCAAAGAATGGAACTCCTTGCGGGTGTCTGTGTTTCCCGATAGCTACAACCCAGGGGTCTTCAAATCGCGAGTGAACAGGTATTTACTAGGTAAGCGTGCTACATCGTCGACCGCATTGTCACTTAACATCAGGTGAGATAGTGGTCAAACGCTTGCCTATACAGCATAAAAAAATCACGATTTACAATTAGTGTATTTAGCCATATTGACACTGGCTAAATACATCTAATCGTGAGGAACCATAATGAAAATATAGAACAAAATAACTTACTCAATAAACGGGGACTATCGTGACGCTTACAAGTGGCAACACTTGTGGGGTTTTTTTTCCAAGCTGTCATAATAATTACTAAAAATGATTTATAAAAAATATGGATTTTTATGTTTACTTACGTAAGAAATGTGATTCCATCCTGCTTTTTATTTTTCGAAGATTGGTTTTTACACCCTTTCACAAAACAATCCGGCATTGTTTTCCGTAATAATGTGAATTATTATAACGTGACACTCCGCGCGCCGGAATAGCTCGACTGACAAGGTAAGGTGTAATTTCTTTATATGCGTGTGTGTGTTACTGTGTATGTACACGGCGAGGTGTAATTTTACCGGCCTCAGTGCGTTGTTCGGCGGGCCTCGGTCTAGACTTCTTATTCCGTCTGAGGGTAGAAGCTACCAAAACCCTGACCGTATGGTAAGCGATAACGTCTGCCTATAACAGACGCAAAACTCTGGATGACTAGTTATTTTCCTTGTCCCTGCACTGTGCCCGATATCTTGATACATTAAAATATTTAGTCTTATACGTCCTGTAATTTCACTTGACATTTTGTCCTTCAATACATACATAAATAAAATCACGCCTTTTTCCCGTTGGGGTAGGCAGAAACTACGTGCTTTTCCTTCAAATCACAAAATATTTATTTTTCACGGACGAATAACAGACTCATAATCCATATAGATAGACAACCTACTCTGTCCTTCGATCGCATAGTATCGCTTTTATTACACTTTGGTATCGCTAATCTGTGGTGTTTTAATGTGTTGTTTTAAAATCTTAATGTGTTTTAACTGGATGGATCCACCCAGTTAGAAACATTAAAACTGAAATACAATTAAGTACAGTACAATCGATGTAGCATCGTAATATTACAGAAGAGATTCCCTCTCAAAAACAAAATTTTAGTCTTACATTACTTTTTACAACTCTTTATTACTAACTCAATTATATTATACCTAACTATTGACTCAGTCTGCAGGGGTCGTACGATCTCTAAGTCCCGGCTTCGAATACCGTTCAGCTCACAATGACCCTTGACCGTGACCTTGTCTATGATAATTTCTGTGAGGAGGTCAGTGTCCATGGTCGACTAGATGTTGTCTGCGAGGCGGTCAGTGTCCCTGTTTATATCAGCGACGGTCTTCACCTGCAAGCCTGCGAACGGTGCAGACGGTGCAGGCGGTGCGGACGATGCAGGCGGTGCGGACGACGCAGGCGGTGCGGATGACGCAGGCGGTGCGCGCGCCCGGCACCGCTCCGTCCACACTCCCACATAACAGAACTCTGTGTCGATATCGTTATCTCTCAGGTACTTCATCCACTGAAGCTGCTTGATTGAAGGCTTGTCTGAGTCCGTTTTTACTTCTACGAACTTGATCTGAGAATAGATAGATAACTAGATAAAAATATATCATTATATCGCTGTGGAAAATTATTGTCTGATTGTTAAAAAAATACAAACGAAGCTCCTATAATTTGAGAGTGTATACGACGTTATGTTGTGGTTGCGAAGTCTTTGTTTATTTTATAGCCAATGTTCAATCTACGATCAACCTGATGATGCGGTACAAAAAGTACGTTAAACTAATCAACTAATCGAAAAAGATGTCTTTTTTAATGTAACATTGTTGTTAAACACCTGCTCATAAGCATTCCTTAACCCTGAACGTGATTTCTGAGAGGTGCAAGAACTGACCACTGATGGTAGGCTTCGGCCGTGGTTCGACCCATCCACTGCCAATAAACAATGACATTTAGCTAATTTGTATTGTTCGGCAGGCTGCTGAGTTATTTCATATTTAAGAATTCATCTAGTGTATAGAAAGCTTTATTCAAACGTTGCAAGTGTGTATCCGCCTATAGAAGAGATATGTAACTGACCGTGTTGGTACGTTCGTTCCAGAGAGTGAGGTCCGGGAAGCCTGCGTGCGCGTACGCGTACTGTGCGGCGAGGCGGCGGCACACGGCGGCCACGCGCGCCGCGCCGAGACACACGCACACTGCTCTCACCTCGCTCCACGACATCGACCGGTTTATACCGGATATCTCGTCTGCAATCAAGGCCTGACTTAAGGCCATAAAATACCGTCCGGGGGCACGGGGACACGTGCACCCGTGCCCCCCGGACGGTATTTTTGTGTATTGCGGAGATTCCATCACAGTACACACTTAGAAACAAATCAAATTATTATCAGAGTTGATAAAATATATAAATAAAGTAACTAAAAGACATGGGTGTAACTCTTGTCTATTTCTGGTTGGAATTACGAATTTAACCAGCTTAGTTTTAACAGTTATTGTTGATTTTTTTGCCCGTCCGCCCCTTGTGGCCCCTCCCAGAAGCAAATCCTGAATCCGCCCTTGTCTGCAACCACACCGCACTTTTACTGAGGCTTGCATTCCTTCTGCGCTGAAGTCGGTCGCGTGCGTCGTACGAATATACATTGCGTGCTATTTTGATTAGCTCCATAGAATGATATTCTCAAGCATCGATCTACTCTTAGCTTAGAATAAGTAATTTAATTGGTTAACTAGGCGCAGATACCCGAAACACCAGATTCAACAGTCATTCAGTTTACCTCTTTTTTCTGCAGGTCTTGTAGTGTTGCGATTTTTACATAAGACTGCCGTTTGCTAGCGTGGGAATTTTGTTTTAAACACCTACATAGATATTTTGTATCCACACAGATGGATTGCGGAGCATAGATACACACCCTGGCAACAGCACAGAATAATGAATAGTACAAGTACAGAAATTTCATTCCCTGAGAGCAAAAATGCGAGAATAAACCTAGTTACAACGTTGGTAAAGTTCAAAATGCGCTTCACGCATCGGGTGCGACCTTGAATTTGCGTCACAGTATCAACTAATAGTAACTTTGAACCGCGTGTTGCGCAGAGTAAAATGCACCGTAAGTCCACACAGCGAGAGTCTGAATAACTCGGTCAACTCGCGGCCTCTCCTATAGGATTGAATGTTATGAGAACACTCGTTGAAGCCTTTAATTGGTAGAATAATACTCTAAGGTAGAACAATGTAATGAGTACATTACTTATAATAAGTGCTACATTAATGTTTAATATCGAGGTAGGATAAAAGTACTACAGTTATACTAAAATATGTGAAGTTCAATTAAAATTGAGTTAAATAACGCGAAAAAATAGTACTCACTTGCCTAGAATCGTAGGTTGTTTGACTTGTAACATTATAATAGTCTAGGAGCTGACTCACTTTTTCGACCAAAAATAATTATGTATTTTATTCATTGTAGGAAAACTTTATTTTGTAATAGTTGAATATCTAAATAAAAAAACAGATAATTACTAAAAAAAAACATTAACTGCGCACCCTACTAAACAAAAATATGTACTTTAAAGTTTATTATTTCTTAAATAGAGCATTAAATCTAAAAATAGTATTAGCAACCCCTAAGTCATTTTAAAAGACCTATTCAACGATAGCCCACACGATGAGGTAGACGACGAAAAAAAAATTCATCCCTACTTCACATGTAGGTTACCCTAAAAAATCCTTTTCCAATATTTTATTTCACCATTTTGTCGGCGTTATTGATATACACATACCTACACAATTTCAGCTTTCTAGTACTAACGGTCACTTATACAGACAGACAGACACACAGACAGACGGACATGGCGAAAATATAAGGGTTCCTTATCAGGACTACGGAACCCTAAAGAAGAATTTTTAATTTCAAATCGGTTAAGAACTGACAAACATTTAAAAAACCGTCGAATTGAGAACCTCCTCCATTTTTGTGAAGTAGATTAAAAACTAAAACACCGACTTCCATGCCCCGCGAGATACTTATCAGATCTCAGTGAATCTCAGTGATCTGAGATCTATAAGTACTTTAATTACATTAACTCTCGGATTATAAAAATCTGACTATCGTATGACACGACAAAATCATTAAGAAAGAAAAAAAGGAAAATTGAGGAAAACGTTTGTAGGTACCTACCCTATTTATTTATCTTAGAACTAATCTATATACTGTTAAAACATTATAAAATAAAACCCCAAGTCAACATTGGTAACCGTACTTATTTATCTCGGTACACATCTTGCATCAGCTATACAACTCTCGGACTATACAACTCGTTTGTCTCGACAAAATCGTATTGTAAGGTTCGTTAGTCAAAGAAAAGGCTAAGTCAATTAAAAAAAAAAATCAAATAAGTAGGTAGGTAGGTATAACTTTGTTGGTTTCAGCTGTGCACTGATACGAGTATGTCAGTCAATCAGTCAGTCAGATTTATCTTTTTTAGGTAGGTTCCTTTAGGACCTACATAACATACCTACAGTAAATAATAAAATAACCTACCAATTTCAAGTAGGTTACAATTAATATTTTGCAAGATGTAATGTCGATAGTAATTCCCTAATGATCATAACGTGAATTCCCTTGAAACATGAAACTCAGCTGATTTATACCTACCTACGATTTTATGTGTCACATTCTGTTTGCTTTTTACATAGTTACTCTTTACAGTTACTATATGTTAATATCGTAAGCAAGGAATATAATATTAAGGTAGGTACAAGTAAGGCGCGCGGCCGATCGAGAGCGCGCGTGACACTTTCCTGACTGAACTTGTACCCTAGCGGGTGCGCGGAAGTACTTGTAGTTTCATAGCTACAGCGCGGAGTGCGACAGGCCTGGCCATAGCTTACCGCTCCGTGACAAGCGGGCCCATAGCACAAAATAATACCTGCCAAATCGACGGTCGATGACCTCGATAATGAGCAGGGCCGCGTTCACGACCTACGCTCGGAGTGCACCCAAACGCTCTAACCCCGTTCACGACCTCAGAGCGTCGCACTCGGTTGTAGCAACTGTGTCGTTCATGACCTCGGTTATTTCACTCCAGTTGCAATTTTTTAACCATCAAATTCGATGGTTAACAAACGCTCTGACGTTTGTGACAGTAAATTTGGCGGGAAAAGGTGTGATTTTTGTTACAGATTTAGGGAATCTGAAGAAATTTGCATTGTCGAGACCTATACGTGACATCACGAGACTCTAATCGTAAAAACAAACGGAAAATATTCAGAAAAAGAAAAATAATTGTACATAACCTCAAAATTCGAGTCTGCGCAAAATGTCAAAGTCACAATTTGAGTGATAAACACCCGTGGTCGTTCCGGACCTTCGAGCGAGTTGCAAAGCAACCATAAAACCTCCGGGGACGTGAACGAAGCCCGGCAAAGGGTTGGGTCGCAGTGTAAACTTTTTGGCTGAACTGCAGATAGTACTTTATAGAATAGAATACGCTTTAATGCACTTATAAAATAAATTAGTAATCTATATATCTAATACTATAAGAATCTTTGTCCTGACATACTGACAGACAACGCACAGCCTAAACCATTGGTCGTATAGACTTGAAATTTAGAGGGTATATTTGTCTTAGTACGTGTAGGTGTACTAAGAAAGAAATTTCTAAAATTCGCCCCTTAAGGGGATGAAATGGGGGTTCAAAGTTTGTATGGAGAAACAAGATTAGATAGTATTTTCTATTCGAAAATTCACAAAATTGCTTAAGTAAATAAATTAGTAAAAACGTGTTTCAGGCTTTTTCAAAATTCAACCCCTAAGAGGGTGAAATGAGGTAACAAAGTGTGAAAATTAATATTGTGTTATATTGCGCAGAAATGTGGTACGCAGATGGTTATTATGACGTTGGTATCCGTTAAAAAAGGATTTTCCAAAATTTACCCCTTAAGGGGATGAAACGAGAGTTCAAAGTTTGTATGGAGAAACAAGATTAGATAGTCCTTTTTATTGAAACTTCACACAAGTACTCCTGTAAATAAATAAGTAAATACGTTTTGCAAGATTTTTCGGAATGAGGTAGGTAACAAAGTCTGAAAATCAATACGATTTTCCGGGCTTTATAAATATGAATCCCTATTTCCCTTAGTCGCGTGACTTAGATAGAGTTCTGTGACGTAACAAACAATAAAAAATAAGTTCCAAAACTAAAATCCTCACTTAAAAACGTCACTTACAAACAGAAAGCGAAGTGACCGCTAACTGTCACCCGCCGCACGCAAATGCCCAAGACACAATCGTGAAGCGACACGGCGCGGGACGAAACAAATATGTATGGAATACAATGATAAATTAAATAGCTAAAAGCCGAGCTTTGTGAGGGCTCGCGTAGTTTTTCTGCCTGGTAATAATTTTTAAGGCAGTTTTTAAATAGCAAATCTGCCCGACACTGGCAAAAAAAATTCTGCCAAACCACCAACCACTCCATCATATTAGGTATTTATTGCATTATGGCATAAAAATAGAGTTTACCTTCTCATTCAAACTTTTACAAATTTCCAATTTTTTATTGTATCGGTAGGGTAGATGTGATAAGTAATAAAAAAAATATTGATTTTTAGTCCTAAATTATAGGTTATTGGTACAATTATGGAGAAAAAGAACACGGTGAATACAATATATAAATATTGTATTCACCGTGTTCTTTTTCTATATTGTATTCACCGTGTTCTTTTTCTCCATAATTGTACCAATAACCTATAATTTAGGACTAAAAATCAATATTTTTCTTATCGCAAAACGCTTCCCACTTGTGTAAACACAACTGTCTCAAGACTGAAATACAGAATTTTTTCATTGGACATCCGGAATAGCTTAAATTTGACAAATAGAAAAGGTCGATTTCCGTGTTTTTGCTTATATTGATGATTTTTTTCTTGAAAATTAGAATTGCAATAATTAATATCACGCGGTGAATCTGTTGACACATCTAATAAGTAGCTGAGGTTTTTTTATTGTGATTCTCAGTGTAGCGAGTTGCATAATATTTGAAAAACCGTAAACCTATATTCGCGCCTTTTCAGGGACAATACTCTTAAATGTTATTATGTAGCTGACAAACGCACTATCAGTTTCATTCGTTTTAAAATGGGACCGTGTACCTGTTCCGCTTTAGTTACAAGGAAATGCTCTGAGGAGACTGTTAATTATTTTTCACTAATTTTTGAGCCGCATTCATAGAATTCAGGTTAATCCTAGTTTGGGTGTCAATGTTAAACTAGTCTAGATAATAAATACTTCTTGTATTTAAGCTAGTACATAAGTTTATGTTTAAGAAAAGTGTTTAATAAATAAATAAATATCATTCATCATCATCATCATAGAATTTGTTGATAATTACAGCTAGTAAGAAAATATGCTATTTACGGCATTTACACAAAAACCAAAATATTCTATTGAACCAACTGATTACTTTAGTACTAAAAATGGTAGAAGTAGAAACATCTATTCCCCATAAATTTTGTAGCGCAAAAACTTTTTTGGTGCCACTTGATCCTGTTTCTATATGAGTTAAGACTTATCTAACACGCTAACAGTAAGAAATACTTACGTTCGGGCCTCATGTTCCAGACATTGCTCATTTCTTCGAGCAGCATATCTATGTGCATATGTTGAATGTCGTTCAGTCTGTCGTCGATCCTCGACCTTCTGTTCTGATAGAAACCCTCCGTGTGAAAGTCCAGGGGGTGGAGCTGGTAGTGCGACAGATATATGCCCTCGACGTCGCTCGGCTTGGTGTAAATTATGTCCCAGAATAGAAGGAAGAATGTCGTTGTTATTATACGACCTTCCCAATGTTTGCCTGGAAAATATGTTTATGTTTTTAAATGCTTTTCAAGGCTAGACAGAGAGGACAAGGGCCCCTAGACAAAATCCAGTTTCCTGTTTCCATTTACGCTAACGCAAGTTCAAAATGTATGGAATGACATTTATGTTTCCGCAACAAAGATATCATTCAAGGTGTTGTTCATGTGCTACTGGCATGTTATTTACAATGTATGGGAGATTATTGTTTATTTTATTATTTGAGCCGTTTTTGTCCCACTGCTGGGCAAAGGCCTCCCTACCCTCTTTCCAACGATCTCGGTCGACAGCTATGGATTGCCAGTCTTTATGATAGGAGTCTAGGATGTCTAGTCTAGTATAGGAGATGCCACATAGAAACTAAACAGCCGCGCGGAGCTTAAAATGGTGGTTCGGAAGTACGCGCGCGTGGGGACAAACGAGACGTGCAAGCTTGGCGGGGCGTGATTGCGGCCCACAATTATATAAGGGTCTTATTTTATAGAACAGTCGACACACAGAACGCGTAGCGTAGCGTGAAGCGTGTGGCATTTGTATCTTTTAAAGACTTTGGACCAAATGTTGAAATGAATGTGTAGTGCTTCCCTTTGCTTTTTTCCTAGTTAGCTTAAACAAAAGGAGTAGATAATCCACGTCAGAATCACATAGAAAACGGATTTAATTAAAAACGGTTATATGCGAAACAATCGGACTGGCATCACGCCCCGCCAAGCCTATCTTGGCATGTTCAACCCAGCCCGCAAGGCTACGTGATATAAGTATATGTGACCGATACGCCACGCTTTCATCACGCCACGCCAACATAACACCCCGCCCGCTCTATGTCTGGCGAGCCCTTAAAATGTGGGCAGTCAAGTACTCACATCAATTTTCGCAAATATTGGAAAACTGCCCCTCGGCAGGCTTGTCTCACTCCACATACTTGCCGCGTTAGTTACGCGAGAACAAGCAAAATCCGCTACACTGCTAAGAGCCACCGGGGGTCCCAGCAGTGTAGCGTCTTTTGAACGTTATACTAGCTATCAAAGAGTGAGTCTTCTGTACCATAGTACCACGGTAATATTATAATATTACCGTGATAGTACTATTAATTATTCTGTGCCCTCGGCTTTTCGACTGGGATATTTTTAATTCACGATACGTCTCCTATTATCATAATCAGAAACTTTTAACATTTAATTTTTTTTAATTTTGATTAGGCTGAAATGGTTGCCCGGCCTATCATATCTCTATCCTATCATACAGCTATAGCTTAGGGATTAATCGAATATCAAAATTAATATGAGGCTGTCTAATTAGGATGTATCACAATCAAAAATAATTATTGCATGACTGTGAAAACAAGATAAATTATATCCAATATTTTTTAAAAGTTTTTCCATTTCAAGCATACAATACAAATGTTTACAATTATTTTTATTTAAACTATTTATATATTCTCTATTTAAACGTATGCTGGACCCCGATAAATCCCCGAGACCCCGTAGGTGACAATGATACTAACCTTGTGTAAACTCGCCTTTGTCTATGTAATGCTTGATGCAGTATTCCTCTGCTTCGAGAAATGTTTTTTCATTTTCCGTGTGAACTTCGAACTTTTTCTTACCCCTTTGTTTGGAGGTTCTGTAAAATAATGTACATATATCCTTCTTAGTTATAAAACTTTTCACATACATTTTGTAGGAGTTAAAAAAATTTGCAATTCACGAACGCTCAAAACTCGATTAGCGGCAGCATATTACCGCCGCGGGCATTCCAGAAGTGAAAACCTGGTAGCGATCACGGTAATTACCTTGAATCGTTCTAGTCAATATGTCGGGCTACAACTCATGTAATGTAAAAAAATCTTAGGTTTTCATACATTTTTTGTTTAAACAAAATTTAAACTTACTCCATGTGCTGTTTAGATACATGTGCCGCTGAGAAAGTATTCTCCAGAGCAAGGTGTTGACTCCCGAGCTCAATAAGCGCCTCGGCAAGTCCGGGGGCTAGCCGTATATTCTGTTGATTCGCTAGTTTCTTCGCGCGCGGTCGCAGCGCGTCTTTGGCTTCCTCTGACAAGTTGGACTTTAAACCTTCTAGTAGCACATTAGCTGCCTGCAGCAAAGATAAACAAGATATGTTTGTACGACAGAAAGACACGCAAGACGCTCGTCGATAGTAAGTGATAATGACAACGTCTGCCTATTATAGGAATTCACGCAAAACTTTGGATTGGCGGAATTTTGCGCGTTACTGCACTGCGTCTGTTTATCTTGAGACAATTTAGATAGATAGAAACACTTTATCATTTAACACTTAAATAACAGAAACAAACAGTAGGACTCTGCTAGTCCGCCTGGGGCGGTACCACCACTTTGCCAATTAATTTTCAGCCGTGAAATAGGAATGTTTTTCGGTTGAAATGGCAAGGTGTCCAGTGAAATTACAGGGCATGTGAGACTCAACATCTTTATGTCTCAAGGTAACGGTAACAGGCGCAGTGCAGTGACATGCAAAATTCTGGTGTGCCACAATTTTGAATGCCGCTGTATTTGTAATAGGCAGACGTCATCGCTTACCATCAGGCGAGCGTCGTGCTTGTCCTGTTAACTTACATACAAAAAAAATCACAATAATAGTGCAACAATAGGCGGGCGGTCTTATCGCTTAAAGCGATCTCTTCCTTTAGATTAGGTTTAGTACATGTTGAGTCTCACATGCCGTGAATTTCACTGATAAGAGATCCCATACTATGCTTAGCATGCAACCATTGTCGACCACATAGTCACTTACCAACAGGTGAGTTTTTTTTTATATTATATAGGCTAGCGTTTGACCACTATCTCACCTGTTGGTAAGTGATGATGTGGTCGAGGATGGTAGCACTCTAGGCCTAGAATGGGAAGGGATGATGTAAAAAAAAGGTGAGGTCGTGATATTAAACATAAGCTTTATGTAAAGACGTTATCATGTGAATTGAATGTACTGATTATACCAACAATACCATACTGGCCCAAATTCGAGTGTGCTACCATTTCCCATTAGGAAGTTCCAGTCCTTACAGCCTGGTTCCATCATCAGGTTAGCTTGATGGTACCATAATATTGCATTCTCACCGAACTTACATAAGTAAGCCAAACTTCAGCTCAATCGGATAACAACAAGTGGTTGAAAATGGTTCGCTAATTTTGACAGACAACTTACATACAAAATTAGCAAGATAAAAGCTTGTACAAAATAAAGAAAGACATGATCACCTCATCATGTTTCTTCTCATTATGTAGAATCAGTGCTCTCTCCGCGTACCAGTAAGCCTTTTTATGAAGCCTGAACTCCATCTGTTTTATCAAGGAATCTAGTATTTCCAGAGCGAGTTGTATGTGTTCCTTTTTTTTTGTTTTCTTTAAGTCTTGTATGCCGGCCTCCATTATTTTTATGTACAGGTAAGCTGGTGTGAATCGACGAAGCCAGAGCGCGAGAGATTGGTATCTAAAATATTCAGTATTTAGTTTATTAGCACCGATAACCGCGTTGGGGTAGAGTGGTTCTAAAGTGGAGACCGCGAATCGGAAAACGTAGCGAAAGGACGCCCTGTGACTACACCTAGTCACAGGGCGTCCTTCACCGAGCGACCATGTTCGCAAAGCGGTGGGCAGTGACTGGAAACAAAGAGCCGAAGATCGCGCTCAGTGGCGTTTCTTGGGAGAGGTCTATGTCCAGCAGAGGACTGATACCGGCTGCTAATGATGATAATGATGATTTTATTATGGACCAGTTTCAATGGTACCAGATAGAGATTTAGATAGTTATATTAAACTGCTCAGCCCCGGTAAATGCTCTTTTCTTATAGACTTGGAAGTCTCGTATCGTACCTCTCGTTTTAACTAGAGATGTTACGGAAGAGGTTTCATCGGAACCGAAGATATCAAATTCATTTTAACGGAACCGAGATCTGAACCGAAACTGAAATCGGAACCGGAGGTGAACCTTAAAAAACTAATGTCTCTCCCTACTCAAACATTAATCATGGTGTGTTGGGGACAAATGAGAACCCATGTTAAGGCCGGGTCAAATAAATGAATAAAACAATGCTATTATTATTCGGTATAACCTCCGCTTCAAATCAATCGGAACCGAAGCCGAAACCGGAAGTGTGAAATAAACCGAAAGTTTCGGTATATCGGAACCGAAGCCGGAACTCCGTAACATCTCTAGTTTTACACCTGTAAGATGTAGCTGCCACGGTCTTCCCCTTGAGCTACAGAATAGAGGCTTTTAAAAAGGGTATCCATATATTACTTAAAAGTCTGCATTGCATCATCACTCATCAGCACTCACGGTGTTGCAGATGTTCATAGGCGACGGTGACCGCTTAACGTCAGGCGGGCCGTTAATTTGTCGCCGACTATTAGATACATAATTTAAAAAGTTATCTGACATAATATTAAGATTAATTGTTTAGATTTTTGTCGACATACTTTTTTACTTTAGTTAAAAAAGCAAGCAAGGCAAACCTTGCTTTTGAAACTTGCCCAACACCTATAACCTGCCAGCTTACTAAGTTTTAGGGGGTTCTTAACGAAGATTTTCTTCACGGGATCGAACTGTGTAATGCGCAACTTTTCAATAGTAAAATCTATTTGTGCGCGGCGGGATTTGAACCGACTACTACTAGGCCTGGCGTCAAAGTCGACCGTGCTTCTCCCACTACACTGGGCCTAAGATTGTATATTATACTAATGAAAATGTACACGTTAAGGACATATATTGTAATTAAAATACTACATTTCTTTTAAGAGAGTAAGTTCAGCAGTTCTTTAACTAGTAGATAGGTAACAATAAATTAAAAAGGTAGATAATAACATCTTTACAAATGAAGACTTTCCTAACCCAATTCAACAAAAATAATTTAAATTACCTGTTCATATCATTATCATCAATATTTTTGTACAATTTGTATGCCTCCATCACAATTTTGCATTTGTCATCCGTTGCTGTTTTACTCAGATAATATTCATAGATCATGTGAGCTTTCAAATACCTGAAAAATAAATCAAGTAAAATACAAGTTAAAATGCTACATAACATCATCTCATACCCCCACGCAAGAGTGGTAAAACGCTAGCCTATCCTTTATAACCTAGATATACCTAATATTTAATAAAATACCCACAACTGATGCCAACTTGATAGCCAATTGCGATATGCGTCGCATATATGCAACCAATATACACATACATAAATAATTATAGGCATTTTTAAATTATAATTTATGATTTTAAGCAGGCGAATGCAAGAGTTGTAATTCACTATAACCATAAATGACTTTTCTTTTAAGTGAGTATCTTGGAGGGAGAATCGTGTAGGAGTAGGAAACTAAATGTATACTGACTTAGTCCAAATAACATAGTATGTAGGAAATATGCTACAATATGAAATGTTATTAATTTTTCATTAGTATTACGTTTGTATGGAATAGTCGCAAATGCCTCTTAATAACTTACTTTTCAAACTCCTCAGAAGTTTTAAAAACAACAGAAGCATCATCCACCACCATATCTTTATCCACCGGGTAAGTCTCTCTTTTGATCTTGTCATTTATAAGTATGAGCTCCAGCCTCTTCTCTCGGATTGCCTCATAGTTCATGCCAAGGTACATGATCAGATACAGCTTATAAAGGGAGCTGATGGCCAGATCAGACAGCTTGTAGCATGTACCTGCTTTTGATCTCATACTGGAATTTAACAAATTAATTCCATTCATAAGTAAAAGATAAAATACACTGTGGAAGATGCCCCAATAATAGTTTAACCTTTTATTTCATATGCTAGAAGAAACCAAACGGGACAATGGAAGCCCAGCCTCAAAGTAGTAATTTGCTGTGGGAAATGAATATTCAATAATCTTAATTTAATCACAGACAGACCATACTACAATTGGCCATTTGAAGTCAAATGACAATGCATTCTACAATGGAATCATGCTTGGAAAGGGAAGACAGCAGTGAGACGAGACGCAGATCCATAGACTAGTTTTTAGTCAAACCCACACGGCACAACTACCCCCCAACCCATCTTCCAAGCTTACTACAACTCTTATTATAGAATGATGCATAGGCACCGATTCACTGGAATCATGCCATGCATGGAATGGAGCCATTTGATCTGTTAAATCATGCCTAGTTAATGAATCAAATGGCTTCTGTGCAAAGAGTGAATCCATGCTTGCATATTGTTCTTGGATACTGATCTACATGTATATGCTTATTATATTGTACTAGAAGTGCCCCGCGGCTTCGGCTGAGTTAAAAACTTATTTTATTTACGTAACACTTTTCTTTTGTAAAAACGATTCTATCATTAAAGACATCAAATAAGAATTACCCAAATCGGTTCACCCGTTTTCATGTTATCGCGTGACTAAGGCAATTCGGGATTCATATTTATAAAACCCGAAAAACCCAAATTTTCAGACTTTGTTACCTACCCCATTTCAAAAAATCATACAACACGTACTTAATCTCATCTTGTTTCGCCATACAAATTTTGAATCCCCATTCCGTATCCGGGAGGAATTTTTAGAAAATCCTTTCTGAGCAGATACCTACGTCATAATAACTATCTGCATTCTAAATTTCAGTGCAATCCGAAACTGTTGATTTTTAGACTTTGCTACCCCAATTTATCCTCTTAGGGTGGCATTTTGAAAAAGTCTGAAGCTCGTATTTACTTATTTATTTACAGAAGTACTTGTGTGAAATGTTGAATAAAATGACTATCCAAACTTTGAACCCCCGTTCATCCTTGAAGAGTGAATTAAAAAAAATTCTTACTTAGCGGATACCTAAGACAAAATAACTATCTACATGACAAATTTCAGCGCAATCCGAAACAATATTGATTTTCACACTTTGTTACCCCATTTCATCCTGTTAGGGATGGAATTTCAAAAAAACCTGAAACACATATTTACTTATTTTTTTACTGGAGCACTTGTATGAAGTTTCGAATAGAAAATACTATCTTATCTTGTTTCTCCACACTAACTTTGAACCCCCGTTTCATCCCCTTCAGAAGTGAATTTTTGAAAATCCTTTCTTAGTACACCCTTACGTACTACGACAAATATACCCTCCAAATTTCAAGTTTCTACGACCAGCGGTTTAGGCTGTGCGTTGTCTGTCAGTCAGTCAGTCAGGACAAAGATTCTTATAGTATTAGAAGATAGATAGAAGATAGATATTGCTCTAAACAATAACTTTACTCACATGTTCATAACTCTTTCAGAATTATCTGAGTTGCCTCCATTGAAGAACTTGCTGATAGATGATTTTTTACTAAAATCTAGCAAGGCATCTACAGCTCCTTGCTTGGACTGAAACTTTATTTTCAAGTCTTGGCATATCTGTTTCAATTCATCTCTTTTCAATATTTTTGTATAATCATCAAATGTCATGGAGGTTGAACCTGGACATAAAAACAGTAAGAAATACAAATCCAGTTTCACTGGTTTCAAATACAGTTCCAGAATACCTATCAATAATATATAACAAGCATATCTGCCACTTAAACTACTGCTAAGCACAATGGCATCATTCTATGCATAGGAATAAACAATTGATGTTAGCTTAGCAATGAACCCGTTATGTGCTTTATTACAATTCTGGTCATAAGCGCCTGATGCTATAGTGCAAAATTATTATAGTGCATGTAACAGGTGAAGGGTGCTTACCACTTATACTAGAGGCTGTAACAATATTATTGGTCAGCAGGCAGTTTAACATTTCTTGGAACTGTGAATCATCAATATTTTCCCTTTTATCATTGGTGATTGTGACTAGCTGGTCTCTTCTGAACCAGGTGTGCTGGCGCCAATACAGACGGCAAATCAGCCTGGCACCAGGCTTTACAATGTGAACACAGGCATTTAAGAGCTCAGCTGAGTCTCGGTCTAGAAGTTTCTTTAGATTATAAACCATCACACAATGTTTGATGATTGTGAGAAGAAAATTGGCTGCAAGAGATGTAAAAGGCTGTTTACAATATAAATAGATTTTTTTTAAATAAAGCTTACAGCAATTTGGGTTGCAAATTACTAGCAGTCTTGTTAACCCCTCCAACTAAGCTAAATATGCTTGTGTCTAGAGTGGGTACACATCAATAGTACAATGGGTGGAGATAGAACTCACGACCTCTCGATCGTCAGGCCGACGCCTTAGCCATTGAGCTATTGCCGCTTAAAATGTTGATTGTATCTAAATATAATATAATAAAAATACTGAATACAACATGGTAGCTAGGTAGCCATGGATTGTGCATGTGGATTACAATTTGATGGCAAACAAAGCTCAATCTTAGACAGTTAGACAGACTGAATAGTTACTTTTGTCATCCATTCCAGGTCGTCGGGTTTTATTCGTAACTGCATCCTCACCACCATTTGTTGATTGGGTACTATTATAGTATTGCTGTGCCAAATTCCTTTTAACAGGACTCTTTTTAAGGATGCCACGCTTCTTTGTTGGAGAAAAATACTTTTCTCTGGAGTCAAGACTACGATTACTGCCACTGGAGGCACGAGGTGATTTTTGAGGAGTCCTAGGTGTTAGGTTGTATAATATAGTTGACTGAGACGAGCTTGATGCTTCGCTAATAGCAGAGCTCTGGGATATATTCATGTCACCATTCGATTTTGAGGGAGAATTTTCGTTTTCACTACACAAATCCACAACTTCGTTTTCCTTTTCGATACAATTTTGTGAAGTATGGTTCATCTTTGAATACTTCACAGGCGTCAAAGGCTTCACAAGACTTAAACTCCTCCTCTTCTTACTGATGTTTTTATCACTCATTATCGGCGACTGACTGCCTTTACTTCTGAAGTATTGATGCAAAGAAGATTGTTTACTCATCTTCTAAAATGCAAGTTGCGCTAAAATTGAATATAAAAAGAGGCGAACATATAATTTTCATACTGCAGACAAAACGTAACAAATTTTTATTACTTCTCACAGAAGGTATAGAAAAGCTTTGATATTTCATAATATACAATATACATGTCAAAGAAACTAAAAGTTATTATTATTTTTTTTTTCCCCCAATCCTGGGATTTTGGCGCCGCAAATTCTTCTAAATGTTATTGTATGTATATCACAGAACACTATTACTCACGGGGAGCACATAGTTAAATACGAAGCTTCACAGCTGACAGAATTGTTCCCGAGAAGTGAATCTGCTTTTTTATTCCCTTTTGAAATTACAAAATATGCGAAAAAAATTATACTTTACATCTTTTGATTGCGTTGACTTACAAGTTTCGTTTTTTCACAGCTGACAGATACCGTAGCAGGCTCACTCGCCCATACTCCACAGCTACAGCGTTATATACCTAAACTTTCGCGCAGTGCCGGCACTGGTATCGTCAGTCGCTTGTCACTGCTCACGCGCGCGTAACATTATTATCAAAATGTCTGGATTAAAATATTGCTCATTTGACGGATGTCTATCGACAACAAGAGACGAGGCACTATCATTTTTTAAATTACCTGTAGAGGATGAAAGGTAAGCTTTAATTTAAAAAACAAGAATCAAATGGAGATTAGAGTATACTTATAAGATTTGTAGCTCAATTGTTTACATTGTTATCGCGAATAATAAGCATTATAGTATGTGCCATATAGATTGGCACTAAAGTGTGTTGACCTTTCACCGGTAGTGGCTGAGCGCAGACTATAGACAAAACAGTCTTAAGACAGTTTTGTCTATAGTCTGCGCTCAGCCACTATACTTGGTAGGTAGATAATATATAACTTGTAAGGTCGTCGGCCACTTACACGACCCTGCTCCAACCAACACCGATCCCGCACAACACCGCCTTAAACGGAGGTGACTACTCGATATCCACGCGCGAAAAGCTAGCAGGCCACCAGCTCTCCGCGCGCGGACAGCTGGCAGGCCACCAAGCGAAACAGACTGCGCGCGGACAGCTCGCTGTCACCGTGCGGGCAGCTCGCTGTCGTTGCACGCAGTATTCAGTAAGCGAGACGAGTAGTATGATGGCGGTAAGCTCGGCTACAGCGTAGCTGTCTGCTAATTTGTATTGTCAACAGAACAGACAGAGAGACGGACAAAAGCTTTTTTGGTTAGAGTTTAAATTTTAAGATGTTTGGGTTTGCGCGATGCAGGATCTCATACATTTAGGCAATACATATTTACTAGGAGAACTGTATGTATAACCTACTAAGTTGGCGAGTATCTTTGAATGGATGTTTGTCAAGGTTGTCGCCGACTATTCAGCCAGAGTCGCTCAGCCGCTGTCTGCTCTTTGTGTTGTCATTGTAACGTCTACAGAGAACGTCATAAGGCTTACATTCTATTGAACATATTTTGCCGGGTGGGAGCGGTGTGGGAATTGTCGGCGATGACCTTTCACGAATAACGGCCGAACGGATTTGGATGAAATTTGACATGCATTTGGTAGGTACTTATTAACCTGGATTTATACATAGGATTCTTTTCAACGCGGACAAAGCCGCATTGGGACAGTTTGTATTGTATAATAAAAACCGATTTATGTTTTCCATAGTCATTTTGCGAGTTTGACAAAAAATATAAGTTTTAATTTTTTTGCTAACGATACTAAAATGACATGACAAGACTGCTTAAGATTCACCTTGTCGACTTAAAATTCGACCTTTAATAAGGTACTTTGATGTTATTTCGTGAGGTAAATCAAAGGCATTCAAAACTTTTTTTATATTTAATTGAGTCAACCCTACAATAATACTAAAAAGCACATCGTATCGGGCGCGCGCTGAACAAAGTAATAACAACGCTAGGTCGAGCCGAGCGCCTTAGAGTACGTTCAGATGACAAGCGCTCAGCGCGTTTACAACTAAATATATTTTATTCAGGCCGTACACATGCCAACGCGCGATTTAATTAAGCGCGCGTTGAGCGCTGCGCTAGCGCTCGACTGTTGTCAGCGCGCTTTGAGATCATTGGTTTTCTATGTCTCCGTTCAGTTGAGCGCGCGATTTCGACGCGGATAACAGGCCGGTGATGGGCAGCAGCATCACCGGTGCGAGGAGCTATGTCCTACGATCGCCAACCCGCCTGACAAACGTATTTTAGGGTTCATAAGTATTATAATTAAGTTCAAGTTTTAGTATTACTGAACCTTGGCGGCCGCGGCAACGCGCGTTCGACGCCTGACAAGCGCGTGTCATGTAAACACTATACAAAAATTTAACGCGCGTTCAACGCTAGTTGAGCATCGTACTCGACATATTTTTGTTTGTATTGTCTGATATAAGCGTTGGTATTGTGTTTTTGTCATCGATGATTTATTTTTGTCATCATCATCAGCCTGTGTGAGTCCACTGCTGTACGTAGGCCTCTCCCAAGATGCGCCACTGAGCCCGATCTTCGGCTCTTCTCTTCCAGTCACTGCCCACCGCTTTGCGTAAGTCGTCGCTCCACCAGTCGTCGGTCACAGGACGTCCTACGCTACGTTTGCCGATTCGCGGTCTCCACTCCACTATCAGTCCTGCGGCAGATATGACCAGCCCACTGCCACTTCAGCTTGCCAATCCGTTGAGCGATGTCGATAACTTTAGTTCTCTGGCGAATTACTTCGTTCCGGATTCGATCCCGCAGAGAAATACCGAGCATAGCTCTCTCCATAGCTCACTGAGCGACTTTAAACTGGTGGACCAGTCGAACTGTGAGTGTCCACGTCTCAGCTCCGTATGTCATTACAGGTAGGACGCACTGGTTAAAGACTTTTGTCTTTAGACACTGCGGTATAGACGACGAGAAGACTCGACGGAGTTTTCCGAATGCTGCCCAGCCCAGCTGAATTCTTCTCTGGTTTTCCTTCTCGAAGTTGTGTTTGCCTAGTTGGAGCGTTTGCCCTAGGTAAACATAACTACTTAGTGTCAACTTCGAGTGGGATTCCATCTACGGCAGTGATTTTTGTAGAGGAGTGAAATACGAGGTGCATTCAATAAGTACCTAGCCTCATCGCCAGAGGGCGCTGTAGTTTAAAAAAAGAGTTTTACCACAGTGTAGCACATTCTTTTTTAATTGTTTTTTCAAATTTTCATTCCAATCCCTTCATTTGTTTTATTTTGACAACTTAGGAAGCGACCGTCTCGAAAAAATCCATGATCTCGTATTGGCAGATCGCCGATTGAAGGTTCGGGAGCTAGATGAGACTGTAGGCATTTCAGAAGGAACAGTGCATCATATTCTTCACGAGGAACTCGGCATGAGAAAACTGTCGGCGCGATGGGTGCCGCGTTTACTCACACCGGAAAACAAGTGCAACCGTGAGACCACATCGGAGACGTGTTTGGCGCTGTTTAAGCGGAATCCAGCGGAGTTTTTGCGTCGTTTTGTGACCGTCGATGAAACCTGGATCCACTGGTACACACAAGAGACCAAGGAGCAATCAAAACAATGGATCCAGACCGGGGAACGTGCTCCAAAGAAGGCGAAAACTGTAAAATCGGCCGGAAAAGTTATGGCCACCGTTTTCTGGGATTCACAAGGTGTGATCTACATCGATTACCTCGAGAAGGGTAAAACAATTACAGGGCTTTACTATGCCGATTTATTGGGCCAATTCGACGCCGAATTAAAGAAAAAACGACCCCATCTGGCTAAGAAAAAAGTGCTGTTTCACCACGACAACGCACCGGTTCACACGTCTGCCGTTGCCATGGCCAAATTGGTCGAATTACGCTACGAATTGCTGCCTCATCCACCGTATTCTCCAGATTTGGCCCCTTGTGACTTCTTTCTGTTTCCTAATTTGAAAAAATATCTCGCCGGGAATAGATATGGATCAAATGAGGAGATCATCGCCGCCACGGAGGCCTATTTTGCAGAGTTTGACAAAAACTATTTTTCGGACGGGTTAAAAAAGTTGGAGCATCGCTGGGCTAAGTGTATCGAACTAATAGGAGACTATGTTGAAAAATAAATTGCCACTTTTCTAAAATTTTCGTTTACTTTTTGTAGGCTAAGTATTTATTGAATGACCCTCGTATCTATTACGTAGTCACTATATTATATAATATTCGACCGTAGACCCGATGTAGTATCTTGATACCTTCACGCGTTCCTGAGAAAAAGGGTTTTGACAGACGGAAAACAAAGTGATCCTATAAGGGTTCCTTATTACCTTTTAAGGCACGGAACCCTAAAAATAAATGGAGTATAATACTTTTATATGTATACTATTCTTAAATAAAATTACCTACCTACTTAACATGCTGTGTGTGTAACGTGTATATATAAGTATATTTCTGTATTTCAGACGCAAGAAATGGTTGACAACCATAAACCGACCTGACCTTGAAAAACCTGATTTAAAACCACACAGTTACGTGGTCTGCTCTAAACATTTTGATAAATCTGCAATAATCATCACACGCAAACTAAAGGCAAATGCAATCCCTGTAAGATTTGAAGAGGAATCGAAGGCTGCATATGACCAAGCTACGCAAACTGAAGATTCGTTCATAAACATTTTATCCGTAAAAGATATTACAAAAGCTGATAATTGTTCAGATTACGCACAAACAGACGAAAAAGAAATTATGAATGTAAATACTCAAACTTCTGTGGATATTTTTGTAAATACGCCCAGTAAAAGAAAACCAAGTAACAGTTCAAATGAATTGAATTTAAAAAAGAAGAAGCTTCATTAAGAATTAATTAAATAAGTTCAGTCAAAGGAGTCCGAAAAACTTAAACTTTTTACATTTGAAACTGAAGATGAAGTCACAAAAAGTAATCGTGTATTATATAAACAATTTACTTGCAATAAATATTTAATTATATTTCATATATATTCTTAGTGGTGCTCAGAGGATAGCCGTGGTCGTATGTCACCTATCGTAACATAACAATACACTCTGCAAAGTAACATACGACCACGGGTATCCACTGGTCACCACTAATAATATATATGACATACAATCAAATATTTATTACAAGTAAGTTGTTTATATTTTTTTGTATTTTGAAACCAACAAATTTATTAGTAAAGTAATATTGACAAAGGATACTTTGTATCTCAATAAGACTAATAAGTCGACCATTGCTAAGTTATTAGCATACAATATTTATGACCCTGTTTTACATATTGTAACAGATCACAAAGACGAGCCCCAACGTAGTGGTGTTACTATGCAGGGTAATTGTAGCGTAGTAGACTTAGTTAGTTTAAACTAATGTCTAAGACAATGGGGAGGCCTGACTCAATCAACATTTTTCATCAGAATATACAAGGTCTCTCCAGCAAAGCCTTAGAGTTAGAATTATTTCTCAATTATTATAAAGTTGACATAATGTGTATTACTGAACACTGGTTTGTGAAAGGTACTTTGTTACCAATATTAAAAAATTATACAATTGCCAGCACATTCATTAGACAAAAGGTAATTCGTGGTGGCTCACTAATATATGTAACTGAAAATTGTAACTTTAAAGAGCGTAAAGACATAGTAGCTTTGTCTGTGGAACGATGTGTTGAATTATCTTGTATAGAGCTGGGGCAACATATAGTCATCTGTGTATACAGACCTCCATCGGCTGATTATAAAATGTTTGAAACAATTATGGAAGAAGTAATGAGCAAAGTCTTCAACACCTCTAAATCTTTAATAGTTTGTGGCGATTTCAATGTTAATTTAATTGAGCAGTCTCCGCTCAGCGACAAATTAAAAAATTTATTTCTAAGCTTCAATCTGAAGCATCTTTTTAATCAGCCAACAAGAATCACTTGCTCGTCAGCTACCTGCTTGGACAATGTGTTCTGCAACTGTGAACCCGAAAAAATTGCAATTTTTGATAAACTTGGCTCGGACCATCTGGGACAAAGTGTCACTTTTTCATGTAAATTATCCATCAAAGGCCAAGAACATTTTTACAGGCCCATTACCACCAAACGGGTTGAACAGTTTGTGGATATCATTGACAAGCAATTAATGAACCTAAGATTTTCTGAGGATCCTGATGACCTATGCAGTGCTTTATTTCAAATGTTAGATGCAGAGTTCAATGATATTTTTAAAATTAAAATGGTTAGAAAGGGTGCGAAGGTTCGTTTCGACGACTGGGCAACTCCTGGTATTTATAAAAGTAGAAACAATTTGTATAACTTGTACTCACAAAAAACCATTAATTTACATAATACTAAATTCATAAATCACTTAAAATTGTATTCAAAAACTTTTAAAGTTGTTTGTCAGACAGCAAAATCACTGCATCTAAGTAGAAAAATTAAGCATGCCGATGACAAAACAAAATCAACATGGAAAGTCATTAATACAGAAACTGGAAAAATTAAGCAGAGGGACGGTAAAATTATGTTAAAAGTTAATAATAAATTAATCATAGATAATAATGATGTCGCTAACACATTTGTTGAGTACTTCTCACAAGTACCTATTATTACTACTCAGCCTTTAAACTCTTCCCCTAAGGATGCTTTTGTTTTACTATCGAAGTGTGTGAATGCATGTGACTCTATGTTTGAGTTCAGACACATAACTTCAATATCAATTATCAAAACTTTTAAAATGCTCAATCAAAAGAAAACCGAGGATCTGTGGGGTATGTCAACCAAAGTACTTAGTTATATTATTAATGCAATTAGCCCTCACTTAGCGTTTATTTTTAACAGATGCGTCGATGAAGGTGTCTTTCCTGATGTAATGAAAAAAAGTAAATTAATTCCCCTATACAAATCAGTGAACAAAAATGACCCTTCAAACTATAGACCAATCTCTATATTACCGGCGCTCAGTAAAGTTTTTGAAAAAGTTATATTAGACCAGCTTTTGGCACATTTTAATATTAATCATCTTTTAAATCACAAACAATATGGTTTCACTAAGGGGCGTTCTACTACTGATGCTGGAGTAGATCTTCTTAAACATATATTTGATGCCTGGGAGAAAGCACAAGATGCTATCGGCGTTTTCTGTGACTTATCTAAAGCGTTTGATTGCGTCTGTCACAAAACGCTAATTTGCAAATTAAAACACTACGGCGTTAACGGAAAAGCACTTGATCTGGTCTCATCCTACCTCAGTAATAGAATACAGATGGTTGAGGTCAATGGCGTCAGGTCATCTGGATCCCTCATAAAAATGGGAGTTCCGCAGGGATCGATCTTAGGACCATTTTTATTTCTAGTTTATATTAATGACTTGCCGTCTTTCGTGCAAAACTTATGTGACATTGTTTTGTTCGCGGATGATACATCCTTAATATTCAAAATAGATAGGATTGCGCCTGGATTTGACGATGTTAACAAATCAATCGCACAGGTTTTGAATTGGTTTACAACCAATAACTTATTACTGAACGCCAAAAAAACTAAATGTATTAAATTCTCGCTGCCAAATGTAAGAAAGGGTGTCATTAATAGCAGGATATTAATAAACGATGTACCGATAGAATTTGTTGAATCCGCTACATTCTTGGGCATCACCCTGGATTCAAAACTACAATGGGGTTCTCAAATATCGGCTCTGGCAGGTAGATTGAGCTCCGCTGCATACGCAGTACGTAAAATCAGAAACTTGACTGACGAATCCACTGCTAGATTGGTTTACTTTAGCTACTTCCATAGTATAATGTCCTATGGCATTTTATTGTGGGGAAAGCCGCCGAAATCCAATCTATATTTGTTTTACAAAAAAGAGCTATTCGATCTATATATACCATGAAGTCGCGAGACTCACTTCGTGAAAAATTTAAGGAGATTAAAATTCTCACAGTGGCATGTCAATATATATATGAAAATATTATGTATGTACGCAAAAATTTGAATGAGTATGATAAGAGGTCCGATGTACATAATTTCAATACAAGACACAAAAATAGATTAATTCTACCTCAATTCAGGTTGTGGAAAGTTAGTGGTTCTTTTCTGGGGAACTGTATACGATTTTATAATAAACTTCCTAAAGATATTGATCAACTGTCTATAAGCAGATTTAAAACCTTTGTAAAATCCAATTTAATGAAGAAATCGTACTATACAATAAATGACTATATGAATGACAAAAATGCTTGGCCTGAATGCCCCAAGCTCCAAGATATAATATAAATTGTATGATAATAGAATTACTTATTGTACATTAAACATTTATTTAATATGAATTAAAAAAAATGAATTAAAATAAGTGACAAGCCCCATAGAGTTTCTTGGTGTTTCTTCTCTGATGGGAGTACTTCCGAAACACCAGTAGATTCAACAGTCAATCAGTTTTCATCTTTTGTTTGCATATCTAGGGTTGCCTGTTACGACGGTATTATGCGGCTGATAGTCGGACAATCAGTTCCATTCGGAACATGATTTGTACTGCAATTAGTCTGCGTTTTATTTATCTATTATGTTTCATTATTTCACAATTTTTTGGATAAAAATTGTCTGAAGTACTGAAACATGCACTGGGTTGCGGGTGCACGTAATGTTACGGTTGGCAACCCTACATTAATAAGGGGAATTAAACATGTGTTTTAAGTGTGACGTTCGACGTCTAGATGATAGCTGAATGGCTCAATACCTTTGTTTTTTTTTTTGTAAATTCAAAGCGTTATGTTTCTGTTATATCTATATTTTTTGTTGAATATGATCTATTTAATGTTATTTGACGTGTGTAAGTGCTAATTTTTAATTTGCCCATATACTGAATAAATGCTTTGACTTTTGACTTTTGACTTGACTTATATAATACACGATACATATTGAATAGTTTGTACATAGCGATCTCAGATGAGAATATTTTCTTGTTTCATACTTTTTAGAGCGTGATATTTCATTAGTCGGGTTTTAGTTTTTGAACTTGTTTTTTACGAATCATCGGTTCGGTGACAATACAATGATATGGTACCATGGAGCTGGTCTGATGATGGAGATGGAAAATGGCCATAGAAACTTCTGAATCTGAACTAAACAAGAAAAACCCATCGAGGTTGGGCTCGATTGATTCGACTTGGGGAGCATTTTACGCTTAGACATATCCAGGGTCTGATGATGAAGCTGGAAGGTGGCCACTTCTCCATTAATGTTAGGCTTATAATTTCATCTCGTTTCATATCATAATTAAGATGACGCTTAAGGACCATTTCATCCAGGGACAATGTGAAATAAGTTTTAGCATGTTATGGCAGTGATTTTAATTTTGCTGACAGAAAGTTGTGATTAAATTGTGGCAGGATCATTGATTTAAATCTACTTAAAAGTAGATTCACTATGCAGACGTAGGGATTTTTTCAAACATCGATATGTCTGCGCTGCGGGCTGGAAAAACGCAAAAGGGCGAATGAAATGTTTTCTGTAGAACTTTGCTAGGTATTATATAACGTAGTAGGTAGTAGACTGATTCAGATTTAGTACTCTGTGGAACTTTCAGTTTAGTTACCTACCTACCACGGAGAATAGACTCTACTCTTGGTCCGTGCTACCTACATAGGTGTGGTGTTGTGTGACTTCATCTTCAGTTGTCTGTTGGTCTGACAAAGTTACTACGGGGTTATCTCGTCGCCTCTGCATTGTACCTACGTACCATACTACGTACAGACTATGTAACATAACATATTATAACATTGTTTCTTAACATGTTTCAGATAATGTTGACACGGAATGTTATAAAACATGATATTATAACATTTTATTATAACATGTTTTAATACATTCCGTGTCCACATTATCTGCAAACAAGTAAAATAACAATGTTATAACATGTTATGTTACTGTATGCACCCTTAGCTGCAGAGATTCTTCTGAAAGCTTGACTTTTTGCTGGCACCTCGCACCTCGCATCTCGCAAAATGTTATCCTCTCCTCCCTGAGGATTCCCACCACTTGGTTGAAATCCTGGTCCACGTTAACGTCAATTGTGGTTTCCAAGGTAGCGAATCGGTTCTCCAGTTTCAAGTTTCAACTGGAACGTTTCAGACCTAACCACGGATTATAGCATATTAGGCAGGAGCGTAGATTTCATTAGACGGACTCGGTCAAGCTTACAGTCGCTAAATAAAATAGATTAGGTATTATTTTTTTTATTACAAATGTATTAACAAATGTTGTCTTAATACAATAATATAACACGCACACAATTTTTAATACCCCTTATTATGCAACAGTTTCATAAACTACTATATTAAACCAACCGACTTTAAAATATTTTGTAAAATACAATTTATTTTTTAACATTACAAGTTACATTACTATTTTTATGTATATAGGTACACACACAATAAAAAAAAAAGTAGATACAGCTTTTAAATCCACTTTTATTGTTTAGGACCTTATTACTGAGACTTCGCTGTCCTCCTTTCACAGGGCTGTAACTCCTATGCACCCCATAACATTTTAATGCTATTGTTTTATTGTCAATGCAACCGTAATATTATGATTGGTAACTGTGTATGAGAAAATGTCCATAACCATTACTTTGTAAAAAGGTCAAGTATCTATTACAGTTCATAAAATCGAGCGACAAGCGCCAGTAAAGTTCTTGTATAGGAACCCACTTTAATTTTTCACTTCATTCTGTTTTGAGTATTTGTTGTTACAGAGCGGCCAAAGCAATTAGTAAATGTGGTTTGTGAACATTTTAGTTTCTATCTATTACGGTTCATAAGATCAAGCAAAAAACGCAAACAAACACTTTTCTTTTATGGGGACCCCCAAGAACACAAACAAGAAACTTATTATTCCGACAAATTTTGTCCAATCTTATACATATATTGTACTATGGTATGGAACCCTACGTGTGCAAGTCCGGCTCGCACATTGGTAAGTTTATTATAAGTTCTCAGGGTTTCAATATGACATCTTTTATGTTTGTGGACGCTACAGAATAGAATAGAATAAATTTATTGCAAAAACTGTGTACAAAAGATCTTAAATATAAATATTTAGGTATCAACAGTTTGTTCATTTCGAACATACAATATGAAAACTGAGACTTTTATGCCTAAACGAACACATTACTAATGCACTTGAACGTTATAATTAAATAATAACATAGCTTAACTCATGAGAAGAAGAATATTATCCTGGTTGCAGATAGAATTATCTAAAAATATACATGACTTGTATTAAGTATAATATTAAACAATATTTACAAATAGTACATATATACAACTTAAAACTAAATTAAGATACAAACTATTTAAACTGATATAAATAAGTGAAATAATAAATAATAAATGTTATAAATAAAAAACAGAACCTAGGTCGCAGTTGTCTGCTGGTAACGTTCCCAAAAAGCTGGCGACGTTACCTCGTTGAATTGCTAGGCTAATCCGTTGGCCTAGGAAAGCGCCAGCTCTTTGGTCACGAGTGACGTCTATTAATCGTCTGGACAGCTCCTTTACAAAACCTCGCGCATCTCGACCCCACGGACCCATTGTTTCGACCCCAAACGGAAGAAAAATGTAGCCATCACCAATGGCAGCATATTTCCTCCGTTTGAGGGTTTCTGCCGCATCCGCTGCCGCACCTGCTGCTCGCGAGGTCCCGCATATGTGGGACGCTGCTAATGTGTCAGCACACGTCGCGTCCCACACCAACGGTCTCCCTCGGCACCACGGAACCAACGTCATACCGTCGGGCCTCTTACCATCGTCACGTGATATACCGTTCGGCTCTAATATAGCCGGCACGTTCACGGTGGCAAGGGCCCGACGAATGACGTCATTCAATGAGGCCAGACGTGAGAGACGCCCTGCACTGCGGCGGCATGACAGGCCATGGTGGCCTAATCTGTCTACTTCACTGCCGCAGTGACAATTGTGAGGTACTGTCCGGGAGATGCCCAGAAGTAATCCCACAGCAATGGAGAAGCTGTCATCGTATACCTATGTTGGATATGTACCATAAGGGTACCTATGTTGGAAGAAGGTAATGCGTGTAGCCAGTATCAAGATTCTTTTTCACGTGTGGCAAGGAGACGAGCCCGGTCCCTAATATCAACACTATTTTGAATTAGTTCATCCTGAATAATTTTACAAAGGGGCTCGTCCCATAGCTTTTGTGAACTAAGTTTTATAGGTAAGACCTCACCTGGACAAGCCAAAGACCAGGCGGTTTTAGCTTCTTCCATGTATGCTATAGAAATGTTGGATGATGAATTTGTAATTATTTTTTTAAAAAGTGATGAAACACTATTAGTAGAAGATAAAAAGGCCGGTAGTGAAACACTTGAAATTTTGCGGATTATCTTGGTAGTATAAAATATAGCAAACATATAAACAATAGATAGCAAACATACACTTAGAATAACAATCATACACTTAATTTGTAACCTAATACAACACCATAAATATGCAAGCTTAAAATAAATATCTTACATTTCGAACTCAATGTGTTTATATTTAATAGTACCTATTAGGTAATTTCAAAATATTACGCATGATGACTAATCTATGCGTTTTCAAATTTATTAGCCTTCGTTCATGCTACATTTAAACCATACTTGCTTAGTTAATTTATGTCAAAGTACTCTTTTTAACTATAATAGGCTATAGACAATAACCATAATTTAAGTTGATGTTTGAATGTTTGTCCCCTGAGTGTTTTTAGGTCAGTCGGTAGATGGTTATACACCTTAATAGCACTGACAAAAGAGCTTTTATAGTATTTCGTGTTGTTTATTTGAGGAATGAACATATTGTGTCTGTACGTAGTTCTTAGATTTTCTGAACGGCTAGATTGTTGGCTGAAATACAGATCCTTATTATCTTTTACGAATATAGATATTTCCAGTATATAGATGCATGTCAATGTGAGAAAGTACAGTGAAATAAATTACTTACTTGCAACTTAAAATAAAATAAATTACTCAATTTTAAAGTAATTAATTGTAAAGTATATAAATAGATTTTTTAATGTTGTAAATAGTTATTTCAAATCATTTATGACAATTCTATTTACATTTCTAATAACCAAACACTATTTCCGACTAAGTTAACAGTTATACTACCATACTAGTACAGCATATCTAGCGTATAAAGTAATTTTTATCTTGGCAGACATCTAGTTAGGTAAGGTCAACTCCAGTAAGACCGGCATACTCTATTATTAAGAATAAAACCGTCATTAAGTTAAATTATAGCTATTTTCTCTCACTATAGTGTTGCTAGCGACATTTATGACACAAAATTGAACCAAACTATAATACCCAATAATACTTACTATTGTATTGATACTGCCAACGCAAACTGCATAGCTACACAAAAACGAAAGTTATTGCGCGTAGACGATCTTGCCTAGTAGACAGTCTTCCCAATGTTGACCTTATGTAAGATTATGATGATACATGTTTTCTACTAATATGAAACTTAAGACAGTCCAATCGAGCAGATTTATAATTACATATACTACATGCATATGGTTTTTCTCCAGTATGTGCTCTCATATGTACTTTCAGTTCAGAACTAGTTGCAAATCTATAGTCACACACATTACACACATATGGTTTTTCTTTTGTATGTGTTCTTAAGTGTATTTTCAGACCGGGACTTTGTGCACATTTAAAGTTACACATATGACATGCAAATGGTTTTTCTCCAGTGTGTCTTCGTAAATGTATTTTCAGATTAGCCTGGTGTGCAGATTTAAAGTCACATATATTACATGCAAACGGTTTATCTCCTGTGTGTGTTCTTAAGTGTTTTGTCAGCCCCTGTTTTTGTGTAAATTTAAAGCCACACACATTACAAACATGTGGTTTTTCTGCTCTGTGTGCTCTTAAGTGTTTTATTAGATTCGGTTGATGTGCACATTTATAATCACAAATATTACATGCAAATGGTTTTTCTCCTGTATGTGTTCTAATGTGTTTTTTTAGAGAATCCTGTCGTGCGCATACATAGTCACACATATTACATGCATATGGTTTTTCTCCTGTGTGTTTACGTATGTGTACCTTCAGCCCATATGGTTGTGCACATTTAAAGTCACAAAAATTACATACATATGGTTTTTCTCCAGTGTGTGTTCGTTTGTGTATTTTTAGATGGATTAATTGTGCAGCTTGATAGCTACACATGTCACATGCATAAGCTTTTACACCTGTATGTTTGCTTAGGTGTTGTTTAAGATTGGAAAGAAGTCTACCTTTATAGTCACAAATATCACATTCATATGGTTTTCCTCCGTTGTGTATTTGTTTGTGTATCTTTAGACTGTGACTATGTTTAAATGCACATTCACAAATACTACATACATATGGTTTCTCGCCCGTGTGTATACGTTTGTGTACCTTTAGAGTGCTACTCTGGGCACACACATAGTCACACATATTACATGCATAGGGTTTTTCTCCTGTGTGTTTACGTATGTGTACCTTCAGCCCATGCGGTTGTGCACATTTAAAGTCACAAATATGACAAACATATGGTTTTTCTCCAGTGTGTTTTCGTTTGTGTATTTTTAGATGGTCTAATTGTGAAGCTTGATAATCACACATGTCACATGCATATGGTTTTTCTCCTGTGTGTGTACGTATGTGTATTTTCAGCCCATATGGTTGTGCACATTTATAGTCACAAATATTACATTCATATGGTTTTTCTCCATTGTGTATTCGTTTGTGTAACTTTAGACTGTGACTATGTGTAAATTCACATTCACAAATACTACATACATATGGTTTTTCACCCGTGTGTGTACGTTTATGTATCTTGAGACTACAACTCTGTGCAGATACATAGTCACACATATTACATGCAAATGGTTTTTCACCAGTATGTCTTCTCATATGTACCTTCAGAATGGTAACTTTTACACATCGGAAATCACATATATTACATTTAAATGGTTTTTCCTCTGATTGTATTCCACCACTGATTGGTTTCAGACCACTGAATGGCTTTGCAGTTTGCCTACCAATAGATTTTTTATCGTTGTATTGCTTAATATGCGTATTAAAATTACATGTCTCGTACAATTTGTAGTACATAGGTATTAAATGCATAGCATTATCTCCGATGCTTATGTTTTCTGCCATATTTACTTTATCTGCAATAAAGATACTAAGAATCAATTATTATTAACCACTTAACTATTTCTAATGATTGTGGAAATGGGCGCTCTTATTGCTTATAGCGATCTTTTCCTAACAACCATGCACAGAATGGCTTGAACGTAATAAGACTTATAGATTGTCATTTACTGGAATACTATGTATCTTATATTAATCCAAGTTATCCTAACTAATATTATAAATGCGAAAGTAACTCTGTCTGTCTGTGTCACTTTCATACCAAAACCGCTGAACCGATTAAATGAAATATGGTACACAGATAGTCTAGAGCCTGAGAACGGACATGGGCTACTTTTTAATGCGAAAAGAGGGTTGTAAGGGGTTGATAGGGGGGATGAAAAGTTGTATGGAAGTATCGTCATTTTAGAAGCTAGAAGCTTGAAACTTATTTTGTAGGCTGTTAATTTGATATAAATAAATATGACATTCAAAGTTTCTGAAAATTTTACCCTCAAGGGTGTAAAATAACAATAGGGGATGAAAGTTTGTATGAAAATTTGTAAGGTTTATGTTAATGTTCTACTGAATCGATTTAAATGGAATTTGGTACACAGATAGTCTAGAGCCTGAGTAAGGACATAGGCTACTTTTTAATGCGAAAAGTTGGTTGTGAGGGGTTAAAAGGGGGGATGAAAAGTTGTATGGAAGTATCATCATTTTTAAAGCTAGAAGCTTGAAACTTATTGTTGGCTTGTTGGCTGTTGGTTCGATATATATTAATATGTCATTCAAAGTTTGTGAGGGGGAACGGGGAGGGAGAAGGGGAAGGGAGAATGAGGGGAGGGGAGGGAGGGTGGAAGTGAGGGGAAGTGGAAAGGGGGAGAGGGATGGGAGGTGAGGGAAAGGGGAGGTGGAGTGGGGGAGGGGAAGGGGAAAGGGGGAGAAGAATGGGAGGTAAGGGAAAGAGGAAAGGGGGAGAGGAATGGGAGGTAAGGGAAAGGGGAGGGGAAAGGGAAGTGAGGGAAGGGGAGTGGGGGAAGAGAGACGGGGAGGGGAGGAGGAATTGGGGGGAAGAGAGAGGGGAGGGGAGGGAAAGTGGGGGAAAGGGGAGGGGGAGAGGGAAGTGAGGAGAAAGGGGGTGGAGGGAAGAGAGAGGGAGAGGGGAGGGGAAGGGAGAGGGGAGGGGGATTTGCGCGGCGTGGTACGGTGCGGTTAAGGTGGGATACGCATGTGTCTTATTTGTAAAATAATTAGCCTAATTATTTAAAAATGCTACCCAAAGACACTATTCCACGCGGACGAAGTCGCGGGCACAGCTAGTCAGTTATATATCCAATTTTACTTTCATCTATACTAATATTATAAAGAGAGAACATTTGTATTTTTGTATTTTAGTATGTTTGTAATGATTTGGCTCAAAAACTACTCGACCGATTAAAAAAATTCTTTCACTTATATATAGAATGGACTTTTGAAATGAAAATAGGCTATATATTATTCCGTTTAAATCAAAGGTACATTCGTGGAGACCTAATTTGCAACCTAAGTCGACAAAAAAACGGTCGAAGAAACAGGTTTTTTACGAACGCTGCTCAATTGAAAATAGATGGAAGAATATTTTCTATGGAAGAGTTGTACAACTTAATAAGACCTACAAAAAAAGTCTGCGACAGCATATGTCTATCTCTTAAGGTTGACTCACAGTAACCTTTTTCTTTATTTTTTTGTTAAAAAATATTACATAACTTCCAAGGCTATTATAAGTATATAGTATTAATCCTTATCCAATTAATTATGTTAATAAGCTTGGCCACATATTATGATAGTATAGATTAAAATTGTCCTTTATAGTATATAATTCAAATGAAAACTCTTAGAAGATATCACGGATTTCACATACACGCATCGCAAAATTAATAAAATATATGCAGTGAAACCACAGATTATGTAATAGTTACCACGAAAATATTATTATACGCTTAGCTATTCTGTAGATCCCCACCGATCACAATCGATTTGAATTCAATATAGTATAATAATATGATCTATTGTATAAATAATAATGATCTATATATATCCTAACTAATCCTAACATCATAACTAATATTATAAATGCGAAAGTAACTCTGTCTGGCTGTCTATGTCACTTTCACGCCAAAACCACTGAACCGATTTAAATGAAATTTGGTACACAGATAGTCTTAGAGCCTGAGAACGGACATAGGCTACTTTTTAATGCGAAAAGAGGGTTGTAAGGGGTTGAAAGGGGGGATGAAAAGTTGTATGGAAGTATCGTCATTTTAGAAGCTAGAAGCTTGAAACTTATTTTGTAGGCTGTTAATTTGATATAAATAAATATGACATTCAAAGTTTCTAAAAGTTTTACCCTCAAGGGTGTAAAATAACAATAGGGGATCAAAGTTCGTATGAAAATATGTAAGGTTTATGTTAATGTTCTACTGAACCAATTTAAATGGAATTTGGTACACATATAGTCTAGAGCCTGAGTAAGGACATAAGCTACTTTTTAATGCGAAAAGAGGGTTGCAAGGGGTTGAAAGGGGGGATGAAAAGTTGTATGGAAGTATCGTCATTTTTAGAGCTTCTAGCTCAAATAAGTTTCAAGCTTCTAGCTTGAAACTTATATTTTAGGCTGTTGATTCGATATAAATAAATATGACATTCAAAGTTTGTAAAAGTTTTACCCTCAAGAGTGTAAAATAACAATAGCGAATAGGGGATGAAAGTTAGTATGGAAATATATAAGGTTTATGTGAATGTTCTACTGAACGGATTTAAATGAAATTTGGTAGACAGACGGTCTAGAGCCTGAGAAAGGACTTAGGCTACTTTTTAATGCGAAAAGAGTGTTTTCTGTATAATCTATGTATAATCTTTTCATTAAAAGCATTCCAATGACTCTAAACACAACATTTAAAATATGAGCTGTAAGTTGGTGAGGATTTAAGTATTCTGTAGAGTCCAGGAGATGTCCCAACATCAGGTCAATGCTTCCATGTTCTTACAATATTGTTGAAGAAGAAGATTTTCGAATAATCAGACCTATGAAAGTTGATTTCATAGCGCAATTAACTAGAAAAAAAGCTCATGGTTTTATAACGATTGAATGAATTTTCATGAACCAAAGCTAAGGACACTGTCGATGAAGACATCTATCAAACAAAAAAAAACTATCAATAATAAAATCAAAATTGGTTCATCTGGTTGGGTGCTAAGGTGCTACAGATAGACACACAGATACAGACGTTAAACGTATTATACCCCTACTTTTTGCGTCGGGGAACGCCGTAAGGTTACGGCGGCAGATGTTCTCCTTGGTGGTAAGCTACTTTTTTGGGTTCCGTAGCCGAATGGCAAAAAACGGAACCCTTATATATTCATCATGTCTGTCTGTCCGTCCGTAGCCAGTTTATTCCGAAACTATACAGACTACAGAATTGAAACTTGTCTTCTGTGAACCGCTTTCCGATTTTTATACAAAAATAAAACATATAAAAGTTCAAGGGGGGGCATCCCATACATAGAACTGAAGCAAAAAAAAATGTTTCTTCAAACATATATATGTGGGGTGTCTATGAAAAGGTCTTTAAAAATGACATTGAGGTTCCTAAAATCATTTTTTCTCAAAGTCAATCATTTAAAAGATGGGCGCGTCTAAAGTAATGGAGTGAAAAATCTAGAAAAAATATATTCTGTAGATCTCAATAAAACATTCAATGAAAATTGATGTGAACGAGATACAGTCAGCAGTTTTTGAGATATAGTGACGGCAAAGATAACTTTGTTTTTCATACAATCTCTATGCAAATGAAAAGTTAATTTTTTGGTGGTGAAAAATTAAAGTTATAAAATACTCTATTGTTATGGAACACTACGAGTGCGAGTCCAACTTGCTTTTGGCCAATTTTGGTACATTTAATGATCCCACTACCTCTGTACGAAAACCCATGATTCATGAATGCACATAAAACTTTCATTGGTAGGTATATAGCTAGGATTAGAACCAACGACCGTCGGGTCAGAATCAGAGTAACTATCCTTTACGCCAAAGGGCTGTCCCATATCACTACGTAAGTATTATAAAACAAAGTCCATCACTGCATCTGTCTGTCTGATCGCAATAATCTCAATAGCTACTGAACGGATTATCATGTGGTTTTCACCTATAGCCAGAGTGTTTATGAGGAAGGTTTAGGTGCATAATTCGTTAAGGTTTTGTGTAAATTGGTTGAAATATGACAATAATTGTTAAATATGTTAATATTTTATATTCGATGTAACAAACTGATGTGAATGTTCTACCCGTGCGAATCCGGGGCGGGCAGCTAGTCTTTAATAAACAAGCACCTGACCACTATCTCATTATAAGTGTGAGGATGCAGTTTCAGATTGAATCATACTGGAAGACAGTGCTGAGATGAGGGATGGATTAATTACTTTAGCCCATGTTTTGAAACACCATTTAAAAACATTACTTACTTCAAAATGTTGAAACCAATTTAAATAGTTATCTTTAGCAGAGTAAAAATTAATCATTATTGCAATGTACGTGTACCCTTCCAATGTGAAAGTTCGGGCGTTTGTCAATCAATATTCAATCGATCATAAACGGCATAACGGATTTGGATGCACATAGATCATATCGTGTATTTGCACAAGTAAATATCACACATGCTCTTAAATGATGCGAAGTCGCGGTGTACTCTGCGCAGCAAAGAGCTCTGCCTGCAGTCTGATAAGCTGATAGGTATTCTTTAGTAAGTCATAGTTATGAATATGTACTATATAAAGTTTATTAAGTACAGTTACTTGAATGGTACTTACATTAAAATTTATCTATATAGTATAAATTACATAATATTTACCCACCACAGAAATTTATACGTATGAAGTAAGATAATGACAAAAAATAATGTTGATAATTTATAATAAACAGAATAATACTCTTTTTTCTTTGTTCGTAGTACTATAAAATACAATCGTAGTATCTCCTAACTGGTCTGTGATACAATCATACAATTCATACAATACAAATAATAAACAATCACAGATTCACAGATAACTGTATATTATATTAGTCCGAGAATACGTAGTATCTCCTAACTCAAAGAGAATATAACCACTACGTTAAGAAGAGTCGGGACTCCCATAGAGCAAACTGACCAAATAGCGAAATGTCAAAACGAGAAGTAACGACGTCAAAGTAAGAAATAGTGAGTGAGACGAATATAGACTTCCATCGGACGCGCCCCCCTTTTCATTAGTTTTCATAGATCTTTTTTTTTGTACTGCAGTTTCGGTAGACTGTCCTAACTGGTCTGTGGTCCGAGACAAACAATGTAAATCACAGATTATGTAAATATTAAATATAGATCAAAGAGAATATAACCCACAGAACACTATTACTCACGGGAAGATATAACCACTACCACAGATTATATAATAGTCCCATAAGGCTAGACCGCACTAAGCGACACTTCACTGCAGCGGCGCGACGCGACACATAGCGACAAAATATTCTTTGTAAAAAATTGTATGAGGTATATCGCACTACGCTGCAGCGGAACTACGCGCCGCGACACTGCGCGACAAAATTGACCAACTCATCAAATCTGACGCGCCGTGTCGCGCACAGATTACTATATGTGTCAGAGTGGTGTCGCGTCGTGTAGTTCCGCTGCCGCTAGTGCGCTATAGCAAGCGACGCGACACTTCATTTTAATCAAGTTAGGGTCGGCTCACACCGCGATGTGACGCGGCGCGCACTTATTAAGAGATTATTACAAAAAAGAACTTTATTTACTACTAGCTGTGCCCGGGACTCCGTCCGTGTGGAATAGTGTCTTTGGGTAGCATTAACTAATAAATCACATTCGTATCCCAACTGCACCGCGCCGTTTTTTCCATGAATTATGTCGAGTTTCTTAATAGGTTTTCATATTCCAAATCTGATACCAAAATCTGATGCTGATTCCGAATCTCATAATATATATATATACTTACTACTTAATATTATACTTAATATATATATACTTACTTACGTATACATACTGGTAGATAAATTATTAGTATTTTATTCAATTAAAATAATAATGAATGAAATTGTAATCCTCATTGTAAATGATGTCTGAATAAAGGCTATTATTATTATATTATTATTATTAAGAAATAAATAAAACTTTGTAACCATGAGTTTTTCTTCCACACCTATCGCTTTTCGGAAAAGTGTATCCTGTTTTTCTAATTGGGGCTTCATAATTTGTAACAAGTCGTCGAATTTATTTTGAGACATTCTAAAGTATGTATGAAACCTTTTCCGATCCTTTTTAAGCCGCGGCAAAAGTGTGTGATATTCCCCTTCTTCATATCGTGAATATGGAACGTCATGAACCCATATTTTTACCTTCTTTTTTGCTTGCTCTTGTTGCATTCTTTCTTCTTCCTCACAAAGAATAGATACTATTACAATATCCAAGTCATTTTCGTCCACCTGACTCAAAATAACGTTCAAATCTGTTTCTTCCATCTTCCTTAGAGGTTGCCGAACGACTGACAGACAAAATTTGCTGCAAACTGTCTCGGCACTGCAGTTCAAGTGTGGTATACCTAAACTACGTTTAAGCCCGTCACAGACTTAGCTATAATATATATTAATATACCGTACTATAATATATATTATAGCAAGCTACCACACACTGAGAAATATATATTTTGCCTTCATAATGCCTTCATAATTGATGGTCGTCTTAGTGTATAGTAATATGCAATAATGTATATTACGGTATCGCTTGGTGACGTCACAGAAATATATATTATAGCTGAGTGTGCGGTCACGCGAAAATTAGTATAGAAAATATATAGTAATATGCCTAGCTATAAAAATATTAATATATATTATAGCTAAGTCTGTGACGGGCTTTAGGGCCTTATTCACGATCCATCCCGTCTGTACGTCAGCTCAAGGACATGCACGATGCACGATGCAAAAGTACCGTGAATAGGCTTGACGTACGTCGATAATTATTATTAATTGTTTGCTGGACTTGCACGACCGATTTTGCTTCCAGCGAGCACCCCCACCACCGCGAGCGTCGTGCAGATGGACAGTGAATAACGCGGACGTACGTCAGAGCAGTCCAGCATCGTGCGGCTTGATGGTGTATAGACTTGCTGTACAGCAGATTTAACATATACGTATAATATACATTTGTAATTTAAAACATTTTTCTTTCTATTTACTCTGCTCGCTTGATGCGCGCACGACAGTCTGTATGCTGCATCCAGCGCCGCGGCCTTGAGCTGACGTACAGCCGGGATGGATCGTGAATAAGGCCCTTTAACCACGGATAAAGACAGATAGTCTATTCTCCGTGCTGCAAACTGTCGCGGCACTGCAGTCCAAGTGCGGTATACCTAAAAGTGTCGCTACGTGTCGCTAAAAAAAGTATTATTATTCGCCAATAGATGTCGGGAAGTCATATGTTTCTGTTTAAGTGGCAAAAAATACCGAGCGAAGCTCGGTCAACCAGATATTTAATTAAATTAATTACTAACACCTTTGTGTTAACGTTTACTTAATTGGTGTTAGAAGTTCGTTAGATATTCGTTAGATGGTGTTCGGAACCCTCCATGTGCGGGACAAAAGTCTGACTCGCACTTGGCCAGTTTTATTTTAATAAATATTTTTTACTTTTAATCCTAACTTCCTAAGTCTGTCTGCTTGTCTCACTTTCCTGCCAAAACCACTGAACCGATTTAAATGAAATTTGGTACACAGATATTCTAGAGCCTGAGAAAGGACATAGGCTACTTTTTGATGCGAAAAAGGGTTGTAAGGGGTTGAAAGGGGTATGAAAAGTTGTATGGAAGGATCGTCATTTTTAAAGCTAGAAGCTTGAAACTTATTATTTAGGCTGTTGATTCGTTATTAATAAATATGACATTCAAAGTTTGTAAAAGTTTTACCTTCAAGGGTGTAAAATAACAAAAGGGAATAGGGTATGAAAGTTTGTATGGAAATATGTAAGGTGAATGTTCTACTCAACGGATTTCAATGAAATTTGGTACACAGATACAGGGATCCCAACCGTACGATAATTATCGTACAAATACGATAATTTAGGCCTCCGTACGATGTACGATAGGAACACCGTTATCGTACGCAAATATACGATAATTCCATCATGCCGCAAAATTTGAGAAATACACTGATAATCAACAACAAATAGATAGATAGATAAATAGATAGATGAATACTTTATTGCATACCAATCAACACATTATAATCTAAGACAAGGAAAAACGAATTAGGTGTGACAATGGGCGGTCTTATCGCTCACAGCGATCTCTACCAGACAACCTTTGGATGGACAGGAGCTAGTTTGAAAATAAGCGGTCGGTGGCATATACAATACCTTTGACAAAATAAGATAAGTCATAATATTATTTTACATAAACTTACATACAAATATAGTCAAAATACTAGATAATGATATCCATACAAGAACAAATACACTTACATATAATATTATAGATCTATATAAATATATTTACATAAATATATATACACACACCCATATACATACACAAATACACTAAGTAAATATAATAATACAATACATACATATACATATTATATTTAGAGTAAAGCTAGTCAATTTGCGATAGTGTTATATAATACCATATTTGTAAATATTTTCGGCGTTCGGGCTTCTTTGATGTTGACAGGGAGTGCATTCCATAGATGAATAGCTTTCATGGTAAATGATTTGTAATAGTGTTGCGACGTATGTGGGTGTTCTGGCATCTTCAATTTGAGGTCATGTTGAGAACGCAATGGACGAGGGTTAGATGATTGTGAAAATTCAAAGCGTTCCTTCAAATAAGAGGGAGTGGCTGGAAGGAAAAGAATATTATAAAGCTGGGAAAGAATATGTGCGTTTCGCCGAAAACGGATAGGGAGCCAATTATGCATTGGTGGCGCCATCTATGACTACTTATAACGTAAGTTAATCATTCGGAAGAAATCATTACAGTTTTCAAATCCGACAAGAGATGTTGCACTGCGTTAATCAAATATTATGTTTCTTTGAAGTGTTTCACACTTTATATTTTTGAAAATTGTTAAACACAATCCAAAATTTCATCGTACCGACGGGACTTGAACCCGCAACCTCCGGAATGACATGTTCCGGTGCTTTGCCAATTAAGCCACAGTGCGAAGTATCGTTACGACGAAATTAGTGGATTGCATTTTGTTAACCCAATTATGCATTGGTGGCGCCATCTATGACTACTTATTACGTAAGTTAATCATTCGGAAGAAATCATTACGCAAATCGCACCATGAAGAATACGTATCTTCAATGTTTACGCGTTGTCGGCGTCCACACAGGTAACTACGAAACCAGTCAATTACTGTTGGAGATATATTAAGAGAGCATAACAGACCCAGCAAAATATTAAAATCCACATTATAAAAGGCGTTACCAAAGAGAATATAATACTACGTTACTAAAGCGTTACTAAAGTCAAGTAGTGATAGCACAGTGAGTTGCGTATTGCTCATGCCATACCTGATGTTATCGGTGATTTTAATCAGAGCCGTGGTAGTACTGTGTCCGGGGCGAAAAGCGGATTGGAATGGATTGAGGAGGCTGTTTTTGATAAGGAAGGAGGAAAGTTCATTCGTCCATCAACATGGACGAGACGTTCTAATACTTTAGAGAGGAAAGGAAGAATGGAGATGGGCCGGTATTCTGTGAAGGTCTTAGGATTTGATTTTTTAGGAAGAGGAGTTATTTGAGCTTCTTTCCAAATCATTGGGAAGGCACCAGAGGAGATGGAGAAATTGAGAACATAGGCAATAACAGGTGTGATTTCATCAAGTATGGGTAATATCATTTTGCGACTGATGCTATCACTACCGGCAGCATTTGATGATATAGACTGAATGCTCTTCTTAACACCACAATCAGTAAATTGACTAAAGAAATAAAACTGGCCAAGTGCGAGTCAGACTTAGTCCCGCACACGGAGGGTTCCGAACGCCATCTATCGAATTTCTAACGAACTTCTAACACCAACTAAGTAAACGTCAACACAAAGGTAGAATAGTATTATATAGTAGTAATAGTAGTAATAGTAATTTTAGTAATTAATGTTATTAAATATCTGGTTGACCGAGCTTTGCTCGGATTTTTTTGCCACTTAAACAGACAAATATGACTCTTCCCGACATCTATTGACGTATAATAATACTTTTTTTTTTAATTGAGAGCAACTAACTGCTTTACTGATACAGTACTTCTACTCGCCAATAGATGTCGGGAAGAGTCATATTTTAAGTTGATTATCAATAAAGTTGATTATTGAAAACACGAATAAAACAACATTTTCTGAAAATGACTCCTAGCTAGATCGATTTATCGCCCCCGAAATCCCCTGTAGGTATACTAAATTTTATTTAATCGTTGGAGCCGCTTCCGAGATTCAGATTAAGGTAAAGACGATAGCGCCATCTTAGCAACTAGATTGGTGGCGCTGCGCTATCGTAAAAACTTTTTTTAAACTTTTCTTTAATTTTTAACTTTGTTCTGTTCTTAGTATTTGTTGTTATAGTGGCAACAGAAATACATCATCTGTGAAAATTTCAACCGTCTTACTATCACGGTTCATGAGATACAGCCTGCTAGGCTATTCTGTAAGCTATCTCGACAGCGGAATCCGCGGTGAGATTTGAATTTCGTATAACGAAATTTAACCGTATTACGAACGTGATACGACTGAATTTCGTAGTACGAAATTCGAATCTCTCCGCGGATTCCGCTGTCGAGATAGCTTACAGAATAGCCTAGCTGGCGACAGACGGACAGACAGACAGACAGACAGACAGACAGACAGACGGACAGCGGAGTCTCAGTAATAGGGTTCCGTTGGTACCCTTTGGGTTCGGAACCCTAAAAAGGATCGTGAGCAGGCTGAGGAAGAGAAGATAGACAGTTTAGAGTAACAAGTTTAGTTGGTCGATCAAAATTGGAAGAAGAAGAGAAATGTTGATTTAAGGCATCAATATCTAAATGTTTAGGAATACTGTCTTGTCGAGATTTGCCTACTCCAAGCGACCTCAGAAACTTCCATACCTTTGCAGGGTCTCCATTTTCAACTGAGCTGTGGATGTGTCGGCGTTGTGCATCCCTACACACTCTATTGCAGACGTTACGACGGTTGATGTATTTTTCCTTATTTTCATCCGATTGACGACATTTTAGCTTTATCTTGGTGCCATTTTTTTTCTGCATCAGTGCTCTGATTTCATTATTTAGCCAAGGTGCAGGTGTGTGTTTCATTTTCACTGCACGTAAAGGAGCATGAACATCGTATAATTTGGTCAGGGTGCGATTGAATTCGTCTACCTTTTAATCAATTGTAGGCGCCTCAACAACTGCGGACCAGTCAAGTTCCTGTGCATCTTTACGTAAGCGCTCTATGTCTATACCACCAAAACTACGTTGCATAAGGATTTTGCGTTTGGCTTTAGGTGGGCGAATTTTATAAGAAAGGTACATAAGATCGTGATATGATAAAGCGTCCGCGGCGCACTGACCGTGCTTAGCCACATGATTTGGAGAAGAAACAAGGATAATATCGAGCAGAGTGGGAGTGCAGTTAGGAAGGTTGTGAGTAGGATTAAGAGGAAGGATATTTAAGTTGCTTGCCGTGATCGTTGACCGAAAGGTACGTGCCCGGGAATCCTGTTTTACAAGGCAGGTGTTGAAGTCACCCATTATGATGGTGTGATTGTAGAGGGTAGAGTAATCTTCTAGAAGTTTCTCAAAACAAGAAAAGAAATTGATCCGAAGAGAAGGAGAATAATAAACACCAAGAAGTATTTTACTGTGATGCAGGACAACTTCAACAAATAGATGCTCACCGGCATTGGCAGGAGGCGGTTGTGCCGACATACTGACTATGTTGAAAGGAAAATGTTCGCGTAGGTAGATGGCTACCCCACCCCCACCAGAGCCGGTGCGATCGTTCCTGATCAAACGGAAACCTGGCATCACATAAGAAGAGGAAGGAAAACATGGCTTTAACCACGATTCGGAAATGAGTAAGGCGTGTATATTTTTATTTTCGAAGGATACAAGCATTTCAGAAAAGTGGGCAGGAACACTTTGAGCGTTTATGTGCAGTACATTGAAGTTCTTGGAAACGTCACTCATTAACGACTCAATAGTGTCCGAGAGTGTCGGTTTACTACAAAAGCTATCATCAGAAGAAGACGAACAAGAAACAAAGTTACCATCGCTACTGTCAAGCATTAAGGATTAAATAATACTATAAAATATATAAATACTTAATAGAATAAAATATATAATACCTATAATATAAAAGACCTTTAGGCTTCTGCCCACCTGCCGGCTGTGCTGATGTATACACAAGAATAAAATAAGCACATAATAACAGTATATATGCACTAAAAATCTAATAAGTAACTTAATTTTTATAAGCAACTAAAAATACTTAAATTAATCTTATTTTGCACTAACTAAATAATTTGAAACATGAAAACTAGACTGGGTTGATATTTCACTGTAATTAGAAAAAAAATGTTGTAGATTAATTATTCAAGGAAATACATACAGACCTACTTTGTGAGTCGTAACATTCTCAGAGAAATTGCGAAGCGAATAAAAAATAATACTACCAGGACAAATAACAGTTACCTACAAGAAAAAAATTCACGGTGTCAATGAGAGTGTAGGTTTTTAACTTCGATCAAGAATCTATAGATAACGGGTTACCTACAAAATCAAAGCCAAATTCTGTCCAGTGTATTTATACTTATACAGCTATATATACTGACTAATAAACAGAGACAAAAGTTATAAAACCGTTTTATGATCAACATCTTTACGACCATAATACCTTAAAATAAAGTCGCAATTCTGTATAACATCATCTTATACTTACGGCTATTCGTCACAAAAGTATTTGTGTTCGACGGTTACAAAGAATTTGCAAAGTAATAAACAATATCTGTCACATGAAACGAAATATCGTAGCCAACCCTATTACGTTACAGTTAGGGTATTCTTCTCCTTGACTATATCGTACGAGATACATCGTTCCGTTTCGTTTCTGTTTAGTTCTTCGAATTGTACTTCGGGAGGACACGGCGCGAATAGAGACGTATTCGAATTTAAAAATCATATAATTTTAGAACAATTTAAATATAATAATATTTAAGATACGGTACTAATGTACTTAATATACTATATGTAACGGGTCTTAACCGCAAATATTTATACGGCATAAATACTTCTTTATCCCCGACGTATTAATGTACTGTTTTTAAATTAGATTCGTGTTATGTAGTGAAAGATTAGAATTTTGGATACCTATCTGTTTGTTAGTGTACAATTGTTGTTTTGAATAAATACAATAATTTAATTATACAACAAACTCTACTTTTTAATGTCCTTTAAATAAGTTGAGTTTGTTGTACAATTGCCGTTTTGATTCATTTTGGACGTATAACTTTTTGATTTAGGGCAAAAGTGCTAAATTGTTTAAAAACATGTATACCTAAATATCACGTCTGTGTTATAACCTACCAAAAAAAAATAACCATCAAAATCCGTTCCGTCTTGGCGTAGTAATCGCGCAGGTAACAAATATACAATAAAAACATACTGTAGAATTGAGAAGCTCATTTTTTTAAAGTCGGTTAATTAGAGTTCATCATTTTCTTAAATTCAAGTAACAAGGTATAACATGTTAAATCAACGTAACTAATATTATCAAACCGACTCCATGGATCCTTTGTTCTGTTACACAAATGTTTGTACGTATATTGGCCTAACATGGTCAAACATTCTTAGACGTGGTTGAAATTTGGTGATTTTATTCAAAATGTTTATTATTTATTAGTTTAAAGCTTAAAATGTAACATAATACACATTTACTTACCGGAAGTAAGACACTCCGTCCGTTAAATTCGTTTTTCGAGCATTATTTTTACAAATTCTAAAGGCACACTGAGGCATCGTGACACGTGTTTACGTTGGCCGTATTGGAACCGAACTAAACTAAAATAAGAGCTCACCGCCCGGTGTGAGCTCTTATTCGTCGGGACATTCTTTTTGTGTCGACCTTATATCTATAGATTCTTGATCGAAGGTTTTCAATATATAACTTCACTAAAATAATGTGTCAAGTTTAAAAACGTCTCCATAATTGGCGATTAAATTGGGTAGCATAATGACACACGTATCACAATACTCGTTTTAAAAAATAGAACTGTCAAGTGTCAATGTCATATCGCTTACTTGTCAAGCTAGCAACACAACGTAAGGAGACTCATGAAGATGAATAAACAGTTGGAGGTTGCATGTAGGAATATGGCCCGAGTATACGTTACTACGTTTGATGATATACGCAGGCTGGCTGGCAGCGGTTGGAAACAAAGAGCTGAAGACCGAGCTTAGTGGCGTGCCATGGGTGAGGCCTATGTCCAGCTGTGGACAGAAATAGGCTGATGATGATGATACGTTACTATGAACTTGAATCATGTTTTAAATCTTTTCGCCACAATTTTAGTTTTGACTATAGCTTAATATATTGAACTCGACTGCAAACTAAGCCGCAAAACCAGCCCGCAAGTGACCGACCTTGAATGGAGTTTGTCCCATTGTATAGTAATATAATATATATATATATATATATATATATATATATACACACATACCATACACATAGTATAGCTTAATTTCTCACAGGCCGGTTAGTAGACAAGGACACACATCCACCAAGGTGCCTTTCATTTTGGCCGTTTTGTTATACTAAGCATTTACTACCTTATGTTAAAACATACGGATTATATTGAATTTGTCAAAACATCAGCAGTGCACCACTGTTTCAGGTATATTAAGTCTATGGTTTTGACAGATGTTCTTGCGGTAAGTATAGGCGAGATAGAAACAAAAGTAGATATAATTAATTTGTCTTCACAATAATGTTCTACCGTGTGAAATCCATTTAAGTTGCAATGTTTTGCACACAAGAGATCTTGTCAGTCATTGTTTTATACGTCTATTAATAATCCATCATCCTAGGTCTATTATTACAAAAGAAAACAAAACATCAAATATTATGTTTCTTTGAAGTGTTTCACACATTATATTTTTGTAAATAAAATTGTTAAACACAATCCAAAATTTCATCGTACCGACGGGACTTGAACCCGCAACCTTCGGAATAACATGTTCCGTTGCTTTGCCAATTAAGCCACGGTGCGAAATATCGTTACGACAACAAATTGAATGTGGCGCCCCCTAGAGGGGACGAAGTCCAGAACTAAAAAAATTTCACCCCACCCCATCGTGTGTGGTATCGTTGAATAGGGATTTTAAAATAAAGATAGGGTTTTGTACATCATATTTTTGTGGGGCGTAGCGTTGGCGGGATATATGCCGCCGAAGTCAAGAAAACTAATTTTTACCCCACGGCGTCGCAAAAAAATATTTGGGAGGGTTATGTGTTTATTGATCGCTGTGTATGTATGTCCAATATATCCAAAAACCCCAAAATGCTTTAAATAAAAAATAAGTTCAAAAACTAAACCCGACTACTGAAAAATCACTCTCTAAAAAGTATGAAACAAGAAAATATTCTCACCTGAGATCGCTACGTACAAACTATTCAATATGTATCGTGTATTATATACTATAGTGTATTGTCTGAGCGTATGTCACCTACCGTAACTAAACAATACACTCTGAAAAGTAACATACGACCACGGGTATCCACTGAACACCACTATGTATATGTATGAAATACAATAATATATTTATTACAAGTTAGTTGTTTGTATAATACACGATACATATTGAATAGTTTGTACATAGCGATCTCCGATGAGAATATTTTCTTGTTTCATACTTTTTAGAGAGTGATTTTTCAGTAGTTGGGTTTTAGTTTTTGAACTTATTTTTTATTATTACTCTGTTTGTGTATACATAACAGAATCAGAATATAACAGAAAGTGTATTGCGAACATTTCGAAATGAAAAAAATCGAGCCTAGCAAACCAAGAAAATCATTGAAAAGCGGCAGAAAGTGTTCCGATGTAATAAATAAGCCAATAATGGCGCTGTGAGCAAAAAAAACAATAGTATTTTTTTTTTTGCGGGTAGGTGTCAAGTAACAACACCTTAAAATCAGTTCTCTCTATTTATTTTACAATTTTAAATATATTTATTATACAATAGTCGATTATTAATGAAGAATATAAGACTATAGCACCCCATACCTGCCTTTCTGTGTAAATCCTTTCATTAAATCACTCATTGAACAAGAATTTCTGCACTTCACATTTTTGCACTATCACTGCATCAACTAAGAAATGGACGCTGCCAAGTTTAAGCTATCACTGGATGAGCTATGAGCTGATGGATACGTTTGACAAGAGAATGGAGGTCTTTGAAGGTAAACTACAGCAGCCAACAACATCTAATAACGATGAACTAGCAGCAGAGTTTGCTTCTTTTAAGCAATTTATTGTGTCGTCACTAAGAACACTTCAAAGTCAGATTGAGTGTCTTAGCAGAGATATTGATCAGCTCGAAATGCGTGGCCGGCGTAAAGTTCTGCTTGATTCTGCATGATATCAACCCAGTCAGCGACAACAAGAAACACGATGAAATAAAATGCTTCTTCACTTCCTGGCAGCATGCCTCTGTCTGCTGGAGGCTACGATCCCCTTTTCCGTTGATGTGGCAGGTTTCGAAGCTTCCTTCGAGACCTCATCAAGATCCGCCTGGCAGACGATGCGGTGGCGGCTTCCATCGGAGCCCACGACGTAAACGTTTCCTTCCCGTGTCCAACACTTGGAAACACCGATTTTGACATTGGCGGGCTGCCATAAAAACTGAATGTCGTGTTTTGGTCAGAAACTCTGTGATGGTCGTTCCTGTCCCCTTCAAGTTTGTTTTGGCGGTCCAGATCTTGTCGCGAAGTGTGCAGTCCTTGAACTTACATAGAATGGGCCTGGGCTTACTAGGGTTGCTCGCACGCCCCATTCTGTGGCATCTGCTTATTTCAGTGGCAGTGAATGAACCTGGCTTTAGCTGCTGCGTAACTGCTTTAACCACTACTGACACTGTATCTTCGTTTGAGCTCTCTGGCAAGCCATGTATCAGCAGAACTTTACGCCGGCCACGCATTTCCAGCTGATCAATGTCTCTGCTAAGACACTCAATCTGATTTTGAAGTGTTTTTAGTGACGACACAATAAATTGCTTAAAAGAAGCAAACTCTGCTGCTAGTTCATCGTTATTGGATGTTGTTGGCTGCTGTAGTTTACCTTCAAAGGCCTCCATTCTCTTGTGAAACGTAGCCATCAGCTCATCCAGTGATAGCTTAAACTTGGCAGCGTCCATTTCTTAGTTGATGCAGTGATAGTGCAAAAATGTGAAGTGCAGAAATTCTTGTTCAATGAGTGATTTAATGAAAGGATTTACATAGAAAGGCAGGTAGGGTGTGCTATAGAGTTATACTCTTCATTAATAATCGACTATTGTATAATAAATATATTTAAAATTGTAAAATAAATAGAGAGAACTGATTTTAAGGTGTTGTTACTTGACACCTACCCGCAAAAAAAAATACTATTGTTTTTTTGCTCACAGCGCCATTATTTGCTTATTTATTACATCGGAACACTTTCTGCCGCTTTTCAATGATTTTTTTGGTTTGCTAGGCTCGATTTTTTTCATTTCGAAATGTTGGCAATACACTTTCTGTTATATTCTGATTCTGTTATGTATACACAAACAGAGTAATAATAAAAAATAAGTTCAAAAACTAAAACCCAACTACTGAAAAATCACTCTCTAAAAAGTATGAAACAAGAAAATATTCTCATCGGAGATCGCTATGTACAAACTATTCAATATGTATCGTGTATTATACAAACAACTAACTTGTAATAAATATTTTATTGTATTTCATACATATCCATAGTGGTGTTCAGCGGATACCCGTGGTCGTATGTTACTTTTCAGAGTGTATTGTTTAGTTACGGTAGGTGACATACGCTCAGACAATACACTATAGTATATAATACACGATACATATTGAATAGTTTGTACATAGCGATCTCAGGTGAGAATATTTTCTTGCTTCATACTTTTTAGAGAGTGATTTTTCAGTAGTCGGGTTTAGTTTTTGAACTTATTTTTTATTTAAAGCATTTTGGGGTTTTTGGATAGATGTATACATGTATACATGTCAAGATACTTACATACATACACAGCGATCAATAAACACATAACCCTCCCAACTATTTTTTTGCGACGCCGTGGGGTAAAAATTAGTTTTCTTGACTTCGGCGGCATATATCCCGCCAACGCTACGCCCCACAAAAATATGATGTACTAAAAAACCCTATCTTTATTTTAAAATCCCTATTCAACGATACCACACACGATGGGGTGGGGTGAAAATTTTTTTTAGTTCTGGACTTCGTCCCCTTTAGGGTGCGCCACATTCAATTTGTTGTGACGTCACATAGCCTATAACCAGCAGACAAATAAGACGCGTCCAACGACACCTCATTTGTTAAATTATGATTAATAGTTTAGAAGTTATGAGGGAACAGATGAACATACATACAAACATACATATATACCCACATACCGGTCAAAAACAAAACCCTTCTTTTTGCGTCGCCGTAGTCGGGTAAAAAATAATTTCTCAAAATTTTTCATATTATTTTTTTGTGTATTAAAGTCATTATACTACGATATGTACGGGTACGATAATTTTGCTCCAAAAACGTCAAAATACGATAATTTTACGGCCTTGGTACGATAATTTCTTCGCTTCAGGTTGGGATCCCTGCAAAGATAGTCTAGAGCCTGAGAAAGGACATAGGCTACTTTTTAATACATAAAGAGGGTTGTAAGGGGTTGAAAGAAGGATGAAAATTTGTATGGAAGTATCGTCATTTTTAAAGCCAGAAACTTAAAACTTATTGTTTAGGCTGTTGATTTGATATAAATAAATATGACATTCAAAGTTTGTGAGGGGAAGGGGAAGGGGGAAGTGGGGGAAAGCGGAGGAGAGAGGGGAGTGGGGGGAATAGAGAGGGGGAGAGGGAAGATTATACCGGAAAATTATAGCAGTTAAGATAACTTTATTAGTTTAGCAGTAATAGTCGTTGAACGTAGGTGTTGGATAATTTTGTACCAAATACAAAATTCTTATAATAAATCCCTTAAAGTTACTAAAATGAAGTATATAGTTGTTTGTTTGATAAAGAATTGCATTAAATAACGGGCTACTACGGAACCCTACTCTGCACGTACGTGGCGGACATGCATTTGGCCGGTTGTTTTTATTGAGAATTAAATTAATTAATGTGTTATTTCAGAACCTATAAGGGTGCGTACAGACTATGTAACATAACATGTTATAACATTGTTATTTAACATGTTGCAGATCATGTGGACGCGGGATGTTATAAAACATGAAATTATAACATGTTATCATATCATGTTTTATAACATTCCGTGTCCACATTATCTAAAACATGTTAAATAACAATGTTATGTTACATAGTCTGTACGCACCTTTAGTTACTATCTACGTTTCCAATCCAAATTCATTAAAATTGATTTAGGTGTTATGGAGATACGTAGAAACAAACATTAATTAATTTTCTATAATTTCTCCAAATAAAATGCATTTTCACACCCCCTAGGGGTAAATTTATGAAAAGAGAAAAAAAATACGTGTCTTCATTATTTGTTTTAAGGTCTATTTGGACCGATTTTGTAGTAAATCGGACCAAGGAATACGTAGAAACAAACATTACTGAATTTTCTTTGAATTTTCCAAACAATATCATTTTACACATCCCCTAGAGGTAGATTTCAAAAAAATTAAAAATGCGTGTCTCATTATTTGTTTTAAGATAGGAAACTAAGTACTTGTGTAAAGTTTCGAATAATAAAGACTATTCAATCTTGTTTATCAATACAAACCCCCCTTTCATCCCCTTAAGGGGTGAATTTTGAAAAATAGTTTTTTAGCGGATACCTACGATATAATAACTATCTGCATGCCAAATTTCAGCGCAATCCGAACCATATTGATTTTTAGACTTTGTAACCCCATTTAATCCTCTTAGGGGAGGTATTTAGAAAAAGCTTGAAATACGTATTTAGTTACAGAACTTAGTTACAGTACTTGTGTGAAATTTCGAATAAAAAAGACTATCTTATCTTGCATCTCCATACAAACTTTGTCAACCGTTTTCACACCCTTAGAGATTAAATTTTCAATAATCCTGGAATACGTCAATCTTAATTTTTAATCAAATAGCTAAATACGATTTTTTATCGATTTAGCTTCAAAACTGATGGAGGTTCATACACACTTTTATCCACGATTTCCCCTCTGGGGGTTGAATTTTGAAAAATCCTTCCTTATTCCATATCACAGAATAATGAATAGTATAAGGTCATATGATGAATGGGTACGTGTGCGAAATTTCAATTTTCTAGCTTTAAGGGATTGGACTTTTTTTGACCTTTGCCTTTTATATATATACGCATAATATAGGATAGAAGATGAAGCAAGAGCGCACATAAGTATATTTGGTTGTCTGATAAAAGAAAGGAAATAGCGGTAAATAACTACGGTTTTGTATTCGTACCTAATCAGTCCGTCCTTTACCTTGGTCTACGTAACTATATACCTCCCTTCGAATATCGATTTAACAACGACATGACGGAGACCAAACCGAAGCAGGTGCGGACTTACCAGCCCACATACCAGTTAAAGTCGAGAAGACCTTTTAACGTCGAGAAAGTGGAGAAGATCCTAAAGCGAGTCGTGGATTCAGAGCTTGAAGAAGCAGAATACAGCGAGAAAACTGTTCCAGAGCTCTGTCTCAACCTCTCTGAAACAATTCGAAATGCAGTTAAAGAAGAAAAATATGACAGGTAGATCCCTACTAACGAATATTAGCAGTGACCGGCGCAGACTATATGGGTATATCCCATGCATGCCCTGTGGTTCATGGAGTCATTTTAGCTTACGCGTGATTGAGGAATAGTTACACCACAGATTTCTATGTGATTGTACTATACAGCTAGATTACACATGCCCGCTTACCCGCTTGCAACAGGCAATACGAGCAATGACATTTTTAAGCGCTGAATAGACATCTCAACGGACAGAAGCGGATATTCCCGTCCGACGGACAATAGTCCGTCCGCTTTTTAACCCCCGATACAATAAGAGTTGATGTGTGTAGGTATATCTGTGTATCTGTCTGTTTGTGGCATCGTTGCTACGGGCTACCAATCGGATGAACCCATTTGGATTTTTAGGGTTCCGTTCCTCAATAGGAAATAAACTGGCCAAGTGCAAGTCAGACTTGCACTCGTAGGGTTAGAATATTTTGTAACTATAATTTTTCGCAACAAAGTTATGTTTGCGGTTGCTATACTATAGTCAGCATATATACATACTATAGTCAGTTTTTGAGATATATCTCGTTCAAACTAATTCGAGATATAATCTCGTTCAAACCAATTTTCGTTGAAAGTTTTTAATGAGATCTACATTATTAATTTTTTTCAGATTTTTCATTTTTAAAGACATCTACATAGACAACCCCTGCACGTATAGGATTGATAATTTTTTTTAAATAAAATTTTAGTTCCTTGTATGCAGAGCCCCCCTTAATCTCTTATTCTTTAAAATGTTGTATAAAAATCTTAAAGCGGTTCACAGAATACATTCACAGAATCTTCAAATCGCGAGTGAATAGGTATCTTCTGGGCATCGACTTCACTTCTGGGTAAGCACGCTCCATCATCGATCGCATCATCACTTAACATCAGGTGAGATAGTGATCAAGTGCTACCCAGTTCGGTATAAAAAAAAACCTACTTACCAAGTTTCAACTGTGTAGTCTTAATAGTTTCGGAATAATATGGCTGTGACATACGGACGGCCAGACAGACGGACAGACAGATATACAGACATGAAGAATCTATAAGGGTTCCGTTTTTTGCCATTCGGCTACGAAACCCCAAAAAAGAACCCTTAAAGGATCACTTTGTCCGTCTGTCTGTCTGTCTGTCCGTCTGTCAAAACCCTTTATCTCCAGAATGCGTAGAGTTATCAAGTTGAAACTTATACTTGGGCACAGAGTGCTTGGGTGACTTGGGTCTACGGTATCTTTCGGCAAACGCGAAGCGCGCAGCGTACCTATTCTTTTCAGCTAGGGCAAAAATGCTTTCGTATGTCCGGCGGATGTCTGGGTGTCCGTAGGTCGCATTCTTGTAAAATTATGTGAAAGGTTTAATTATTCTATGTATTTTAATGTGAATACGTCTTTAAAATTACTTCCATATGAAGGCAATTAAAAAAACTAATGATAACAAAATCTGGGTATACTGTTTGGTGTTACAGCTTCAAATCTATCATCACTATCCAAAATACAATTGCACCACTGGATAGCTGAAGAATTAAAGAATTTATTGCGCTATGTAAGGACTATGATACATCGCGCGGGGTGGAGCCATTTTGAGGTCATTTTGCTGCGTATCGAGATTTCTATGTAGACTTTTGACTCGGATCGTAGTTTATGTTGTCTCATCTTTTGAAAAACAAAACCACCACGCTTATGGGTCTTGTCTGTGGAGTTCTCGCAGCAAAGAGAACGGAATGAAAGAGCTTTTGGAGCTGATTTACTGTTGTGTTTCCTCTGGCTTTTAGAAGCTCGGTAGTGATTCCTTCTTCACCTGAGGCACAGAATAATGAATAGTACAAGTACCTGAGGCCTTTTCTTTTTTGAGCTGTTTAATTTATTATATAATACATTACGATCTCATCTAATGAGTCGAGGTGGCTCTACAATCCTCAGTACTGTCCTCCCATTGACCTAAAACAATCGGGTACGGGCCTAGAGGCCTCACAGCATCTCCGACTTGGATGCGACGACTTTTCCCGTTGAGGTGGTCAGCTTTGCTATGTAGCTTCTACTCAGAACCTGCACAAACACTTTCGACCCATCCTGCTCTATTGATTTTAATCAAAAGCGTGTTTGAGGATCGGAGGGCACGTCACACCACCTTCTTTACGACTTTGTTGCACGCCTGGTTATTTTATAAAGCTGACAATGGGTATGTTCTTCTCTGTTCCATTAGTTGAATCGGATGTATTGTATTGGATTAGATTCTCTATCTAAGATTAAAGTTTGTTCAACACCACACCAAGGACCATAGTGATCTGTGCCAAGTACTGACATGTGTGTTCCGTATAGTTTCAAACTTTATCTTTATTTATTAGGTGCAAGTTCAAGCTCATCATTTCATCATCATTATCAGCCAATTTCCGTCCACTGCTGGACATAGGCTTCTCCCATGGCACGCCACTGAGCTCAATCTTCAGCTATTCGTTTTCAACCGCTGATAGCCAGCTTTAATTATATTTGACGGAGTAATCGCGTAACATACATAGGTACAAAATGGTACAAAAACATACAGACGAATTGAGAGCTTCCTCCTGTTTGGAAGTCGGTTGAAAATATTTGATATAAGTACTCTTTGCTTTCTACTACTACTAGTCTACTCAAAGAGTAAAAGAATAATAAAATTTAATATATTACTCTCCTACTTTTTAGGGTTCCGTAGCCGAATAGCAAATAACGGAACCCTTATAGATTCATCATGTCTGTCTGTCTGTCCGTCCGTATGTCACAGCCACTTTATTCCGAAACTATTAAGACTACATAGTTGAATCTTGGGAGGTAGGTGTATTCTGATTAGATAGGTCTTTAAAAATGATATTGAGGTTCCAAAAACCACTTTTTATCAAAGTCAATCATTTGAAAGAAAAGAAAGATTTCTAAAGTGGTAAAATGTGTGTGTGTGTGTGTGTGTGTGTGTGTGTGTGTGTGTATGTGTGTGTGTGTCCCTCTCTAACTTTTGAAGTAACGAAGTAAAAATCTTATAATTTACGATGGTACAAAACGAAAAAAGCGACTTCACATGCCGCGATAGTCAAAGTTAGTCAGTAGCCAGTAGATATCCTGTCATCAAGGTGTACAAATTTGTTTATATTGTTTATCTCCATATCTCCAGAGGTTATTATCAGATCTCGATAAAATTAGAATGGGACGAAACGGGATGCATAATCTTTCAATAAAAAAATAAAAAATAGTACCGTCGAATGTTTAAGAACCTCCTCCTTTTTTGTGAAGTGTAAAAATATATGCTGTAGATCTCTTAATGATATGTTATTCATCCAGTCTTCCAGTCTAATATTATAATGAGAAAGCGTTTTTAAACGCGTTCAACTTTCGAGATGTTTATTCACGCATCAAGTGCATCTGTTTCAATATCGCGAAAAATATCGTTTGCGCGATGCAGGATCTCATACATTTAGGCAATATTTAAAGGAGAGCAATAAAAATCTACACTAGCGCCATCTCTGGGTTTTATTCGTCATTACTGTTAAATGCGAAGATATCTGTCTGTCTGTCTGTGTCACTTTCACGCCTAAACTATTGGCTATACTATAATACCGATTTAAATGAAATTTGGTACACAGATGCGGGTACAAGTTGTAATAAATAAACATTTTTTGAGAGTCAGCCGTTTTTGAGGTATAGCAACCGCAAATATAACTTTTTTCTCATACAAACACTATAAAAAACAAAGTAAATTTTTTGGTGGCAATAAATTATAGTTATAAAATACTCTGCTGTGTTACGGAACCCTCCGAGTGCGAGTCCAACAACTTGCACTTGGCCAGTATATTTATCTGTGGTTTGCTCCAAAGTTTGGTTGGTCCTCTTTGGTTTGGTCCAAATTGGACAGTTATTATACTCTTTGTAAATTGGTCCAAAAGTACTCTGTGACTTAGGTCTTTCTAATCTAATATGTCCAGTCATAATAAACGAAATTATAAAAAACATAAATAAATATAAGTTTTACCGAAATACAATAATGTTTGTCGCATTCTTTGCACCACCTCTCCTTACCGGCATCGCCGTGGTGACATGTATTTACTGCTGCTGCTTTCGAAAATCAAAATCTAAATGTAACTAAGGGTAAGTATAACTTTTAATCGATTTTATAATCAAAGACCTTAAGGTTAGGGCGGCTGATTTTATAATAACAGACCGAAAGATTACGGCGGCTGATTTTATAATCAAAGACCGTAAGGTTACGGCGGCTGATTTTCTTCTGGTGTAGCTACTTTTTGATAATCCTACTACCTGTGTACCTACGAAAACCCATAATTCATGAATGCACATAAAACATTCATCTATACTAATATTATAAAGAGAGAACATTTGTATTTTTGTATTTTTGTATGTTTGTAATGATTTGGCTCAAAAACTACCGAAACGATTTAAAAAATTCTTTCACTAATACATAGAATGGACTTTCGGAATGAAAATAGGCTATATATTATCCCGTTTAAATCAAAGGTACATTCGTGGAGACCTAATTTGCAACCTAAGTCGACAAAAAACGGTCGAAAAAACACGTTTCTTACGAACGCTGCTCAATTGAAAATAGATAGAAGAATATTTACTATGAAAGAGTTGTACAACTTAATAAGATCTACAAAAAAGTCCGCGACAGCATATGTCTATCTCTTAAGGTTGACTCACAGTAACCATTTTAATCTTTAATTTTTTGTTAAAAAATATTACATAACTTCCAGGGCTATTTTCAAGTATATAGTATTAATCCTTATCCAAATAATTACGTTAATTAACTTGGCCACATATTATTGATTAAAATTGTCCTTTACAGTATATAATTCAAATGAAAACTCTAGAAGATATCACGAATTTAACATACACGCATCGCAAAATTAATAAAATATTTGCAGTGAAAAACAGATTAGGTCATAGTTACTACGAAAATATTATTTTAAGCTTAGCTATGCTGTAGATCCCCATCGATCACAATCAATTTGAAGTCAATATAGTATAATAATATGATCTATTGTATAAAATAATAATGATCTATATATATAATAATGTAATATTTTAAACCACCCTGACTGATCTATGTATAATCTTTTCATTGAAAGCATTTCAATGACTCTAAACACGGCATTTAAAATCTGAGCTGTAAGTTGGTGAGGATTTGAGTATTCTGTAGAGTCCAGGAGATGTCCCAGCATCAGGTCAATGCTTCCATGTTCTTACAGTATCGTTGATGAAGAAGATTTTCGAATTGATCAGACCTATGAAAGTTGATTTCATAGCGCAATTAACTAGAAAAAAGCTCATAGTTTTATAACGATTGAACGAATTTTCATGAATCAAAGCTAAGAACACTCTCGATGAAGACATCTATCAAACAAAAAAAAACTATCAATAATAAAAACAAAATCGGTTCATCCGGTTAGGTGCTAAGATGCTACAGACAGACACACAGATACACACGTTAAACGTATATTACCCCTTCTTTTTGCGTCGGGGAACGCCGTAAGGTTACGGCGGCAGATGTTCTCCTTGGTGGTAAGTTACTTTTTGGTAGATTTAATGATCCCACTACCACTGTACGAGAACTCATGATTCATGAATGCACATAAAACTTTCATTGGTATAACTTATATAGCTAGGATTGGAACCAACGACCGTCGGGTCAGAATCAGGGTAACTATCCTTTTATTTCCTGCGATTATCCTGCGGTTTTCACCAATAGCCAGAGTGTTTATAAGGAAGGTTTAGGTGCATAATTCGTTAAGGTTTTGTGTAAATTGGTTGAAATATGACGATGATTGTTAAATATGTTCATATTTTATATTCAATGCAACAAACTGATGCAAATTTTGTAGGCATATATGTTCCACCCGTGCAAAGCCGGGGCGGGCTGCTGGTTGGTAAATAAATAGCTACGATTAGAACCAACGACCGACGGGTCAGAATCAGGGTCCTTTCCTTTCTCATCCTTTACGCCAAAGGGCCGTCAAAATCACTTCATATTATAAAACAAAGTCCCTCACTGCGTCTGTATGTCTGTCTGTTCGCAATAATCTCAAAAGCTACTGAACGGATTATTATTATTATTTTTTTATTCAACTTTTATTTAGGGGCTTTTGGCTAAATATAGCTATGGCAGCCCCGTATTAGCTTACAAAATAAAAATTTGTTACGACGAACGCTCTTCAACCACCCTGTGTACACATAGATAGAGCATTCTAGCCGCGTCTGACGATGGATCAGATAGAATGCTCTGAAATACGGGTACGGGTATAGCTGCACTTTAAAAGATTTGTGTATTATAATTGCAACTCCACCAAAACAGTCAGGTCTATCTTTCCTATAAATATTATAGTTAGTCATATGAAAAGATTTTTCGAAACTAAGCCAAGTTTCACTTAATAAACAAATTCCTATTATTTCTTGACTCAGTAATAGTTCTAGTTCCTGCTTTTTTGGAGTCAGGCTTTGAGAATTCCACTGCCCAACACACAAAAATTGAGCTGTGCAATTCCCAAACCGCGACTGATTACAAGCCAATAACCTAGATCTACTATCCATAACTGAATAATTCAAGAAATTTATTAACCATATCCCGTGATCCCGCCGCATTCATGAGAAATTTTAAAATGTTGTCTAAAATCAATTTTACGATTCCTTTTATCTTCTCCTCTACTGTATTTTCGGCAAAAAATATATTCTGAAGACTAAGTAAAACTTCCTTGAAGTTGTTACTGCCACCACATGTGTTGTCTTTCTCTACCTCTTTCTTCTTATGTATTGTTTTCTTGTTCATACTTGTAGTTTGTGCTGGATGGACTTGTTTGTCACTTTTATTCTTAACTATATCTGCATAGCTTGTAACATTTTCTAATTTTTCTTTGTACTCTGTTAATTTTCTCTTTCTTTTCTTCGTTTTGCGTTGTCCCGTTACATTTGCCTGTTTAGTTTCGGTTCCACTTGATATGGACGCTATACTGTCATCGAGTTGAACAGCAGTGATATTGTCATCATAATCGTCGCTTGATTGGCCATAATTTATATTTCCCAGTTCTTTATCTAATCCCTCAGACTGACTGTAGGATTCTGGCATAAAGTCATTCGTGTTGCATCTTCTTTAAGTTTTCTTATTATTTGCTGTCTTCCAATACTTATATAACGCCACCTTGTAGGTGCATGTTTCAACACACATTATCCTTCTGATCTCTTTTTCTCTCAAGTAAATAGGACAATCCTTGCTAAATGCTGTATGAGCCCCCTTGCAATTAACACATAAATAGTTTTTAGCCTCACAATCACTCGTGTGTTCTCCACTGCATTTGGGGCACTTTGAAGTCTTAAACGTGCAGCCTCGGGCTTGGTGGCCGTACTTCCAGCACACAGAGAATTGCGTCACCGGAAACGTAAGGATCTACTTTGAAGCGGCATCCATATGCAAAAATATAATTAGGTAATATTGAGCCTCTAAAACAGAATCGCACCGTTTCGCTGTCACTCCACTCACCTTTGTCAGTCATCCGTTTCAATCTTTTTACATAGATAATTTCATGATCGCATTTAAAACACTTTAGCAATTCCTCTTCCAAAACATCTAATTCTATATATTTTACTATTCCATATGTAAAGCTTACTTCATAAGTGAAGTGACATTTGTAACCCAAACTCAAGAACTTAGAATTCGTTACAAGTTTTTCGGCATCTTGTCTGTTTTCGAATTTGACGGGCACCCTGAAAGGATTTTTATACTTAATTTGAGTAATATTTGGTATGTTCTCCGACTTCAATAGTTTCGCTAGGCCAATTTGTTTTGGTAATTCTGTGGTAGATGAAATGCATACCTCAAAAGCAGTTAAATCATATTCAATTTCTTTATTATTTTTGTTTACAGTCATTGTTTGGAAAGGTGTCATTGATGTCATTATGTCTCAATGGATCGATATTTTTTGCAGATAATATTTTTGTTACATGTTTTTTATGTTTTTTAGTTACTAACGTATAACTTTCTCCAACCTCAGCATCATGGTCTTGATCGTCATTAATGTTTCTTACACTTTTACCGGGTGTTATAGCATTCGCAAATGTATTAGATTCATAAAACTCGTCATGTTCATTGCCACTACTACACGAAAATCTTGGACTACTAACATGTTCCTCACTTATATAGCTTCTGGCGCTGGCGCGCATTATAAAGCACACACAATAACAATATCAGAGAAAATCCAAAATTTGCCACAAAAAAATAAAATAAAATAATGACAATACGTGATTTCACAGTGACGTACCGCGCAGGAATCGTGAACGGATTATCATGCGGTTTTCACCCATCCATAGCCAGTGTTTATGAGGAAGGTTTAGGCAGGGATATTTCACTCGCTCAAGGACAAGCGATTAATACCTACCGCTTCGCGTGTCGTCCACGACACAACGGACAGCAGGGGCGTCTACTTAGAAAATACATCGTTGTTTTTTTTTCGATGCAATACACCGGCTATGTATCGATATTTTCCGATTCCCGATGCATCGGAAAATATCGATACATAGCCGGTCATAAGAAAAATCGATGTTTTTTCAACATCGAGTTCTTTTTGCAACATAGCATCACAAAGCTGTAAAAGTCCCCGCTACGAATGAAGTTCGAATGAATTTCGGTTTGGAATTCCGTTTGTATGTGGCGGGCCTTTTACTGTAAGGTCTCTCGAGCACTGAAGTTGCGGTGCCTTTATTCTACCGCACGCATGTTTTGTGAAGTATGGAGTGTCATAGAAGTGCACGCACTTTCGGTGAAATGAACGCAACTTTTTTTTGTATTTGTTCTTTTATTTTACCGTGCAGTGGAATAAATGCACCGCAACCATGTCTGCCCGTCTGTCCGTCTTTCAAGACCCTTTATCTCCGGAACGCGTAGAGGTTTTTTGTTTTTTTTTTCTTATATATAACTGGGCAGCACTTGACCACTATCTCACCTGATGTTAAGTGATGCGGTCGATGATGGAGCGCGCTTACCCAAAAGATACCTATTCACTCGCGATTTGAAGACCCCCATATTGTATTTAGCCGGAAACACAGACTCTGGCAGAGCATTCCATTCCCTGGCGGTTCGCATGATGAACGAAGATGCAAATCGCTTCGTTCGGGTAGATGGTATATCCACCATAAATCGGTGGCGCCTTTTAGTGTCTCTGGATGTCCGATAATAAAATGGGGAAGGTGGAATCAAATTATGCAGTTCCATAGCACACTCTCCAAAATGTAACCGATAGAAAACCTATAAACAAGCGACTTTGCGGCAATGCGCGAGACTGAAGTCTCTTGCCTACAAGTAGATCATCACCAATGAGCTTCTTGGCTCTCCTCTCAATGGCTTCCAGTGTCTCCAGCTGGTATTTGGCAGAACCATCCCAAAGGTGAGAACAGTACTCCATGCACGATCGGACTTGTGCTTGGTAAAGATTGAGCAACTGTCCCGGTGTGAAGTATTGTCTCACCTTTGCCAAAATGCCAAGCTTTTTTGAGGCTAGCTGGGCTCTAGACTCAATATAAGAGCCGAAATTGAGAGTCGGTGTTAATGAGATACCAAGAAGCTCGAGATGGTTACTTATCGGGATATATCAAGTTGAAACTTATACTAAATACTTGAAACTACAGTATTTGTGTGACAGTGACAAAATCAAACCTGTAAGACAACGCGATCACGAGAAGCGTGCGGTTACGATGACGCGAGTTTCACGCTTTTTGTTCATCCAAAAAGTACACATATACCTACAACATCATACTTATAGCTCATGGCAAATTGGAAAGCGTTCGGTGACGATACTGACGATGACGCGAGTTTCATGATTTTTATTCACCGAAAAAGTGCTCAACGCGCCTAAAGATGTTTAGATGATGTACACTTCAAAAAGTAAATTTAATATTACAAACTTATTATTTGCGGATGGTGCAGTACATTTTATATGGATCGAACTGCAAAGTTAAGTTTGTCCGTTTGTTTTTTAACTCAACTTGGCCGGTTTTATTTTTATAAAAGTTTACTAGCAATGTGGGTTGCATATTACTAGTAGTCTGTGCCAGAAGTCTTGTTAACCCCTCCAACTAAGCTTAATTATGTATGTGTCTAAGTGGGTTCACGTCAATGTGCAATGGGCAAATGGTGATATGGAAATATGCGTTTTGGAAATCTCGGTATGTGACGCCGATACACAATACACACTTGACGAGTTTTGTTTATTACCGAGTCCTACAATCCCACTTATTAAGGCTTAATGAAATCCCCTGCTTTTCATCAGCCTAACTACAAATAAATGAGTACCTATGTACTTAGGTATATTCAATCGAGACAGGCGAGATCGCATTGATTTTTTTTCACGCAAGCGCACGATTTGCGCCATCCAGACTGCTCTTCCCCCCTCTCTGAATCGTTAGATCCCCCTTACGTCCGTCTAGCACTCCTAGATGTAATTGTATGGTCAATCATCAAGGGCAGGTTTTTTATAACATTAGTATCAAATAAATAAAACATCAATTGGTATACTAATTTATATTAGGTATACAGAAAACATATTTTTGTACGTTTGTTTGTAATAGATAAACTAAGGACTAATTTTAAAATGTCTTTTACGTGTAGGTACTGGCTGTAGAGACTGGAACTTCGTATTGGCCTTAAACCTTTAAGAAAGGCTAAAAGGTATTGGCAAATGATAATTCAGTCGAGTTTGGGATAGTAATATGTATTGTTGTCATTAGTACTTTTTATTACACATACCTACCGTTACCGGTTACGATAACGTATAAAAAGCTTACTTTTCTTATTTAAAAGATTTATTGCAATTTCGATATAAACTGTAATTTATAATATTTAAAAAGTACATCTAGCGGCTAAGTCTAAAGGGGGTTTCCTGACGATTTATTTCTTTACCGAACTGTGGGTAAGATGACAAGTTGAGTAGTTGTCCAAAACAGGTGAAATCAGACATGCTGTAAGTGTACCTTACTATGTAGGTATGTGCCATACGTGTGCCTGTTCCTATAATATACATTTATCATCATGTTTAATAGCCAATACTCGTCCACCGTTGGACATAGGCCTATCCTATGACACGCCACTGAGCTGTATCTTCAGCTGAATTCTCTTTATATGGTTCTGTTTCCAACCGCTGCCAGCTAGCTTGCGTATATATCATCGCTCCACCTAGCTGAAGGGCGCCGCGTCCTACACTACGTTTGCCGAGCCGTGGTCTCCACTCTAGAACTCGTCTACCCCAACGATTATCATCAGTTCTACGACAGATGTGACCAGCCCACTGCCAATTCAGCTTGCTAATTAATCCTTTGAGCTATGTCGATAACTTTGGTTCTTTGACGGATGACTTTGTTCCTAAGCAAGTTCGACAACTTGCTTGCAAACATCGCTCCATCTAGCTGGAGGGCGTCCTAAAACATTATGTGTGCTTTTTATTTCCAGGTACCGAATAATAGTTTGCGTGAGCATAGGCCAGAAGCGACAGCAAAGCGTTCAAATGTTCCACTGCTTCTTGTGGGACCACGAGCGTGATACCTTCGCCGTCCACAACTTCGAAAACTGCCATCTGTTCGCAAACGTCATCGTCTACGGCGTTTACTTCGAATAGCCTGCTAAGGACCACACGGCAACAAGGAAGAGTATGTGATAGAAATGTTAACGGCCAACGTGCAATGATGCCCAAATTTCTGTTTCAAAGTTTTGTGTGCCTCTGTTTAAGTTATAGTCAGACGTCAATGATTGTTCGTTTACCTCATATCATAAAAAAACTACGTGACTGGATTCCAACAGTGTAGGTATAGATAAATACTTAGTTGGGTCGTAGATCGTACCTAGCCTTTCAGTACCGCACAGCAGATAAATGGCATTCAAATAATTATGGGCGTTTGCTCGTACTTTATACATAGGTACACTTTGCAAAGAAGCTACAGCTGAAAAAGCAGCTAAAAAAGAGACATGGCACGCTCTCTTTTTTAAAACCCGACGCAAAAAAGGGGTTTTATAGGCTTGACGCATGTGGCTCCGTTCGTAGCTCCCAAAACAGTTGAACCGATTTTGATTTTGATTTTTTTTGCTTGAAAGGTACCTCCTCCTCGGGAGTATTCTTAGCTAGGTCCCCACAAAATCTTTTCAGCTATTTGAATATCATCAGCTCTTTTCTAGTTAATGAGGCTAAAAGAGCAATTTCCACGGATGTAATCGATTCTAAATTTGAGATTTCATACTTTTATGTAAATGGAAGTAAATGGTGACTTTGACCTGATGCTAGGGGGTCTATTTAACTTTCTATGTAGTTTGTGCCTTAAATCAAAAATACTTGTACTATTATTTATTCTGTGTCAAGACTAACATTTTCAATTCTTTCTACCTTCGGTCTTTGATCCACTTCAAAATATTACTTAATAATATGTAATGTTGTAAAAGTAACCGCTTATATACTCGTACCTACCTATTAAGTACCCGATCGCAGTATTTTTTTTATGTGAATAAAGTTTGTTAATTGAAATTGTGTCTTTTTCTTTTGCCTGCAATATACATACCTATACAGCTTTATCTATATTGTATAAACTATACATATATCAGCGATGTGTAACTATATACTACGTACATGTATATGTCGATGATATATATAAATATAGCATCTATTAGCATCGCTCCATCTAGCTGGTGAGCGTCCTACACTACGTTTATACCAAGCCGTGCTCTCCACTGTTAAACAGCGGTTATCGGTGCTACGACAGATGTGACCAGTCCTCTCCCGAGATTGCTAATCCTTTGCGCTATGTCGATTATTGTCGATTACTTTGGTTTTCTGACGGATGATTTGATCCTTCAGAGCCTTCTCCATAGCTGAAGCTCGCTGAGCGACTTTTAATTGATGAATGAGTAGCACCCACCGTCAGTGTCCACGTCTGGGCCCCGTAACCTAATCCTAAATTCCTCAATCCAAAAATCTAACGGCGATATCATCGCTGCGCAACAGAGCAAAGCCACGGTTATATTTAAAGATAATATTATTATTATCGTGACGAAGCGAATCACCGAGATTATCTCGCTCTCGTGGAGGTACAGTGCGTAGAATATAATCATCCAAAGTGATACCTTTTCAAGACCAGCACGTAGGTATTAGACCTCGACCTATACTGAAGGAAGACCAACGATTGCGGTTTTAGACTAGATGTGCTTGTTTGGAAGGCTGAATAATTAATTTAGGTGGAAAGAGACGAGCGACATCCCAAAACTGGAATCTTTCAGAACTAATAAGAGTTATCTCAATTGTCATCATCAATTAAACAGAAATGACAGTATTACCACATGCGTAGTGTTTTAATTCTGTGACAATATGCATAACCCGTTCATAATAATACTACGTAGGCCAGTACAGTTCTGTTTCTTTTCTACATATTTTTTGTTTTATAGGCACGTACGTACCTACTGAGCAAAATATTTGAGAGCTTGCGAAGGAAGGATAGATCAATAAATAAAAGTCAATCATAAGCATTTTTACAGATCGTACATATTTATTTATCCATTTCATAGTATAGATATCACACTGGCCCGCCCTTACAAAAATAAATATGTAATACAATAACGACCCAGTCTGTAGAGGCTCTGGCTCTGGCGTGAAGGCGCCCTACACCTCTTCCGATTATAAACTTTGGCATCCTCCGATGACACCCTCCTACTAACAACTCGGATTTTAAAACGGCGCGGTCACGCCAACCCTCACTCCTATTGAATTTCATCATTTATAATCTTATAGAGGAAAATTCAGAGATAATTCTAAACCATTATACAGGTCGATATACACAAGATTCAATTAAATATACGTTTACATTAAAATTCGCACATATTTGACACACAAAGCGAAGATAAGTGGATAAGATAAAATGAGCTATATTGGTCCGAGACACCGAAGCGAGACGTACGTACGGACGAAACTAGCACCAAGCCACCGTAGGTACGACAAAGCGGCATGCGGCACGCGACACGTGGCGACGTGCCGCTGCTCGTGCACAACACCATTATACAAAAGCTACCTACGTCGAGCGCTCGGCTCACGCACACTAGGCCCAGGCAAAAACGTTCAAAAAGGGTAAAAACTTTATAAAAATTTAAGTCTGTCGGGGGATCAGTGCGGCCACTTCGGAGCGTAATATCCGTGAGCGTCGACTTCGTCTGCCTCCCGGTACTTCCGCATGATATGTGTTACGCAGATACGTCTATACGTCAGTACTGGGTACTGTACTACCTTATATACGAAACTAGGAGTACACGAATATACCTTATATGTAGTATCAAAACGAAACGCGGCCAATATCTGTATCAAAACGTTACACCTACAATGTGAGAGTGTGAGATTAGATATGTGATATTTGTGTAAAGATACGAAAAGCCTTCGATGCGAGAGTATAATCGATTGGAATATAAAAATATGCTTTCGAAGCTCGGAGACAGAGCTCGGTCAGCCACATAATATGTATTCGATTGCAAGCTGCTCCCGGTGCGTCCGAGCGGACTCGGTCTCGTCTCCTTAACTATCAAATAATTTACAAAATATCTAAATATAAAAATATAAAGTAAATTTTAGAGTCACATTTAAAATTAAAAAATCCACGTAAAGGCGTCGACCACCGCGAATCGTCTAGCGTCCTATGATACCGTGAGCACGCGCGGGCGGGTGCTGGGCCAAATTTAAACATTTACTAATAAAATATTAAAGCTTAACATACATAAAGATTAAGCATTTCTGCACCTTAGATATATAATAGCCATTCAAAATAACTGCAGATTAAAATATCTCATCTTAAAAATAAAGTCTTAAACGTTAAACTATAATAAAAGACTTGATATATCAAAACGTTCAACTTAGGTTTAACTTAGGCCAAAAAAATAAAAGTGGTATATGAGAGAAAATTCGTCGTTGTTTCCGTGGCGTTGAGTTTTATATAGAACTAACATAATGTGATGTTTAAAACTAGATTTAGGGGGATACCGTTCTGCACGTACTGCGACCTAGTGATGGGCAGTCGGTACCACAGTTCAACTCCGTGTAACAGGCTACCAGATGCGACAATGAAAATGTTTGCATTGTTTTCGATCTAACCGTTTAGCTCTCAGTTTTGATCATAGAGTAACCCATGATGTAAAGAATCTACTTTTGATTTGATTTAATTTGATTTTGACAGATGACTCAGCTTTTGTTTTTGACACTGTAAATCGACGTTAGCTATACTAGCGCTAAACGGCGCTATCGAAAATGAAGTTGTCACTACCCTGGTCGGTGCCAACGCGAGTTAAACTTCACACATAGGTACATAAACAAACGTCAGGCAACAGATAGGTGGTGTGCGCCGACGGCTATTAGCAGCAACAACATATAAAATAAATCAATTGGCGGTGGTTTGTCTGTTCAGTCCAAGGAGGAAACAATTCAGCTCGACTCCTTCTCCTTTTCCTTTGACTCTGCAAAATAACACAAAGATATAAATAATAGTTTCAAGTCGGGGAGCCTATACAATACACATATTAATTAGGTACTTTACAAAGTTTCTGGTAAGGAAGATAACGTAATAACGTGAAATTCCAACAATTCGCCAAATCAATCGAAATATAGTTATTAGATCCAAGACAATTCGTCAAGATATTTGCTTGATGATGAGTATTTCTGTCCTTTTCGTACATTTTTTTTTTCAAAACAAAAACTATGTTTCTAACTTACACATACCTAAAATAACTTAATTTTAATTCATTGTAAGTACGTGAAATCTCAATCTTCACGCTTCTTTGTATGTAAATCTACTAATACAATGTAGATGAGGTGATTTAATATTTTCAACAAGCATGCTCTATTGGACTGTGGCAGATTCGAGGATTTAAACACGCATAAATACATGATATTATATCTTAATAGCAAAAATATGTAACATTACCCTTAGTTATCTGTAAGCTGTGCTTTTACATAATATCGTGACAAACATTAGATACGTGCACGTAACATAAATCAGTAATTAAATTTAAACTAATTTTAAATCGGATAATTATTTTTAAGTCACTTTGAAAATTAAAAAAAAAACCTAGCTAAATGTTGAAATAAAGATAAGGGTGATGTTACATTTTCGTGGTATATGGCTACAGAAGTTCGATTCCCGACGTATGACCAAGCTCTCATGGCTAAACGTAGTTACAGCCCCTAGACGTCATAAGTGCATTTTCAAAACTATATAACTCGTACTGTAGTCTGATTAAAACAATGTTTTTGGTAAAATAATAAATGTGACCGACTGAAATGACACTCTAATAAGATACATTTGTTTTTAAAGCAATAATTTGTTTTTAGATAATACGAGCGATAATATTATTAATCTTACAAAATGTAGTTTGCTTCAGTCATAGAGAATAATTATTTAATAATGTATTTATCTACGCTCCACTTTAGCTCAAGACCAAATATATAATTATTATCTACGTATGAATGCTTTGACTGCAGAAATTCAAAACTATCATTGCATCTTGTAGCCAACGTTGTGAATGAGATAGCATGATAACTTCAACTTTGATAAAATTACTAAATATTTTTTTTTGCAAAATGCTGTTCAAACATATTACCTACATCAAATTCTCAAATAGTCTATAAAAAACCAACAAGGACATGATATCTCTTGGCATATTATTTCTTCAGAAATCTACAGTTAAAATTAAACAAAATAATAGAGTGTCAGCTCATTCAACATTTTCAAGTAGTAAATAAAACGCAGTGTGTGATATAAATAAAACAAAGCGATATTGTATAATAAGGCTTACAAGCATGATGTGACTAACAGGGTTAAAACGTTTCAACCCCCGTGGATATCGTCTAAAGGCTGTAAATCGGCTGAGAAGCCGAGTCTAATGCGCTTAGCCAATTGTTGCGTGCGTAGTTATTTAAAAAAAATAAAAGCGAAAACTAAAAAGTTATGAAAATTCCACCAGCGAAGAATTATTTAAATTTCAATTGGCCTTTATTTTTTGAGGATTTCTTAAGGCACTACAATCAATTTCTTCAATATAAGTACCTTAATATATAGCAAATGGCATCGCATCGTCAAGCCATCTTTTGAAAGTTTAGAAAGACCCTAATGTCAATTAAGTCTAGATCCCTTTCTAAATGACTCATGTCATGTAGCATGTAAAGAACTGAATGAGAGTAAATAATCTTACCCTATTCTCGTAATAGAAGTAATATTGCAACATGGCTAAATTGTTTCATTTTACATCAAAATAGTAGGTAGTCGGCAAGTGAAGTGGGCTTATGAAACAAAACAATTATTAATTAAAAGTGGAACGTATTCATGATAAAGCAAATCGTTTGTTGCGGGTATATGAAAAATCTTGGGATACCCTAAAATTTGGCCAATTGAAATGAAACTGATTCGTATCCTCGGCAGCAATGATGAATGCGAAGCGTCTACGCCTCTACGCATGCTTGGTCACGTTTCGAGACCTACCTTCGTCGCTGTTACCGTTAGTCAGCGCTTCTTCACCATTTTTTTCCTCACTTTTTTCTCCTTCCTTCTCGCCGTTCTCCGCTGGCTTTTTCTCCTCCTCCTTGGATTCCTTGTCTTTTTTCTCCTCGGAGCTTTCTTTGGCTGGTTTCTTCTCCTTGCCGGATTTACCCTTGGCCGGAGTGGCTGGTTTCGGCTTCGGCTCCAATGACGGGTCGAGGACGAGCTTGCCGATGTTTTTGCGGTCGTGCATCTTCTGCATTGCCTCGGCGACCTGCGGATTCATTCATTTATTTATCGTACTATATAAAAGCGTGACCTTAATTTCTTAAAAAATTGATATTATTTTCAGTTTTAAGAAAATAGTAAGGTAGTTTGAGAAACTTGGTGATAATGGTTGGGTCAATATTTATACTGATATACATATAAGTATGATAAACACAAAACCCAGCAGGTAAAAGGTAAAATAATAGGCTAACCCCTCCCCTGTTGCTATTTTCGTTCATACATCTGTAAATCTTAAGGAAAATTGGGAGACCGTTGGCGTTAGAAGCTTGTCAGATTTACCATTAAGTGCTCCATTAAACTGAAAGGTTCTGGTTAGTGGCCGCCCACTCAAAATTGCCAAAAATACTTAGTCCTAATTCCCTATCCCGGTAGCCATTTTCCCTGAATTTCTCCTCCTCTTCTTGTTCTAAGACAGTTATATTGCCATTTATTCAATAGATATTTAGTATTTAATTAAGTGCTTGGCAAAGGAGACATAAAGCCTGTGTCGTTTCTTTAAAATTTGAACCTCTTTCGTGGGTCTGATTGTATTTAATATTAATGGCATATAATGACAACATGGCGGTTGCGCTGCGTAGATATAGGCCTGAACTTCAAGTTAGCAGTCCAAACCTACGTTATACTACCCTACCCTTCTATGCGTTTCAGACTCTACTTACTAGGTACATAGTCCATCAGAGAAGACCGAGATCACAAAAAAATATGTTCTATGCCGAGATCAACTGTTTTGAAATAAACTGCCCATCCGTGTCACTAAAAATAGATCCTAGTAAAGGATGTTTCTATCACGTAAAAACGGGAACGGAATTTGATGAAATTTGGTATACAGATATAATATAACCTGAATCATCCCACTTTTAGTGGGGGAAAACTAAGTTTATAGTACTCACGTCTTCTAGCGCCCAAGTGGAGTCGACTAGCGGCGTCACTTTTCCTTCCGTCCACAGAGCGAAGACGCGCTCGACCGCGCGCCGCACGAAGTCAGTCCGCCCGTGTTGGAACATCAAGTGACGCAGGTTCAGACCAGCCAGGCTCTTGTTCTCGTCGAACAGCTTAATTGGGGACACCTTGTCCACTTGCCACCACTGGTACGAGAAAAGGAACGATCAAAGTCTGATTCTGCGAAAACACTCAAAGAACCGACTTCAAATGCCGCGCTATCAATTTTCAGTACCATGTTTGAGATTTTATTATAAAAACAGTGCGAGGTTGAACGCGTCGGCGAGCGCCCCGCACTCAAGATCCTGAAGAAGGCCTCCGGATGAGGCCGAAACATATGTCGATCGCTATATCGACATCGCGTAATTCACGTTAAATTCCCGTTTTTTAAATCTACATGTTTGAGATGTTTATCTCCATATGAGAGCCAGCTCCCATTCTAGGCCTAGCGTGTTTACCATTTTCGACCGTATCATCACTTACCATCAGGTGAGATAGTGGTCAAACGCTAGCCTATAAGATGTATATAAAAAAATATCTCTGGAGATACTTATCAAACCTCAATGAAATTACCATGGTACCACACTTGGGATATCTCCTTTCCAAAAAATCGGTTCATAAACGACGAAGTTATCCGCGAACAAATATAACAAAAATATGTAAAACATATATATATATACGGTCGAATTGAGAAAACTCCGCCTTTTTTCGAAGTGGTTTAAAAAATCTTATTGCTTAAATGCATTTTTTCCAGGCAACCTTTATATAGTGACTGGATAAATGCACAGGTAGGTACGTGATAGCGCTCTGTAGGACCTGGTAAGTATTCCAAAGCATCATACAAACTAGTGAAGTAAATCTGATAATTATAATTAAACACTCACGGCACGCGCTGCGCTGAAGAAGCTCTTAGTCTCGCCAGTCACGATGTTAGATGATCCTGCGATAAACACCATTGTTTAGAGAATATACACGGTACCGGGGAAGTGCAGTGTAAACAACACTTTATAACGCGGTCTGCTGTCTTGTAGGTGTACCATACATTGGTTTGTTTGATGTCGGTGTTGAGAATTCGTTATTTGTTGATTGCATAATAATGATGATTATAGCAGGAGTAATATTCATAGGTCTATACTGAAAACTGTCGATAATGCTAGTTAATCAGGCTATAGGAATTAATTAGGGTTATATAATTAAGTCACCCTCGGGTTGGAATATCTGTCGTCAAAATATCTAGCGGTTTAATAAATAATAAAAAAAATATTTATTCAGTAAATAACACAAATCTAGTACAAATTTGGTTTTATCAGATAGCTATCTTTGAGAGCTACTGCTCATTTAAGGCCTAGGGTGCTGCACTGCTGCTATACTTGAACACATCACATCTTCACTTACTAACTAGTAGGATAGTGGTCATACTATATACCTAAATAAACTAGCCAAGTGCAATTCGGACTCGCACTAGTAGGGTTCCGTACCACACTACAGTATTTTATAAGATCGAGCAAAAAATACCACTATCATTTTTCGCCAGCAAAAATTAATATACATTTTATTTCTTATAACGCCATCTAACGTCTAACAAAGGTGTTAGGGATCGACATTTCAATATAACGCCATCTATGGGACGTTTACCTAACTAAGCGTTCATAGATGGCGTGAAATGCCGAAAAACACACGTTTCTTGTATGGGGATTATTGTTCTCTATAATTTTTAACTTTATTCTGTTTTTAGTATTTGTTGTTATAGCGGCAACAGAAATACATCATCTGTGAAAATTTCAACTGTCTAACTATCACGGTTCATGAGATACAGCCTGGTGACAGACGGACAGATAGACAGACAGACGGACGGACAGCGGAGTCTTAGTAATAGGGTCCCGTTTTACCCTTTGGTTGGGTACGGAACCCTAAAAAAGCGTTGTGTCCTAAGTAGGAAGATACATTTAACAAGTCAAGTTTAGCTTTAATAGGGAATATGCATGATTTTTTAAAATATTTTTATTTCACTGATTACATCCGTTTAACACAGTAAAAAATGAAATAATACTGAAAGTGTTCAAATTAAGCTACAAAAAATAGATTTAGCATTGAAAAAATATGAGGTATCTAAAACGCCGCCAAATTTTCGCGCGCCTTTGTGACGTCACAGTGTAGCAAACGGTCTCCACAGATTAAATCTTTTTAATAGAAATAGTATGTATTCGTACAATAGTGCATACTATTTCTATAAAAAAGATTTAATCTGTGGAGATTGTGTTGTGCACTGTGACGTCACTTTCTAATTGACAAGTGGTGATGTGTTTTGCAAATTAAAATTTCCCACGCTTTTTTTACATTTTTCATATAATATTTTAACACATTTAAGAGTATTTTATTTATAAAAAAAAAGTTTAACATACAACACCAGTACAATAATGATACGAAAATAAATGATTTCAAGTAAATTTATACCACATGCATATTCCCTATTGCACTTGTATGTCCTGGAATTTGGAAGCTAAATAAGAACCACTTCCTAACTAGTTGATTGGACTCAAATCTGATAGACTTGCGTATATTTCTGTAAATTGTTAAACACAATCCAAAATTTCATCGTACCGACGGGACTTGAACCCGCAACCTCCGGAATAACATGTTCCGGTGCTTTGCCAATTAAGCCACGGTGCGAAGTATCGTTACGACGAAATTGGTGGATTGCATTTGTTAACCCAATTATGCATTGGTGGCGCCATCTATGACTACTTATTACGTAAGTTAATCATTCGGAAGAAATCATTACAGTTTTCAAATCCGCCGAGAGATGTTGCACTGCGTAAATCAAATATTATGTTTCTTTGAAGTGTTTCACACTTTTATATTTTTGTAAATTGTTAAACACAATCCAAAATTTCATCGTACCGACGGGACTTGAACCCGCAACCTCCGGAATAACATGTTCCGGTGCTTTGCCAATTAAGCCACGGTGCGAAGTATCGTTACGACGAAATTAGTGGATTGCATTTGTTAACCCAATTATGCATTGGTGGCGCCATCTATGACTACTTATTACGTAAGTTAATCATTCGGAAGAAATCATTACAGTTTTCAAATCCGACGAGAGATGTTGCACTGCGTAAATCAAATATTATGTTTCTTTGAAGTGTTTCACACTTTTATATTTTTGTAAATTGTTAAACAGTGTGAAACACTTCAAAGAAACATAATATTTGCGTATATTTGATGACAACACAATAATATCGTAACATCGAGATGACTTGATGATGGAGCCGGGCCGTAGGGACTTGATCTCCGTAATTGAAAATGGTACGACAGTCGAATTTGGGCTAGTGTACATTTTTATCATTAGTAATTTTTATTACACATGATAAAGTCATTACAAAAAGCTTGTGTTTAAAAAATTTTTAAATTTAAATTTACCTATTGCTTTGTGACAATTTGACATCGTTTAAAGATCGTCCTCTCTAGACAAAATCCAGCGTTTACACCAAACGCAATTTCGAAGTTTATGGGAATGACATTATTTTTGCACAACAAATGTCATTGTCAACGTCATTAGGTACCATACATTTTGAAGTTGCGTTAACTCTTTGATTATATACAGTCCGGCAAGTATAACTTGGCGCGGCTGTGCGCCACTGTGCTTTTGCTTTGTACTTTGATAACAGTTTCTCTTAAACCCCTTTTAATTACTTTTGGCATTATTGAACTATTTTAATGTAGCAGATTTATCAACAATAATGTCGCGGTAATCTCTCAATTAATAATATAATTAATTAATCTCTCGGAATTAGTTCCAAAAACCACCACCGCCAAGTTATACTTGTGGCACTGTACTTGCGTTTACCAATTTACCATACAACCAAATAATATCGTTTAAAAACTAAAAAACAACCGACTTCAATGCCGCGCTATTCATTTTCAGTACCAATTTTGAGATGTTTATCTCAATATCTCTGGAGATACTTATCATACCTCGATAAAATTACCATGGTACCACACTTGGGATATCTCCTTTCGAACAAAAAAAGAATAATCGAAATCGGTTCATAAACGACGAAGTTATCCGCGAACAAACATTAAAAAAAAACGGTCGAATTGAGAAACCTCCTCCTTTTTTTGAATTCGGTTAAAAAGCTGAGTGGTCCAATGCAAAATGAGTCATCCAATAACGAAACATTTTTTGAGCTCAGCTTTGGTGGAAAGCGGTCCTAAGAATGCCCGTTACCGGGTACGTCTAATTCTAAGCCTCCCTAATTTTCATAAACGTGACTCGCGTACAAATGTGCAGATCTCGCTTCATCTCGCGGCCTTTGTCCGAAATTCTACCATTACCATTGTTTCAAGACCTTGGAATGACCAAGATAGAAGCCCTAAAGTTAATTATGGTTCGTTCGTTTGTGAAACACTGTCGCGATTATTTAATTTACTTTTTATATGTGGCTAAGAACAATTGCAAGGCTTTGAGTTAATTTCTACGTCATATCATATGTAACTATATCGATGTTGCAGTGTTCTTTTTTTATCTTTTTTTGTTGCTTACAGACAAGCATTTGACCACTATCATCTGATAAGTGATGATAAGTGACGAGGCGGTCTAATAGGTAGATATTACAGTTCATCGAATTATTTTAGTGTCGCACTTTTTAAGTACTACCTACTGCTCCATAATATCTACATTGAAGAAGTCATATCAGACACTATAAGGGTTAATTTTGTCAGATTGGATGTAGAAAATATCCATTCGAATTAAAAATATTTTACTAATACTTAGGGCCAGTTTCACCGGTTCCTGATAGCGCTAATATGAAGAAACCTGACAGATTTTTGACATCTTGTATATGGCGTCATGTGTCAGACACTATCTAACGCATTATCAGGTACCGGTAGAACTAACCTTTTGAATGGATGAGGGGGCATAGGCTGTAGGCATAACTATTATCCCGTTAAATAGAAAGTTGTTTCGCGGAGACTTATTTTGCAAAGTAAGTCAAAGATAAAACGGTCAAGCGAATGTATGTGATATAAATTTCAATCGTACGAAGCAGAGGCGGGTAGATCTCTAGCTTTAAATAAAATAAGTAAGATTTTCTGATTCACGAGAGTCATTTAAAATATGAAGGAACTTACCGTAAAGAATGTACCGGCCCATGGGCTTGAGTAGCTGATATCCACGATTACATTCTTCACCGCAAAGGCAATCCAGAACGATGTCGACGCCATCAGACGATACCCTTGAGATAAATAAAACGTTAACAGCATTCCAACAGTATAAGTCAAATGTAATCAAACTTTAATAAAAAAAAGTATTGCGACAGCAAAAATAGATTCATCATCATCATCACCATCGGCCTCATTCCACACATTAATTAATAATCTAAATATGGCGATGGCGAAGCAAGTGCATCTGGTACGATAACATTGCGGAAAATATCGTTCGCGCCATGCAGGGCCTCCTACATTGAAGCAATATTACAAGGAGTACAGAAAATGTTTCAGCGTCATCTGGATGCTATTATAATAAATTAACTATAGATAATGGGAAACTATGCAGCTAAACGAATTTGGATGGAATTTGGCAAATCTGAACAGACTATTATACAGTTTATTTTCTGGAATAACACATAGGTTACGTTTTAACGCGAGTGAAGACGCGGGGCGCAGTTGGTAATAGTATAATTTTATTAGCACTTTTCTGCGTCACTAGGGACGAAAAATGTATCTTTATGATTAAGTGGATTGACGCATCCGAAATCACACGAGCGAAACAATTTAATGAGCGGACACAACACGTTGCGTCCGAAACCACATTGCCCTGCGGTTGGCCAAGCATATACTGAACTCAAAGCGAATACAAACAAAACTTTCGCCAGGACCCCCATTTGCTCCTATGAGGCAAAATATTGCAAATGAAATGAGAGCTGGATGAACCTCATCCGGCAGGGTTCATAGACTCGTCATACCCGCCCGCAGCACGTTATCATAAACTATGGAATGCCAGGCCTGCAGTTATTAAAGTCCTCCTTTGAATATTCACATCTCATTTACATTCTGACTTCATTCAAGATATTCCTATTCATATCTTACTTCTACGTACCTATCAAACTATAAATACAACTTGTGTTTATTTACATTGAACTTGTGTGGCTCCTCCGTTCACTACATGAAATGAAAAGCACACCAGAATCTCCTGATATAAAAATATCTTTGTCTATTTACGAGAATTAAATGACGCGCTTGTTACGAAGCAGCTGCCCTAAGGAGCGGGTTATAAACGGAACAATTAACGCGCGCGATGGCCATCTAGAGAGGGACCCTGAGACTGGAGGCCGACCTTCCGTCGTCTAACTCGCGGAGCCTGCGGTAACCGGGTGAGAGGTCTGGATATGCTGGCAGCTTACGTATCACACGGACCCGAAGCTGCCACTGAAATATGTAACTGTAATGACCGCCAATTAACAAAGCTTGGGATCGAGAACAATTTAGTTCACTTGCGCAGAAGATGGGATTCGGATTGGGATACTTATACGTGGAGAGGTTGAATCGCGCCTCGCGAATCTGTCGCGCATATGTGACCTTATTCCTTTTTATACCCTTAGGCGCCGAATGAGGCCATATTACACATGTTTATGACAAAGGAGCGAATCGAAAAGATTTACATTTCGGTTTAATAGAAGGAAGTGGGAAGGTGTTCGTGATTTGCCAGCGGTACGAGTATGTTTATGACAAGTAATAGAATTCGAATCTCGGTTGGCGAAATTTACAGTGACAATAATGGGAAAATAGAGATGTACAAATTCTCTGAGACTACATTTCACATGTGTAACATAAACAAAGGTATTATTGGGAGATGAAGGGCCGCTGCGGGCGTTTTTATATTTAGCCGGCGTGATATCACGACGCCCATCCCTTCGTTTTTAGAAACGATTACCGAACAAATTAGTGTGTTCTTTGTGAATCGTTGAATAACAGATTATTTTTATATCTACGAATAACAAGGAAGGTATTTTTCGATGTTTATTTTTGTGCCATCGATCTACTCGTCAACATTCCGCTGGTTACTGAAGATACAGATAGGTCCTTAACTGAGGCGGCGTAACTTACGCTTGGTTTGATATCTACTAGTTTTACAATATTTTATCTTATCCAAGCTGCTAAACAAGTAAACAGGTTTCTTTGTTTTTGCAAAACACTTCTTCATGACCATCCCCAACAAATTAAATAACCGGCCAAGTGCGTGTCGGGCCACGCGCAATGTAGGGTTCCGTAGTAGCCCGTTATTCAATGCAAGTCTTTACCCGTTATAAACAAGAAACTAGGTACTTCGTCTTTGTCACTATAAAGGATTTATTCTAAGTATTTTGTATTGGGTACAAAATTACCCAACATCCAAGTTCAACGACTATTACTGCTAAACTAATAAAGTTATCTCAACCGCTATAATTTTCCTAGTTCATGAAATGCGCTATTATCACGATTTTTTCCAGAATTTTCAAGCCAGCAGTTTAGCTTTTAGAGGGGGAGGGGGGGGGGGACGCCCTACTGGAACAAAAATTTGCACTTTAAAGTTTAATATTTCGTAAATGGAGCATTCAATCGAACAATGATATTAGCAACCCTTAAGTCATTTTAAAAGACCTATTCAACGATACGCCACACGATGGGGTAGATTATGAAAAAAAAAATCATCCCCACTTCTTATACATATAGGGGAGCTACCCTAAAAACATATTTTTCACAATTTTATTTCAGCACTTTGTCGGCGTAATATATATACATACCCCCACAAAATTACAGTTTTCTAGTATTAACGGTCTCTTAGCAAAACCTCGGACAGATAGACAGACAGACGGACATGACGAAACTATAAGGGTTCCTTGTCAGGACTACGGAACCCTAAAAAGAGGTCTTTCATACTTACCTACGTAATCTGATCACGGAAAACATAAGCGTGCAAAAATTGTGTAAAAAAGAAGCACGTATCTGCTCCTGTATATATACGAGTATAACAGTACAACGGCACCTAATAATAGGTTCCTAATCTTCAAACGCAATTTTCAAAGTAAGTACGTTATTATAACTTGACTCATATTTAAATTAGGTTATCTTAAGTACTGCAAAAAACACGAACATCGTCGAGCAAGTTATTGCTACGACAAGTTTTTGTTATCGCGATTCGCGTCCTGCCACATCGAAACACATTTTTTAAATTGCCATCAGTTCAACTTTTTACATTATCAAATTTCATTCCTGCACTCGATGAGTCGAGTTACTAATTTGATGATCTCATTAAAATAAAGTGGCCTGAATTTCATAAAGCAATATCTAATTATCATTAATCTTGAACTGACTGACAGTGCTGCTGTATTCTAAGGTTATTTTTATATCAGATAGGCTAGCGTTTGACCACTATCTCACCTGCTGGTAAGCGATGATGCGGTCGAGGATGGTAGCACGCTAGGCCTAGAATGGGAACTGGCTCTCAAGGATACCTGTCGGAACACATTAGATGTTTGGCGATAGATTTTCTAACTTGAGGGTAGTAGCTGGCCAGGCGGACACTAGATACCACCATGCAAAAAATAGGAGAAATAATAAAGACGCAGACTAGGTGGAGCCATGATCTTTCGAAGGTGGTTGGCAATAGCTGGATGACAGTAACATATACATATCTAGAGAAGCTTATGTCCAGCAGTGGACTATTATAGGCTGGTGATGATACCTATTGGTAAATAATAATGATGACTCACTTCCTGACTTCGCTAGTGTAATCGCTGCCCCTCTCCAGCAGGTGGTCGATGTTGTTGTTGTTTGCCTTCAACGACTCGTGCTTGCTCTTAGAGCAAACTCCGAAGACGGTCACATTTTCCACTGTCTTCGCCAGCTGGGCTACTGCTTGACCCTGTTGAGTTATATCGTATATTAGACTTTGAGTATTCACCCTGAATACTCAAAGATATTAGACCTTCAACATTATTTGAGAGAACTGGAGCACTTAAGTTTAACATTCGTATGTTGAAACAAGAAAAATGAGAGTATGAAACAAGAAAAAACTAAATCAAAATCGGTTTAACGCGTTTAGGTGCTGCGATGCCACAGATAGAAGCACACACACTTCAAACTTATAACACCCTTTCTTTTTGCGTCGGGAGTTAAAACGATTAAAGTTGGCCTTTTTTGTTAGGGTAGCAACTATTATAATTTATAATCAGTGATTCTACGAATCTACTCATACTTTTTCGGGACATGAAAATGTGAGTGCATTGTTTTTTTTTATTTTTTTCTTACAAATTGCGTTCCGCTGCGAGTCAAAGTGTAATAAATGTGGATAATTATATTAACTATTAAGTGCCGGTGAATGTGATGTGTGCGAATGTAGGGAACAACACAATGTTGAAAAACATGTCATATTAAGTTCGCACCAAAATGCCACTGCTAAAAAAACTAATCGTGTGAGTGGAGCCATAATGAACTTATAAAAAAATCTACTTATATAATCCTATTTTGTGAAATCAATAGTAGCAACCAAATGCGTCATATTTTAATGAAACTCTTTTTTATTTCCGAGCGCCATCCCTTCCAATCCAACTACCGTCACTTGTAGATATTGTGCGTCAACCGCGCGCCATTGTGAGGGAAAGACAAATAAACACGGCCCGTCTGTGATTACATTGTGTTAAGTAGGGCGCCAGCAATGTCTTGTGAAATTCTCATATTTAGGGATCAATGTCAAAACAATAAATTGAACTTCCTGCAATAGGTATTTAAAAATCTGGCTGAGGCATAATTGAGAAGAAGACGCCAGCTTTATAGCAAATTTTAACGGAACCTTCTGGTGTAAATAGGTTGACTATGACCCAAATTTAATGACTGTACCTAATGAAGATTGTAAATTCATTAAAATTTACAATTTAGCAATGAAATTGGCAAAGATGAAGGCATTCGTTAATTTCTCAACACGTTAGAATCTCTAATATAGGCAGATCAGCCCCCCTAGATAAAATCCAATTTCTGTTTCCATTCATGCTAACGCAAGTTCAAAATGTATGGGAATGACAACTTTGTTGCGGAAAAACAAATGTCATTCCCATTCATTTTGAACTTGCGTTAGCGTGAATGAAAATAAAAATTGGATTTTGTCTAGGGACCCTGATAAATTAAGGCAGACATTAAATTATTGCAGAACGGAATTCATGATGTGAGAACTCTCGACAGTCTAGTATAGGTACAGAAAAAACTATATACAGATAAAACTGTATAAGTACAGAAAATAGTATCTTGATAGAGTGATAAATAAAAAGTAAGTTTAGGTTCTGCCTTATGTCTACATCTTCTATCAGGAGAAATAGACAGACCTATTGACTTTGAAAGTCCCGACTGTCCTGTACCCTTAGTACGAGTTTTCATACCAAACTCGATATCGTATATCGAACAAATTAAAAACAGTACAGCGCCTCTAGTGGTTTTCACACTTTACTAAATTTAGACCAATCAGGGAGCCAGAATAAGTCAAAAACTATGTGAGATCTATCAAAAGCGTTTACGATGAAAACTCGAACTAAGGGTACTGGCACATGCTTATAGTTTACCGACAAAGCTCATCATCATATTCCGACACAGCTGACAACAGCTTCGCGTGCTCGAACCCACTTCGTACCTTTGAACTTTCCATTTTAATAAAAATTTCATGAACAACATTAGACGACATTATGCCCCTAATGTAACCAATCCCAGTCATTGAATATTGGTATAAAACGTCAATTATTAACATAGACCCTACCGGCATGTCCGATGGCAATTACGCCATATTGATTGACCACATTACCAGTTACCACGTACGGGTCATTTCCCTACAAATTGATTCCCCCTACTCCTGCTAATTAGTGTCCGAACCAAACCCCACCCGGGGTCGTCGACCTCGAGGGTAACGATGACGTCACTGTACATTCCACACCACTTTTTTCTCACCCAATAACTAACAATTAGACAACATTGCATTGTTTACGCACTCGTTATTCACTTCACATTCTTGACGTTTAGCAGAACCGGGGGTCAACGATACTGAAATTATTTTTGGCTTTGCGGATTTTGTCATGATCTTATTAGGGAGTTGCATTGCAGTCCATACAGCGATGTATTTTTAATGAGGCACCTCGAGCGAAATTCGTTACGCTTTGGATTTGAAATCAGATATTTTTGTGGTGCGGCAAACTGTGGCTAATATTTTGCTTAAATTTAAAATGAAATACTGTGTGTGAAATGCGTTACAATGCCTCAATCAATACTTTTACGTAAATATGTACGTAATAAGAGATTAAAACGAGTATCTGCTAAGTAAATCTGACTCTATCGTACATTTAAACCACTCTTAATTTACTAGAAGATCATCAATAAATCACGTTCATCATCAAGTTTACAATATTCTATCTAATTATATCCGAATATATAATGCTTAACGAAAGATTTAAAAAGTTAACATAAAATTAATATAAAGCTAACGGATTCAAATATTTACAATAAAATGATGCTGAAATCTATTTAACTAATAAAAAAATATAAACTATTAAAATGGTATAAATAAAAAACAGAACTTAAGTCGCTGCATGCGCCGGTAACATTCCCAAAAAGCTGGCGACGATATCTCTATAGAAAACAAAAAAAATCATATCTCCTCAACTTCCCCTTCAGGGGGTGGCTCTACCCATCCCCCCGCCTCTTTCTCCCCCTAAAATTGATGCCACTTAATGTAACATTCCTACCAATGTTTCACTTATTTAGATGATTTCATTGTTAAATGTTCAAAACAAAAAAAATCATATCTCCGAAAGGGGGGGTCCGCAACTTTTCCTTCGCGGGGGGGGAGGCTTTACCCTTTTCCCCACCCCCTACCCCCCTCCCACCCCTAAAATCGATTGGAGTAGAACTAAAGTTGAGCCAACATATCTACTGGCACTTGAGCTTGGATAATAGTAGGTGAGTATATCTAAGGACTGGGACGAAAATACACCTTAATAACTAATAAAACAAGGTTTATATTACTAACCACACCACCGCCAGCTGAATGCACCAGCAGACTCTTCCCAGGAGTGAGGTTTGCCATTTCGAAGAGTAGCAGGTAAGCCACAACGTAGTTGGTGGTGATGGCGACGGCATCCAAAGCAGTCATACCTTCGGGCAGGGCATATACGTACTGAGCTGGCACTGCTACTAGTTCTGCCCATGCTTTGTACTCTGGGAGCGCTACTACTTGATCTCCAACCTGGTAAAACCAACAATGAAGAATTATATGGTAAGTTGTTAGTAAGCTAGTAAGAACAATCCAGGGGTATTTAAATAGAGAGTGAATAGGTATTTTATTACAAGGGAGCTATATCGTGTATCCTGTATCACATTGTCACAGTGTTTGGCCACTACCACACCAGATTAACATCTGGTGTGGTAGTGGCCAAACGTTTGTCTATTAGGGATTTAAAAATATACTTAGCTTACGCTGTATGTATGTGTATTCATTGATCCGACTTTGATACGACATTGATACTTACTGAGTTATAAATATACCTAGGCAGACACCTAGCAGCCTTAATTAATATGTAACAGTTTGCAGAAATATCAATCACATTATAATAATACAAGAGACAATTCCTCTCAACAAAAGTTCATCGTGTTTTAAGTAATTACATGATATACTCTAATAATATCGTTTAAAAACTAAAAAACAACCGACTTCAATGCCGCGCTATTCATTTTCAGTACCAATTTTGAGATGTTTATCTCAATATCTCTGGAGATACTTATCATACCTCGATAAAATTACCATGGTACCACACTTGGGATATCTCCTTTCGAACAAAAAAAGAATAATCGAAATCGGTTCAATCGGTAAACGACGAAGTTATCCGCGAACAAATATAAAAAAAAAAAAAATATATATATATATACGGTCGTATTGAGAAACCTCCTCCTTTTTTTGAAGTCGGTTAAAAATTATGTCTCAAATATGAAAGCTAAAGAAGGAAAACTTTATTAATTTAAGTTTGTCTTGTCTGGAAATCAAAAAACTCGCTTTGCTCCAGAGCTTTTCGTAAATCCAATTGTCGGAATACCTAAAATACCCTTAGCTAATTGCTTTTTTGCGACGGATTCTTCAGATAGCACTTACAAAGGGGCATCGTAATGGGTTTCATTGTGATCACTGTAGCATAAGACTGATTTCCACAGTATCGTGACATGACGTAGATATGGTATCCAATTACAATAAACATATACATATGTATTATAGTAAATAACGTTTAAAGGCAGCGAATTAAAAGGAAATCCTTGTCGGTATTATGCCTTCAGTCAGTTAAATTTATTGCACCTAATCGATACCTTTCAAATGGTTATCGCAGATAGTTGCATAGAAATCAAGGGAATTTAGCATTTTGCTGTATTAGGTAGGATGCTATTAACGAACATTAACTGGTATCTAGACATTAGACTCAGTATTCGAGGAAGTTATCGGTTCGATTTGAATAAAACTTAATATGAAACCGGATCTCGTCTCATTTATCTTATAACTTAGGAAAAAAAGTAACATCCAGTAGACTCAGAAGATTTATCTTTTGTTTCAAGTGTAATTTTAAGTTTAGTCAAACGTACAGGTAGATAGGTACAAAAATGTCTTAGTAGGTGTTATTGATGACAATGGGCCTTAATAATGAAAGTTTCTAAAACGTTATTCAATTAAATATAAATATAAAATTATTCGCATCCTTTGATCATATACTTGACAAATAGATATTCAAAGTTTGCATCAATGTTAAGTTAACACAGCAGTTTTAAATTTTACTCAGCTTATTATAGCATAGTAAAACTAGGTACTGTTTATAAGTACGTTGTTTTGGCTGTAATTTTGTAAGTAGTTATAATAAACATGTTTATGTACAATAATGTAATATTGGCTGCGCTAAAAGTCCTCCCGAAAATATAAGGACCTTCTTCTGTAGTCTATCCTACTAACCTAATAATACTACTATGCTACTAATATTATACTTAAAGGCGAAAGTTTGTGAGAGTGTCAGTATGTTTGCTACTTCTTCACGCTAAAACTACTCAACCGATCGAGCTAAAAATTGGTATGTAGATAGCCTAGACCCTTGAATAACACATAGGGTACTAGGCTAGGCTACTTTTTTTACCGATATTCCCACGGGAACGACGTCTTCGCGGGGTAAAGTATTTAATATACAGAACAGGGTTGTTAAATGTTAATGATTTAATTCGTACCTTGAAGTTAGTGACACCCTCTCCGACCTGTTCAATCTCACCAGCACATTCAAAGCCAAGGATGAACGGGGTCTTGGGAGGAGAGTCGATTGCTCCTTGCCGGACAATCAGATCTTGGAAGTTGAGGCCGCTGTGAAAGAAAACACCACATTGAATTGACTGTTACACATTACAGTAAAACAACCATAAATAATCCTTGATAATGAATCTAGCTACACCGAGATATAATAAAAACTAACTGCACGGTCAAATGATTGCTGCGTGCGCAGAAAGGGATGCAAGCGGTTATTATTTTAAAGAAAACAAGTTTGCCTAAATACGGTATATTTTAAAGGAATGCTGATATACAATTTTAACGCTTTTAACATTTTCTTGCTACACCAACAATACTATTAATCGCTTGCAATCAATTACTCGAGCTTATCGAGGATAACAGTTTCATAAAAGCAAGGTACCACAACCTGTACGATACATGTAATTAGTGTTGCATAGAATGCGGCAGTCATTTGTTATTATATCATGTATAGCACGGTCAGCATATAACGCCCGCATTTAAATGTTTAATCATTTAGATGTGCCAATCAACATCAGTATGGGAGACCATGATGGCAGTGTCAGTCCATTGTTTGGTACTGAATAAAGAGGATACGTGGGCATATACGAGTAATTCCTGCACGTAACGCTCCATGGCCGTATCGTTAGTAAATCCGATCAATATTAAGTTTATTAGAGTAGGTGTATACCAAGGCATGTTGAGAGATTATTATTTAACAGACTTCAAAAAGGAGGGGTACTCAATTTTTTTTGTGTTTGTTACCTTTGAATTCCGTCAATTATTAACCGACTTGGAATATAATGTTTGTGAGAGGTTACTTTCCGTTTGGTTCCATTGTAAATTCATAAAGATTTTGATTGTTATCTTCATCAGAGATATGGAGATAAGCGTCTCAAACTTACAAATGAAAATTACTAGCGCAGCAGTTAAAGTCGGTCTCCCTTTTTTTTTTTGTTTTTAAATGACCTTTGACATCAGCTGCGTTGCGTTTGATATACATAATCGTTTTGCTAGCTTCAAATGTCCGCAACGACAGGATCATGGCTTTTACTATTCCGTTACTTCTATTATCTGACTATATTTTTAATATCTTATAAGATATTAAAAGAAATGGTGCAGGTCAGATAGTAGATACTACCTCACCTGGTGCCTGGTAGTATGCGATGATCTGGTCGAAGACGGTGAACACGCTAGGCCTAGAATACTCTCACTTTTAAGGGCTGTATGGTGCTGTAACACCGTAAGGTTATGGCGACAGTTTTCCTCCTCGATGTTGGTAAGCTACTTTTTGGTAGCAAGTCAGGCAGAACATCGATATAATATGCTCCTACTATCTGTGGACGAACACGTGCTAGTATGTGAACCGGCGACTTTTCGCTTAGAAGTCATGCTATCTATCCATTACGCGTTTACACCAATGGGGTTCCCATTAAAGGTATCATTGATGTTTTAATTGCTCAGATTATTTCTTCTATTTCATAACTGACAGAGCGCTTCAACATTGAAATGCATTCTGAAATATTCAGACACACTTACACATCTTAATCTTATACAATAACCTACATAATTACAAATAATTCAAATTAAACCAGTTGAGAGTTCGGACCGTTGAAATCAGTAAAGTATATTTAAAACTATATAGTATTACACAGTTCGCAGTTCGCACCCTACGCGCCAGACTTCATATACCTAAGTACAAACCTAGTTAGGCTTTCGTGTCGAAAATCGATATTGTGCGATTGTGCCCCGCCCCGCAAGCCCACGTTATATGTTGGCGCGTGGACCTAGGACTAGGTTTCTACCACTTAGGTATTGCTATTGCGTGACCCTTATTCACTCTATTTACTTACAGGCTCAACATCGACACGATTTCATTATATTCGTTAATTTGAACTGGTAATATTGTAATACATTTTATACATAATAATAAATACATTGCTGATGTCTTGCAGAGATATCTGTTTACCTTGATGATTGTGTGATTTTCGGAAGCAACGTAGAAAATTAACTTTTGATTTCTGTCTGATTCCAGGTAGGTATGTACGTATTTTATTACTTACTTTGTTGTATTTAGTGAGAGTTCAGATATCTATAAAATAATCTGAGTAAGAAGCTTTCTGGTGAATGTTTCAAACACCCCTGTAGCGCTTTCCTTTGTGTTTATTTTAAATATCGCTGTCGAAATTAATAATCACCTGCATCGGTGAGTCAACAACGGATTGGTAAATGTTCCCGGAGCCTATTGCGCCTTTATCAAAACAAGGAAATACCACATAGTCGAGCTAAAACAACGCCAAAAATATCCATGTGTATACCGATAGAAACCCTAGTTGGCAGTTAGTAACAGCCGTAGCCGGACTGGGCGCTCAAATAGTGACGGACGGAAAGGCATTTCCATTAGCAAGAGACCAAGAGTAGGTTTATATACCTTTATATCGCACATTCGTACAAACTTGTGCTGTGGAAATATTATTTTCCGGCGAGCTCTTATGTAGCTAAAATGCTGTTACCTAGATATTTAAGTTTAGGTTATAACCTCGAGTTTTTGACCGGCACTTTCAATTTAATTTGTAGCATTTATGTTTACGCACTAAACACGATTCTTTACTAATCAGATCTAGGTTACAAATATTGATGAAATATTATCGGTTGTTGTAGTTTCTTGTGTTTGTAAGCACGATACGTTTTCTCAAGGTCTAGCCGAGTTTAACTTCTGCGACATTTACATAGGCATTCCATTATTTACTATGAGCTACTACGTTTAGCATTTTATTATCAGCCATGATTCACCATTGTTTATAATAGTAAATAGTAAGTCGACCGCGTGCATATGAATCACAACTTCGATAGTCATATTTGCGGTGGAAGGAAGCGTGACGCACAATGCCCGCGCGTTCTCGATTCCTTGTTCCATCCCCTATTTGAGTATCGGCACCCCTGTCACGTCGACAATATTAATGCATTTAATCCTCGTAATTCAGAATAATTAGAGAGACATGAGAATCGCATGAGTCGGTCGCGCCACAGCGACGGCTGGCGCGACTAGCCCGCATAAGTTTTATTGGATAAATTGAGCGCGGGATACTGTTTCGTCATAGAAAAGCTTTGGCCTACATCAACGAGGACCCTGGGACCTGCGTCACCGACGGTAGGAATGTTAATCTGAGATAATCTTCACCAACGAGTCTCGTATCGAATTTTACGCACGCTACCTGACCGCTTATTCAACGCGGACTTGAATGGCTTCCTTCGACAACAATAGTTCGTAATGTGCACGTCATGCGCAGGTAGACGACTGCTCTTTGTTACTTAATCCCCAAAATCGTTGATAGCGTTCTGAATAAGTTCCAATTTGTTCCCCTGGATCCAAATCGTTGTTTTTCCCTGGGCCAGATTACCTTATCAACAGTAGGTACTTACGTGCGAGGCCTTTGTAAATTTTGATTACCGCTTTTACTTCTGAAAAATTCGGGACGCAACTATTCGAATACCTAGTGTTGCCAGTTGCGTGTTTCTAAATTTTAATGTCAAGGTGAAATGAACCCTGCCCTCCTTTTTGCTTATCTTAATTATTAATAATGAGTTCATTTCCTCTAGATACTTTTAATCCTTTTGAACATGCCAGTTTTTTAGGTTACCTAATAGAAAGTTTTTTAATGGGATTGTTTGATTGTAAACGACCAAATAAAATAACACTACACATGAAACAAGGACCTTTAACAAAATATTAACATTAACAAATTACAACCCTAGCAAGCGCTAATGCGCTGTATTGTTGCGTCGCCGAATAAAATTTCTATTCACGCAATGTAAAATAACTTTACGGCTTATTGAACACCAGTAGATGATATGTTAGGAATAATTTTGAATTATTTATTCGTTTAATCGCATTCGCCCCTATCACGGGCATAAAATAATTTGAAAATGGACGTTTCAAGCGGACTAGTGAATGCTTGTGCACCCTCTATTCCGAGTTATTTAAAATTGCATCGGGAATGGCAACGAGGCGACCTATCGTCGGTCGTCGCGTCATGCGCCATGCCACAGTCGCGACGGCGGCGGGTAGCCTTTGACATAAACATACCCTCCGTTAGTTTTCTAGACTGCCATTAAAAATCAATATATCTGGTGATAAATTGCCAGACCCCTTAAACTTTGTCGAATATCCTGACATTTCTCAAATTATGGTTCACTGCATCGCAAACTGCATAAACTTTCCACTTTCATTTTCATCTTCAGTTTCTTCAGAGGCTAAATAATTGTTTTACCGTTCAAGTTCATACAGAACAGACACAGAAAATTGCGCAAGTCGGATGTCAGGCTTCATGTTACAGTGCGCTTCGGCGAAATCCTTCGACGCGACACACACTTTACTCATACGCACTCAACTTGGCATTCTGAACTTTGCACTTTCGATTTCAACGCGCTTGACAACAGCTTGCGATGAACGGCCGAACTTTTACAACCAACCCGGTCCCCTCCTCTATACATTTTAAATTTTATAGATGTTTGTTTTTAGCATTTTTCTATGTGTCATTCCAATAGTTCCGTTGTGCTCGGTTTTGTAGATATCGATCAGTCTAGCAGGAGTCTCTCTAATGAGATCAACTCGAATTACATCCAGAATTTCTCGCAATACCAATGTAATTTCATTATATAGTACAAAATAGAAAATAAACTAATGAAATACCCATATTTATTGTTATCTGTGAAATATTCGTTTCTTTCAGTTCATTCAATTACAAGGAAAATTAATAAAGAATCTAATCCAAATGAGGATTTTTTAAGGATGCAATTGAATAAAGAAAAGAACTCTAAGCAGACAATGTTCAGAACACGTACATAGAACATCTATCAGAGTTTGGTTCATCTGTTTCCTCGGAAGAACATAAAAGTCATTGTAATTCAACGTGTGTGTTCGTATAAGTTGAAACTCTCTTTCCGTCCGCATGGCGAGTGCTCATGTTTCATATTAGAGAATCGTACGTGTTTTCTGTGACATTAGAAACGGTGGCTCTCATAGCCTGAGATGTAAGGTCACCTGTATCTATATTGAAAGAAATGTCTGTCGACAAGTATCCGCCATTATCGTTACGCGGTCGAGGGGGTTCTTTCTGAGAATTTCCCTATCAATAAACAACGTCGTTAATGGAAAGATAAAATTAACTGTTTTAGCTACTTCAAGTAACACGTGTAGTAAATTTGGCTTTAGCTGGACGTCTTAAAATTTATCAATCAAAAGGTTTCCTTATTTAGCTTAACTTGTAACTTGTAATTAAAATTAAATGATGCTCCGAAGAACGCGACACAAGCAAAAAAATTAGAGGCTTGCGTAAATCCTTATTGATTGATTTCACTTTCAAATTGGCGTAGAACATAAAAGCTTAGCTATACATCTTTATATATTGCTTTAAATACAATCAAATACTAAAAATATAAGTATCTTATTAAAACAAGCCCAACTAAATAAAATAGAGTTGATGGGTGCTAATCAACGCACAGAAGCTGCGGTCTCACATTTAATTAGTATAACTTGTCGACATACCGACGTATTAATTTAACGCATGGATGGTGTCTATAATGTGAGTCACCACATGGTACTCACAACATGGACTGAACTATGGACGTCCGCTGAATAGGAATAGACAAAGCTGCAGCTATCGTTTCGTGAACATATTATGTACAAGTACTACTGACTGGAATTTCCTCATTCGCGTACTTTCTGATTCATTTGTATTCAATACTGACACGTATCGTCGGCGAGTTAGCGAGTTAATACACAATAAGTATTATGTTATTATGAGACTTACGAGCGTATAAGAATAGTCACCGGAAGCTCGACTTGTTGAATCAGTTATTGACGCATCGAGGTTTAAAGTGATGCATATATATAGGTTTGCTTGATACAAAGCACATTTATTCATATTATACGTTTATTATCAACTATAAAAAATGTACTTAATTGAAATGTAAACACATTTAAAAGCTTTGCTAATAATTTATAGGTATCAAAATTATATACACGGACATCCATCAGTTAGAATTTTTTAAAATTCAGCAAAAAACGAAGGTTTGGTTATTTTGTAGTTAGTCACGAAGGAAAGGAATTTGTGCCAGTATGTCAAATGTACCTTTGTCGTGTCGTGTCGTGACACAGGGAATGAATGACCTAGTATTTACACGGTAAATAACACTAGCGCACCATACATTCTAGAACCAACAAACCTTCATAATCTCTGATCAAATATGCATAAGACGCGTCTTAATAGCTTGAGCCAAGATAAATTAACATAAGTAAGCTTGTCACTTAGCAACAATTTTACCGAAAGGAAAGATTAACACTCCAACCCTCGACTTAAACGAAATCAGATTATGTAGGTACTGGGGCAGGCAGAAATTCTGTGTAAAACCACAGAACAATTAATAGTACTACGGTAAAATCTTTCATCGACTATCTTTATCACTAGTTCTGAGATATTATAAAAACCGACACGCGAGCCAGTTTCAGAAGCAGTTGAGATTTTTATCGCGATCTTTGGAGATTAAGTACTCATCAGATCTTGATATACTTGACTAAAGGAATGGTCCTTTAGAAAAGTTTATCGAGATGTGATGAGTACTTTATCTCCAAAGATTGCGACCACACGCACTCAAGAATAATTAAAATAGGTTCAATTGCAGTGACAAGTCTGTGTTTATGGAAAAAAAAAGAACATTCAAATCGGTTCACATTGTGGCGGAGTAATCACGTAACAAACATAAAAATCTATAGGGGTCCCGTTTTTGCCATTCGGCTACGGAACCCTAAAAATATTAATTCAGAATTCTCCTCCTTGTTGGCACCACCCTCAAGTTAGAAAATCAGTCACCAAACATCTAATGTGTTCCGGCAGCTATCCTTGAGAGCCAGTTCTCATTCTAGGCCTAGCGTGCTCACCATCTTCGTCCGCATCATCACTTACTAACAGGTGAGATAGTGGTCAAACGTTAGCCTATAAAGTATTTAAAAAAAAAAAATCGGTTGAAAAGAGTGATGTTGTGTCGAAGAGTTTTTTCTACATTTCTGCATACACTAATAGCGGTCTATTTGATGGTGTTGATGTACCTATAATCATAAACCATGGCATCCCGACATTAAATAGTTTATGCGTTGTTCCGATTAAAGTCATTAAAAACCATCACTCATCGCATAAAGTTCGTTACACTCGACTTTATTACCTCTATCAGCGGATAGACAGCCGCTAATGTATAACAAATGAGTATTAGGAAGCAACAATGCAGGTGCCTAAAAGTGTTAATATCCGGCTAGCGGACCGCGAGGGCTGACCAGAATGAATACAAGTAATACAACTGACGCAGCCGTGTCGAGGCTATCGGCTTCCGATCTAGCATCGGGTGAGCCGTGCACGGTGACCAGCCGTCTGTGACTACTACCCTATTACCGGCCGCAACGCACCCATTCATCAACCACGATAAAAGCACACAGACCCTTTCAATAACAAAGCTTATCTGTTAGAAACTTAAAACAGTATTGGGCCATGCTGCCGGATATGGAGCAGATACAAATTATAAATTAATTAACGCTACCACAAACGGCTCTTGTCTTTCAAGGACGTATCTACAGAATATACAATAGTAAACGAATTATTCCGGTTAATTTTGTGGGAGATAAGGTTCGAGCTGCTCGTAGTCAAGTCGATGCAGCCAGGTTATATAGGATGTAATTGCGACTCCTCATTGGTCAGGCAGTAATGCTAATAGTGAGCCTTGTTCGTCGTGTTTTGGCCGAGTAGCAGGCATCCGCTGTAATTGTCCAGTGTGACAACTCAGGAAGTGAGCTTGCATTCCACAGATGACTGAACGTTTAACTTTGGCTCGAGTGAATATTTTAATTGAGTCGTCATCGACATCAGCCCGCACAGCTGTGTATGGCGTATGGACTCTGGAATTCACTAGAATACAGGAGGTGAGGTCTTCGACTTGACCCATGACGCTATTAAGCATTGTGAATGATAACAATACATGGTATGTTATGATAACAGCTACGAGTAGTCATGCAATATCGGAATTGTGAATCAATGTAGGTTAGCGTAAACTGTACTGATTGATAGAATTAATCATCAACTATCTACAAGACTAAATTGTAGAACCAATAGTCACTAACTTAAATAACAATACTAACATGTAACATAATCTAAAATTAGCTAAAATATTTGGAATTCCTCACAATTATCTAAATTAGTACATAAATGAGTATTTTAATAAGCTCGAACATCTGCGAATAGACGGAAGACAGCCGGCGTGCGTGTGGTCCTATTTTTATATTTCGATTTACGCATTATTGCCGAGTAGTATCAATTTAAATAGGCAATAGAAATTCGTTTATCGTACTACACGTGCTAAACAGTATTATATACGGTGACTGTTCCGTTCCGATCCGATCCCTACATTATCCACTTCAAACATTGCGTAGGTGTGCGTTAGCGTATTACGCATGATACTGTTCCAACACTAATATAAAACAGACGAGAATTCGATGAGCAATTAACGCTCTCGAAAACCTCAGTTGCACAACTGATAGACTCGAGTAAATAGCCCTTCATTTCGAACTGTGGCTTTAAGAACTGGTTCATAAACCTGCACTTTTTGTTGCAGTACAAAAAGCTTGCGTGAAACGTGACCGCGCCCGCTCGATTCTTCTTATTTCAATTTCAACTACTTGTATTGTAATCTTTTGGCGAGTGTAATGGGAGTATAGAGCAATGGAAAGGTACATTAGAATATGTATAATAAAATAATACAATCTCGACGATGAGATGCAATAATCATCGTAACGGCATTCCACTCTTTACTGACACATTATTATATTTTTTGCAGTAATAAACAGACGAAAATGTTAGGAAGTATAAACATAACGCTGGATGAAGTTAAATAAACGGAGCCCTTATATTGTACACAGAATGGGACTCTTGAGTGATATTCGCAAGAGGTTAAACAAAGCCGCAAGTGGTTCCGCACCCAGCCCTTTCTATTTGCGAAGAACTTCCGGAACGGTCTAGGAGACAATATTGAATTTGATACCGACCGAGGAACAAATTAGCAAGCAGTGTAAGCTGAAGTGTTTTAGAGAGATTTTAAGATTAGATAGAGATTAAGAGAGAGATTTTAAGATTTTATTAGAAACCAATAAAAAAGTTCTGTTTGGACCTTTTTCAATACTTCAAAAAACCAGAATCCAGAAAAGTATCGTTATTATTTTTGTCCTATGCTAAGAAAGGAAACATAATATTCAAAGCGTTAAATCATGCTTTTGCTGTGTTTATGTACGTATTAGTAGATACTGCCTACATACTGACTAATATACTTGAAACTTTGAACTTTAATATAAGAACATTCTGAACATGCATGGTATAAAAGAAAATGGCAAATGTAAGGAACTTGTAAACGTTGTTGTTGCAAATAACATAATTGATGATAAAGCTGAAGTTAATGATAATATACAACAACTGAATGCAGTACTAAAAAAGATCTACCTGCATTTGCACTGAGTGACAGAAGAAATCTTATCAATAACAAATACTGTCGAACTCACAACCTTCCACAAAGTGATAACTTTCCAGGGAGTAAGTGATTCAAAGTTAGTATATCTATCATTATGTCATGTCTATTTTTCTATTATCTCCGCTCCGATAAAGAAAACAAATAACGGATACTACCAAATATTTACTTACACCTAATCTAACCGAAGATTCCGAGATAACTATGACTAAACAAAACACTTTCTTTGCTTTAATGTTTATTTAGTTTTCATGTGCGGATTCTTTGAGAACGGAATAATTTGCTGGTCTGTTTACCGAGTTAACCGGTGCAAAAACAACATGTACAACTCATTACAGAAGGATCATTTTAAATGTATATTTTAAAGTATACATATATTGATGCATACGCAAGCGGCGAAATTTCACTTTCATCTGGAGTAGAGATTCCGGTCACATATGGAAGATTACGAATAAAAATCGTATCAAGCATAATAAAAGTTTTAACAAAGCAATAATATTCGAAATCAATGTAACCGAGTCCGACCCTTGTATTACATATGCGGGTGGAAAAAAAAGACCGCCGTAAGGGGAAGTAAGGACGCGCACGGTAATAAACGGAATATCATACAGCCTGCCCGAATGTTGGGTAACTCGGTTGACTTGAGGCAAAAAAGGTGTTGGGATTGGGACCATGCGGTTGATCGCGGTCGCGGGTACATTAGGGCGCGAACCGTCCGGGTGCCTACAAGGATACCTCACTCCCAAGTTCCGACTAAATATAGATCCACAAGCTCGACACCGGAATCTGTACTCTAAACACGTTTGTGACAACAACGCGGTGCGGCCGCATCGACATCTACCTCGACAACCGCTGTAACTTAATTCTCACTTTATAATATAATACAGGGAGACCCTTGTAATATAATTAAAACTCTCTTTTTTCACAAATAAGCAACGTAGAAAGAGAACCTCCCTATTCCATAGTATTTGTAAGCCGTAAAGATTTTTGTATCAGCCTACAGTGTCCATGATTCCTATATGACCACGAGACAATGATCCGAAAGAAACAAAAAATAAGTTATTCATTTTAATTTTACAATGTCTTACAAGCAACAAGTAGGTTTTAATAATTCATGTGTTGCCAACCCAGACAATTTTACTTGCTAAATCAACTCGCTGCGTCCGGGGTCCATCAAAATTTCATAAGATTTGATATCAAGAAAAGCAGATAAATTGAAGATACAAGTAGGTGCACGAAACATGTCACCAAATGTATTTCATTTTCCGTTTCCGGATATTCAAGGAAACTGAAAACTGAAAACAACGAATAGTGACGATCAAATAGATTTAGCGTTCCAATCATATGGAAAAATAAACTTCGAAATTCAGCCAGGGAAACAAACACATGCTTTTAGATTCATTAATCGAAGAGCATGGTTAATGTGAGCTATAAAAAACAAGCGATGGCGTCGAAAGACGTAGGGCCTGCGGAGATTGGTCGGCGAGGCGCGGCGCGGCAGGGGACGCGCCGTATTGATCCGGCGTGGCCACGTCCCGCGCTCCCTCCGACAGACATTACAGGAGCACTCACAACCCTCCCCTCCCTGCGCCCTACACCCCCCAACTCCCGCCAGGGTGCGACGCACACCACCCCGCCGGCGACGGCTAGCAACCACACCCCTTTTTCATACGAGCGACGAGTCACTGGATTTTCCAATGTGCTTTGCGATCTAGAAACCAAAGCAAAAGCTTTTAGGTGATGCCACGATGAATCATCGATCGAATATGATGCTAACGACAATAAATACCTCTAACTACCATAAAACAAGACACCAGAAAGATTCAGATCTTTTACAAAAATGCAAGCTCAATTTCTGCTGATGTTTTATTGCTTGTCACAGGGGTTTTATTTGTCAAAAACAGATAAGGGACACGACATGTTTACTTCCATATACAGTAGCGGCTTGATTTTATTATGGGCACAGTAAGCGAAGGAGCATTTTCGTAAGTACGTTGACTCCGAACAATGTGAAGCCAGACCCGCCTTTGGCATCTGCTGAACAGCTAAACATAATAAAAACCGAATGTCCCATCTTCTACGAAGCATGAATGTAGTTATCGAGAGTATCGCGCCAACAGACATTACCATATTTTGACGATATCAGACCTGTTGCTGACGATCCTCAGCATTAAGATGATACAAGATACAATAAAAAGAATACCAGAATACGGCCTTCATGCTTTCACATTTGAATAATTCAAATCCTGATCGTGTTCATCGATAAAACAATGATTCTTATTTTAATTAAATAATGGACACACACCACGCACGTGAAGAGTACTCAGGATCTCTTATACCCAATGATTAAGCTCAAAGACGTCTCACACATGTGTGCAACGAAAAGGAACAAAACAAACGTCGTTGACATTCACCCAGCTGTGAATATTTCAAAAGTTCCGACAAAGGTCAATACATGATCCCTAATTATAGCGAGCCCACGTGTGAAGGGTTCTCATAAAAAATATCGCTCGATATTTTCGCACATAAATAAGTGACTCACGGGTGATAGCTTAACTGTGTTGACTCATCCCAGTAAGTTAACTGCAAATGCGTCGAAATAATACAATGATTGAATGACGCACTGTTCACACTCTTTTCAGTTAATTAGTTTACCATATCATTTTGTTTATCAGCCCTTATTACAATAATTCATGATCGTTAGTATATAAACAATTATTAAATTATTTTTTCATGATGTGGGTACATTTTATATGTATAGATACGTACAATCCATAGGTAATTTTATTTAAAAATGTTATTATATGTCTTGTAACTATTATATTTTAGGCACAAGTGAGTTGTTGGAACTAGTCGTTTTGGGCTTAATATAGGACTCAATAGTCTAACTTCTAAGTAATGTAAAAGTAATTATACCTTGTCAATTTTAGAATAATACTTAATAGGGTAGGTATTTTAATAACTATGAGAAAAAATCTAAAAATATATTATTGAGATAGCTTAGGTAAAAAGCAGTCGGAAAACGTTAGTTTTAGTTCAAAAAATAGTAAAATAAATTTTAAAATTAAATTCAAAGGTTTCAGCTTTTTTTATCCGTTTCATAACACCATTAAATATTAGTCGTATGTGTTTCCTAATAACTACCATCTGGGGTCTTTAAGTCGTGAGTATATAGGTATCTTTTAGGCAAGCGTGCTACATCTTGGCCCACATCGTCACTTAACATCAGGTGAGGAAGTGGTCAATCGATTGCCAATTGAGCATTAAAAACAAAAATATTACGTCATACGGCTATGTGAACTTAGAAGTGTCAACTATCATATCACTGCATTTGTTTACACAGCCACCTGACGTCATGATCACAGAGCAATATGGCGTCCACTGCGTCCAGCGATTTCGTCAAATTACACGCGAAATTTGAAAATGCAAAATTTAAATTCATTTTTATGGCACGATTGAAAAAAAATTGAGAATTTTTTTGTGGTTTATTAACACTATAGAATGTAATTGAGAAGCTTTTCAAAAATGGGTGAAATACCCTATTTCGACAGCTGACGCCCATGAACATGAAGATTCGTATTTTTTTTATATGTACCACAGAATAATGAATAGTACAAGTATATGTACGACTGCAGATAATGTCGTGCTCCCAGAATAATGACTATCATTATGATCATTATTCTGCTGAGGTCGTACTTTATTGATAGGTACCACCTACTTAGTGTAGTGCCACGCATAACGAAAAACTGCATTATAGGTTTGAATTAAAATAAATCTAACATACGGAAAATTCAAACAGTATCTAGTAAGTATGGTACTAAGCGAAATTGGTTGTAAAAGATAAGGGACGCGTTAGTAAATCACATAACTAATATTTTTTAACGAAACGTTGCATCAATTGAATTAAATTATGCATCTCATTGTTAACTCATATATCTAGGTATCTAGCAAAAGTGTGATCGAATAGTTTTATGATAGTCCATATGAATAGGTACAATATCCCCGTATCTCTTTTATTATTGACATTGTTATAAAATAAAACGACATGGGTAAGTAATAATAATGCCCACAATTTGCGATATTATGTTATTAAGATTAATATCAAGCGGAGGGAGCTCAGCACATAGAAACCGACTGTCACACGGTAGGTACAATATGGAAAGCGGCAATTAATGCTTGATAAATGGGATTTGATATGGCAGCCAATAAGTTCAGCCCCATGCCGCGCGCATTATGGCAGCTTCACCACCCACTCAGGTATAAAAGGGGTTATTCCAATCGAGTTAGCTCGAGAACATAACTTTCTAGTGACTCATAGGAAGAGAGCTATCTCGCGCAGACGCTCTCAATAAGGAAGAGGGTAATAAACAAAATCATCTCTCCCGACTTATGTGGCTTCGGTGCCCATTAAAATGCACAATACTGCACTTTATACTGTACAGTGCAGCTTGTGCACTCGAGGGGCGACCGCTATTTTTAGGCATTAAATTGATACGTCAACAAAGTAAAGGATGTAGGTAATTAACACGCACTTTCGTCGCAAGAAGAACCTTAAATTCCGCGGGAGTCCTTGATACGTTACTCGTGACGTGACCTGATATAAATATACGCTCCAAATGATGCAGGACAGACGCCCCAGGGCAGTGTACAACAAAAAATAAAAGTCGAGCCATCACATTTCCCCATCATCTCCACATACAATTAACTACTCTCGAAATAAAAAAGAAAGCCACTTATATCGGGGGCATGAATACTATCATTGTTCTTGGAAGAACCGGCACTGACTTGACCTAATTGAAAATAATGGTGCTTTATTTTATCCAATGCCCTTTTTTCTTAGCGAATTCGTCAAACATATAATGGTCGAATCGAGCCCACGCAAGTTTGAAACGTACCTACATCGATAAGAATCGGTAATAACTTGGATTTCGACGTAAACTGTAACATGTTATTATCAAATTAATAGCGCTGTTAAACAAAGAACGTTTTTGTCGTAAACCGACCAAACGGTGCATCAATTGGTATTTAATTTCGTTATTGTTTATTTCATCGGAATTGGGAGAATTCTTGTAAATGAGCTTAATCTTTGCGAGTTAACGAGCTTTAGACAGTACTTATGTCTGAGACGACTGATAGACGATACATTGAAGTAACATATTATAAACTAGTACTTTGGTCGAATAATGACTGGTATTTAGACATTGGAATATTTTCCAGGACCCTAAAATTATGGACACCGCCGCTCTGCGTGACCGTAGCACTCGTAAAGGTACTATTTCAAACATCCAGTGGTCTTACTAGTTACATAATGACTATTTAATCGTGGGTCAATACCCTAGCTCTAGTTCGTGATGAGCTTTTTCACGGTCTCGTGTATGTTTTTAACTTAGTAACATACATTCTTCTGTCGGAACTATTGATTATTTTTATGGGAAGGCTAATTATGGTACCAGATGTAAATTTTGCAAACTCTGGAGCAAGGATCTCAAATAAATTTTAACACAGCAATCACTTTGGAAAAGCGTGAGGGTGTTAATTTTTTAAGTAGGTAATGTGGTTAGCAAACACCTGGAAAGTATATCTGTATAATAGATTCGGAATTTGGTAATTAGAAGAGGGTATTACTACTAGACACGTGAATGTCTGTAGAACAAATAGATTTTATGTAAAGGAGGGGTAGAAAGTGGCCCGAAATTGTTCAAGTAAAATAACCCACGGCCGGTGAGTCGTCTTTTTGTTTTGCGAACTTAGCTGACACACTACCATATGTAATGTAGCAGTTGAATTACTGGTAAATTGGCGCATTGTCAGAATTTTATGGAAATAATTTTATCATGGTTGGATGTCAAATAAGTTTTAAAATATGAGCTGATGGTTACTTCAGACTTAATTTTATGTGGCTGCATGCATTATCTATATTGAGAAATATCTAAACAAATATGTAACGTAATAAATTTTAATTTGGCTTCAAATCATCAAGATTTGTAAACGGGGTACATACGAGTTGTATAGCGTGGAATGGAACTCATTGCTCCCCAGTTGGCAGAAGTTGTCCTAGTCACAGAGGTAGATAAGTGTGCAAGGACATAGCGGCCGGCCGTGGGCGGAACTCACACGTTTTTGCGATGCAACACTAGACTGGAGAGCAAACTTGCTTTGATACCGGTCGAGACGCGACCACTCAGTTAATATTTTCACAGCAGATGGCGACGTGGGTCGCGGTCATTTACATAGTAAGTCGACGATAAGCGCGCTATATTTAGCGCGGGATGCGTACCTCTCGGTGCACCTACCGGATGCATCGAACCTCGCACGTACAAACCTCTCGCACCCTAAACATTCTACGAGGGATAGTAATAAACATAGGCGACGTCTCGGGAACTCGCCGACGAATGATTCTCATGAACTTTGACCAGTGTAGGTGCGACAGACCGTAACTGCTTCATCCTTTGCGCGTAACGTAACCAATATTCAAACATATCCCAGCCTTAAAGTCACTTACGATGTAGTGAGTTTAAGGCGGGGATTGAACTCAAATATCCAACCCTTCTAAAATCTAATTCCTCGATATTTTTCGAACTATTTTGTGTTACAATAATGAATTATAGAGCCTGAAGCCCAAAGGTCGCCAGTTTCCCATACTACTTAAACTCCAAAATTAATGGAAAATATGAAGGTAAATGACATCATACAAGAAAGAATGAAAGTGTTTTGTTCAGTTTGAACGACTCCAACTTATCGGCGGTTGGACCATTACCAAGGCAATAAAGAAATACCTTTTTCATTACTATTATTAGAGGGGAACGAAAGAAATATTTTACAGTTAAGTGGATGTTTTGTTATGCGTTTAACAAAGTGCAGTTAACGTTAACGAGAAAAGTGGCGGATAACTAACTCATAGGTAGGTACGTCTCGCCGAGTCAAGTATCATGACGACGGTCCGGTGCATTATCTGATTCACTGGAGCGATAAAAACGAACAAAGAACAATGTCAGTAGGCGCTCGACTCCCTTTCGCACGAACTGGCCGAGGCTTCGTATGACAAAATAACATCAATTTGTTGGAGTAGAGGCATGATGCAGCCCTCGTCGCGCGCCACTGCGTGTGCATGCACGAACGCAGCTATTCCACTTCAATCGAAAACATATTTACATAGCAGTCCGTACCTACTGAATAAGCAATCGTTTGGCGAAATCGAATCGAAGAAACGCGACAATGCCGCACGTTACGCCGCGAGGGGGTGAAATATCGGCAACACAGGAGTTGGCGACTGGACAGCGATCGACGTTGCGTTCGGTCGACTGTAAATCCGCCGACGGGCATCATTCTATCTGTAGTGGGTGCGAGTTTGCGTGCAAAATTGCAAGCGGGTACACTACTCGGTCCTCAGGACAGGGCGCGGCAGCCGGAGGCAGATGTTAATAAGGCAGCGCGGATCGTCCCGCCTGCGCGCGCGATCTGCATGCACACCCTACACGTCCCGTCGTAAAAACGCGGATTATACTCGTATTCCAATGTCCATGTGTATATCCGAATTTCAACGCGATCCTTTTTCGAACACTTTAATAACTACTAGAAGCTCGAATACGATCCATATTAATAAGAAAACACGACAGATAAAAATTATGACGAAATATTAAGATGAAATCCGTACGTAGGTATATAATTTAAAAAAAACAATAATATGCTGCAAAACGTGCAATTTAAGATCAACGAATGTAATTCAAATATTAAGGACTCACCAAGCTTTGACTCTGATGAGGACCTCGCCCTCGGCGACGGCGGGCTCGGGTTTCTTCAGGATCTTGACGGTCTTAAGTCCGCCGAAGCCGGTGAGGACGACGGCGCGCATCTCCTTGGGCGGCGGGGTCTCCTTGTTCTCCTCCGCGGCCTTCTCGGGCTGCTCCTCGGGTGGGGTCTCCGTGGTGCCATTCTCGGTGGGCGTCGGGGTCTTCTCGGGCGCCGGTGCCGCGGGGGTGTCCGTGCTCTCTGTCATGTCGAAGTAATCGGGCGGTGCGGGTGGCGGACGCGAAGCGAATGAGCCGGCCGGCGAGACGAGGAGTCGCGGGACGAATGACGAGGGAAGAGAGCGCGAGGGCGAGGGTGCCGCGCGCGCGGGGGACGCGGCGGGGCGGGGGCTCAACGAACAGGTGGCCGCGCCGCGCCGGCCGGTTTGATCGCCCTGGCTCGCCCTGTCGCGCGTCGCCTCCTCGCTCCTACCCGACTATTATTTTTCGATCGTTCAGTACCTTTTCCAGGACCTGGATTTACTTTATTGACCGATCGCTACATTACTTCTGGGCACCTGGGTGAAGAGACGATCGATCACGATCTCGTGTCAATGCGAGATGTGAGTTAGCAACACCGCAGATCGATATCTTCCATACGTAGCGCGTAAGGACGTAGGTTCCGCCTACGCACTTACACATCCCGCGGAATAGCGGCAGATGTTCAGATTCCTTATTCGATAATGACACATTAGGAGGTTACCACAACCTGTTGAAGGTCTTCGGGTAAAATGCGAACATTCCCATTGTTTATTCTTGAAGGTATCCCTGCGCCGGTGCATTTATTGATAACGGACATTGTTTATAAATAATAATACAAATGAGGTTGGATATCAGCGCGACCTTCGTCGATGAAAATATGAACATTATAATGGCATTGCCCTGCCGATAGGTATTGTTGTTGTTCATATTGTACATTCATATCATACAAAATGCGCCGCTGAACAAATAAATAGTACCTAGATATTTAAACCTATAAAAAAAACTAACGTAGGTACCTACTAACTTAAATCACCCCGCAAGGTGTAATGACAAAAACAAGGCTCCTATGATACGACGATACTGACTTTTGACTTTTACAAAAATAGTATTGGAACATCCCTTATACATGATTGTCGTTGAAACCCTCTACTATGGCGGGTGACCACTATTTAACTACACGGCATATGCGACATCCACATCTTCGATCACATCATCGCTTACCACCAGCCGAGATATTGGTCAAACGCTAGCCTATCAGACAAAAAAATATAAGTTCAAGAACTGGAAAAACTGGCCCTAAGTAGGTAAAGTAGATATTTATAGAGAAATAAATTGCCCATCTTCTTCGGACTCGAGCAATCGCAATATGTAATAAACGTGATGACTTTAAACTCCCGATATACCAATACAGCTTATTAAAATCCCCTAAATGTACCAACGGATGACTGAGGGGTGACACAATAGCATAATTAAGGCTCGACAGATGTTGATAAATTTATTATATCTTGATCTTTGGAATGCGGCAGCTATATATAATATAGCAACCTCATCACTGTTTCTTTTCAAGTTAGTGTGGTACGATTACGTGGAAGTAATCTATTCAGTCGTAACTTGACTTTCCCCAACGGCAATCGCATAAAGATTGATTCAGGTGTTTATTTGCGGAACCCAAACAAAGCTTCAGGACGATGGTAGAGCGCTTGAATCAGTTTCTGAAGGCAGTCTCCGAATGGGGAAAAGCCTATTTAGTAATTTTCAATGCAACTTAAACCCAGGCGTGTTTGTTCACTGCCAAAGAGTGTATTCTAACTAGTCCTATTTTTTGAAAAGTATCCACCACAATTATTGCGGTAGGTATTCACCCATAGGGATTTGGTACATACTGATTACCTCGATCTTTTTGGTATCTCGATAAACTAACTTACTCGTAACTTAGGCTCATATATTAAGTCAAAATCACAACAAGTTTTCAAATAGGTCGATATTCGTGCAAAAGATCCTTCGATCTTTGGGACAGTTTTTTTTTTACACCAATGTAGGTAGCACTTTACCACTATCTCACCTGATGTTAAATAATGATGCTATCGATGATGGAGCGCACTTACCCAGAAGATACCTATTCACTCGCGAGTTATTAGTTTCTCAATTTGTATCACGAACAAGCCTCGAGGCCTATCATTCTTCTTAATTTCGTATAAATATTACCAAGTCTTTAAATTAAATGCTGGGCCCAAAACCGTGACACAATTACTGCTTTGTAGTTAGTTAGCCCCAGTGAAGTCCTGTATTGTGCAGGTTCATATCAATATAATTCTGGACTAATGTCGGCTGTTCTGCGCCTAGTCTCAGTGTGTCTTTCAATTCCAGACGGGCACGATTTCATCTGGCGCATATTTACTTAAAATCTAGTGAGACAGTGATCAAGTGTTTTGTCAAAAAAAATATTATGTCTGGGCAGTTGTCCTCGACTTCATCTTATTACTGTCTTCCATTGCCAGACAAGCACGATTCCATAGATAGCATCGTCACAATATCAGGTTATATACTGGTCAAGTACTTGTCTGCCATGAATTAAATAAATTTATTTTAATGTTTGCGGCAGAAAACCTCAAACGGAGGAAATATGCTACTATTGGTGATGGATACATATTTCATCCGTTTGGGGTCGAAACAATGGGCCCATGGGGTCGAGATGCCCGGGGTTTCGTTAAGGAGTTGTCCAGACGCCTAATTGACATCACGCGTGCCCAAAGAGCTGGCGCTTGCTTCGGCCAGCGTATTAGCCTAGCAGCTATACAACGAGGTAACGTCCCTAGCTTTTTGGGAACATTACCGGCAGATAATGACCTAGGTTCTGTTCTGTCTTTTATTTATAGTTTAAGTATTGTATATTATACTTTATATAATTTTGATATTGTCATTAGGTAATTATTTTTAAATTGTTCAAATAAATATTTTACCTATTTAAAAAAAACTTAAAACCACCCCCGACTAATAATATATGTATAATCTGTTCATTGAGACCATGCCAATGAGCCCAAACTCGATATCTCTGTTGTAAGTTGATGAAGAGTTTAGTATTCTGCAGAATCCAAGATATTTTCCAGCATCATCAGGTCAATGCTGCCATGTTCTTACAATATCGTTGAAGCAAGAGGATACCGAATTTCAAAAATCGGCTCATCCGTTTGGGTGCTACGATGCCACACACATACACACGTCAAACTTATAACACCCCTTCTATTTGCGTCGGGGGTTAAAAACTTTTAATTGATCATGGTAGACTTCAGTATTTTAACAACCATAATTGAATGCGTTGGTATACAACATTTCGTGTCTGTGCTGGCGATCTTTGGTTGAGCAGTTTCCTCGTCTGTACAATGTGGGGTAAAATTAAATGAGAAAGGATGGATTATGAGATGGAAAGAAGATTGACAAAACAGATTTATGAGACGCTAGCCCATTCACACTTCCTAGGTGAATGGGCTAACCGGTAGACCGTGTGTAGTGCCTAGGTCGACCTCTAGGTCGACCTAGGCGAACGTATCACGACAGATCAGATCGGACACGTTTTAAAGAAAGGCCAAGTCAAAAAAAGTATATATGTTTACTTGTTAATTGATTATGATTTATGATTTTGACGTGTGCGTATATTAATACTGCCTACATACTGAATAAATGCTTTGATTCTTCTTTGATTAATAAAACCTGTTGAATCAACCACTACATTTTAATCCATTTTTCTTACACTTTCCTTAACATTAAAGTCGTGTTGGTAGAAGTATTCATCATCATATTCATCTTCGTATTCATAGTCGTGATTTAAATCATCATTATCATTGTGAGTATCGTTAATATCTGCTTGGTATTCCGCTTGCCAATCTTCGTTCGACGCTCGCAATTCTTTGTAAATCTTGTTTTGAAGAATCTGAAAGAGAATTATCATCTATAGTATAAATAAAGATTAAAAAAAAATAAAAAAGCCAAGTGCGAGTCGGATTCGCACATGGGTTCCGATTGAACAAAATTAGCCGGGAAAATAATTTTTTTGTGTGGGGATTGGGAACCCACTTTAATTTTTAATTTATTTTCGTTTTACTTATTTGATATTACAACAATCATTATAATACACACTATGAGCAAATTTCAAGTCTCTATCTATAACGGTTTGTAAGATCGAGCATAAAACGCCTGAAAAAACACGTTTATTGTATGGGTACCCCTTTTATTTTTAACTTTATGCTGTTTTTAGTATTTGTTGTTATAGCGGCAACAGAAATACATCATCTGTGAACATTTTAACTGTCTATCTATCACGGTTCATGAGATACAGCCTGGAGATAGACGGACAGACAGACAGACAGACGGACAGCGGAGTATCAGTAATAGGGTTCCGTTGGTACCCTTTGGGTTCGGAAACCTAAAAAGCATCTATCTGTTGATACCTAGTATTTTATTACGGATGGATGGATAGCGATGCAAAAGACGTGTCGATAATATGTTTCGAAATATGAAATCGTTTACAATACGAATAAAACCGACTTCAACTGCTGGGCTAGTCATTTTCTGTGCTAAGTTTTAGGTGTTTATGTTCATATCTCTGGGGATACTAATCAGATCTCGATAAAATTACAATGGGACGAAACGGGAAGCATTACTCACTCAAACAAAAAAAAATCCAAATCGGTTACTACATGAGGGGGGATTAAGGTAGGTAACCAACATTTAAAACAATACTGGTGAATTGAGAACCTCCTCCATTTTTGTAAATTCGGTTAAAAAACAGAAAACTACGACATTGAAACATACCAATTTACAAGGTCCTCCTATTTGGCAGTCGGTAAAAACCCATTGCTAGTTTTGCTTTGTATATTGAATTCAATAAGAAACAAAATGAGTGAAAGTTTAATTGTATTTATTGGATTATAGTACTTGTACCTTCGAGCATTTACTAATGGAGATGTTAACGTAAGGCGTACCACTCTGCTGGCCATATAGCCATTTTTGGCCATATGAGCGTGCGTAACTACGCTATATTTTTAATACTGTGTGCGTGTTTCAAGCTAGTGTGCGGGATCGCTAAAGTGAGTGATTTGTGTGTGTGCAATGCGTGTTTACCTTGTCCCCCGTAAGTATCGGCAGAAAAAATTGTTTGCGGATTACAACGTTGACATCTCCATTGGTAAATGCTCGAAGACTTGTACTATTCATTATTCTGTGATTATAGCCAATCAAAAAAATTGAGTCTTATGATCAATTTTCAATGACGCATACTCAAAATAGTAGAATTGTAGAACTATTGTAATATGCAAAATGCTGATACTATGACTCACCTAAAATGAGACAGACAAAACTATTGTTTCAAATAATCCCATTGAATTTATTATGGTTATCTTCAAAAAAATGCGTTCATAGAATTGTTACTTAGTCAAAACAATTGCTACTTAGTTACAATAGATAGAGATTATAATTAAGAGAGTTTAACAACTAAAACAACCGACTTCCATGCCGCGCGTTTTAGTTTCAGTAGCAAGTTTGAGATGTTTATCGTCATATCTCTGGAGATATTTATCGAGAAGATACTTATAAATTACAATGGGAACCACCTCGGAAATGTATCCTACCGATTTAAAAATGAATCATTCGAATCGGTTCACAATTGACGAAGTAATCACGTAACATACATATAAAAAAACAACATACAGACGAATTGAGAACCTCCTCCGTTTTGGAAGCCGGTTGAAAATCGATTCTTGAGGAGTAAACTCCAAAAATTCAGTGATAAAAATAAATAAAATACGTTAATTTTAAGTACCTTTGATACTATTGATTGGTTATTGCCTTACAAGCTGCTCATTTTCCTCGCTCAGCTTTTCTAAGTCTTTACTGCAGTCAGGTCCAGTCACCACAACTATTCCTTCTCGTTGCCAGCAATATTTAACTTACTAACTATATGTAAAATTACCTTTCGTTTCTGTAGGAATTCAGCTAGCTCTTTCCTCTGACTAGAAACATCAACTGCTGTCTCTCTCTCGCTCGTCCTATAAGATATGACATCATCTCTCGGCTCTTCTTCCAGCCTACTCCAGGCATCTCTGCTCTTTTTCCTTGCTGCCAGCAATCTGTTCATAACCTTATCGTGGTCTAAACCGAACACGTTGTTGGTCATTTCAGGGATAGGTTCTTCTGTCGGTGGGATCTCTTCGTCAAGTTGTTTGATTTTCGCCTGATAAGTATGATAATTTAAAAGTAAGTGTTTGATTCAACAAAATAAAAATCAGTATTCTGACAATTGTCTTTAAGAATTCCCATTCTAGGCCTGGTATGCTTTATCCTCAACCTCGTCACTTACCAACAAGTGGTATCGTTTTTTTTAATATCTGATATAATCACCTATCTCGCCTGGTGGTAAGCATGATCGAAGATGGTGAACACGCAGGCCTAGAATTACTCTCAAGGGCTGTGTGCTGCAGGAACACCGTAAGGCGGCAGATTTTCTGGTAAGCTACATTATGGTATCAATTCAGGTGGAACATCGATATAATATGCTCCGACCACCTATGGGTATAGCGGCCCATACGCTATAAAAAAATGTGGCCAATTCGCGCACTTGGTCGCGCGGAATGTGATCGGAGTCTTGGCCGTCTAGTGCACATTCATATGGTTTCTTAAGTTAACCTGCGGGCTTACTCTTGAAATTAATTCCAATCGATCGATATTGGAATTGTGACATTTCGTACTCTTGAGTAGTCTTGAGTTCGACACTAGCGCCATATTGGTTTGAAATTGGGTGTCCATTTAAGGAACTATGTGAAATCGGGATTGGGTTTGGTGTGTGCTTATCGCTACTCTTGAGTTGAATTTGAGAGCTCAGTATTGCGTTTGCATCTGGTCGTAGCGGCCACTGGCCGGAGTCGTCGTGCCATGATCTGGAGATATTGTGTTCAAAAGCTTGTCTATTATTAATAACACAAGGGCTTATAGATTTTAAGATCGGGAATTTAACGTGACTTACGCGATGTCGATATAGCGATCGACATATGCTTCAGCCTCATCCGGAGGCCATCTTCAGGATCTCGAGTGCAAAATTGCCGAACTTAAAATGTATAAGTTTGAAATGAACGCGAGTTTTTATACTAAAACAAAAGGGCTGATTTCCAGTCGAACTGGGCTGAACAAATCAGGAGACAGGATATCTGGTTAATTTATCCTTTCAATAACATCTATTAGAAAAAATGAATGTGCCTTACTTGTACTTCAGGTGACAGTTTAGTGTTGAGCGTGAATTCACTTTTAAGCAGATGTCCCAGTTCTGTCGGTGTGTAGTCTTCACCGTAATCTGCTACAGCCAGTCGCCGATCTATGTCCACTATGTGTGCTTCCTGTCTATCTGAAAGTACAAAAGATTTATTTATTACCTACCTATTGTATTTTTATTCTTTTTCATACAACTGCCCAAAAGGAGGGTAATTTTTCAAGTGAATTAAAACGGCGCGGCGCTGTAGACTGACTGTAAGTCCGCTTGTTTCACTGATAAGTTTTAAGTAGATCAACTCTACGACGTACATGGACGAGTTTGGAGTTCAACCCAAGATCGTCTATGGGCCGAGATCTCACCAAGGGTTTGTCTTCAATACATAGGTTAAAACATCTACTTACAATGACTGCCGCACAAATTACCTCTTATTTTATTGTAGAATAACCCTTTCAAGACAGCAGAAGTTAGAAGGATTTATAAAGTCTAGACTCTAAAGGGATGGTGGAACAGACAAACTATTTATTTATTTAATTTCGTAGTGAAATGATTCAGGGTTTACCTTTGACAAAAACAATATAAGGCACTTCCCCCATAACTCGCAGTGTCGAGAGCTCATGCCGCAGAGGGCCAGCTATGTTGCTGAGAACAGCTTCTGTGTCTTCATCAGTTGCATCCCCTTTGCACACCCAGAACACATGCACCGATTGTAAGTCTGAAGTTATTTTCACCTAGAATAATAAAAATAAGAGACTTTATAGTTTACATTGTTTTGTTCATTTCTTTTTAGAGTACCGTAGACCTGACAAGGAACCCTTATAGTTTCGTTATGTCCATCTGTCTGTCTGTCTGTCTGTCCGAGGTTTTGCTAAGAGACTTTTAATACTAGAAACCTGTAATTTGGTAGGGGTATGTAAATAAATTACGCCGACAAAGTGGTGAAATAAAATTTTGAAAAATATTTTTTTGTAGGATAGATAGCTCCCCTACATGAGAAGTGGGGATGGAATATTTTTTTCGTTGTCTACCCCATCGTGTGGGTTATCATTGAATAGGTCTTTTAAAATGACTTCAGGGTTGCGAATACCATTTTTCGATTAAATGCTCTATTTACGAAATATTAAACTTTAAAGTGCAAATTTTTGTTCCAGTAGGGCGTCCCCCCCTCTAAAAGCTAAAATGTTGGTTTGAAAAATTCGTGATAATAGTGCATTTCATGAACTTTAAAGTAAAACTATAGCGGTTAAGATAACTTTATTAGTTTAGCAGTAATAGTCGTTGAACTTGAGTGTTGGATAATTTTGTACCAAATACAAGATCCTTAGAATAAATCCTTTAAAGTGACAAAGACGAAGTACCTAGTTGCTTGTAAATTTGTAAAAGTAAATTAACTTCTTTTTGCTATTTAACTACATATTTACGGTTTTCAGATGTATGCCTTTAAAGTGCTTCAAGACCTTGCTTCTTGCCAAATTTCATGATTTTAGGTCAACGGGAAGTACCCTAAAGATTTCCGACACAAAACCTATAGGGTACTTCCGGTTGACCTAAAATTGACAATTTTGGTAAAAGCAAGGTCCACAAGTAAAGGGAAAATTCCAAAAAATTAAAAAGGTTGAAAATTAAGGTAAAGTTTGGCACTTCAAAGTTTTTGCGAAAATCTAAATTTGCACTATCTTTTTATACTGTTGACTTAGGACCTTGATTTTTATACACCTAATAGAGATACTTTTTATACACATATAGACCTCAGTATTTGGTAGAGTTGCCGCGAATAGTGTTTATAGCGAATAGTCGAATACTGATTAATCGCCATTCACTTTGGCGAATAGTCGAATAACTCGACAACCTCCTCCTTTTTTTGAAGTCGGTTAAAAAGAAGAACAATCATGCCAAACCCAAGAAAAAAATCTCATGTTTGGCTACATTTTGAAGAGGAAGAGAACAGTGCAAAATGTGTTTTGTGTGGTGTAAAAATAAGTAGAGCAGCAAAAAAGCAGGAACAACGGCTTTGCAGAATCATTTGAAATTCAAACACCCAGGTTAGTTTTTTTTAACCTATATTATTTATTTTACCGTTACTAAGTAAAAATATAATAAGAACGTTATATAATATAATATTTGTTTCAAAAGTTATTTTCATTTATGAAGTATATAATTGCACTATTGTGAGTTTTTTAGCACATTATTTAAATAATTGCTGCTACCTACGTTCCTGATTAAAGGTTCTTTTCTTTGTTCGCAAATGAGTATTGTAAAATTTATGGAAGCTCAAGTAGTCATGCTCAACATAATGCTCCCGCAGAATCATCTTCAAGTACCTCCTCATCCACCGAGTTGCCCAGTCAGCCTTTGGTGCAACAGTCACTGCAACAACTACTTGAAAAAAAAAAGCTTTGGGACATCAACGATAGCCGAGCAAAAAGATATCACTACTTGATTGGTGAAATGATCGCTGTTGACAACGAGCCACTTTCCATCGTCGATCATCATGTGGGCTTTAAACGTCTTATTAATAATGCTTTGCCGCAATACACCATTCCTGGCAGGACATATTTTACCGAGAAAATAATTCCAGACATGTATGAGAGAGTGCTTAGCAAACTAAAAAACGAGTTAGAAAGGGCTGAAGCTATAGCGTTCACTAGCAATCTATGGACTTCTTCTGTAAATAATGCTGCATTTCTGAGTTTCACCAGACACTGGATATCAGAAAACTTTAAACTGAATCATGCCATTCTAAACATGGCGCATTTTCCTGAATCACACACATCAGAAAATATCAAAAGAGAACTGTTACAGTATGTAACGAAATGGGACATACCCATCACTAAAATTCAAGCGATTGTTCACGATAATGGGGCGAATATGGTTAAAGGAGTTAAGGAAACTCTACTTCCTTCACAGCGTTGCTTCATACATACCCGCCAGCTGGTGATAAATAATGCATTAGATAACAGTTCTCCAATAAAAGAAATTCTTACTAGTGCCCGCCGCATAGTGACACATTTTAATCATTCAGGATATACAAAACTTGAAAGTATTCAATCTGAGCTCGGACTTCCTAACCATAAACTGATTCAAGATATTCAAACTCGCTGGAACTCAACATATTACTTACTGGAGCGTCTATCTGAACAAAAAAGAGCAATTTCGGTGTATATTTCAGAATCAAGGAGCGTGAATTTTGAAAATTTCACTAGTGATCAGTGGGAGGTTATAGAACATCTGTTAAAGCTCTTAAAACCTTTAACAAGATTATATAATATTTAGATAACAAATATCACGAGTTCCACATATGCACCTATATCAGATGTGATACCTAGCACTGTTTCATTAATCAGATACCTAATGAAAGATGCGCTGATTCAACAAACTAAACACGTTGATGATTTTAGAAAGGCGTTGATAGAAAATATGGAAGCCCGTTTTAATTTGGATGATCTATGCTTTACGAAGACATATTACTTGTCGACATTTTTAGACCCCCGCTACAAGAACTTTTATTTTGACGCTACCCAAGTTGAACGGATCCGTAGAGCTGCGCTCAGAGAAGGTCTTAGGCTTTCTTTAGATGACGAAAATGATGATTCGGATCCAGAAACGGCATTCAAAAGGTCTCGTTTAGATAATGAAAGTGAGCATGATTCGAAAACTCATAAACTATTTTGGGCATGTTTTGAAGAATCTTCTATAGAGCAACCTACTGAAGAGCAACCCAAGAATGCCACTGCTGAAGAAATCGCCAACTACATCGCATTAGCAAAGGCTGACAGAAAAATAAACCCATATGAATTGTGGGCTTTGAGTACCAATAAGAATAGATTTCCTATTTTAAGTAAGCTTGCTAAACGATACTTAATCACACCAGCAAGCTCTGTTTATTCAGAAAGACTATTTTCCGAGGCAGGTTTAATTTACGAGGGAAAACGAAACCGACTTGCTCCAGAACGTGCAGAAAAAATTGTTTTTTTGCACCACAATCTGCCTCTGTTGGATTTTAAATATTAATTAAAAAGCCTTACTAATTTAATTTCATGAATATGATAGGCACAGGCACATATTACAGATAATAATTGATATTGTGTATTGTTTTATTAAGGAAAATAATTTAAAAAAATGATTATTTTTAACTCATTAGTTCTGTTCGAGTTCATACACTTTTAGTTTGAGCACGGCAACATAGATGGCGTCAGTAGAAAAATTAGAACACGCTATCGTTTGTCGCACCGATTTGTATGAGTGATTTTTCGATTGTTTGAAATACAACCAGCTTCGGGATACGAACAAGGCGTTTCATTTTACCCTTCCGTTATCCCTCACGTACACTCGTGGACATTAGGTCCTTTACCGAGTCGGATTAGTTAGGTAATAGATCGACGGACCGTGAGAGTCCGTACCCCCCGTGCTCGCAGTGGAGCTGCAATAAGAGCGCGCGGCACTTGTTTCGGTAGCTACTCGTCCGCCACGCGGAGATAGCATCCGTACAGTGGAGGGAGGAGCCAGCTCATCAGAGCTAGTTGGCGAAATTCAAGATCATCGCAGTGCGAGTCCGCGTCAACTTCAGTCGAGACGGACGTGACGTCAGGCAATGGCGGTGACGACATCAGCCGAAAGTTAGGCGCCTAACACCGAGTGACAACGAACGTCAAAGTGACAGCAGACGTCAAGGTGACAGTGACAGCAAACGTCAAGTGGTGACAGTGATTCAGGGAAACTGAGTACTTTTTACTGTTTATTACTAGCAAAAGTGAACCTAGTGAGTTTGAAGAAAATAACTTTGGATATTTGGACTTGTAAAATTTTAGTAAGATTTATCTTAACTTAGAATAATTTGCATGCAATAATTAGGGACTTAGAATAGTTTTAAGAAAAGTGAACATACGGGGAACCTATGCCCGATTTTCGTTCGAAGTTATTAATTTGAAACACTTGTAAAATTTTAGTGACTTGCCTTGGACTTAGAAAATTTCGATTTACAATTTAACTTAGAATAATTCTATCTTTGAACAGTTTTAACGGTAATTAACTTTTATTTTATTAACTTAGTACTATTAGCTATATTCAAGAAGTTTTTGTATAATTATTAGATATTTTAATTGAATTACAAAATGTCGCTAACTTTTAATGTACAACAGGACATTTTTAATTGTATGTTAAAGGCCTTCAGCAATTATAAAAAAAGTCCCAAAGAGCGCAAACTGCTGAATACGTAGAAACTAAGTTAGAACTCTTAGAGAACAATTAGAACTCGTTGGTGGCCAACCACAAAAAGATATATGGAAGTTTAAAGCCTGATGAAATATGTGTAAGTGAGTATGTAAAATCAGAGGTTTATGATAAGACAGAAGATACCTACATAAATTACAAATGTCTCTTAAAGTCAGCACAAAATAAGCTTTCATCCAAACCTGTTGAGCAACTCACAGAGCAACACAACCCTACTTTAGCTAGTAAAAAAAGCGCGGTCAAGTTACCGGACATTTCAATACCAACCTTTTCGGGAAAGTATTTTGAGTGGGTTTCATTCAGAGATTTATTCAAGTTACTTATAGACAAAAATGAATCTTTGGATGATGTCCAAAAACTTCATTACCTTAAGGGCTACTTAAGTGGTGAGGCTGCTCAACTGGTGAGGCACACTCCAATAACAGAGGTTAATTATAAGGAGTGTTGGCGCTTATTAGAAAAACGTTATGACAATAAAAAATACTTGTCAAATTGTATTTTAAAAAGGTTATTTGGTATACGTCGTTTAGCATCAGAATCAGCCATTGGTCTTAAGGAATTGTTAGACACAACTGTTGACTATATAAACGCATTAAAACATTTGGGCATAAATGTGACTACGTGGGATATCATTGTGATTCATGTTGTCACCTACAAACTGGATCAAGAGACCCGCAAGCAGTGGGAATTGTTTATAGCGAGTGATGATGAGCTGCCCACTTTGGTTCAGTTCAAAACCTTTATTGAACAAAGGTTTAGGGCTCTTGAGTTCGTAGAACCACGTCGAGTCATAAATAGTCATGGCCACAGCACTAAAGTTATGTTGGCTACGAAATCGACAAAAAATTGCGAATACTGTTCACAGGGCCATAAGATGTGCTTTTGCAAGAAGTTTTCTGAACAGACGGTCGATAAGAGGAGAGAATTTGTTGCCAAAAACAATATATGCTACAATTGTTTAGGAAGCAACCATATATCTTACGATTGTAAAAAACAGACAACCTGCAAGATTTGTCATAAAAAACACCACACGTTGCTTCATCCCGGTAGAGAGCAGAACAAAGAGCAAGGCATTCTTGCCCCTTCTACGTCTCAAGAACAACACGTTGTCGCGTGCCTGTCTACAGGGAAAATGCAAAAACCTAAACAGGTGTTGTTAGCTACAGCTTTAATTCAAGCTGAAGCTAAAAACGGCGAGCGTTTATTAATACGGGCTTTGATTGATCAAGGCTCACAAGGCTGTTTCATAACAGAAGCTATAGTTCAACATTTACGTCTGAAGAAACTACCAGCCAATGGTACCATATCTGGTTTAGCCAGTGACAAAACTATACGAGCTCAATACAAGGTACGAGTTCAACTTCAATCTCGTGTTGATCTTAATTTCAAGATGGAAGTAGAAGCTTTCGTTTTAAACAAGATATCTTCCTATCTTCCGGAACAAAAGATGTACGTTATCAATTGGGTTGATTTGGATCATCTGCAATTAGCAGACCCACAGTACAACGTACCCAACAAAATAGACATTTTATTGGGTGCGGATGTTTATGGCACTATTATGAAAGGATTGATGAAGTGTCCTAGTGGATCACTCATTGCACAGAGCACCACCTTAGGGTGGATCCTTTCAGGTGTCATAAACAAGGTAAATAATAGTGAGATAGAGTCAATGAGAATACGAGTCATGCATGCACAGATTAATGAAAATGAAATGTTGAGAAAGTTTTGGGAAGGAGAAGAAAGTACTTTCTATAGCGAGAAGAAAATGTTGAATGAAGAAGAACAAGGATGCGAAATGATTTATGCGAATACGACGAAGAGAACACCAGAAGGACGATATGTGGTAAACTTACCGTTTCGTGAAGAAAATCCACGCTGCTGCAATGGAGATTCCAGGAACGTAGCAGTAGGGCGATTGAAGTCACTGGAAAAAAGACTGCAAAGGGATTCAGGTCTTAAGCAAAGTTACAGTGACGTTCTGAAAGAGTACTTACAACTTGGACACATGAGACTGGTTAATGACATCGATGACAAGAAACAAGAAGCTGTTTACTTACCGCATCACGCTGTGGTGCGCGAAGACAAATCAACCACGCGAGTTAGAGTTGTGTTCAATGCATCGGAACCAAATAAGTTGGGAGTCTCATTGAACGACGCTCTGATGGTTGGGCCAACGCTACAAGCTGATCTTCGACACATCGTGATGCGCTGGAGAACTTACCCTATAGCATTGGTCGCTGACATTATTAAGATGTACCGCCAAGTGCTCGTGTCGGAATTACAAGCCAATATGTACCAACGTATTGTGTGAAGAGATGATCCCCACCTCTGAAATAAAAGACTATGAGCTTCTTACCGTCACTTTTGGCACTGCAGCTGCTCCGTACTTGGCAGTAAAAACGCTGCAGCAGGTGGCTCATGTTGAAGGAGAGCAATATCCCCTCGCGAAGGAACGGGTTCTGAAATGTTTCTATATGGATGACCTTATGTCTGGTTGCGAAACAGTACAGGAAGGTGTTGAAATATACAAGGAATTACAAGAACTTCTTAACAAAGGAGGGTTTGAATTACAGTATATAATAAACAAACAATAAACAATATATACAGTATATATACAGTATAATAGTAATGACAACAATATTTTAAAGCACATAACATTATTTACAAAAAAGCAAGAAAACAAAAAGAAAGAAGTTAAAACAGAGTTTGATAAAAATAAACATAAGGAAAAAGAGAAAGAAAAAAAGAACTAGAAATAAAGTTAGATAATACGACAAAAGTTTTGGGACTTACCTGGAATAGAAGCGAAGACGTTTTCAAGTATGCAGTGCAGCTCTCCCCGATGACAGGACCTGAAACAAAAAGAAAATTATTAGCAGAAATAGCTAAGCTTTTCGACCCCTTGGGATGGGTTGCGCCTAGTGTGATTTTAGCAAAGATGTTTATACAAAAGCTTTGGTTAGCAGGCGTAAGCTGGGATGAACCAATATCAGATGAATTAAGACAAGAATGGAGTACTTATCGTTCAGAGTTCAGTGAATTCTCCAAGGTACAAATCCCACGCTGGCTTGGCACGAAGAACGACGATCACACTGTAGAGTTGCATGGCTTTAGCGATGCTTCTCGCAACGCATACGCAGCAGCAGTATATATTCGAATCGTTGCTGGTTCGAATAATATTAAAACGTCGCTTGTGGTGGCAAAAACCAGAGTAGCACCCGTCAAACAGGTTAGCATACCTCGACTGGAGTTGTGCGGTGCAGTCTTGTTGGTACGATTATTATCTGAGACTGCTGAAGTTCTTGACATTCCGAAGGATAATTTACACGCTTGGACAGATTCCACAATCGTATTAGCTTGGCTCAAAAGTCATCCTAGCCGCTGGAAGACGTTTGTTGGCAACAGGGTATCAGAGATCATCAGTTTTATGGAATCGTCTAAGTGGTCTCACGTCTCAAGCAAGCAGAACCCCGCAGATATCGCGTCGAGAGGTATCTTACCTTCTGCATTGATCGGAAATGAATTATGGTTTTCTGGACCAAGCTTTTTGAGAGAACAAGAAGTACCCTACAATAGTGCAAGGGACTTACACACAAGCGAAGAAGAATCTATCAGAACTCATTTAGGAGAAGTCGCAGAAGATGACTTACTTTCGAGATATTCATCGCTGCAAAAACTATTGAGAGTTGTTGCTTATTGCAGAAGGTGGTTAAAGAAGACTAGCAGAACTTCACCATATCTACGCAAGGTTGAAGTGGATGAAGCATTGCAATGTTGCATCCAACTTGCTCAGCAACAAGGATTTGCAGAAGAATATGACACATTAAGAAAAGGAAGACCAGTTTCAAGGAAGAGCAGCAAGCTAAAGATACTATGTCCTTATCTTGACGATAATGGTATAATTAGAATAACTGGCAGACTGAAACACTCTTCTTTGGATACTGACACGAAAAATCCTATAGTCTTACCGCATGATTCACCATTAGCAAAATTGTTAGTGGCTGAAGCTCATGAAAAGACCATTCACGGTGGTCCGCAATTGATGATCAACTACTTAAGGTCAGCATACTGCGTCATCAGAGCTAAGAGCTTGGTGAAACAGCATATTCGCCGATGTGTTACTTGCATCAAAAACAGTGCACCCACTCAACATCAACTCATGGGAGCTCTGCCATCAGAAAGATGCAAGCCGGGGCGTGCTTTCCTTTGCAGCGCTGTTGATTATGCGGGTCCTATAAGCATCCGTACAACTAAAGGACGTGGCCATCGTTCCTATAAAGGTTACATTTGCTTGTTTATATGCATGGCCACAAGAGCAATTCATCTAGAGGTAGTGAGCGATATGACCAGTCAGGCATTTATAGCAGCCTTTAGGAGGTTTGTTGCGCGACGTGGAAAGTGCACAAAAATGTGGTCGGACAATGGCACTACTTTTGTTGGAGCAGCTAAGGAACTGCGAGAATTGGGATCCATTCAGCCAGAGATTGCCGAACATCTGGAGAAAAACGGCACTGAATGGCACTTTATACTTCCTCGAGCTCCCAACTTTGGGGGATTATGGGAAGCTGCAGTGAAATCCACCAAACATCACTTGAAACGAGCTATCGGAAACCTGACGCTCACGTATGAAGAACTGAGCACGCTTCTAGTTCAAATAGAGGCATACATAAATTCAAGGCCTATATCGGCAATAGATGGGGAAAACCCACAGGAACCTCTCCTTTTGAACCCTTTGACTCCAGGATATTTTTTAATAGGAGAAGCATTGGTTAACGCACCGGACTATACCTACAGTTCAAGCAACATAAGTCTTCTGTCTCGGTGGCAGCTTGTTCAGAAGACGCTGCAAACATTTTGGAAGCGTTGGTCCCAAGAATATTTAGCAACACTAATGCAACGCTACAAATGGTCTCGACGAACTTCGGAGCCAAAGATAGGAGATGTTGTTTTAATAAAAGAAGATGACCTTCCTCCTGGTCAGTGGTTACTTGGTCGCGTGGCAGAAATTCACAAAGGTTCAGACAATTTGACCCGCATAGTCACATTGCGTACCAAGTCATCGGTAATAAAACGGCCAACTTCGAAATTATGTATACTTCCTGTGAATAATGAATAGATTATAAGAATGTTAATCGATCTTTCATGTTTAGTAAGGTTATATATTTTAATGGGTAAAATTACCCATCGTGACATCTAAATAGATGTCACTTATTCGAATATTTCAGTGAATTTGTTTAAGTTTGTTTAGATATAGTCATAAACAATATTGTAAGTTTTTTTGCGTTTATTGATCATTTTTATTTTACTTGTAAAAATTCTTACCACTCACCAAAGACAACAAACAGCTTAACTTCAAGCAACGGTGGGCGGTAGCCATATAGCATGAGTTAAAGGACATTCCTCACATAATGTCCTTGGTGGGCGGTATGTTCGAGTTCATACACTTTTAGTTTGAGCACGGCAACATAGATGGCGCCAGTAGAAAAATTAGAACACGCTATCGTTTGTCGCACCGATTTGTATGAGTGATTTTTCGATTGTTTGAAATACAACCAGCTTCTGGATACGAACAAGGCGTTTTATTTTACCCTTCCGTTATCCCTCACGTACACTCGTGGACAAGTTCTTTTGTTCGTTAAAAGTTTATTTTTGACGACTATTCGCCGAATGCCGAATAATACTAGCTATTATTCGGTATTCGACGAATATAAAAAAATTACGAGTAATGCCGAATACAGAATTATAGCGAGTATTCGCGGCAACTCTAGTATTTGGTATAAATTTTAACTTGCTAGGTCCAACCGTTCCTGAGAAAATTGGTGGTGACACACGAACAGACAGGCAAGAAAGTTATTTTTAAGGGTTCCTTTTTTTACCTTCTGAGGTACAGGTACAGAACTAAAAACAGACTTAATGCCATGCTAGTAATTTTTAGACCAAGTCTCTGGAGATACTTATCTGATTTCTATAAATTACAATGAGACCAAATGGGAAGCATACCTTCCCAAATAAAAAAATAATTTTCAAAATCAGTTAATAAACAAAGGAGATTTGAGGTCAAATAGTAAAATACAGGCAAATTGAAAACCTCCTTTTTGTGCTTGCAGCCAAATGTAACTTACCACCATCAAGGAGAAAATCTGCCACCTTAATTTTACAGTGTGCTACACAGCCCTTCAGAGTCGGTGTATTCGAGGCCTAGTGTGATCACCATCTCTGACTACATTTTTGCTTACCACCAGATGAGATAATAGTCAAAAGCTAGCCTATAAGATATATTTAAAAATAACATCATCTGATTTCTTTTCCATCTTTGCATTGTCACTTAACATCAGGTGAGATAGTGGTTAAGTGCTTGTCTGCCACCCTACTGAAAAAGTGAGAAGTAATAGATGTGGTATCATCTTATAAAGCATACCTTTGAGATCTCAATACCTCTGCCCACAATATCCATTGAGACCGTCCCAGTAGACATGAGGTCTGTTATCTGCTTCATAAACATTTTGTTTAACATTGCCGACCTTCTAATCGATCGCTTGCCAGGTTCATTCTGAGTTTTGGTCAAACTCTTCACACTTGGCATTATATCTGTCTCGAGATGACTAGGGTACCATTGCCTGCAACATTCATAATATACAATAAAGATACAGCATTTTTCAATTCAATACTTTGTTTTTGGCTAGCATTTTTCAAACTTATTCAAAACACAGTAAACATAACCTAATTTTTAAGTATTTACTTTTTCTTTAAATGATGTCTTACTTTTTTGCCTTAGGATGCACCATCTTATTAAGCTTAACACCAAGTTTTTTCAAGCTATAAGCCGTAGACGATACGTGATACAACCGACGTACGGTGATCATTTTGTAAATTTGTATGTTTCACTTTTATACTGCTCTGAATTGAAAACGTAAGTGTATTAACTTAACTATGTATTGTATTCATTCTTATCTTGTGAAATTCTGAAATAAACCTATTACGTAAATAAATTGAAATAAATAACAAATAACATACAAATTATTCAAATGAAATTATTCCATAGAGAAATAATTATTTTTTTAATTTTTTATTGTGGACTTGGCCATAACACGGTCTGTGTATTGTGCCACTTTCTACTTAATATTTAATCCATGAATGAAATGAGGGGTATAGAATGAAAGGCAGCTATATCCACCTAGGCATTTTTTTCATAAAGCAGAAAAAACGTCTTATTTTATTTTTACTGCAGCAACACGTGTAAAAAAAGCTGTAAAAAAATAAATTAGGATTGTTGGTACCACTGAACAACACACAATCATCAACCAATCCAAATTAAAACTTTTACGCGATAATTTTAAAATCACTTAGCTGTATTTGATACCAACAAAAGGATTTAGCTATCTTTGATTCTGATTGTAATTGGATATAGCTGTTTTTGATACCAATTCTTACAATTTTAGTAGGATTTAGCTGATAGCCCTGTGGATTTAGCTGACTTTGATTCTAAACCGATTCTTTAAACGGGAATTTGGCTGGGATTTAGCTGTTTAGTGCCAAACAATTTTGTAAACTTATGTGGAATAGTATGAAGAATAAGCATTCACAGTTATAAAATGACTTGTTGTGGATATAGCTGCCTTTGATTCTATACCCCTCAAATTATTCTTGTTTTGTTTTTTTTTTAAGTTTTATTCTATTCTGGCTCCACACGATTACTGTATTTAGCCAGTGTCAAATAATAAAAATCTTCAAGTTTTTGCATAGTTTTTGAGAATTCAAGTCGTAAAAAGTCAAATTTCAGGTCAAGTTTCAGTAAAGATATGGACTTCCCTGAGTAAAGATATGGATTTTACTGAAGATTTTCAGAGGCATTTTGGTGATAACGCAAATAGCATGTTTTTCAACATTGTGCTGTTTCCCTACACCACAGAATAATGAACAGTACAAGTACCTACATACTTGCATACAGTCACTGGCACTAACTGTTTAATAATCCACATTTATTACACATTCACTGGCGGAAGAGCTCAAGTTTTAGAAAAAAATACAATAGGCTCGTCCACACAGAGCGAGCAGCCTCGCGAGACATTTGCCGCGCGAAGCAGCCCGGTTAGTGTGGACGTGCCTCAGCCGAGGCAAGCGCGCGCGCTGCCGCGGCCGAGCGACCGAGCGCCCGAGCCATCGAGTGTCGGTTTTTGGTTTTGCGTCCACACCGAGCGAGCAGCCTCGCGAGGCATTTGCCGCGCGAAGCAGCCCGGTTAGTGTGGACGGGCCTCGGCCGAGGCAAGCGCGCGCGCTGCCGTGGCCGAGCGACCGAGCACCCGAGCCGTCGAGTGTCGGCTTTTGGTTTTGCTCAAAGGCGCCTCAGTCGTTTGCCGCGCGCACTCTGCGCGATGATTCCGAGGCTGCCGCGCTCGTTCGTGGGAGTTTCCTCACGCGGCAAATGCCTTGCGAGGCTGCTCGCTTTGTGTGGACGCGCCTAATGAGAGCAGACGCAATTTTTCACGTTCCCGCCAAAACTGTTATTCATGTTTGTTTTGATTTGATTTTCTTGTAGGTTTCATAATCAGCACTGTTGCCAGGTCTATTTTTAGGGTTCCGTACCTCAAAAGGTAAAAAAAGGAACCCTTATAAGATCACTTTCTTGTCCGTCTGTCTGTCTGTCCGTCCATGTGTCACCACCAATTTTCGCAGGAACGGATGGACCTAGCAAGTTGAAATTTATACCACATACTGAAATTTATAGTCCTTATTAGGTGTATAAAAATCAAGGTCTTCAGTCAACACGATAAAAAGATATGGGCAAATTTAGATTTTGGCGAAAACTTGTAAGTACTTAAATTTACCTTAATTTTCATCGTTTTTTATTTTTCGGTACTTCCGGTTGACCTAGAATTGTCAATTTTAGTCAAAAGCAAGGTCTTACAGCACAAATAAAGGAAAAATTCGAAATCTAAAGAAAATTGAAATTTAAGGGTGTCCCCATACATACATAGTTTCGCCAAATAAGATAGGCCTGGGAGTTATATGAGGTCTAGCTTAATTAATTACCTACCAACGTTGGTACGGAAGCCTCGGTCAATCTTTTCTATGCCTCGGTGGGCGAGTCCAACTCGACTTAGCCGGTTTTTATTCGTTTTTCCCTAGGCCCTTTTAGGCTAGCTAGGCTCCGTCATCTTTTACTCTAGATTTGCAGTTTCTTTGAAAAAATACCCTAAAGTCGCATAAATGTTCAATAAACTGGCCAAGTGCAAGTCGGACTCGCACTCTGAGGGTTCCGTAACACAGTAGAGTATTTTTTAATATAATTTTTCACCCCCAAAAAATTAACTTTGTTTTTCATAGTGTTTGTATAAAAAACAAAGTTATATTTGCGGTTGCTTTATCTCAAAATTTCTGAATACATCTCATTCAAACCAATTTTCGTTAAAAGTGTTTATTAAGATCTACTGCATATATTCTTTTTTAGATTTTTCACTCCCTTAACTTAAAGGTTAAAGCTAGGATGATATAATCCATCATCCTAGGGTTAAAGGGACATATTTTATCAGGTGTCTGTCTATCTTTCAAATGATTGACTTTGAAAGAAACCGCACAATTTGTCAAAACAACTCAAATTGATTTGACAGATTAAATACGAAATTGCATCGTAAGTAGCTAGGTAAGTAGCCACTTTTACACAATCCATAGCTTACAACATACTTAGTTTCTCCCTCCCTCCTTAAAGGCCTTATTCACGATCCATTTTGCTGTACGTCCCGCTAAGGACATGCACGATGCACGATGCAAAAGTCCCGTGAATAGACTTGACGTACGTCGATAATTATTATTAATTGTTTGCTGGACTTGCACGACTGATTTTGCATCCAGCGAGCTCCCCCACCACCGCGACGTCGTGCAGATGGACAGTGAATAACGCGGACATACGTCAGAGCAGTCCAGCATCGTGCGTGCTTGATCGTGTGTAGACTTGCTGTACAGCAGATTAAACATATGCATATAATATACATATATAATTTAAAATATTTTTCATTCGGTTTACTCTGCTCGCTTGATGCGCGCTTGATAGTCAGTATGCTACATCCAGCGCCGTGGCCTTGAGCTGACGTACAGCCGCGATGGATCGTGAATTAGGCCCTTTAGTCCTTAGCAGTCTGTGCTTACTGCTTACAACCAAAGACAAAAGTATCTAGCGCGCGCGTGGGAGTGAACTTGCTGTTCCCGCCAAGCATCTGTCATATTGTCAAAATTGGGACAACTTTGTGCTACGAACTACGAAATTGGTTGTTTTTTTTGTAATTAAAGTAATTCTACATAGAAATCAATTAAAATAATGGCTAAATCAGAGGATAGTGATGATTATTGGGTTTCGAAGATCGAGAATATATGCACATCTCTAAATGTAGACCCTACTGCAGCCAAGAAATCCATTGAATCATTTTTGGACGTAAAAGCAAATTATACTCTGGATGTAAGTAAATACTTCTATTTGTTTGTTTAAAAGAATAATACAGTGTGCTATATCAGATCGCTTGTCACAGACTTTTACTGTAAACAATGTGTGTACTAAAAAGCCCGTATTCAAGGTTTATTCAGTTGAAAATATAATATTGCTTATGTCGACTATTCAAATTAATTTTAAGTACTCAGATACACATGAATTATTTTTTTAGGGTGATCCTCTGCATTGGATAGCTTGTGCACTGTATGTAGCCTGTAGAACTTCTGTCACACCAACAGTGCAACCAGGACAGACTGTAGAAGGCAACTGTGTCAGTCTCACAAAACTTCTCAGGCTATGTAATGTCAGGTATGATAATATACACTTAAAACCAGCTGTTCATGCTGCACATATATTATATACTATCAAAATTATCTTAATAATAGCTACATCCTGTGGCTTCAAATCTATCAAACATGTTAATAAAAGTTATAAACTATTTGTGTGCCAAATTTGGTCCAAATCTGTTCAGCTGTTTGTGTTTTTGCGGAACAAACCTTTACACTGACATTTATATTAGTTGAATAGCTCCATTAAAATGCTGTTTCACACAGGAGTCAAAAATTTTATCAAAATTAGCTGACCTCTTTTGTTGTGAAGATGTAACAAAAAAGCCAGTTATAACATGTATTGGTACTAGAAGATATGATCCCGAGTTAAAAAATCTTAGTATCTTGAGTGATATAATATTTTTATGAGTCTAATGTCTGTTTACGAGAAAGAGTAGCAGTCCCAATATTACATGAGGGAGGCTGAAATGATGATCTTTACAGTTTTGCTTCTAAAACATTTGCAAATTTATCTGGGTTACTTGAATAATGTCACTCAGATATGATTATAAGCTTGGCCTTATCCATAATTCCATATTTTATGGAGCTTTTGGAGAATTACAATATTATATCATCATAATTAACAGCCATTATTCGTCTACTGTTGGACATAGGCCTCTCAACTCGATCTTCAGCTATTTGTTTCCAACTGCTGCCAGGCAGCTTGCATACATCATCGCTCCAGCTGGAGGGCGCCCTACGCTTTGCTTACCGAGCTGTGGTCTCCACTCTAGAACACAATATTATATATTAACTTATATTTTAACTTTGATACATTTCAGTTTGATACAGTTTTTTACCAAAATAAAAAACTGGATGGAGATGACATCTATGTCTACAGACTTTAGAGATAGAATATCACGCCTAGAACACAAGTTTGCCGTATCTACAGTATTATACAGAAAATTCCAGCCAATATTTCAGGAAATTTTCTCTGGATTGTATGAACCTTTGAAATCACCTGCTACTAAGAGTAGAAGACCAAAGTAAGTTTTAAAGTTAAAAAGACTAAACAAATGCCTAATTTTCAACATATATAAATGATTTAGACAATTTGTGGAAATGTACACCAAACAAAGATTTTTTAAAATATTTTATAGGCTAGCGTTTGACAACTACGTCACATGTTGGTAAGTGATGATGCGGTCGAAGATGTTAAGCACGCTAGGCGAGAATGGTAACTGGCTTTCAAGGATTAAGATTTTGGTCAAGTATTAATTAGTCTCTAGAGTTGCAGTGCTTGATGAGTCTCTACATACAAAGTTCTGACTGAGAATTATTAAGGCCTCAGTTGCCATTCACTTAACACATTTAACAAAAACTATCAACTATTTCAGATTACAACCATGCAGCACAAATGCATTATATGAATTCACATGGTGCCTGTATGTATGTGTGAAAGGAGAGTTTCACAACTCTGCAGATGACCTGGTAGATATGTATCATGTGTTGCTATCCTGCCTAGACTTTGTTTACGGCAATGCCTTTATGGACAAGAGGGTAGACTTAATCAATCCTTCTTTCAAAGGTAAGTTATACATAAACATAGAGTTAAAATGAACATTATGAAGCGTCATCCTAGGTGTGTGTTATACATACAGAAAATGCTGATTTTGTTGACACATAAGTGCTGATCCACCCTCAGCACAGTGTGAGGCCTTTTAATCTTGACAAGTAACTAATTAAATGGCTTAATTTGCTGCTGAGAGTGGATCCCATGCATCTTACTATATATACTTATAATATGGGCCAAAAATAATATAATTTGGTTTTACAATCTGTTTGTATCACATATATTTGCCAGAGAACCTTATTATGCACTGGTATATAGAGTCTTTATTTAGAGTTTTTACCTGCTTTTTGCTAGTTTTTGAAAAGCAATTACAGTACATCAAGATACTCTTAAGTTTCGAATTGCGGGTCCCTCATACCATGAGTTAAGCATGAATATTACTCACAACTTGTTTGATATATAAAGTGCAACTATTACATCAACTTACATAATACTGTTCATTTTGTTCCACAGGCCTGCCGAAGAACTGGCTAAAAGATAGTTTTGAGGTACCTGACAAAACGCCATGCATTATTGCAACACTCTGTGAAATCAAAGATGGATTGACTGTGGAAGCTTCCACTATGAAGGAGTATAATTTTAAGCCAGTAATCAAATCTTTTTTTGAAAAGGGGGTATGTATTAATTATCACAGTTACTATTACACCAGCACTGGAAGCATTGTGCTGGTGACCCACAGCCATACTCTGCTTCTTGTAGCTGGGATGGCATGAGTTATTGATGACAAGGGGGAATATACAATACATCCTAAGCAAGACATAAGTGTTCCCTCATAATCGATTTAGATTTTTTATAATTGCATATCAGACAAGCACTAGACTAAGATGCTATGTGACAATGTGGCAGAAGATGGAATAATGCTTGTCTGTGAATAGAAGTCGGCTCTGAGATGAGGTGTAAGTCAACTGACTCATGTAATTACCATGAATAAATAATTGAATTCAATTTAAAAAAAAAGGATAGATAGCTCGACATCTAAGCAAGAGATCGCCAATTCAAATCCTAGCACGGGTACTTATCCACAGGAGGTAGAGGCATATAATATCGATGTTCCTTCTGACTTGCTACCAAAAAGCAGCTTACCACCATCAAGGAGAAAATCTGTAACTGCAACCTTACGGTGTTCCGGCAGCACGCAACTCTTGTACAGTCATCAACCACATCATCGCTTACCACCAGGCAAGATAGTGATCAAACGCTAGCCTATAAGTTAAAAAAAAAAATTACAATTATATGAGTAAAAGGATTAAAAACGAATTTAATTGCAGGAAGTGAGGATGACATTGTGTCATAGGTACTCCTTATATACATGTAGAGATTTACTATGATAAAATGGCCCGCCCCACCAAATTACTGTTTTAATGTAAGGATTAGACTACACTCACATCCTTATGAAAGAGTTAGTATGTAGTTTAAAATATTCATTTTCAGTAGCAGGCTGGCAGTACCAGTATGCACACATGCGTGGTGGTGCGTTGTAAATACTCTGAAACGTTTTGAATTATGAAGGGGTGGGTCATGTTATCGTAGTAAATCTCTAGTTAGTAATCTTCATAATTGAAAATACTAAAGTGTGCCAATAATTACAGATATTAAAAGGCAACAATAAGGAACAATTGGGTGCATTAGATTTAAGGAATTTTGACTCAAATCTGAAATCATTAAATAATCTATATGAGACTTATGTTCTCAGTGTTGGTGAATTTGACGAAAGGATATTTTTAGGTGAGTTATTTTTTTAATGCAAAAATTCATGTTTCCATGATTGGATGTAAACAAAAATGAGTACCGACAGTAAAAAAAAATTATACATACAAGCACTTACCCACAATCTCGCCTTATGTTTAATGAGTGCGCTTCCTATGAAGGGTAGAGGAAAGGAGGACCTTCTTCTAAGGTGGTCAAACTGAAAAACTGTCTGGCTAAATGTAATAAAGTACCGAAAGCAAGCAGAACACCACTATTCTGTTGTTTAGTGTCTGTAGAGCGTATGATAAGAACTTAGTACATGTAAATGTAGTGATAACATTGTCTAAAAATAACTAATAAAATTACCTTTTAATTATAGTATCGCCACTTCAATAAATAATTTCTACACATTTGCTCAAAAAATGCATTTACGAAGCCTTTTTACATTGTTCGAAAGTTAAAAATTACGCACCATGCATAAAATAGGTACTCTCACCTAAGTACCTACTTTACCGCACGCTCCGTTGTATGGCGCTGTGCGTATCCTTTGCGGTTTTTTTTTTCAGTTAAAGAATTTCGCTTTTGCTTAATACGTGTTTGTCTCACTTTAATACTAAAGAGTAAATGAGTCGAAAGAAAGATTTAGTTCTAATTTTTATTACACTTGGCGCCATTCTCATATTAGAAATGTCAAAAATTGTTTCGATTTTCCATTAGTTATATTCCATTGACCTATATATTCCATGCGACTTTCTGATTGATATATTTCTGTTTGTTTTATTACAAAGTCCAATCGTACTTATGTTTTAAAATATTTTATTTTATTTTATTTGGAAAACTAACGACTATTAATATTAAAATAGCAACTAATTATTCTACATGTAAATCAATTACAAGTGTTTTCACTGATAGAGATATATATCGTGAATTTGTAACATTATTAAATGTTATATACCGGCTGTAATTCATGTAGATACCGTTAGTCGAATTTTCTTGACCTAGGTTTCGAGCGAGTCCGGTACGTGAATTACAGCTGGTGCATAACATCCAATTGTACTGTTTTCTCGCAAATGTGTTGAAAAAAGTTTTATTACACACGTGCAGATATTGGTATTTACAAACCTACTTTCCGCACTAGTATCGTAAATAATACTGACTGATACTTTTTCATGTTGCATGGAGACTGTCCTCCTTGCTTCTACCGTTCATAGTGCTTTAATCCAAATCAGAATCACAGTCGTAGATTTATATGATAGCGTAGCGTAATCCTAGGTCTGTATAATAAGTCATATCTAGATAGTATATAGCCCGGCAATCTCGTGCGCGACCGTCCCGCGGGGTCACAGATGGTGGCGGGGACGAGGTAGCGGTCATTGTAGCACACGGCTACGAAGTAACTATTATATAATCTGTGACACGGCTACACACGTTTCCCTTCCCCGCTACGCCACCCGCTACCCGCTGACATCTTGGGTACCCGTCCCCGCCACCGTCTGACACGCCGCAGGACGGTCGCGCACGAGCTTGCCGGACCGGATGGTAGGTAGGGGGTAGAGGTAAGGAGAACCATCTTCTCTGTATAAATTAGTCAAAGTGAAAAAATATCCTGCAGTATATAGTTCATAAAACAACTAGAATGGCGCTAGTGTATAAATATGGTACTTGTAGTTATAGATGTAGTAATGGCATTGTCATAATTTATATATTACATTTATATATCAACCAATAATAACAATACACTCTGGCTGCAGTAGGCCCACCTAAATAATTCACATCGACAGACACTCTTTCATGTATGGAGATTGTCCTCTTTGCCTATGCCCTCCATAAATCCTAATGAATCAGAACTCTTTGGTATTCTAAAAAAAATTAATTATAACTATACTTTTCGGATCCTGCTATTGACAATGACTCATTTGTTTTGTAAACATTGACAATTTTCATTTGCTTTGTAAACATTGATAATTTGCGTTTTACTAATAAATATAAAATTTATTTTTCAAAGTTTAAACATGAATCTGAACTCTGTACTGTGTTGTGTAGTAGAATTAGAAGATAGAGGTATGCAAATTTCCGAGTCCTTTCATAATTCAATGCCTTTCATAGAATATATTCTAAGTCATAGGTATTATTGTCTTGAAAAGACTTGTACATTTAGGGCCAGTTTATCCGGGTCCTGACAATGCGTTAGATAGTTATCTGACATATGACGCCATATAAAAGCTGTCAAAAATCTGTCAGATTTCTTCATATTCGTACCGGGGCGCGGGGAAACTGGCCCTAATAGTAAAAGTTACTCTATGCTTTTAATGAATGTGTGTGTGTTTGTTTGTGTGTGTACTTATGTACGCACGTAATAAGTTATAATAATATATAATTGTCATAACAAAAATTGTATCCTGCATGCCATATCATTATAGAAATGTGAAAGTTAGTTTGTATATTTGGTTGTTTGGGACTTCTTCACGGTCAAACGACGACCTATTTAGCTGAAATTTTGCACAGGGATAGCCAGTTTTATGGATTAGGCTGTATGATACTTTTTAACGTGGGCGAAGCCGCGGGGAATAGCTAGTCACAACAGTAAATATGCAATATTCATAGGAGAAAGGCGCGTCGCGGCTTGGGTAAAAAGTATCTTTAAACTATTATTATATGTATCTAAAAATATACAACGAAGATCAGTTTATAGAAGTGCGGTGCTGTGCTTGTTTTATGGAGGCTCCACATTAGTGCCGTGAAACTCTGTAAATAGGCGTGAACGTGAATGTGGACGGTCTTCTTGGGATTCACGCCTGTTCGCTGATCAGATTCGGTATTTTGTCCCGCGACAAAGGGTTTGTTTCGCTCCCCATTCGCGCGGCGTTCACGCGTACACATCCACATTCAGGGCCCCGCACCAGTTTAATCTGGACTACAAAGGCGTACGCAGTAGCAGTTTCTACGTCCATTTCGCGGCGGGTTTCACGAACGATTGTGAGCATCCCGTGAGTGTGGAGGGCACGACTTGTGCCGTGAATTCATGGCGTGAATTTACGGTACTAACGTGGAGCCGCCATTATGTATAAAGATTATTTAAATAATGCTTTTGGTCCTTGCAGGTGAACATGCAAACGAGCACATTGGTACGAAAAACAAAATATCACGTGATGAGATCGCTGAGGTTATTGCATCTTTTGGCCCTGTGAGTATGTCCAAGTTAAACTCTTATGATTTGTTACATACAGACAACCAGTTGACTTTTTAATGTATTTATATGCTCTCTCTTCTCTATTTCATCTGGTGTTAAGAGACGCTTCCGTCTGGAGATGTATATTAAGGACTTTTTAGGAATTTTATTTTCATCATGCTGATAGAACTAGAATAGTCTGACTCTTAATGGCTGATGCTGCCGAAACACCGTAAGGTTATGGCAGTAGAATTTCTTCCATTTTTTTAAAGCTTAAGCTATTAATGCAAATTACCTACCATAATATATATATATATATATATATATACATATATAATATGCTTGTGTCTGGAGTGGGTTCACGTCAATAGTGCAATGGGTGGGGATCGAACTGACGACCTCTCGATCGCCAGTCCGACCTTATCCATTGGGCTATTGCCGCTTCTTGATGGCGGTAAACTACTTTTTGGTAGCAAGTCAGGCGGAACATCGATAGTAGTAGCTCCTGCCACTAGTAAGATTAAAATTGATTTTTTTTTTCTATTTCATAAAATGCAAGAATGGTAGGAATTTGTTATGTTTGATCGTGTTTTCAGAGAGGACGTGCATGTCCCGACACTCCATTGACTGGACAAATGTACCTCGTACAAAGGGAAGAATTGACGCCCGTATCCGAAGCTAAGAACAGCCTGGCCAAACTAGCTCATTACTTGCATCAAACGCGGCCGAAACCCTCGCCTTACCTTTTCAAGCTATTCAAGTAAGTCATTGTCGCCTACGGGAAGATCATTGACCCCATACGCTATCCCCAACACGAAAAGAGGCAGGGCCGGAATTAGAGATCTAGGGCCCCTAGGCACTTTTTACATTTAAGGCCACTATATTTCAGTGCAGTAGGTATTTAGTGATGCCTCCGTCCCCGTGACGGATATTCCGATCGCGTAGGGGAGAACTGTCAGACAGCTAGCAAAAGTGACGCAGGTCCTACTTCGAAGACGCCTCGCGGGCAACTGAAGTGAGGCGCGCTGGCCGCTTTGTTATATTGTGTTAAAAAAATAAGGACTATTTAAAAAAAAACTATCCATTAAATTTTCTTTTAAACTTATTTTCCTATTTTTTAGCCTATATTTAGTGTCAGAGTTTAATGTACTAATACCCAAAAATCGATTTAAATTTCTTTGTTTTCGTAAATTTTTATGATCCGAGTGAAGTCGTAAATATCGTGTGTTGAACCACTAAATAATCAAGAATGTTTCGTGAACTACATCATATATTTTTCAGATCAAATAAAATAATATTTCATTGTTTGTTGTTGAATCAAAAACTCGTCGATTTGGAATATTTGAGGCTTAAGGCAACTCCCTCCTACATCCCGAAGCAAATGTGTCGCGGTAACTGGGCCCCTTGGATGCTGTGCCCCCTAGGCCAGTGCCTTGTAGGCATAGGCGGAAATACGGCCCTGAAAAGAGGGGTGTAAAAATTTGAAGTGTGTATGTGTGTGTCTGTCTGTGGCATCGTAGCTCCCAAACGGATGCACCGATATCAATTTAGTTTTGTTTACTTGATAGGTGACTTAATCGAGAGTGTTTTTAGCTTTGATTCAAGAAAATCTGTCAGCCGTTTGAAGATTGAGTTCTTTTCTAGTTGATGAGGTTATGAGAGCAGCTTTCAAATTTTGATAAATTCGAAATTCAGTGATTGAATTTATCAAAAGGTCGTTAAAATTACAAATATTTAAAATATATGGAACGAAAGCTGTTTATACATGACTGCACTATCGAAAACGAACATAAAGAAAACAAGAGGTTTATTTGTTGACAGATTTATTTAGTACTAGCTGTGCCCGCGAGTTCGTCGGCGTGGAATAGTGTCTTTGGGTAGCATTTTTAAATATTTAGGCTAATTATTTTACAAATAAGACACATGCGTACCCCACCTACAACGCGCAAATCCCCCTCCCCTCTCCCTCCCTCCCGCCTATCCCTCCCCCTCGCCCTTCCCCTCCCCTCTCCCTCCACCCCCTTTCTCCTCACTTCCCTTTCCCCCTCCCCTTTCCTCCAATTCCCCTCCCCTCTCTCTTCCCCCACTTCCCCCTCCCCTCCCCATCTCTCTTCCCCCCACTTCCCCCTCCCCTCCCCAACTCTCTTCCCCCCACTCCCCTTCCCCACTCCCCTCTCCCCTCCCCTTTCCCCCTCACCCTCCCCCCACTCCACCTTCCTTCCCCTTTCCCTCACCTCGCATCCCTCTCCCCCTTTCCCCATCCCCTCACTTCCAACCTCTCACCCCTCCCCTCATTCCCACTTCCCCTTCTCCCTCCCCCTTCTCCCTCCCCCTTCCCCTCACAAACTTTGAATGACATATTATTTTTTATAGAATCAACAGCCCAAACAATAAGTTTCAAGCTTCTAGCTTTAAAAATGACGATACTTTCGTACAACTTTCCATCCCCCCTTTACCCCCTTACAACCCTCTTTTCGCATTAAAAAGTAGCCTATGTCCTTTTTCAGGCTCTAGACTATCTATGTACCAAATTTCATTTAATTCCATTCAGTAGAACATTCACATAAACCTTACATATTTCCATACAAACTTTCATCCCTTATTCCCTATTGCTATTTTTACACCCTTGAGGGTAACACTTTTGGAAACTTTGAATGTCATATTTATTTATATCAAATTAACAGCCTACAAAATAAGTTTCAAGCTTCTAGCTTCTAAAATGACGATACTTCCATACAACTTTTCATCCCCCCTTTCAACCCCTTGCAACCCTCTTTTCGCATTAAAAAGTAGCCTATGTCCGTTCTCAGGCTCTAGACTATCTGTGTACCAAATTTCATTTAAATCGGTTCAGTGGTTTTGGTGTGAAAGTGACACAGACAGAGTTACTTTCGCATTTATAATATTAGTTAGGTTAGTTGGGATGACAGTGACAGATCACTTGTATGCCATCTGTTGAGTCTTCTGGAACTTTTTTTTAAATAAAACTCCTTATTTGTGCTATAAGGTTTATTTATAATTTAGATCATAATTTAGATCATAATTCCAACAGAGAATGCGGTGTGAGCGAAGACGAAATAAACAGGAACCTAATAAAACCGTGCATGGTTTGGATGGAGAGGTTCAAACAAAGTCTACCCGAGTCGAGCGGCGCGCTGGGCTCAGGCAGCGACCGTAACTCGCTGCGGTGCAATATGGTCACGTGCTTGTATTACAAAGTGCTCGAGCATATTATAAGGGAGGAGCATAGGAAGAAGCCGAAGGTTTCTTTACAGGTGATTTACCTTTTAATTTATTATTAACAGACTGTTTACATACAATTTTTTAACATAATAGTCTAGATGCCTAAAAAATATTTTTAGTTCGACATTTACATTCATCATCTACATTCATCATCATCTGCAGCCTGTGTTAGTCCACTGCTGGACATAGGTATCTCCCAATGCTCGCCACTGAGCCGAAACTGCGCCTCTTCTCGCTCCAACTAGCCGGAGGGCGTTCTACACTACGCATTCCCAAACGTGGTCTCCACTCAAGAACTCGTTTAACCCATTTACATTGTGTATCAAAAAATACTAGTTACTAATTTTTATCAACCGACTTCCAAAAAGAAGGAGGTTCTCAATTCGTCTGTATGTTTTTTATTTATTTATGTTACGCGATTACTCCGTCAATTGTGAACCGATTTGAACGATTCTTTTTACTTTTTACTCTTTTTTAATCGGTAGGTTCCGTTTCCGAGGTGGTCCCATTGTAATTTTATCGAGATCTGACGAGTATCTCTAGAGATATGACGATAAACGTCTCAAACTTGCTACTGAAATTGACTCGCGGGGAATGGAAGTCGGTGGTTTTAGTTTTTAAACTATCTTAACTATTAAGTAAATTAAACAATAAAATGGCGAAGATTTATAGCGTTAAAATGCCGCGTAACGTCACGGCTCAGTACACTTTTTAGCGGTTCGTGACGTCACGGCCACGAGCCCCCACTCCCCAACTTTGACGCTCGTTATCTCTGTCTATTCCTTTTGATTGTTGAAATAAAAAAAATACGTGTCCAACAATTTTTAACCGACTTCAAAAAAGGATGAGGTTCTATGTACGACTGTATGTTTTTTTATGTACATCTATTACTCGAAGAAACTTTCTTAATGTGATTTAGAGATACATGCTGAATTGTTGGGATGTTGAACATTAAGTCGAAATGCGAACTTAAAATAAGGCGCTTGTTGTTATACCTATGATTAAGTAGTTCCCAACTGATAGCATAGTTGTCCGATGATATAGTCAAATGCTGAATCAATCTCTCTGCTTCGCCTCTCACTTTTGCTTTCAAAAATTGCATTTTTTGAGCGCTGGACAAAGTCGGATTCGCATGTACAGATTCAGTAAAAAGATCTTTGAAACTGGACCATTGATGATAGTTGCCAGAAAATGTTGGTATTTCCATTTTAGGCGTCAATTTATCTCTATGTGCAACCGACCACATCTTCTTATTGATAGCTTTTACTATATCATTAAACCGTTTCTCTGTTTCGAAGAAATGCGACTCATACTCCTGGCTTTTGTGACCAGATTCACTATCCAGCTCCCAATGAAGGCTATCGATTGTAGTCCAACGAGACTGAATGTTACGTAGTAAATTATCAAATTCCCATTTTTCTGATATTAAATCTAAATCGATGTTAGAGATGGTATGTTCAAAAGCCTTGAAGTTGCTATGTTGCTTTCGAAGCATTTCATCGGTCTTGCTGTTGCTACCCCGAGCTTGAGACGGAACGTCAAGCCCTGGAGTACCCGGAACCGACATGAGGGTCGCGGGTTTGATATTAGGAGTCGAAGGCTTGAAAATATCATCCTTCGGCATTGTATAGTTCTCAATGACTGCTCTAATATGGGTATATCTTACCCCGATTTGCTCAAATTGATTAGTGATAAAATAGGAATGAGACTTAATACCAAATCCACACAGTTTGAGATGATTAGCCTGATATTCACTCCAATAACCATCTAGAGTGTCTAATCTTCGCTTGATATAATCCGAAGTTTTCCTCTCAGATCCGTCTTTTTTGAAATTCAAATACAATTGTTCAAATCCCGTTGATATTTGGTCCTGAACGGACAGTAAATCTTCCATGCTCGACATTTTACAAACAATGATAAAGTAAGCAAAATGGAAAGATCTTACTTGATAGGTATTTGATGATACTTGGTGAGTGGCTGCGCGAGATGAACCGCCCTAGTTTGGTGGTAACTGTTGCTACCCTGCTGCTGTAGTAGTCGCAAGCCGGCCTGGCTTACGTCTCCTTGTTGTTGGTAGCTGTTGCTGCCCGTTGATATGATATGGTGAGCGTGAGCTGTTGCTCACAATGCCCACGATGATAAATCCACTTGTAAATGGTTTCCCTCACTTGTGTCACAGAATCACGAAAGTAGGTTCACAATCTACTAAGTCACTCGCGAGGTTTGATATATCAGGATTAAAATTAAAAAAAAAAAAGGATGTACGGTCCGCACACCCTGGCTTGGTGATATTCTAAGTAATCTAATAATCAGTAAAACTCTGAGATAAATTTTAACTGATATATTAAAGAAAACTTATGATATTGATGAAGTGATAATGAGACGCGAGGTATGATCGATTACCGAACGCGAACTGATTCGCTGCTAATGATTGCTGGCGATCGACGTGATTAAAGTGCTTGTAGCACACAAATTAAGTAGGACAGTGTACGTGCTCGTACAACGCCTGATACGATTTGTAAAAATATTTTTATATAAAAAGGTATATACTTCACAGGTGGTCCCATATAAATTTCATCGAGATATGTACAGTATCTCCTGAAGATAAACACCTCAAACTTAGTAGGTACTGTAAATGACTAGCGCGACGTTTGAAGTCGGTTCTATTAGTTTTTTAAACGATTTTAAATTATGAGCATAATTAAAAACTTATATAATGTTTTTAGATGCTGCTCTCCCAAGAAACATATCAGCTGGCAGTGTACGCGTGTTGTACAGAAGTGGTATTACACGCGTACGGCACGCACTCTCTCAAGTTCCCGCAGGTGTTGCACATATTCGGACTCAGCGCGTTACACTTCTACAAGGTTATCGAGCTGGTGGTGCAAGCTGTTGTCGAGAAACTGAGCAGGGATGTCATCAAGCATTTAAATGCGGTAAATATTATATTTTTCAACCGACTTCCAAAAAGGAGGTACTCAATTTTTTTTTTAATCTCATAGGCTAGCGTTTGACCACTATCTAACCTATTGGTAAGTTGTGGTGCGGTCGAAGATTAGTTAAGCACGCTAGACCTAGAATGGAAACTGGCTTTCAAAGATAGGTGCCGGAACACATTAGATGTTTGGCGACAGATTTTCTAACTTGAGAGCGGTAGCTGGTCAGGCAGACACTAGGTAGTGTGTCCTACCACCATTTTATCTTCAAATTGTGATTTTTAATGTTTTAGGTAGAAGAAGAAGTACTAGAGTCGCTCGTGTGGACGTCTGATAGTCCTCTCTGGAGTCAACTGCAGAACACGGCCGTGCCTGCGTCCTCTGACGTATTCGTTCAGGAGTCACCTCTGCGCAGGATAGCCAGTATGTATCAAATTATATTTATATACTAGGATAAAACGTTGTTCAACTCCCGGCACTGATCTGATGTATGATTTTTAGTGCGCAGAAGTCTATCTTAGACATAGATTTATAGCTGTGTAGTTGCTAGTGTAGGTACTACGCTAGATAGGCTACGCTGTAATTGTTGCATGATTCCATTTGAAGCACCCACACATGTCTTTGGGACTAAATATGACACTATTGACATGAAATTGACAGTTTTTGCAAATGCCCATCAGTTAAATTCTTATCAATACATAATTTTTAGGGTTCCGAATCCAAAGGGAAAAAAGGTACCCTATTATTAAGACTCCGTTGTCCGTCTGTCGTCTGTCTGTCTGTCCGTCCGTCTGTCACTAGGCTGTATCTCATGAACCGTATTAGGTAAACAGTTGAAGTTTTCACAGATGATGTTTTTCTGTTGCCGCTATAACAACAGAAATAAAGTTACAAATAAAATGGAGTCCCCATACAAGAAACATGCTTTTCAGGCGTGTATGCTCGATCTTACAAATCACAATAGATAGAGACTCGAAATTTGCTCTTAATGTGTATTATAATGGTTGCTATATAATATAAAATAATTAATATTAAAATATAATAAAAATTAAAGGGGGTCCCGATATAAAAAACGTATTTTTCCGGCAAATTTTGTTTAATCGGAACCCTACGTGTGCGAGTCGACTCGCACTTGGCCAGTTTATTTATTTTTTTGTTTCATAATGGCTCCACACGATTAGTGTATACACAAATACAGCATGTCCTAACTAGCGTACTAGTAACTATACGATATCTGTGATAGGTCTGTTTTGCAGTACGCGGGTCAAGAGTAGTGCAGATATCCAGGCGCGGATGTGATTGCTGCGTCAGTGAGACTTTGCTTTCCGCGCTGTCATCACTTCACGCGACAGCACCCATAAATCATAAATTATTTATTTATTGCTGAATTGTAGTCGGTACAGATGGTGAAAAAATTACAAAATTGTTTCATACAATTTACCATGAAAATGATGTGCAATGGTTTGCCTGGATAGGCTACATAAATGTATCAAGCATATGGGCTGCAGAAACTGATACTATATAAAATTATGACATAATATCATTGTGTTACATTGTACAATTATTTAATTTAATTCAATAGAAAAGAAATCACAATAGAAATAATATAGTATAATAGAATAATAGAAATTGATAAAGGTAATGTAAAGCAATCAAAATGTCGACTAAGTAAAATGTGTGATTGTAAAATATTACGGTTATTATGGTGATTCAAGCAATGTCAATAAAGATATAATTTAAAGATGCCATGCGCAACAATTTTATCTTGCGCTTTTAATCCGTGCCGGAGTGCATACCTTTTTTATGATAAGAATTTATGAGGTAACAGGACAAGCAAGGCTCGCCTGATTGAAAGCGATTACATCTGCCCATAACAGAAACTGGAGCGCAGAACGAAAGAGAAATTTGGCATCATTAAAGTTCACATGTAGAAGGCGCAGATTGGCAGAATAGGTGTTACAAAGAATAACTTGTGTATATTTTGTTTATAGAAAAATGTTGTATGGAAACATATCTATATTATTTTAGAAAACTTTATTACTTACATACTCGTTTCATTTCACAGATGGTGTTCAATCTCCTATCTCAGGGTTTGACAGATACCTCTCACCGATGGCTGATCAAGCGAAAAAACAGCTATTTAAAGATCCGATCAAACCCGGACAATCACTGTTAGGTATGTTGCTAAAGGAGCCTCTTAACGGGTCATTTACGAATTCAGCTAATTTCAGCTTCTTAAGCAAGCTGACATTTGATGCTCATGTCGCTTTTATTTCAGCTTTGCCGTAGACTTTTTTTTTTTGGATAGTTAAGCGTTTGATGTTAACTGACGTTGTGATAACGATGTATAACGCTTTGTTGCGCCATATTGTACCAGAGTCTGGCAAAAAATTCCATTTCTTCGCCGTGCGTGCGTATGATGAATGTGGATGTAAAGCGCTTTGTGAGGGGAGAATGGAATATCCGCTATGAATCGATGGAGCATGTCCTTGCCTCTGTACGATGAAAGAAAGGCGATCGCGGAATTAGTTCGCGCAATTGGAAGGTATAAGGCCAATTTTACCGTTTCCTGTGATATTGATAACATATCGTATCAGGAACCAGTGAAACTAGCCCTATAGTCTCCGAAATGTATCTGATAAAAGACTGATTAACTAGGTAGCGGTTAAACAATATAACAACAAAAGGAAAAAAACTCTTGTTTATTTCAGTAGCGACAAACAACATAAAGGTAGATGCCACAGTTACCACAGCCACATCAGCTCCGAGTCCTTCACAACCAGCTAACAGTGAAGTTGCTAACACTGCACAGACCACTCCTAAGAAAGCCAACAACTCTCTGAACTTATTCTTTAGAAAGGTAATTTATACATTTATATTATTACACCAGCCATAGTTTGCTGACAGGACAATGAAAGTATATAGTGCATAATAGCTATAGTTCGAGCCGGTAAAAGTCAAAAGTTAAAGCATCTATTCAGTATATTGGCAGATTAAAAATCTGCCTTACACAGTTCACAGGTAGGCTGTTAAATCTTTTTGTCGTGTATATGTGCGTATATGAATACTGCCTACATTCTGAATAAATGCTTTGATTCTTGATTCTATAAGTCAATAAAATGTGACTTCGAAAAGATGTAGTATTATATCTGGAGCGTAATAATGAGGGTTTTCTTACACCGAACTGGGCAGCACTTGACCACTATCTCATCTATTGATAAGTGATGATGCGATCATATTCATATTATATTGTTACATATATTGTTTCCAGTTCTACAGCCTAGCAGTGGTCCGTATGAACGACCTGTGCACGCGGCTGCGACTCACTGAGGACCAGGACTTGAAGCGCAAGATATGGACGTGTCTCGAGTACTCCATCATGCACCAGACTCAGCTCATGAAGGACCGACATCTAGATCAGATACTCATGTGTGCGGTTTATGTTATTTGTAAAGTGAGTATATTACTTGCAGACTAATTCTTATTATAACAAAACGGGCCAAGTCGAGTTGGACTCGCCCACCGAAGCTTCCGTACCAACGTTGGTTGTTACCAATTAAGCTAGACCTCTAAATTGTATGAGCGCTCATATAACTAAGAGGCCTATCTATATTGGCGATACTATGTATGTATGGCGACACCTTTTAATTTTCAACGTTTTATTTTGGAATTTTTCCTTAATTTTTTGACCAATTTGACCAAAATTGACAATTCTAGGCCAACCGGAAGTACCCTATAGGTTTTGGGTCGAAAACCTATACGGTTCTTCCGTTGACCTAGAATCATGAAATTTGGAATCAAGAATCAAGGTCTTACAGCACAAATAAAGGAAAAATTCCAAAAGTAAAAAAAAGTGGAAAATTAAAGGGTGTCCCTATACATATATAGTTTACCCCAATTAAGATAGACCTCTGAGATATTTGAGCGCTCATACAATTTAGAGGTCTAGCTTAATTGGTACTTACCAACGTTGGTACGGAAGCCTCGGTGAGCGAGTCCAACTCGACTTGGCAGGTTTTTATTGAAGTTGTCCTGTCTTATTTCGATATCTTATACCTATTCTGAGGTCTAGTCACTAGTACATTTTATATTTATGTAAACTACTAGCGGTGCCCCGCGACTTGGCCGGTGTCCTGTGATATTTTATTATTATTTATAATTTTGTTGTAGTTTTAAATTTATAGATTTGAGACGGGAATTTAACGTGACTAACGCGATGTCGATATAGCGATCGACATATGTTTCGGCCTCATCCGGAGGTGCGAGGATGAACGCGTTAGCGAGCGCCCCGCACTCAAGATCCTGAAGGAGGCCTCCGGATGAGGCCGAAACATATGTCGATCGCTATATCGACATCGCGTAAGTCACGTTAAATTCCCGTCTTAAATCTATAAGTTTAAAATGAACGTGAGTTTTTATAATAAAAGTTTTAAATTTCATACAAATCCGTTCAGTACCCTTGTATGAGTTTTCATATCAAACTCGATATCGTACATCGAAATGTTGTATGAAAAACAGTACACAGTAGTGGTTTTCATTCACACTTCACTAAATTTAGACTAATCAAGGAGCCAGAATAAGTCTAAAACTGTGAGATCTGTCAAAAGAGTTTACTATGAAAACTTATTTGTGTGAGTAAGTAACAACATACAAACTTTAGCATGTATAACGCAAATATTAACATTTCCTTATTACTGTTTTAGGCCTTACCCTTCCCCGACTTCTTTCACATCTTTTTTCCTGCGCCATCAGACCATATAGTAAAATTGACAAAATTGTTCAGGTATCCCACAACGAGAAGAATCCAGTGGAGCGGACGTTTGCAGAAATCATGCGATGCTACAGGCAGCGACCTCTCGCGGACAATCATGTTTACAGACTAGTGCTCATCAATCAGAGTTCTGATGACAGTCAGTACTTTTCTTTAGATTTTATGTAGTTTTATCTTAACTGGAATGATTTTCTTTCAGTAAAAATATTACAAGCACTTGAAAACAACCAGGGCAACCGTTGTTCAAAACATTTGCATAAGTCATCGACATCCTAACCCTAGCTACCTAATGCTTATTAGCGCGCGTTACAAATAATTCCGCAACTAGCCGAGGTATGCGGTCGCGGGGAACTATTTGTGATTGGCGCTTTCGACTAGTTTTGACGGGCGGACAAAGTCATAAATCTCAGATAGAGATGAACATACCAAATTACCGTAAAAAATATCGATAAAAGTTAAGTACACTATCATCATGGACGTATATTAACTAATTAAGTAAAACTACAAACATCAGTTGCACTTGTTATGGCTATGTATATTAGGAACAAAAAATTATGCTAATCAAAGAGATCTCCAAAATTCCACTAAAAATCTTCAGTGAAGTCCACATCTTTACTGAGGATATGACTTGGACTAGACTATGATTTCAACTTGATCTGAAATGTGACTTTGTCTCAACTTTATGACTAGAATATACGAAAACATTCACAATTTTAATATTTTACACTTCCTAAATACACTAATCGTGTGGAGGCATATTAAAAAAAAGTACCTACGCAAAATGTTACACGATTCAGATTTTTAGATTCAGATTCAGATACTTATTTGCATAAAACACAGGCTTATAATAACATCGAAAAATACAATATAAAACCTTATCCGTATTTTACCATTGGAGGCGTGCAAATCTTTAAAAAGGACGCTCGGTTTCCATGCAATGCAACGTGCTTACTCTGTAGATCTCGATAAATGGTCTGTGAGATCAGGAGACGCACTACATCCAAATTCACTACCTAATTTTAAACAGAATGTCGACACTATTCCTAATTTATCGATATGTGTATCACTGCTGCAACTGCGTAACACTAAATCGACGCCTATTAAGAAAAGAAAACGGGATAAAACTATAACATCGCCCGTGACAAAAAGAGATGAAACACAACTGACGACCGGCAAATATAAGCTGAGCTTTGCCTAAAGTTTATTTTTGAAGATAAGATACATTTAATAACTTACTGGTGAAATGTTATACCGTTTGCTTTAAAATTTGAGTTTGTACTGGTTTTTCCACACCATCTTACACTGAAGTAGCTATCACAACGACTTAGAAGAATTTTAAGCATCTGAACGCGGAGCGCTTTCAATCGGCGTCTAGGGTTAGGATGTCGATGGCTTAAGTGCTGCTTAACTAAGATGCACTTAGTCATAGAAAAATCGTAGATAATTTATTTTTTCATTTATTATTTTTTTGAATTTTATTTGCTCTAATGGCAATATCACCCATATTATAATATCGTTTAAAAACTAAAAAACAACCGACTTCAATGCCGCGCTATTCATTTTCAGTACCAATTTTGAGATGTTTATCTCAATATCTCTGGAGATACTTATCATACCTCGATAAAATTACCATGGTACCACACTTGGGATATCTCCTTTCGAACAAAAAAAGAATAATCGAAATCGGTTCATAAACGACGAAGTTATCCGCGAACAAACATAAAATATATATATATATATATATATATATATACGGTCGAATTGAGAAACCTCCTCCTTTTTTTGAAGTCGGTTAAAATATGTTTAATGTCATATTACCATCATAAAAATTTAAATCTGATTGGATGGTTTCGAGATTGGTTCAAAATAAAATATACAAGGTGAAAAAAACAACATCACACACAGAACGCGGAAAGTACATTAAATTATGATGATAACAAATTTCATTGAACAGAAACATACTATTTTTTAATAAAAATAACTGTATTCAAATTTCATATTTTATTTCTTTAAGAAAAAGCTTACTAGCAATGTGGATTGCACATCACTAGTAGTCTTGTTAATCCCTCAATCTAAGCTAAATATGCTTGTGCCTGGAGTGGGTTCACGTCAAAAGTGCAATGGGTGGGGATCAAACTCACGACCCCTTGATTGCCAGGCCGATGCCTTAGCCACTAGGCTATTGCCGCTTCATTATACAAGACTTATACAAAATTTTAGAAACGCGAAAAAATTGACGCTGTCGAATAAGAGTTATAAAAACATGTCTACTTTTACAGACCCGGCAGAAAAGGGAGATTTGATCAACTTCTACAACAAGGTGTATGTACAGTGTATGCAAAACTTTGCACTGCGGTTTACTGGTAGAAATCGAGATGTAAGTTTTTTTCAACTGTTGTTAATATACTACAACAATTAATAATATTCAAGGGGTTATTACTAAATATTTAACCGCGCTTGAAATGCTTAGCCCACGTCTAATATAATCATTATAATATCGTTTTGGACGTAGCTGCAAATTTGAAGTAACCGTCGCAGAAAATTAGCTGTTCGTATTTCGCTTCTACTGGCAATGCACCTCGAACCCAAATGATCTCTACACTCATTAAACGAAAGTGCATTCCATACACAATGACTTTTTTTGCGAAAATACAGTTGTGTGCTTTGTGTGTTCTTCAGAAAAGATTATTTAGAATAGATACTCTAATTCCCTTGTAGTTTTGAGTATTATTTGTGTAATATAACATGTATATAAATACACAGGACTACAGCCTGTCCCCGCTGCCGGCCGCGCGCGGCGAGGTGCCGTACTCCCCGGCCGGCCAGCGAGTCTCAGAACGTCACCAGTTATACGTGAAGCCGCTGACGTCACCGCCGCCGAATGTACACCTCACTTACAGCTTCAGTCGCAGCCCTGCTAAGGTATACATCTTAGAATAGTAAAGATAAGGTTACGGCTTATAAGGATTTTTAAAAGGATAAGGTTGGCAACCCTACATTAATCAGAGGAACACATTTTTCAATAGTCTGATGTCGACAAATGGATGAGAGCTGAATGGATCATAATTCGATGTGTCAACTAAATTTAGAATACTGTATGATAGTGATTCTTGACTAGTTTCGAGTGTATTATTTTTATGGTTCCGTACCCAAAGGGTAAAACGGGACCCTATTACTAAGGTTCCGCTGTCCGTCCGTCTGTCACCAGGCTGTATCTCATAAACCGTGATAGTTTGACAGTTGAAATTTTCACAGATGAATTATTTCTGTTGCCGCTAAAACAACAAATACTAAAAATAAAGTTAAAAATTAAACAGGGTCCCCATACAATAAACTTGTTTTTTTTTTCAGCATTTTTCTTTTTACTAAAACGCCATCTATGAACGTTAACAAACACCTTTGGTTTGATTAACACCGTGGTTAACTTTCACTTAGATGGCGTTATAAGAAATAAGCACGCGGTTCACAACTCTGTTGTAATAAATGTTTAGTATTGTATTGTGGTATGGAGCCCTACGTGTGCGAGACTGCGAGTCTGACTCGCACTTGGCCAGTTTATTTTGTACTGCAGTCATTTCTGAACAAACTACTTTCAGTTGTTGCGATTATGTAACACGTATAGAATGGGTGATAAAACGTAGTGTAATAGACTGGTTTACTTCTCAGGACTTGCACGCGATAAACTCCCTGGTGTCGTGCGAGGTGGGCGGCATGAAGCGGCCCTTGGCCGTGACCGACGCGGACTCCGTCGTGAAACGTCCGCGACACGGCGCCGGCGTCATCAGGAAACTGCAGGGCGTCGTGTCGGACCGACAGGCGATATGAACGTAAGTCTTTGTGGCTTTCTGAACTCTAACATCCAACTTATATAAACGTTATAAATATCTTTTAAAATTGAAGCATATTAACACTAAACTACGATGTAATTGTTCGGTAATGTCTGTATTCAAATGATAAAATTGCAATAATTTTTGTTGTTTTGTTGAACACACAATATATTGCGAAAACATAATAAAGTTTCATTAATAATTTTGGTATTACGGTTGCTACATTTGCCTCAAATCGCAATTCAGAAGAACCCTGAAACCGTCAAACACTCTTAACTGGGTCACTGTTCATGTAGATTTTTGTTTGTTTCCCCTTTTCACCCCCGACACAGGTCGGAGACTTTTCAGTTTCATATTTTGCTTCCCAATATTTATACTGTTCATGTTACACCTATTAAGTATCGCGTGTTATACTATAAACAAGCGGCATTATTGCCGAACTCATGAAATTCATTAGAACTAATAATGAATGAACACAAAATTGCAGATGGCAGGTATTGCAATAACAATCATAGTTACAAGCATTTGTCCAAATGTTTCAATTCAATGTTCAAAAGACAAGCTTGTCGATTACATCATCACTTAACAACAGGTTAAAATAAGGGTCAAACGCTTAACTGTCTAGTGTATAAAATGAAGCTTTATTTTATTTTCTTATTTTCATTTCATTTCAGGTCAACACGTCCAAGACAATTAGGAGCAATCGAGTCTTATGGATTTAACATTCTTAGTCACATTTACGTCATTTCAACTGTACCAAAAATCAATACATTTAGCTCTCTAGGCCATTTGTTCCCTCTGTATCAAAATTGACGAATTTATCATAAGTAATCGATCAAAATTAAGAAAATTATGTAACTACGAAATTAAATCACAATTTTATTGGATTCGTTTCCTGAGATATTTAAAGTATGGTCCAACAAAATCACCATATCAAGACTGCGGTGTGATCGTTATCGCTTTGAAACGAGCAAAAAAAATATTGACTAAACTGATTAAATAATACCTTTTAAAATTATATGAATTGACTATACGGGCCTTATCCGAACCAAATAACCAAACATTTTTTTTATTATAGCCGTTCTTGATATGGTACATTGTATTGGTTCGATTTGAACCAATTGGTGCTAATATGTAGCAAACTGAAGAACTTTCTGTCAAATAGTTCTATAATGTGGCACTGATTATAATAAAAGAAGCATATTGATCTCATTTCTTTATTTATGTTGAATATATAGTATTGATATGCCATACCTTGAATGTTGCTCATCAGTAACTTAATGTTAAGTTATATTATAAACAAGTCTCCAAAGGCTGTGTCGAATGAATTGCTTCAAATATTTGTGGGCGAACACTACGTCAGTAGCCGAACACAAATTATGAGAGAGATTTTTATTTATTTATAAGAATGTATGTTGTAATCCATTAAGCACTACTCACAAAATGTTTTTTTCTCGCTGGCTAGCCAGTTTTATTTCATTGAAATTCAACGCATATTAGTGTTTGAAAAGACAAAAGCCTAGTTGCGATTTAGCGTCTTAAATAATGTAAATTTAATTTGATTCACACAATCACAGTTTGCACTAAACATTATTCAATTCTCGAAATAAAAAATAAATAAACATCCAATCAAAATCTCAAAATATATTTTGTAGATGGGGCTTAATATGGCCTTATATTTGAAAACTGTGCAACATCGTTTTTGCGTTAATATACATGTAATCTAATGATTCCCTTATGTTTATTTTGAGAAATAATAAGTTAAGAACTACATACAGTTCACAACAAGCAAGGACTTTTTGCATTAACATTTTAACTCTTACATTTAATTGCATATGTGTAGTATATAGTATATACCAATATAAGTTGGTAAGTCGTACCGTGTACCAATATATTTGGTAATTTATACCTATAATAAGTTCCTTTCCTTTTCGTTTACTGTTGAAGAATATTTTATCTTATTCGCTTCCATTAATGTTATATTCCCTAGTTTGTAAGTAATCAGAGGAGTTATAAATCAATTTTGTTTAACTAATCAAAATTAAATGATTGTATATTTCGGACGTAACCATTTATCATGTAGTAGACACTCATAGGTTTAAATAAAAGTTGTACTCTAAATACTTAGTTTTATTTATACTAATCTTAATCTAGTTAAGATACATAAGATGTTTAACCTAATAATACAAATTCTGCTAGAACGGCATTAAAAACATGTTTCCATATGACAGAAAACTAAAGACTCCACCTTCACGAGAGTATTGCGTCGATTCGCTTTTCAAAAGCTACTCGTTCTTGCCACAATGATAGTGTGGATATTGATTTGTTAGCATGCCGCGAAAATCTTGCGCGTGGTAGAGATGGCGTCATAACCTATCGATTGGACGATTTCAATCGTGAAGTAATATTTAGAATCTATCTATAGTTAATTCTTATTAGACATTAAAGTTAACGTTTACTACATTGCGCTAAAGTGCATGATGAGTGATAATCTACCAGCCATATGTGCGACCTAACAAATTAGCCACTAATATGATTACTGTTGTTTTTTATTTTATTTCCTAATATACAGTTCGTACAGATGCATGTACGAATATGGAAGAATCACAACTTATGCGACAATAAAAAAATGTTTCTTTTTTATGTTTTACAAACAAGTGCGGTCTCAGATGGAATTGTGTTGCCTAGAAATGGAAGTGGTGAATGAATGTAATGTGAAGAGATGAGTTTTGTATAGACCGAGACAAGGCAGTAAAATTGTCTATCCCAATCCATGGACACTAGCCCAATCCGAGTCCTCTAAACTGATCCAAACTGGTAATAGGGTTGTTGAGTTTATACAAGTGTATTTAGTTTAGAGTCAGCAAAAAGAGAACCGTCGTAGCGTTACTATGAACTAACATTCAAAGGTAGGGAAGGAAGGTACGAGTACATACCAACCTAGTAGCACACGATAATGATAATAGTAGGTACCTACCAAGTATCAAACACTTTTAGTCGTACTAGTAATGACAGTGTTATCAATGCAACAAAAACAGTAAATTGAAACGACCGACGCGACCTCAATTTCTACGACGGTTCTCTTTTTGCACAGACTAACAGTGTTGTCAGGCTAAATATCGTCTATGTCGGTGTCGAGGCTGGGTTCATGTCAAGTGGCGCGCCCCTTGCCCTCCTTGATGGCAATCACGTAACGCTGGGCCACGCGCTCAGCCGGGGAGTATCCGTCGGCGTACGACGAGTCCTGAGGATGATAATATACTTATATTAGTCGCACGTAAAGTTAACATCTTTATTCACGACTAGCAGCGCCTCGCGGTATCACCCGCGCAGTTCCCGTGCCCGCAAGAAAACGGGGATAAAATATAGCTTATGTTACTCGCTGATAATGTAGCTTTCCATGAGGCAATTTCCTCTTGGCAAACGTGCTAACATCGTCATCATCACGTAACATCAGGCGAGATAGATAGTGGTCAAACGCTTGCTTCTCTTCTATGAAAAAAACATACAAACGCATCATTCCAACCAGTATATTTAAAACTGTGCCCCGCGGCTTCGCCTGCATTAAAAAGTATACTATGGCCAAATGACTAATCCATAATAGACTCTAGAAATCCCTGTGCAAAATTTCAGCCAAATCGGTTAATCCCTTTGACCGTGAAGAATTCCCAAACAAACAAACAAAATAAATATACAAACTGACTTTCACATTTATAATATTGGCGTTGATAATGTAGATCTCAGAAGATTAGAAACATACCTCAAACAGTACTTCATAGGGGTCAGCCGCACTGGCCGGCAGTCTATTCACCACCGCTCGATAAAAGCAGGTGGTTTGTGGATATAACGCCATCACCACGGCTCCTTTAGGAAACAACGCATGTTCGTCGGTTCTAGGGTCTGCTCTCATCAGGGGCAACGGCACGACGCGACGTTTGCTCAGAACGTGACGATTCTTTTGCTCTTCATCTATGTCGTCTACTTCGTATTTACCCTGAGCCGGGAGCCAGCTGACGACCTGAAACGGAATAGAATATTATCATTCATTTGAAAAATGGTGCGTTCCTTGATAAGTAATCGTTCCGCTTGATTTGTTACCTTACCACCATAAAAGAGAAAAACTGCCGCCATGGTCCTACGGTGTTACGGCAGCACAGTATCCTTAGTACGAGTTTTCATACCAAACTCGATATCGTATATCGAACGAATGTTGTATGAAAAACAGTACAGCGCCTCTAGTGGTTTTCACACTTAACTAAATTTAGACCAGGGTTGGAAAAAGAACAGTTTTGTTTGTAAAGAACATATCATGTTTTATTCAAAAAACAATAAAAACATGTATTAAATCAATGTTTATGAAATGTTTTAAATTATTTGTTTTAAACACATGCTAATGATAACTTTGTAACTGTATTGTTTAGAAAAAAATACCGCAGTACAAGTGGAGCGAAATATCTTCGTCCTCTTCCCATTTACCCGTAGTAAAATATACGTTATTCATTCACTCACTTACTTATTGAAGTCTGATGGGGTAATCCCTGCACGCCAGACCATTGCGAGTCCAGGGAATTTCCCGAATCCATCAAATTACGAGTTGTCAACACATTTTACCTTTATAACTATAATGCTGCTAGTTAAACGTTTTGAAAAGTACAACAAATAATAATGATAAGTATGAGTATTTATATGAGTTGATGCAGTAAAACATGATGTTTTTTTATGTATTTTTAAACGTGTTTAAAACAAAATGTTTTAAAACGAGTTTTAAACAGGTATGTATTTTTTCCAGTGTTTTAAATAAATGTTTAAACATTGCCAACCCTGATTTAGACCACTCAGGGAGCCAGAATAAGCCAAAATCTATGTGAGATCTGTCAAAAGCGTTTACCATGAAAAACTCGTACTAAGGTAACTGATCCCTTAAGAGTCGAGTATTAGAGTTATTTTAGGCCCAGCGTGTTCACCATCTTCGATCGCATCATCGCTTACCACCAGGCGATGTGAGAATAATATTACGATAGTTTAAAACAAGTAACAACCGACTTCCATGCCTCGCGAGTCAGTTTCAGTAGCAAGTTTGAGACGTGTATCGTCATATCTCTGAAGATACTTATCAGATCTCGATGAAATTACAATGGGACCGGACCACCTCGGAAATGTACCCTACCGATTAAAAAAATAATCATACAAATCGGTTCACAATTAACGGAGTAATCGCGTTGAAAAAAACACAGTCAGACATTGAAAACAACCTCCTTTTTTGTGAAGTCTGTAAAAAAAGAACACGAACCTCTGCCAGTATCCAGTTCTCCTCCTTATCAGAGACACGCACTAGTGCTGCGACGGCGTCCCCCGCGCGCGCCACGTGCCCCGCGTCTGCCGGCACGGCGCCGCACAGCTGCGGGGCACGCTCGCCCACTCGCCCCACGTGCAGCGGTAACGTCTGCGCTGCACTCAGCAACATCTTCATTAGAGCTCCACAACCGATCGTCTCCTTGTTGCCGGCATGACGGGCCTAGGAGCATCCATACAATAATAAAAATTACGAAAACAACCCAAACGAGTCGGACTCGCGTACGAAGAGTTTCGTACCATCTATATCTTTACTAATATGACGTAACTCCCATCATATTATCTCATACACCAACGGGTACACACACACACACACACACAGATTTCACTAACATAGTTAGAAAACATAATGTTCCAAGCAATCAACCAACCTCTGCATTGTTATCTACTTTTAAATTATACGTGTAAGGAAGACACTAGATTCTGCGACACAGGATATCCTAGTGCAGGATCTAGGTATCTCATTAATCGATAAGGTTATAGACATAAGATATCGATATTCGATATTAAGTAGTATAAATACCACATCTTTCTATGCCTTGTACATATTTTTTACTTTTTATATGAAATAAATAAAAAATAAATAAATAAATATTATATCATTAAGATACTTTAAAACGAAAACAACCGACTTCCATCGTCAGTTGTTTCATCATCATCGTCATCATTATCAGACGGTATCAGTCCACTGCTAGACGTATGCCTCCCCTAAGATACGCCACTGAGCCAGCAGTTGTTTGCCCATTATTACATAAATAAATAAAATACATATTCAAATGCCTTTGTTCAAATTATTCATATAATATTTCAGCAATACATAGTATTTTATAGAAATAATGTAACTTTTGAAACAACGAAAGTATTTTTTTATCGCCGACAGGCAGGCGTTTGACCACTATCTCTTCTGATGGAAAGTGACGACGTGATCGACAGTGTAGCATGCTTGCCTAGACCTGTTTACTCTCGACTTGAAGATGCCTTAGTTATAGCTACTCAGAAACAATAATTTTTAAATAAGAACTCAATCCTTTCAATCACAATTTTTTTTATCAGTGTAATTAATGAAACCAACCTGAATCCTCCTCTCATTCTTTATAGTTCTGATTTCGTAGATGCGTGACAGAGCTGCTCTTAGTAGCCTCTCTTCTTGTTCAGCAGCTGTGAGACCTGCTTTGTAAGCGTTCTTCAGTTGCATTTGTGACTGAAATATCACATTATAGAATATATACACATTTTTGAAGATATTATTATTTGAGAAGAGGTTGGAAAATGGATAATTGCACCATTACCACAGACAAATAACTCAAGTTACATTTAACTAACTAATCTGCAACCTAACGTTTCACTCCGGCAGCTAAGAAGTCCTGTGCAAATTTTTGCCTAATTTGTTGAGCTGTGAAGAAGAATCAAACAAATTGACTTTCCCATTTACAATATTGGCAGTGATAGAAATAATTGATAAATATCTATTGTTTCTTTTTAAGTGTTATATGTATACTATCTAAAATTTCACCGCACCGACGAGACTCGAACCGGCGCCTCTCGGGGATATAACGAAACTATCGATAGGCTCCTAGGTCCTATTGTAGCTGAATTGGTACAGCGCCTGGGTATGTTACCAGGAAGGTACGGGTTCGATTCCCGTCAGTATGGTAAAATTTTTGAAAATATAAAACAATGTACAAAAATATTTGATAAACATTACCTGCTGTGAAGAGCTAGAAGAGTCGTCATTGGAAGGAGGTGAATCTGCAACCTTTTCTGCTCGCAGGATAGCATCTATGCATTGTTCATTACGAGCTCTCTCTCCTTCAATGTCATAGATCAGTCTGTGCAGCTGTCGCAGACGCTCCTAAAGCAAATTAGTACATATAAGTGAAGATGGACTATGTATCCCACATTAAGGACATCACAAGCATGGTGGTGTGTGAGATTTGGCATAGTTTCATAGGAAGAAGCAGTACCTACACAAAGATAATGGCATCACCACCCTTGCATACAATAACTATGATAATTGCAAAAGCCCAATAAGGCTGAAAAGCCTAAAAACCTAATAAGGCTAAAGCGGGGTCGAGTAAGTGAGCTACGGACCTAGGCGTCGGCCTAGCGATCGAGAGGTCGTGGGTTCGATCCCCACCCATTGCACTATTGAGGTGAACCCAATCCAGACCCAAGCATATTTCGCTTAGTTGGAGGGGTTAACACAGCGACATTATGTCGCTGGGTTAACAAGACTACTAGTAATGTCTATTATTTATTCTGTGGTAATATGCAATCCTCATTAGTAAGCTAGTAAACTTTCTATAAAAAAAGAAAAAGAATAATTTGGTAAATACAGCTAACTGCTAACCTTCAAGAGAGAGTGCTGTATACTGAAACACAGACAATGAGCCTGAGAAGATAGGATCATGATCAAAAACTTGTGAAGCCACAACTTATAGTAACTAGCTGCGCTCCGCTGCTTCGGCAGCATTAAAAAGTATCCTTTGACCTAATCTACAATACTGGCTGTCCCTGTGCACAATTCTTGCCAAATCTCTTGAGCCGTTTGACCGTGAAGAAGAGGTCCCAAACAAAAAAATTTATTATAAATGCGAAAGTAGGTTTGTATATTTCTTTATACAAACCTACTTTCGCATTTATAATAAAGGTGTTGATTTTCCAAAATAAACGATTATTTATTTACATATTATTATCTGGATGATCTTTAGCTAAAGTTGTAGCCGATAGGTTGCCAATTACTTACTTACTCAAATAATTAATACAAAAATTAGCTTTTAATTTTCTGTTAAATTTGCTTACTTTTGGATTTGTCTTTCTGTCTTTGAGAACAGATAAGAGTTTTTTTTATTTATTAAAACTATGTATTTGATGTCAGTTATGGGCAAAGGTCTGCCTCATTTTTTCACCTGTCCCTATCCACAGAACCAGCTATAAGGTTTTGTGGAAAGCATCGAAAAAATTACCTGAACTTGCTGGGCTGCTACATCAGCTGTGAGCGGCATTGCGCTGGCGCTGAGACAGTTTCCAACTCAAGTAGATTACGTGGATCCAAATTACACCTACAAATGTCTGTAATAAATAATAAATGAGAAATAGAAGCTTTTTTACAGAATTCACAAAAAAGGAGAAGATTCTCTTTGCCTGTAATTTTTTTTTGTTTGTTACCACTGAACCGAAAAAACAGGTGAGGAGAAAGATCTTTTTTTTTAATTAAAAAAAAGCTTACTAGCAATGTGGGTTGCACATTACTAGCATTCTTGTTAACCCCTCCAACTAAGCTAAATATGCTTGTCTGGAGTGGGTTCACGTCAATAGTGCAGTGGGTGGGGATCGAACTCACGACCTCTCGATCGCCAGTCCGACACCTTATCCATTGAGCTATTGGCGAAGTTGGTATCTGAGAAGAATTGGGAAGCCCTAGGACCAAACGACATGGAGAAGGCAGTCAGGGATATGATTAACTGGAGGAAACTAGTAGACGGGCCTCATCTGGTAGAGGAGGCCAAGACCCACGGGTTGTAGCTGCCGCAGGAAGTAAGTAAATACTTCAGTACTCTGTCATTTCTTAACCAATTTGGTATTAGTGGTAGAGCTTCTGCTGCTTCGTCATTATTTCAACAGTAAAGTAAAATAAACTTTTGATTTATAGTGCAAAGTGTGCAGTGAAATCACAGACTTTGTTTAACTCAACATCACTAGGGGATCATCCATGTTCACCCGTGACCATCCATCTAGGCCTAGCCTGCTTACCATCTTCGACTGCATCATCACTTACCAACAAGTGAGATAGTGGTCAAACGCTAGCCTATAAAGTATTTTTTTAAAAAACCTATCCCACACCAAACTCGGAATCCGCTACTACTCCAAATCTATGATATTATTTCGTTAACATGGTGACCTAGGACAATATATGTCCTAAAATCAGAATATGGATTATGATTTTACAAGCCTGAGCGATAAGACCGCCCATTGTACTAGTTTTAGAACCTTTATATTGTTATCTTTATATTTTGTACAATAAAGAGTTGTCATTCAGTCATTCATTCAAGCCTGCCACAGCAAGAGGTGACTACTCTTCTGTCAGGATCTTTAATTATCTATTTAAGATTGTTTACAAAATGAAAAAAACTTGCTTCGTTACATTGTCATTGCTTGTCATAACAAACTTTATTTTGCAGTTCGATCCCTAGACTGATGCCTAGACTAGAGGTACTCGTTATATTAGATAGCAGTTAAAAAGCGCCGTTTAAAAAATATAGCAGACGCAGTCTGCTTTTTATATTTACAGCAAACTGCTTTCTGCGGTGCAGCTTCATACAATCATAATTTGTTTATCAATAAAAAATATGCGTTGTCTACATTACGTTTTTACATACTTATGTTTGATTTTAAGGTGAGTAAAATGTAGTAAATTGTAAAACGCACTTACTTTATTTTAATCACTCGACGTGTTCAACAAAACAACCACATCACACACTAATATAACATTGAGCGTTTCATTTCATCGAAACGCCGCAATGCCGAACACAACTGTGATTTAAAACGAAAAAGCAGACATGCTATTTATAGCATAAAAAATATTCTGCTTGTTTTGTCACCAGGCGTTGTGTTTAGAGCCGTTATGAACACGACTAGCGTAGACACTGTTAATGAACCAACCGCAAATAATAAGTTTGTAATAGTAATTTAGATTAATTTTTGTCATTAAACTACATATTTACGGTTTTCATATGTTTTCCTTTATAAGTGCTTCAAAACCTTGCTTCTTGCCAAATTTCATGATTCTAGGTCAACGGAAAGTACCATATAGGTTTTAATTCCCTTGTGAAATTACAAATATGTGAAAATATGCAACATAAATGGTCATAACATTTAATCAAGTTGACTTCCAAGTTTGATTTTTTCACAGCTACACGATACTGTAGACTTGAGTATTTGATATAAGTTTCAACTTAGAACAACTGAGAAAATGGGTCTTGTCGGATGGACAGACAAACAACAAAGTGATCCTATAGGGGAACCTTTTTTCCTTTTGAGGTACGTAACCCTAAAAATGTACTTTATAAATTTATTAGCGATTATAAATTTAATGCTGCGCTAGTCATTTTCATTGCCAAGTTTGAAGTGTATATCTCCATATCTCTGAAGATAGTTATCAGATCATGATTACATATATATATTATATTATAGATATTGAATTTAATATAGGACTTCCCCCACTATTCTCAGTAAGAACTTTGCAATTTTTATCTCAATATCTCTATCTCTCACCAGATCTCAATTAATCGTATAATGGGACCACTATGGAGATGTAATCTCTCTACTCATGAAGAATATAATCATTCAAATTTGTTCACAATAATTGGCAGAGTAATTGCTTAGCAAACATAAAAAAAATATAAAGGCAAATTGAAAATAGAGGTTTGCTCGGAAGTCGATTGAAAACTAAGAAATGTATAAGAGATACTAAGAAGATTATACTCAGTGAAGGGTGCATGTAGAACTCACTCTTGATGAATAGAAATCTGACCTAGAATTATGTCAAGCATGTATTTGCTGTTTTTCATGTTGATTTAGTAAATAAAAGAATATTACAGGTTTTGATTCTTTACCACTCATATATCTAACACATATTGGGGTAGAAATAAAATTCAGGTGAATCAGAGCAATATATTACTTTGAAAACTTCAAGAAGGAGTTAGATATTTTTAAATAAAATATCATAAACCTGGAATACCTACTAATTAATCTTTCTGCAGTAGGTACATTAACTAAAGATGTCAGAGGTCTCATTGACTACAACAAATTAAAATTAGAATACATTAAATTTGGCTGTTAACTTTATACTATCAAGATGGAAAAGTAAATAAACAACAGCTTTATTTCCACTTGTTATACATTCTACTACCATGTATATTAATGACTTTAACACACTTTAACAAGAACATGCAGTTGCGCAATCCGCCGAGTAATACCAAGAATAGACCACACAGTGGCTCTGCATCATGGGATCAGCAAATTCAGCATTTCCGGAATGTTATACATTCCTCTACTGACATGTGATGACACCGAGCTACCGCATTCATGAGAACATGTAGTTAGATGCGCAAGCCCGCCGACTGATACCAGGAATAGACCGCACCGCGGCACTGCTTCGTGAGACCAGCAGAATCAGCATTTCTGCGGTGCTATATAATGCACACCTTTGTTAATTAGAATCACTATACATTCTCACATCGAACGGACTGTCACGTCCCTTAGGTTTAGGATTTTAAATGTTTAAGTTATTTTAGTGACTGACTTTATGTTCTCGCATCGAACAATCGTCACGTCTCCTTTTATTGTAAAAGTATTATTGTATTTTAACTGCAATAAATTAAGTTCTAAATTAAGTTTTTTTGCATCCTCAACGGCAGGCAGCTAGCATTTTAGAGGTATCAAATAAACAAAATGTTTATAATAAAACCGCTATATTACTGACTACTATAACAGTTCAACTTACCAATGTAAGAATGCTGTACCAAGATGCACTGACCATCACTACAAAGACCCGCAATAATATGTGTTTTTATGTTTACATTATTTTGTATAACTGTCGTATTACGAAATTTTGGTACTAGAATATCTTGCTAGCAAAAGTGTCAAACTAGAATAACGTAGTAATTGTATTCTATTTGCTAAAATAGAAAAAACGGATAAAGATAATGTTTATTTTATTTTAACAAACAAATGAAACAAAACAATATGGGCTATGGCCGAAATAAAAGTACTCTGTGGGTCACAGAACACTATTACTCACGGGGAGTACTGGTGTCAGGGCCGAAGTAAGTCAGTCTTAGCGAGATTGAAAATGTCAACACAAGAAAAGAGAGAAAGGATTAAATCGTCCAAAAAATATCCAAAAAAAAAAATTGTTTTTTTTTTTTTTTTGGCCTGGCAACTCTGGCCGCGTAAACATTAAAAAAACAGCTCTGTCATAGAATAAAGAAAACAAAATTGTTTATCTATGATTCAACTCAAATTGTAATAGTATGTATATGAAACCTACCAATGCGTCTGAAATAACTTCCATAATATATAAACTAAAAAATAAAAAAGCAGTGGTTTCGATGATGTAATTATACAAGTTGTAAAATCTTGTATTCGTTACATAGCTGAACCTCTGGCATACTTAGTAAACATAATGCTTGAAACTGGTGAATTTCCAGACAAACTCAAAATAAGTAATGTTAAACCGCTATACAAAAAAGGTGCAAAAGACGATCCGAATAACTATAGACCTATAGCTTTGCTTCCGGCATTCTCTAAAGTCTTTGAGAAAGTCTTGTACAATAGGCTATTAAGTTATCTGACTACTCATAGTACATTAAACAGCTTTCAATTTGGATTTCAAAAAGGAAAATCAACATCACTAGCTGCATATAGTATATTGAGTAAAATCTGGGAAAATATGAACTTAAAAAAAGAATGTACGGCAGTGTTGATTGATATGTCTAAGGCTTTCGATAGCGTTGTTCCAACTATTCTTCTGCAACAACTAGAAAGAATCGGCATAAGAGAAACTGTACTAAAACTCTTTGATTCATATTTTAGCAATAGATTACAAGCCACAAAACTAACAAGCTTTAACACAGTCACAAAAACAGTTGAAAACGTTACATCTAATTACATAAAAACCTCTCTGGGTGTACACACAGGGCAGTATTCTTGGACCGTTATTATTCTTGATCTATATTAATGAGATGCCCACATTGAAAGACCACTTATGCGTTTTATTTGCAGACGATGCAACCATATTGTTTATCAATGACGGATTAACAAAAATGGAGTACTCTGACCAGATCAACAATACTCTAAATTTTATGACAACCTGGCTTGCGTCTCTAAACCTAAAAATTAACCTTAATAAAACAAAGTTCGTCCAATTCAGAAATTATAAGACAGCACCGCCTGAACTCAACATTTCTTCAATCAGCAATGTACCAACTACAGAATTCCTAGACCTTATCATAGATAAACACTTAAATTGGAAGGCCCACATCGAGCGAATAAATAACAAAATAGCAAGTTACTGTTATGCCCTGGCAGTCCTAGTGGACACATGTTGTATAGATGTAGCCCGTAATTCTTATTATGGAAATATTTATCCACTGCTTACATACGGCATCATATTCTGGGGTAACTCTGTTGTAGTTAATAGTACTTTTATTCTACAGAAACGATGCCTCAGGATCATATACAGCAAGAGAAGTGACGAATCTCTTAGGGAAGTATTCACAAATAAGAAGTATTTGACTCTCACGGCCATTTATATACTCGAACTCTGCCTCTTTGTAAAAAATAATTTGAACCTTTTTAAAACCAAATATGATATGCGTGTCCGGAAAGCCTTTTTGAGGCAGTACAATGACCTGTATTTACCTGCTGTAAATTCAATGATATTTGGAAAAAGTGCCTTTATTAATGGAATTAAGGTATTTAACCACATACCAAAAGTAATTAAAGAACTCCCGGTGAATAGATTCAAACAAAGTTTAACAATATGGTTAACTGTTAATGTATTTTATAATTTGAATGAATATTTTAGTACTAAATTTTGACACAATAATCTGACATTCATTGAATTCATTGACATCGAATATTAACTACTATGACTATGTAAGAAACTCCTATTTAATTTATGTGATAATTTTTATTTCATTTTTTGTAATTTAAACAAACAATGTATATGAGTTTCGTATTGTAATGGAGTTGAATGATGTGGAAAAATAATGATATTTATCAATTGTGTTTATAAATATTGAATGCCCGTTGAGGGTGAACTAATTTGACTTTGATGCAAGAAGACCTAGCATGTGAAAATGTATTAGTTATTTCAATAAATTATTCTGATTCTGATTATTTGACTGCCAAACTCCATAGAACGAATTATTTCATTGAGTTTCGCCAGACTGTGCACTTTACTTAAAACCATGGATTAAATATTAAGATACAAAGTCTATATGGAACTTAACTTACCACAGATTACTATTTGGGTGTCAAGTCACCTGGGCTGGCACTGACATTAACATAATATATATTCTGACTTTGACAATGACATCACAATATCAATATGCTGTCAGCTACCATAATGTTGCAAGATAAAAACTATATTTCTACTGCCTTGTGCCTACCTTCTTACCTACAGAACGTCAAAGGAATTACATACCGTGGCAGTGGATATATAAATAATTGTCTGGCTAAGATTATATGCTAACAGCTAAGAGTAGACTGATGCTTAAGTGTCGTTGTCGTGTAACTTTATTTTACTTACATATAGCTAATGAGTAAAGTAAACAAACACTACTAATATAGTAGATTTTAGTTTCTATAGTAACACTGGTTGTTTGGTTTGGCTTGTATTTTCAGGATATTTACGTGTATTAAAATCTTTAAATATCAGTGAAAAGTAAAGATGATATTACAAATACGTAATTTAAAGTGAATTGTGCTGTTTATATGTGCTAAGAGTTGATTATATTTCATAACTGGGTCATTGGCTTCGTAACGGATTTGGTTACCGGTACGTCAGAAAGTGTCCCTAGATATTTGTTGTATTTGATTCAGCAGGTCAGTGTACTGATACGAACTATTTAATTTCAGGAAGCTGGTGTGTTAATTTGTATTCATTTAATGCTCCAGGTAAACAGTCACAATGGCTGATAATGACGAATATATTGATTCCATGGACAACAATCACTTGGAAGGAACCAATGGTTCTCTGAACATGACCGACAACAGCCTAGGGGTAAGTGTTCAACGTATTATATGAACATCCTACCTGTTTGCAATTATATAGTTGTTATCTCTGTAATTATGTCAACATTTATTTACATCAAAACATCCTATCAAAATCGGTACAAGTTCTCTGGTAAATTTGAGTACGTAATTCATGATGAGTCTTTGATTTGAGCCATTCATAATACTAGTGGGCATTAAATAAATATCTGGCTTACTGGAAACCAGCAGATTAAGATAATATAGATATATACTTGGAAGACTGCTATAGATCTACTAGAATATAAGTTAAGCACACCAATGAATGACTGCCTACAACACTTGACACATTATCAATTTACCGAGTGTCTTAGGTTTATTATAAATTTTGTTTTTTTACATGTCTTACAGTGTTAAGGTCATGGTATATATGTTGCCATTTAATTATTGAATGACTTAAATGTCTTTAGGGGTTAGTCTACATGATTCAAATTATGTTACGCGCTTTGCATGGGATCAGATATCAAATTATATGAAGAAAAGTATCACAATTGGCCCAGTTGATAGACGCATGTTTGTTTGCATGTTAATGTCATTATTAGTTGACAGAGTCGGTACCTACTCAGTATATGTGGAACAAATTAAACACTGCACTACTTCTGTATGGATTGAATGGAAGATTTTATCATTTAAATAGTAATGTGTAATGTTCTAGGTGTATAAAAATAACATTAAACAAAATAAATTAGCAAACTAAATTCTATGATTTTTTCATGAGAAATACTCTTAGGTCAATACTTTCTACAAGCAAAATTTGTGTAACATGACTGCAGATTATAAGTCTGTGGTCTCCTATAAAGTCATTGGGCGTTAACAATATCACACTTTAGGAGGCGTCGTAACGCTTACTAAGACCTTGTTAAACCTTTAAAAACTTTTACTGATATAACATAAATTTCCAAATCAAGTGGCCTTTTATTTCAATCCATATGTAAGTGAAGTGAACAGTGTGTAAAGGATCATATATTCACATAGCGGTTAACACCAGGGTGGTGATGAAGCTAGCGGTGGTGAGGTGCCAGACCTGGCTGCCATTAAGGCGAGGGTTCGGGAAATGGAAGAGGAGGCAGAGAAACTAAAACAGATGCAGACTGAAGTTGATAAGCAAATGAGCTTAGGAAGCCCACCTGGACTCAGTAAGTATCTGATGATTTTCTGGAGAGTTAGAGCAGAGGAGCAACAGTTTATTTTATTTCTACATTATTATTTAGTGTTACGTATCTTGTAAGACTCAAGAATTCTTTTGAGGGCCCGGTGGCGTAATCGGGAGAACGGTTGGTTTTGATGCCAGAGGTACCGAGTTCAAGCCCCGCCCTGCACCAATGGCTTTATGGGCGCTTCTCACAATGACCCTCTGGTGAAGGAAAAACATTGTTAAGAGACCTGCAACCCCCGCATAATGGTAGGACACTATCTAGTGTCCGCCTGGCCAGTTACCTCCCTCAAGTTAGAAAATCTGTCGCCAAAACATCTAATGTGATCCGGCAGTTATCCTTGAGAGCCAGTTCCCATTCTAGGCCTAGCGTGCTTACTATCTTCAACCACATCATTACTTACAAACAAGTGAGTTAGTGGTCAAATGCTAGCCTATAAGATATACAGTCAAAATCTGTTATATCGAAATTGAAGGGACTTAGTTGGAAAAACCAATAGTTGTAACAACCATGTATTTTTATATGAATTGATATTATTGAATGTGCAGTTAGGTACGTAAATCCATAGGTATTAACAGAAAAAATATATTCGTGTATGAAATGAAACTACAAACCTATGTACAATTTGTTCATCTCACATAAAACTTATAATATGAAGAACAACATAAAATGTTTAATTTTAGTCTGTTTGAAATACTTCAGTCGTGCTTACACATTTTGTTAGCCATGTTGTATTTAAATTACCTTGTCATCATAATTTCTCTGCATGTGAAACTGTTCATTAAAAAGAACTTTCGTAATACACTAACAGATAAGTAGCAAACTGACTGCAGAGATATGAAGAAGCGGGATTTGACTCTACTGCAGGCACTTGTTCTGTTTCTAAGAATTACAAAAGATCCTAAACACAACACGTTTTTGTTTACTTTTATGATAGCAATACCCAATTGACCATTATACTGTGCCAGATGTGGAAACCTATTCAAATTGTTAACAATACAGCAGAGCTAGTCCTTCTAACAGATATAATTCTTCGAAAATATAAATGTAGTCGCTCAATGAAGTATGTCATAATAAGCAATGTCGTAAAAGCAATGTTTTTAATAAGGCAATCATATAGCATTCAGCTGGGACCTTTGATTTTGTTAAATATAACCGATATGTTGTTCTAAACAATGTTGTCATAATCGGTTTTGACTGTGTATATAAATAAACTGGCCAAGTGCAAGCCGGACTTGCACTCGAAGGGTTCCGTACCACACTACATGTATTTTATAAGATCGAGCAAAAAATACCACTATCATTTTTCACCAGCAAAAAATAATAATTAATAAACATTTTATTTCTTATAACGCCATCTAACGTCTAACAAAGGTGTTAGGGATCGACATTTCAATATAACGCCATCTATGGGACGTTTACCTAACTAAGCGTTCATAGATGGCGTGAAATGCCGAAAAAAAACGTTTCTTGTATGGGGACCCTCTATTACTTTTAACTTTATTCTGTTTTTAGTATTTGTTGTTATAGCGGCAACAGAAATACATCATCTGTGAAAATTTCAACTGTCTTAACTATCACGGTTCATGAGATACAGCCGGGTGACAGACGGACAGACAGACAGACAGACAGACAGACAGACAGACAGACAGACGGACAGTGGAGTCTTAGTAATAGGGTCCCGTTTTACCCTTTGGGTATGGAACCCTAAAAAAGAATAAACTCGTATTGTATCTCTATCTCTCTAACAGGTGGAAACTGCTGTTAAGTGAAATGTTTACTTCTCAGATTTCAATATTAACCAATTCCATTCCTTTGCAGCAAGTCCTTTAAACATGTCAATCGAGGAGAAAATAGAAGCTGACAATCGATCAGTTTATGTCGGGAATGTTGACTACGGAGCAACTGCAGAAGAATTAGAGCAGCACTTTCATGGATGTGGCTCTATTAACAGGTCTGACATATTATCAATTCACTCTGGTTATGTCCTTAAAACAATATGTTGAAGAGTTGCTGGTAATCTGGCCTTACACCAATCCACATAGTGCAACTATGGGTTAGTTTAGTTGGGATCTTTCTATTGCTGACATATCTGTGTTTGTTGTATGGGCAAAGCCCACAGCCAGTGCTTTCCAATACCCCACTGATGCAGGTGGATTGCTAAAATAACACCTCCCTGGGAGAAAATTTCCGCTGATTTTATAGTAGTAGTCTGCCAGATTAGTAAGCCAGGAGGTTTCCTTATTATTTTTTTTCTACACTGGAGGGCCACTGCACATACATTTTTCAATTCCATTGGCGCACAGCAGGGATTTGAACCTCTGGTCTCTGACTGTTCCCTGAATGCACCACTGGGCACTTAATATTCAAGAATATCTGCTGCTGACTTATCATTGTCTTGTAAATCTTCTCTATAGCATGTTTTCCTGCATTACTTTTACTTTTTAAAGGTCTGTATTGGTCATAATATTCATTACAATGTACGAGCTAGTGTATGTTTTATCCTAGCTAGGTACAAGCTATGCAAAATAATCAATACATGTTTTACAAGTAGGAACACTTCTCTAACATTTTTCCTACATACATAAGAGTCTTGTTTTCTTGATTACAGGGTTACAATTTTATGCAATAAGTTTGATGGACATCCCAAAGGGTTTGCATACATCGAGTTTGGTGATAAAGACAGTGTACAGACAGCTATGGCTATGGATGAATCATTATTTAGGGGACGTCAAATAAAGGTAATTTTACATTTACACAAAAATCTGCTTAAAAATACATAACAGCTGAGGAGATACCTGTTTGATATTAATGCCAATTTAGATTTTGATTGAACTAAATTTTATTATAATAACTCACGTTCATTTTAAACTTATACATTTAAAAACGGGAATTTAACTAAATTTGATAATATATCCATTGTACTTTAGAGGTAAGAAAGAAGAGCTTTTAGAGTGTTGTGCTTAGTATAGTTAGTGCAACATCAGAATCGGCACCATTATTAATACAGTACAGTCATTCATCGCCATTTTTTTCCTACCATGTATCATGGACGATACAACTGTTGACAATGGTATTTTGACGTTATCCACGTCGTAACTAAGTTTGGGGCCAGTTTCACCAGTTCCTGATAATGTGTCAAATAGTTATCTGACATGACGCCATAGAAAAACTTAATCTTGCATTTTTGCTGTCAGAAAGTGCATGTTCTGTCCGTAGGACTTATTATCTTTTCTGTGGTACAGCACTTTGGAGACTACTTTCTAAAACGTATCTGTACTGATAACTGACCACCTCAAGCTTCTTGGTATTTCCATAACTCTCAACTTTGGTTCATATATTGAGACAAAAGCATAAATAGCCTTGAAAAAGCTTGGTGTGCTTGTGAAAGTGAGGCAAAACTTCATACCGGGACAGATGCTAATATCAAGCACAGGTCTGATTGTGTATGGATTACTGTTCACCCCTCGGGGATGGTTCTGCAAAATACCAGCTGGAACCACTGGAATCTATCGAAAGGAGAGCTAAGAAGCTAATTAATGATGACAACTTAATATGCAAGGTGCAAGGTACTGCAAAGCCTTGGACATCAAGATGTACTTATATGCAACACCGCTAAATTGTGGATATTACATCAATATGAACGAATACGCGATTTCCTTCTTCAATCCAGCATTCATTAGAATTTTTTGGCATGAGTCTGTATTTTCCTATAACTACCTGGTAGTCTTCAAGTCGCGAGTGAATAGGTATCTTCTAGGCAAGCATGTGTCATAAAAATATATAAAAATGGTCCTGCCGCTCTCAAGTTATAGCTTGTCAACAAATAGCATTTAGCATCATCGTCTGCAGCAATACTTGTCCACTGCTGGACTTAGGGCCTCTCCATCTATGCAGATGCCCCTACGATCTTCGGCTACTCACATCCCGCTCTTGCCTGGCAAGAATAGAATTTAATAAACTATTATAAATGTGAACTCATATTTGTTTGTTTGCTATTTCTTCACAGTCTGATGCATCTCCTCAGGGAGTTTATGTAGCAAGACCACATTTTGGTTGTAGCAAGCTAGCTGCGTAAACTCCCGGAGGAAATGCATCGGACATGCACGAAACTTAGGTTGAAACAGTTGGAAACTAACAGTAGTGAGTATAATAGTCGGTACTTTATACTGAACTCGTTCACATCATCAGTTATTGGTGCTGTGACAACAAACCTAGTGCCGTCCAGCGAGATGGAGCGACGATCTGCGGAAGGTTGACTGTCATTAGATAAGAAGAGCCACAGATCGGACTCAAAGGTATATTACACCACACTGAATCAGGGTCCCTAACTCCTAAATTAGGGGGGTGTAATAAGAGAAGAGAATACAGTAAGGGTCCTAAATTAGGGAGCACGAGAGGAGCCGGTCTGCCGTTATGTGCAGTGTAATTACACTTAGGGAGCTAGAGCGCATAATTAGGGCCCACGCCCACCCTATATTAGGAACTCTGATTCTGTGTGGTGTAATACCCCTTTCAGTGACGCGCATTAGAAATAGTGGTATGTTCAGCAGTGAAATAATAACACAGGCTACGATGATGATAAGTTCATGTTAATACCCCGCCTATTAATTTTAAGACACACTTTAATTCGCATCGTATATGCTTCTAGGTGATGCCGAAGCGCACCAACAAGCCCGGTCTGTCTTCAACAAACCGGCCGCCGCGGACGATGCGGGGCCGCGGGCGCGGCGGCTTCCGCGGCTACTCCCCGTACTACTCGGGCTACCGGCCCGTGCGACGCGGCAGGTATAATCCATATTAACGCACAAATACACTCTGTCTACACGTGTAGATGTCTGGCCCAATGCGCATCGGGGGCTATTGTGGATTGTACACTTTGAAAGAAAGAAAAGAAGAAAGAATTCTCATTCACACTACACGCAAAAATACTACACACGTAGTCTAGATGAAATCAATTTTATTGTACTGACCAGACCACCATCTATGAACCTGGCCCAGGTTCATAGATTCCTGATAAAGTTATCTGACAGTGACACATAACTGACATAACGCCACATAAAGGTCGTAGTTTATCTGGCTGTTGAGTTCCTAATCGGCTATCAGGAACTGGTAAAACTGGCCTTAAGTGTCCAGAATAATTAAATAAAAACAAACCGCGTCCAACCGGAATTTCAAGCAATGCTTTGTGTCCAAAACCGATACAAAAATGCGCGCGCCCCTCCCTTCCAACCCGTGTAATGCTGCCAGCTAGCATTTTACGGGTAGGAACGGCTCAAAATGCTTAATATAATTTAATTAGACTTTTATAAAACGCAACGACGTTCACAGAGTGACTAATTGGTTCGCCGGTGCGTGAAACCTCACTGTGTAAAAGTGGTTTTAGTGAATTCACTTTTAGGTGTATTGACGCATTTTGGTTTATTCTGTATTCTAAGCCTAAATGATTTCACGTTAAAAAGTATCCTATATGCTATTATACATTATTGGCCACACTTACAGCATAAAAATTCAGCCTAATCGGTCCAGCCGTGAAGAGATTACAAACTGACTTTCGCAATTATAAAATATTTTAACGGGAATTCTCGAATTTTGATTAGTATTTAATGTGTAACAATCACACGGAAGACATAATCCTTAAGTACTTGTACATATACCACAATATCCTCCGGTTCCCGCAATGCAAGTCCGGATAAGATATTGCGCGCTCACCAAGGCTACGCGTGGGCTTAGAGAAATGACTTTGATTTGTTACGTCCTATTTATTGTCTACATAGCTTAGGATGAGCAGACGGAAGGCGGTCACGCGTTCGAGCGGCCTTATTCGCGTTCCAATGCCTGCTGTGTGGTGGGCATGTGTGTATGTGATGTATCTAATAATAACAGGAAATGTAGAAAACGAACGCGAAACGCTTGAACGCGGCCCCGACCGCCTTCCGTCGGCAGTATCCGTCAGTTGGCCCCGTTCCCTTCGGTTAACGCGTATCTCGATGGAGGCCTCGGCTATCCTGACCTGGGTAAGAAATTGAGTGAAGCTCGAGTTATTGCAGATGCATTTTTATTTATTTCTACGGCGTTGAACCGTAAACTTTGAAAAGAAAAGTACATATTTTTTACTCAAGTTTCGATAGCAGCTGAAGTCTTTAGTCGTCGGTAACACACAGTATTGGATATCCACAATGTATCGGTACCCGCATGTTTGCATCGACTATTGTTGTCTTGAAACTTGTTACATTGATCAAAAGACTATTTATATTCACTATTAAGTGTGAAAAATAAAGTTTTACAATTGAGAAAAATATGTATTTTCACTTAGCCTGACCTTTTCCTCTATAATATTTATACGGCACGGTATATTGCATGCCAGTATGTATGTCGGTAGAGGTGGTTGTTGCGATTTGGGCTATAGTTTGTGTTAATTAGTTAGTCCTTCGGCCTTCTAGAGCTGCAACTACTGTCATGGCCTTAATATTTATCGCTTCTCGGGCGTTCTGTATGTTTATTTCTGTAGATTTATAGATGTTTGAATAACAATTCAGTAGTATGTACATCGTTACCACTATAAAATGTAACAGTCTTTAGAAATTCACCAACAATCGCGCGACCGTCTCGAATTAGTGTCATTCGGACAATGTTTACTTCATTTCACTCGCGGTACATCGGTCTTTGTAAACGGTGGTGAATTTCCGAATCCTCGCACGTTGGCGTCGCCGTGGCGGTTAGAATATAATGCAAGCCTTGTGGCGGCTGTGAAGTTAGGCGAAAGCCGCTGCGCTATCACGATACGTGGGATCGTGATTGCATCTCTTCAAGCTCGCGTTGCAGAGATGAGACAGGCCACTTCACAGCCGCCGTTTAGACAGCATGCCACTATACTAATATGGTGGCGTTGTTCGCAGAGTGTTCAGACGCGGCGGATATTACTCTCCGTACTGAGCGCGCCGGCAGACTTATCGCTCGCCGGCACCCACCCTGGACTGTGTACCGTGTTTTGTTTAAAGCGAACCTCTCGCCTCGTGTCCAATGCATTAACGATCGGTTACTTCTAGTTGTATAGCGTGATGGACGCGACGAGGACCGTCCTCGTGTTTGAACCTTGTGCATCTCTCGAACTCATGTAAATTAGGTACTATTAAATCATCCGCCACAAAAAATGTGTCGGCGTATTTGTATTTTGGTAAAGTGTTGCATAGTTGTACGTGACCTACGGTTCGAACGGAAAATGGCATCCGAATTGAAGGGTGCCGATTTCTGATGCGGCTGTACTTTAAGTGCTTAGTTAGATAATCACAGATCGAACGTAAGCCTAAGGGAATTTAGGATTGCTAGACTCGAGTAGTGTTCGACGAAATAGTGTATGTAGCTACCGACTGCCGATGTAAGAGCGACCGCCCACTGCAGCGCACATGCCTTGCGGCTAGGGGAGGCTGGGGTATAGAGTGCCGATTTTCAAATACTACGAAAAATAAAAGTCGAGAATTAAAAGATTGTCTAAAATATATATGCAATAAGTATTCTAGTTTCAAATTCAACAGTCTTGGGTGGGGGGTTTGGTATATAATGGGTTTTGGTTAAAGATATTTTATTTACAAAATTGGTAAGGAACAACCTACCCATTATGAGGCTGATTGTTCCACCATTGAGTTAAGTTGTTCGGATAGCAATCGCAATATTTACTGCTACAATAATGGCAAGAAGGCAACAAATGTCGCCCGCTTGATGGCGCTATTGTTGATGGGGACCTGTCAAACACTGTTTACGATTGTGTTGTATAGGGATTTCGAAGTCAATATTTTTTTTTGATAACTATTGTAGCTGTATTGTGAATGAGTTGAAGAAGATGTTTATCTGTAAAAAATATACGTATGCATACACTACGTCATACTAATTGGTAAATGTGGGTGTAATGCTCATACCGTAGCGTGTATGTCTGAAATATTAGAAGGTCCAGGTTGAGGTTCGCCGATATGCATGGTTCCTAGAATATTAGGGCGCGGCTCGCTCGCAAGCTGAAATAACTCTCGGACGCCAGGATTTTTTCGACTAACTGGATAAATATAGTTATATTTCAGCAAAGGAGCACAATATCTTTGTATATTATAGCCTATGTGCTATTCTGATATATAAGCTATAAAGTTACATCAAAATCCGGTCTGTATATTTTGCGTAAAGTAGTAACAAATAAACAACCACTCGGGTTAAAGTTTTGCAACGCTAATTTATTGGTTCTGTAGTAGAACAACGTACCCCATAATGAAGGGGCCCAACGTTATTCCGCGGCACAACCAACCCCCAGCCAGTGGAACTTAGAATTCCAAATCAATCCTTAATCTTTCTTAATCGCTTGCCGTTACAGCGTCACTAAAGCAGTTCACGATCTCTTTTCTTCGTGAAGCTATTTGCATTGGAACATTGAACCCCGGTTTCCCCTACTAAACACCATAACTCCTTTTGCAAAAATGCGTTGCTTCCCCATTTGAACACGGCTATATTGCGTCTATTTGAATATGGAATATACACGTTGTTTTTGTATATTTTTCATATACATTTTCACGTATCTGCCAAAAATAATTCTAGATGTTGTGGTCACGTAGAAATTAAATAGGATAATTTGGTTTTATAATCCTAGGATAATAGACATTTGAAAGATAAATATTTTAAACAAATTTAAGCCACATGCATATTCCCTATTGGCTCTACAGATACCGGCGATAAATATTGCACATCGACCTTTAGAAAGAGACAATCGGCTAATAAGTGCTGTCTTCAGGCACAGATTATATAATAGTTACTACGTAACTTCAGGTTGGGCTAAAATAAATTAAAAAACATATTCACATCATGTTAACGTATTTATTTATTTTACAGCTGCAGTACCTATACCTACATAATAAACACCATTATACCTCTTGTTAAAATGAGACATTCTCATAAAAATCGTCCATATCTACATAATAATTACCTCCATTGTCATCCTCATTTTTTTTAAATGTCTCGGCTTCTGTTGCAAAATATTTATAGACATTGTAGATGATTTCGCGTGACAGACCTCGTAAAGGTTTCCCTCTTTATAACCGACTTCAAAAAAAAAGGAGGAGGTTTCTCAATTCGACCATATATATGTTTTTTTTTTGTTTGTTCGCGGATAACTTCGTCGTTTATGAACCGATTTTGATTATTCTTTTTTTATTGGGATATCTCCTTTATATCCCAAGTGTGGTACCATGGTAATTTTATCGAGGTCTGATGAGTATCTCCAGAGATATGGAGATAAACACCTCAAAATTGGTACTGAAAATTATTAGCGCGGCATTGAAGTCGGATGTTTTTAGTTTTTTAACCGACTTCAAAAAAAGGAGGAGGTTTCTCAATTCGACCGTATATATTTTTTTTTAAACGATCTTATTCCTAAAGATGTCATAGTACAACTTTATAATTATTTAAATTTGGGGGTGTTAACAACTCTATATATTAGTAATATTGTAATTAATTATGTATGTGTGTGTTCCTTATGATTATGTCTTAGGTTAAAATTCATTGTAACATATATTTATGAAATAAATAAATTCTTATTCTAATATATATATTTTGAACGGGACGCGACCGCACTCTATCGCACTTGAACAACGACTGACAAAACGTCACATATGTAATTAGGTAGTATGCACAGCACAGAGATAATGCTCCACGAAACCGAAATTAGCCGATTGTCTCTTTCTAAAGGTCGTGCAATATTTATCGCCGGTATCTGTACATTAATCCAATACGCCACAAATCTACTTTTCAGAGCGTTGTCTTTCGGTGGTCGAACTTAGATTTACAAAACAAATCTAAATTGAGGTATAGATTAGCCGTGCGTTGCGATGGACGTTCGCCTTATCACTCGTATTGTGTGTTGCGATAAATTTTACTCTGACCAGTGCAAATTAGGCTATAAATTTTAGTAGCCATCTCTTCTAAAGAATAAAAAAACAAAATATGTCATGTAAAGCTTACCTACGTGGCAATAGTATATTACGATACGTGTGACTTAAGTAGTCTATTATTGCACGGCGTGAAGTAGTAGGCGTAGCACCTTCGCTGCGCTCGGGTGCTACGCCGTGCAACAATAGACAACTTAAGTCACGAGTATCGTATATTATTTATAGCTGTCAGTGTGACATAAACCCGCACTTTACGCTTGCTACGCTTTTCCGTCAAATGAAAGATTATTGCACGGCGTGAAGTTGGCCCCCGAGCGCAGCGAGGGTTCTAAACGTCGTGCAATAATCGACTATTTATGTCACGGAAAAGCGTGCGTAAAGTGCGGGTTTAGGTCACACTGTGCTATAAAATAATTTCTCATCCACAACCCACCAATTTATTGTTGTTATACATGTGTGACTTAGTAATATAATATTAGTTTATGATAATTATCTACAAGCTACATCCTATTTATCTATGATTTATTTCTATAATTGTTACCGTGGCAAGCCAAATCTAGAATGCAGAATTTTGCGTTCACTGAGGAATTTAAATCGTTGTGTAGTAGTGTAAGGCCCATTACATACATTCGGAATTCGAAACGGAATTTCGGATGTACCTATGTGGCGGGCCTAAAAGCTGTAACACGACATTTTTTGCGAATTTTTTGTTTCTGATTTAACAGGTCAAATTTAGTTTATAAGTATGTATCACAATACATGTTAATTCATTTTTCGATAATTAATTTAATTTAATGTTTAGTTGAAAATAATGGAAACTATATTTGGTGCCCATTTGCAACTGTAACGGCCTTAGTGGCCCGAAGTGGTTTGCAATGTTTAAATTAAGTGGACACGAAGGCCTTCCTGCTTAGTTAATAAATTAGTGATTGATCTTGGCGAACCTAAGGAAGGCGCCATTTCTACGAGGGAGTGTATTACTAATTACTATCACCGTGCCATCAAATTAAAGAGAAACTTAAGTTATATACCTAGTCTGGTATTATAAAACGATGTGCCTAGATCTGATCTTACTGTGCTAAGAGTGGATTAGTGCTTGATCATCGTTCTTTAATGCCGGTCCCAAAATCATCTAACACGGCGTTGCACGAAGTGAATCGCCGCGATACTCTTGCTCGTGGAGATGACGCTTTTGGTAGCCGATCAGCATATCTAAATATTAATGTGAGCTACTGTAATATTATAATGTTTAATATAGCAATTACATTCTTAAGAGTCTACTAGGTATATTTTGTCACTGTTACATCTTCTACCCGCAACCTACTGTTAATCTTTGACTATGGCGTTTGCAGCACCGGAATAAGAGAGGCTCGTAGCTATCGACGGTTCTTAATATACATAGTCGTTGAACTTGGGTGTTGGATAATTTTGTACCAATTACAAAATCCTTAGAATAAATCCTTTGAAGTGTCAAAGACGAAGTACCTTGTTGCTTGTTTATAACGGGTAAATACTTGCATTGAATAACGGGCTACTACAGAACCCTACACTGCGCGTGGCCCGACACGCACTTGGCCGGATTATTTATTCTGTTGATTTTAGAAGGTTCATGAAGAAATACATAGTTTCAGTGACTGAATTTTTAGGCCGGTATTATACTTAGAACGATAATAAACGACGGTATTCAAGGTAGCTGATAGCAGTTTTGAAAAGAGCAGCTGAAGAGAGCTGGCGTGCTAGCCTTTGTCCAGCTGTGGACTAATACAGGCTGATAATGATGATTATAGAGTACTACGCTCAAACGGATCCGTTCCCAGAAGACAGAATTAGGCATTTTTTTAGTTCAATCGCCCAAGCTTTATACGCGGTAAGAGTGAATCGGCGCTCATGCATCGTTTTAAAACACGGACCTGAATCTAAAGTTAATCTAAGTTTTGTAATAAAATACTAGTGTACTCATATTTTGTTAGATTTACTGTTGATTGCAAAATACAAAGATATTTCTATGTTATGAGAAAAATAACGTAATATTATGTAGGTACGTTGTATGGAATTACAGACGTTATTTTTAATGATACATATGTAATGACATTACTGTACGTGTACTCAGCTCTCTGAACTTCCAAATATCTAAATGGGCTCATTATGCTGGGTCCACATTGTCCGAATGAACGACAATGAACGCTGAATACTATAGATGCGTCTTCTTCCATTTGTCATTCGCTCGCTTGGTGTGGATGGCATGACTCGAAATTGTGGATATAATTTGGTCTATAACTGTTACTCCGGCTAAATATCAAAATACCTAAGGTCGATAACTCCTATCCGCATAATGCCGGTTGCAGACCGGACGCAGTTTAGTTGGTCACATCACAAAGCTTTGTTTGCAGTCTGCATATAATACGTATGTAAAACTGCGTCAGAAGCTAAGCTTAACTAAGTTAGCTCAGCTTTCGGTCTGCAACCCGCGATATCCTAAAAACTGCGTGTGGTAAACATGGAAAATAACCAGAACTCAAATACGTAAACTTATGAAAGTGTTATTAACTATGAAATCTTATAAATAGACCGATTGGACTTAGGTGTTTTAATATTATATACCATTGCTCGATTATAGCTTATTACCGACAGTTAGTGCTCAGCACCTCAGCTTCAGAAGTCTAAATTTGTCTACTTATATTTTCTGGGGTATCACAATACATGTATAAATTTCCATTGTATGTTTATTATGTACAATGTTCAATGAATTTTGTCTTATTAGGTATATTTGATCTATAAAAAAATCATAACATTACAGAAAGAATAATAACGATTTAGAAATGAATGGAATATGAAAAATAATTTAAGAAATAACTTTTAAGAACACATTTGTTGTTTAATTTATACCTCACCCATCTTTGATCATTATGACATCCATTTTAGGACAAGTAAAAGTTATATTTGATCTATAAAAAAATCATAACATTACAGAAAGAATAATAACGATTTAGAAATGAATGGAATATGAAAAATAATTTAAGAAATAACTTTTAAGAACACATTTGTTGTTTAATTTATACCTCACCCATCTTTGATCATTATGACATCCATTTTAGGACAAGTAAAAGTGATTTTAACCGAATTCGTAAAAATATCCCGGGCCGCATAAAATAAAGTCGTGTTCTTTGATTATATGACGAGTATATAATCAAAGATCGTGTTAGTTACTTCACTTATAACTCAAGAACGGCTGAACCAATTTTTATGATTTTTGGAATTGTCTTTGTCAGGAATAGGATAATAAGTATTAAAAACAATAAATAATTGACCTAAAAAAATTATATAAGAAAAAATATTTTGCCAAAATGTTCCTGTGTTTCAAAACTGCCAATCATTTGATGTTCAATTGTTTATCCCGACGATACGGTAAACCGCAAATTAATAAGGGTCATCGCTCCACACGATTAGTGTACGGGACGTGAAAATTGAAACGGTGAGGGAGTTCGTGGTCCGTATGGCGCGACGTCAATATGACAGCGTTGACAACGGGCCACACCCTCACCTCAACAACATTGCGCCACATCACGCCCGGCCACCCGATGACGACGTATCGACCAGGCGTGCACTCCCACGTGACCTCGTCCCGGTGACGGAAGACGAAGAGAACGTTGAAGAGGGGTAGACGGCATTATACCTGCAGATCCACAACGCCAAGATGGCCAACAAGTCCACCACGTCCAGATAGGCCAACAAGACCCTATCGGAACTGCCACAAGGGCTACTATCAAGCCCGCGAAATCCCTGGGGGCAGTGAACCCCAGAGCCCAACCTGGGTAAGGAGGTTAACGTCGAAGTCCATTTCGCGAAACCCGTGAAGGGATACGCATGACCCGAGATGATGATTAGTGTATTTAACCAGTGTCAAGTACACAAATTCTTCAAGTTTTTGTGAATTCAAGTCATGTAGATTTTAAAAATGTTATTAAATTTATATAATGTCAGTAATATTGGGCCGCGGATTCCGCTGTCGAGATAGCTTACAGAATAGCCTAGCTGGTTGCTTGTTGCATTCAAACTGAGGGCAGGGCGAGGCAGGAGGAGGCGCGGTGTCCGGGGACGTGAGGTAAAATATACATCTTCAAATATCGCTCAGTCTGTTTAAAAAATATTTATAGTTTGGGGTGTAATATATATTATAGCACTGAGCACAGTGAAAACGGTCTTGTACAAAATGTATGAGGAGCGAGAAAATGTTATATCTCAAGATGTAATATATATTATATCCCACAGTGAAAAGCCGGCTTTAGGGAGGAAGGTAGGGTATGGTAGGGCGTTCAGGCTCAGCTGAGTCGATGGCCGATGTGGGACGATCGCGGAGAGCGGTTGTTTTTATGATTTCTCTATGTTTTAAATTTTTGGCTATCCTGAACTTTGCATGCCATTGTATTTATAATCGGTAGACGTCATCGCTTACCACCAGGCGAGTGACATGTTTGCCCAGTTACCTTCTATCATTAAAAAAAATATTCTACTCGTATCTTTCTTCTCATCCTCTTTTCTTTAATATTAATTGCTTTCGCAAGGATAGCCATAGCAATAGTGACTTATTATTGTTTAGTTAGTATAGGTGAAATGACGTCCAGCCGCTCTGAAAATCGCTCTCCGGCTATTTTCCGACAACTGAGTTAGGGCGGTAAAATTATTTGTGTAATAATGAACCTCTATAATTAGGAACCACGCCCACCCGTTAGGGATCATGATTCAGTGTAGTGCATAGTACCCCTTTATTCGTAGACAGAGAAAATAATAGACCACGGGTAGCTCTGTCTCTTTCCCACATGAAATAGGATATACTATGGAGTTATTCTATGTAACGGAAAAGGACTAAGCTATAATATTTCCCTCAGTGCCGTGCCGGCTTTTACAGGGTCAGTAAAGTAGTTAGCCGTTTTTAGCTTAACGAAATTTGACCTTTAATGCTATGTGTCACTGGGTTCTAATTACATATATGGTTATGTCACAGATTATATAATAGTTAGTATACAATCTTCTATGTGGCCACGCTACCCAAATCTATATTTCTTTATACCTTTATTGTAATAATGAACCTCTCTAATTATCGGAGCTACGCTCACCTTTAGTTAGGTTAGGATCCTGATTCAGTGTAGTGTAAGACGGACAAAAAAGTGATCCTTAAAGGGTTTCTTATTTAGGGTTCCGTACCTCAAAAGGTAAAAAAAGGAACACTTATAAGATCACTTACTTGTCCGCCTGTCTGTCTGTCCGTGTGTCACCACTGATTTTCTCAGGAACAGGTGGACCTAGCAAGTTGAAATTTGTACCTGATACTGAAGTCTATAGTCCCTATTGGGTGTACAAAAATCAAGGTCTTGAGTCAACACAATAAAAATATATGGGCAAATTTAGATTATCGCGAAAACATCTTAGTACCAAAATGTACCTTAATGTTAAAAATTTTTAAATTTTTCAATATTTTTTTTTTACTTGTGCTGTAAGACTTTGCTTTTAACCAAAATTGACAATTCTAGGTCAACCGGAAGTACCCTATAGGTTTTGGGTCGAAAACCTATAGTGTACTTCCCGTTGACCTAGAATCATGAAATTTGGCAAGAAGCAAGGTAGGTAAGGAAGCTTACAGCACAAATTAAGGAAAACATCCAAACAATAATAAAGTTGAAAATTAAAGGGTACATACATAGTTAACGCCAATTAAGGTAGACCTCTGAGTTATATGAAAGCGGATACAATTCAGAGGTCTAGCTTAATTGGTACATACCAACGTTGGTACGGAAGCCTCGGTGGGCGAGTTCAACTCGACTGGCCGGTCTTTTTAGGGTTCCGTAGCCAAATGGCAAAAAACGGAACCCTTAGTTAGGACTACAGAATTGAAATTTGGTAGGTAGATGTATTCTGTAAACCGCTTACCGATTTTTATACAAAAATAAAAAATATAAAAGTTTAAGGGTAGGGTAGGTATGTATACATCCCATACATGGAACTGAAACAAAAACATTTTTTTTCTTCAAACCTATCCGTGTGGGGTGTCTATGGATAGGTCTTCAAAAATGACATTGAGGTTCCTAAAATCATTTTTTCTCAAAGTCAATCATTTGCAAGATAGGCGCGTCTAAAGTGGTAAAATGTGTGTCCCCCCCCTCTAAATTTTAAAGTATGGGAGTGAAAAATCTAAAAAATATATATGCTGTAGATCTCAATAAAAACTAACAACGAAAATTGGTTTGAACGAGATACAGTCAGCAGTTCTAGAGATATGGCGACCGCAAAGATACCTTTGTTTTTCATACAAACACTATGAAAAACAAAGTTAATTTTGTAGTTGCGAAAAATCATAGTTATGGAATACTTAACTGTGTTACGGAACCCTACGAGTGCGAGTCTGACTTGCACTTGGCCAGTTTTTTATTTTCATTTGAGGTACACAACTCTAAAAAGCTCAATTTTAAAACAGCTGAACGAATTTTCATAAATAAAAACTAAGAACACTCATTAGGACACCTATTCTATTCTCCGTTAACGTAGTATTATATTCTCTTTGTTCTCCGTGTGTGAATCGTAGTAATCTGTCTGTGGCCTGTGGATTTTTATTCCTTTAACAAAAAAAAAAATAGGACCACGGAGAATGGACTCTAGGTAGTACTACAGAATAATGAATAGTACAAGTACAGAAATTGCACTCCCTGAGAGCAAAAAGGCGAGATTAAACCTAGTTACAACGTCGGTAACGTTCAAAATGCGCTTCACGCCTCGAGTGCGACCTTGAATTTGCGTCACAGTATCAACTAATAGTAACTATGAACCGCGTGTTGCGCACAGTGAAATGCACCGTAAGTCCGCACAGCGAGAGTGAATAACTCGCGGCCTCTCCTATAGGGTTGAATGTTATAAGATAACTTATTGAAGCCTTTAATTGGTAGCTGAATACTTTAAGGTATAACAATGTAATGAGTATATTTAAAGTGCTACATTCATGTTTAATGTCGAGGTAGGATAAAAGTACTACAGTTATACTTTAATTAAGATAGTTTATGTGACAGTTTAATTAAGATAGTTAAAACTAAAACAACCGACTTCCATGCCGCGCGAGTCAGTTTCGGTTGCAAGTTTGAGACGTTTATCGTCATATCTCTGGAGACCCTCATCAGATCTCGACGAAATTACAATGGTACCACCTCGGCAACGAACTCTACCGATTAAAAAATCATTCAAATCGGTTCACAATTAACGGAGTAATCGCGTAACATACACACAAAGACGAATTAAGAACCTCCTTCTGTTTGGAAAGTCGGTAGAAAATAATGTTCTACGTTCAATTGAAAATGAGTATATAAAAACGTATAAGTATGTATAAACGTATGCTACGCAATGCTTTGTAGCCCTTCGTTTAGACATACTGAATAATATTTTTGTATGTTAATATCGTAAGCAAGGAATATAATAATGAGAAATCACTAGCATGAGAGAGCGGGATGAACAACAATTTTTTATCCTTTACCTGCGTATGCGATTAAACTGTATCCAAGTTCTAGAACTTGGAGCCAGTGCTGGAGCCAGTTTGTAAAATCGCATACGCAGGGAAGGATAAAAATGGTTGTTCATCTGCCTTCCAAATGACCCAGCTATTCCTTTCTAAATTAAAAGCCTCCAAATGTTGTTCCTTTCCTAATTAACCTAAAATACATATTTATAAGTTTTATTATATTTTTTAATTATTTTTTTTATTTTTTTTTCGCTCCGACATATACATTTTTATACATATATTTAGTATCTTATATCTATATTTAATATTATTAAATATATTTATATTTAAAATCTATCTAAGTACGTAGTAAGTATCGTACCTATTTTATCTATGTATCAATTTATTATTTTATTTATAAATATTTCGCATTTTTTTCATCACTCGCAGGCTTGTCTGAAAATCAGCGTCCAGGTGTAAATCTAGACATAATGTGCTGAGACAAGCCTTTTTGACACCTCACATTGTTTCTTGTTTTTTCTTGTTTCTTTGTTTTAGTAAGTATTTTAATGTATTATGTCAAATAAATGATTTTTATTTCTTTCTTTCTTTCTCTCATCTCGCTCTCTCATACTAGTGATTGTATGGTTTTATCCATCTCATATTATTATTTTAAGGACGTCTATTTTAATATACTCTGTATACGCTGCGACGTAGTATCAAATTATCAAATCAATCATAGTAGTTTCTGACACATATAGTAATCTGTGTAGTAGTCTGTTAACGTAGTGGTAAATGGTGGTTATATTCTCCAAAGAGAATATAAATACTACGATATTACTTTACTCTATGACTACGATATTCTCTTTGGTAGTCTGTGGAGTCTATTTTGTTTGTATTGAATTGTAATGTAATATAAAAATTCATAAAAATAAAAATATATCTGCATTCTGCAGCATCAGCATCAGCTTTATTTAAAATATCTATCGATGTAGTATTTTTCCTGCCTCAGTCAGTGAAGTACTGGTTTTCCTCTCCCTGAAAAGTGTAAACTACTGCTTAATATGTGATTCGTTTAAAAATGTCGGCAGTAGGCCCCGAATTTTACAATTACATCAAGAAACTCGAAGAAAATGGTGACAAGGTCCCACTTGTGTCTCCCCAACGGAATACTATTGATTTCGAATTCAATGTAAGTATTTTACGCAAGTGCGCACTTTCATAGTGTTTATTCTTTGAATACTTGTAGCTACTGACAGATTACATTTTGCAGAATTCAACATGTTACCAATGTAATGGTTATTACGGGCCGAGTTTCGGCGAGCCCGTATGCGTGACTTGTCATGCGTTTCTTTTCCCGGATTTCCCTTCATACCTCCCGCCTTCGTACTTCTACAGCGAGAAAACAGATGACGGCGACTCTGGCAACGATGAGCCTTCAGACTTGAACTACAGTTCCGACCGGAAGGTTAACAGTGTTTGTGTTATCCCGGCATGGATTTACTACAAGGTAAGCTATTTCTATTTGCTCTACTTGCAAATTATCCCATTACACATGGCCTTGCAAATGAATACAGTCTATGCGACCATCGATAGTTTTAATAACAAGGCATTATAAACTTTATAAACAATGGTACAAGTATAGAAACGCTTGATAGAATGAACCACGGGAGAATCACAAGTGTTTCTATATCTTGTACCATTATTCATAAGCTTCGCTGCTAAATTAGTCTGCGATGAGCCATTTAAATTGTGTAAAGAACTATATTTATAGGTAGGTAGGTTGTAAATTAAAGTGAGGCTGTTAGAAAAACATTCTACTATCTAGCTGCTACTTTTGCAACAATTTTGTGACTGAATGCAGTTTATTTAAAAAAATAAATGTTACATACAAAATGAATTTTTTTTGTAAAGAAAAATGATTAAACTATGGGGTTTAAGGTAAAAAGATTCAAGTACTGTGAGGCCTAGTATTTAGTACCAATTTACATGGAGAGAAAATATATTTTAAGCAACATAGGTAGCTAGGTGCTTTTTTAAAGGTCAGATATCTCAACGCACATTGTGTATGAAAATTAGTGATTTTTAGTGAGCTGAAGAGCCAATGTAGACAAATTTAGAGAAAACAAAAGCAGTTCAAGCCTATTCCCATTGAAAATGGTCACATTGGTTCTCATTTCATTCACTGCAAGGAATAAACTGGCCAAGTGCGAGTCGGACTCGCACACGTAGGGTTCCGTAACACAGTAAAGTATTCTATAACTATAATTTTTCGCAACTAATAAATTAACTTTGTTTTTCATACAAACACTATGAAAAACAAAGTTATCTTTGCGGTCGCTATATCTCAAAAACTGCTGACTGTATCTCGTTCAAACCAATTTTCGTTGTTAGTTTTTATTGAGTTCTACAGCATATATTTTTGTTAGATTTTTCACTCCCTTACTTCAAAAGTTAGAGGGGGATACACATTTTACCACTTTACACGCGCCTATCTTTGAAATGATTGACTGTGATAAAAAATTATTTAAGGAACCTCAATGTCATTTTTAAAGACCTATCCATAGACACCCCAAACGTATAGGTTTGAAGAAAAAATTTTTTTTTGTTTCAGTTCCATGTTTGGGAATTCCCTTAAAATGTTATATTTTTTATTTATGTATAAAAATCGGAAAGCGTTTCACAGAATACATCTACCTACCAAGTTTCAATTCTGTAGTCCTAACGGTTTCGGAATAAAATGGCTGTGACATACGGACGGACAGACAGACAGACATGACGAATCTATAAGGGTTCCGTTTTTTGCCATTCGGCTACGGAACCCTGAAAAGGAAACATTTCAGTGCACCGTCATATAATCTATTGCATGAAATGGAATTTATAGCCCAGTGTGACCTAACCCCACACTTTACGCACGCTCTTCCGTGACTTAAATAGTCGATTATTGCACTTCACACTGTGCAATAATCGACTATTTGATGAAAAAGCGTAGCATAAGCGTAAAGTGCGGGTGTATATCACACTGCTATCTATTAAAAAATATACGATACTCGTGACTTAAGTTGTCTATTATTGCACGGCGTAGCACCTCGCTGCGCTCAGGTGCTAACTTCACTCCTTGAAATAATCGACTACTTAAGTTTCAATTTTTTTGTCAATATTATGTCAACATTTGTTTACTAGAGTTCACTGGACAGTGAGACAAGTCCAGAGGATGAACCGAGCCGTGCTAGTAACTCGGGTGCAGGGGCTGGTGCAGGCGCTGGTGGCAGTAACGATGACAACATAGACTGGCTTCGCAGAGGGATGCTGGATCTGATAGATTTGAGAGCTCCGCCTCCACCGCCCAGCTTGGTTCGCTCGCTACAAGCTCTGTCCACTCCTCGACCTCCAGACAATATACCCTCGGGTCTTGTGGAACAGCTGCCATCTGAAGGTTAGTGCTAGTATACAAAGTAGCAAATACCTGTTACCTAAAATCTTAACGTGTAATTTAATATACAGATACACCTTGTCCTGAAAGAATAAACTGGCTGCAAATCTCTCGCATGTACTATGTTGCTTCCAACAACTGTGTACAACCTGACGATATAGTGCAAAATGTATTATGGTGCACCTTCCCACCAAAACTAATCCAATATATTGCGGTCACGTGAGGTGAGGGGACGTATATTTTCGGACACTTGTGAAGTCATGTCATTTTTAATTCGGCCAATAGTGATGCTTTTTACAAATTAAGATTACCCTCGCTTATTTTCACTTTTTAGGGTTCCGTAGTCCTGACAAGGAACCCTTATAGTTTCGTCATGTCCGTCTGTCTGTCTGTCCGAGGTTTTGCTAAGAGACCGCTAATACTAGAAAGCTGTAATTTTATGGGGGTATGTAAATGAATGACGCCGACAAAGTGCTGAAATAAAATTTTGAAAAATATTTTTTTTAGGGTAGCTCCCCTATATGAGAAGTGGGGATGAATTTTTTTTTCATCGTCTACCCCATCGTGTGGGGTATCGTTGAATAGGTCTTTTAAAATGACTAAAGGGTTGCTAATATCATTCATCATATTTTGATTGAATGCTCCATTTACGAAATATTAAACTTTAAAGTGTAAGTGTATTTTTCGGGCTTGAAAAATCTGGAAAAAATCGTGATAATAGTGCATTTCATGAACTTTAAAGGAAAATTATAGCGGTTAAGACTGTATTAGTTTAGCAGTAATAGTCGTTGAACTTGGGTGTTGGATAATTTTGTACCAAATACAAAATCCTTAGAATAAATCCTTTAAAGTGACAAAGAATTAAATAACATGCTACTACGGAACCTACACTGCGCGTGGTCCGATACGCACTTGGCCGGTTATTATTTATTATTTTAAGCAATTTAAAAGGAAGGAAATAAGAAAACTTGGTTTTACTACTAATTTTAGGACAACATATTTTGAAAATAAATGTTTGAAATAGATTTGATCCACGTGGTGCATATTCCGTATTGTGTTTTTCATAATCATAATCAATCATTTATTTGTCAAACACATATTACAGTAATAATTAATTCCAGATCTTATGAAATATTTTGTCAATGTGTTGCGGCCTGCACGCAGACGTACAAATATTTATATTTTGTCTCTATGCTTAGGTATATACATTAACATTATAATTTTTATTTTGATTTATTGTCTACATATTCTTTTATGCTATAAAAACATTTGTCCAGCAGCTATTCATTTATCTTAGTCTTAAAACCTTACCACTAAGTATCTTTATCTCATCTGGCAGTTTATTGCAAACTGTGATGCACATACTATACATGTTTCGCTTGTAGATATATTTATGACAAGGATTCAATTTCCCCAGTACTGCTGAGTATATTCAGCTACCTAGACGACATGTCTCTGAGCGCATGTTCGCGGGTGTGCGCACGATGGTGGGAACTGGTGCGAGCCCGCGTGCCGCCCGCGCGCTGGGCCGGCTTCACTGCGCGCCGCTGGCCTCTCTTCACACCCATGCTGGATAACTACGACTGGCATAAAGTTAGTGCACCCTATATTTTACATCCTCTTTGCCTTTGAGAGCCAGCTGGTGTAGTGGGAGGAACAGACACGGCTTTGACGCCAAAGGTATCGAGTTCAATCTGTACCAATGGGTTTTTCTATCGCTTTTTTTTCTATCTAGCGCTTTTCACAGTGGCCCTCCGGTGAAGGAAAAAACATCGTTGAGAAACCCCCAACCCCCGCATGGTGGTAGGACACTGCCTGGTGTCCGCCTGGCCAGCTACAACGCTTAAGTTAGAAAATCTGTCGCCACAACATCTAATGTGTTCCGGCAGCTATCCTTGAGGGCCAATCCCAGTCTAGGCCTAGCGTGCTACCATCCTCGACTGCATCATCACTTACCAACAGGTGAGATAGTGGTCAAACGCTAGCCTATATTATATATTTTTTTAAATGCTTAATGGTTTGAAGCGTCCAGCTCATATCTGTCAATTTTGGTAGGGAGCGGGTGGGTAGGTTATACAAATACAGTGCGGGTACAGCGCTCCGCGAGGATACGCGCACTGACCCATGATGATGAGGCACCGATTGCCTCGAAACCGGTCGGACGTCTAACTGACAGTCGACCATTGCACGTGAGCCAAACCGTATAAATAATAAAAAAAAAGGTTATACAAAATTAATTGCTTTGCCTTATTTATTAAAAAACCGTCCTATGTGCAACATTTTAGCTAAATCAGTTTATCCGTCCAGATGAGGTCCTAATCAGAAAGTGGTTTCGATACGGTATTCCAGCACAGCCGGTATGGCAGCACAGCCCTTCAGATAGGCCATTTTGGGCCTAGCGAGTTCACTATCTTCGACTGCATCATCGCCTACAATCAGGCGAGATTAATAAAAAGAATAAGAAAGACATAGTCATTCCAAAATATTACTAGATGTGCCCTGCGGCTTCGACGGCGTTAAAGTACACTCTGAAAAAAACTAATCCTCTTTCTTTGAAGTCAGTCAAAAAGTATCCCATCTGTTAATCCAGGCTACAAACAATCTGTGTGTGAGCCAAATTTCATCTAAATCCATTCACCGTTTGTGCCTGATTTAATAACAAACATAAGAACTTTCACTTATATAATATTAGTAGTATAGTGTGGATTAATACAAATGATTGCAATAAATTTATGCAAAATGATTTTTTTCCAGAAATACCAGTCGCTAGTGGACTCCTCGTTTTGCCGCAACTGCCTGGTACAGATGTGTGTACAGGGACAACCGGCGGGAGAGGAGAACGCCTGGCGCAGGAACCGACTCTGGATGGAACTCAAGGTGAATAATATATATAAATACATACATACATACAATCACGCCTTTTTCCCGTTGGTGTAGGCAGAGCTACTTCTTTCCGCTTGCTACGATCCTGACATACCTCTTTCGCTTCTTCCACTTTCATGAGCGCCTTCATACATGCTCGCCGGTTATAAGTACTTTTGACTTGGCCTATATAAATATATAGGTATACACATATACATAATTAATTATCCTTGAAGCCTGGATGTCCGGGAAATCGCCGCGGCTACGGCTGCGCTTTCGGGAAGGCGTTATCTGGGAAAATGGTAGCGTATTTTCAACCTTATGACAAAGTCATAAGAATTATCCTACTAATTTTTAATAAACAGCCCGCGAAATAAGTTTTTATAGCTCACTCGACGTCTAATGCCCGTTGACTGCGATTTTCCCGAGACGAGGCGATTACGTAACGATGTATCTGCGATGTCCTTTATGAAGTCAGTCCACTAATTAGAAAATCCAGCTAGAGTCTGTGCAAGAACAGAGCCGTCGTAGAAATTGAGGTCGTGTGTTCTAATTTACTATCTAACAAAACGATACAAATTATAGTTAAGTTAATTATAGTAATAATTAACTTAACTATAATTTGTATCGTTGACAACACTGCTCTTTCATTGCGAGTACGACTAAAAATGTTTGATACTTAATACGAATAAATGCTTTGACTTTGACGTCTAGATGAAAGCTGAATGGCTCAATACCTTTGTTTTTTTGTTGTAAATTCAAAGCAATAAGTTATGATTCTTTAATATTTATAATAATTATTATTGAATATTATCTATTTAATGTTATTTGACGTGTGTAAGTGCAAATTTTTAATTTGCCCATATATTGAATAAATGCTTGGACTTTTGACTTTATTTAAAGTTGTGCTCTAATTGCAGATGCTCCGCAACGACCCTCCTGAAGGTATAATGGCGATCCCTCTAGACATGAAGTGCTGCCACTGGCAGGCCATGGTGACGGGCCCGGTTGGATCGCCGTACGAGGGCGGAGTCTTCTATCTGTACATACAAGTGCCGTACTCGTAAGTATATTGTACTCCTTAAATTATATCGCGTAAAGTTTAAAAACTAAAACAACCGGCTTCCATGCCCCGCGAGTCAATTACAGTAGCAGGTTTGAGACGATTATCGTCTCATCTCTGGAGAAACTTATCAGATCTCGATGAAATTACAACCGGACCACCTCGGAAACGTACCCTACTGATTAAAAAAAGAATCATTCGAACCGGTTCACTATTGACGGACGGAGTAATCGCGTAAGATACATTAAAAAAAAAACATTCAGACTAATTGAGAACCTCCTTCTTTTTGGAAGTCGGTTGTAAATATGTTTATTGACATACTAGCTATGCCCTTGACATCGCCCGCGTTAAAAATTGCTTGTAAAAAATATTCTGTGTTGATCTTGGTTAAATTATCTATTAATAATAATAGTATAAATATATACTTAATCATTGGTGTGCCAATTTTTGTACGAATCCGTTGAGAAGTTTTTGCGAAGTTTTGTAAGAGTAACAAACATCCATATATATCTATTCCTCCTCACAAGCTGTCCCATTCATTATATTAGTAGGAATAAATATAACAAATCAAGTTATGAATCTAATCTATCCACTAAGATAGTTGACATGTTTGTATCTGTTACTTGTTGTTGCTAAAAAAAAACCATGTCAGGTAACTAGTAATTTTTTATATATTTGTTGAATTTGGGTTGTTTTTTAACAGTTTTAACATATATTAAGGTATTTTTGTTTGAAAAAAATTAACCCGTATGTATTGTCTTAATCCCAGGTACCCAATGAATCCGCCAGTGGTCCGATTCCTGACTCGCATCCTGCACCCCAACGTGTCCCGGCACGGCGACGTGGGCATCGACTCTGTGCATCACAACTGGTCACTGGCTCTCACTCTCAGCAAGGTTCTCATCTCTATACAGAGCCTGCTGACCGATCCTTACACTAATGTAAGTATATTGTTGTATCATTACATCTATACGCTAATATAAGGGATGTAAGGGAGCACAAATACGACCTCGGTGCTCCCAGCCAACCTCACCTGCCCGTGGTGCATCCTGCTGACCAACAGACGGGGCTCTGGCGACCGACAAATGGCGGTATAACCATTTCATATCTATGGCGTAGCCAAATTCTACAGGCCGGTGACGGGCAGCAGCGTCACCGGTGCGAGAAGCTACGTCCTGCGATCGCCAACACGCCTGCCCAGCATGGCGATTAGGGCATATCCCTCCCAAGGGATGCATGCATGAAATGGAAAGTCATAATAAGCCGCGGCCCCCAGTTCCCGGCCGCCCTGCTATTCCTGACCACGGCGGCGGTCACGGTAACGGCAGGGCAGGGGGTGCTAAGAATCCCCGGGTTACGGTAGGCCGCCAGAACAAACTGACCCTCGCAACGTACAATGGACGCACGATTCGGCTGGACGATCATCTGGCGCAGCTAGAGGAGGAGCTGAAACACATAAGATGGCACATTCTGGGGTTATGTGAAGTCCGAAGACAGGGAGAGGACACCATAACCTTAGAATCGGGCCATCTTATGTACTACAGAGAAGGAGATCAGCCATCCCAAGGCGGCGTCGGGTTTCTGGTCAACAAGGTTCTCAGTGACGACAACGTTGTAGAAATCTCCAGTGTGTCGACCAGGGTAGCGTACCTCATAATTAAGTCAACCAAGAGGTACAGCCTCAAGGTTATCCAGGTCTACGCACCAACCTCGACACACTTGGATGATGAGGTGGAGAGCATGTATAAAGATATCTCCAGAGCTTTACACACCACCTCCAAGGCTCACTACAACGTTGTCATGGGAGACTTTAACGCCAAAGTGGGAGTACAAACTTGCGGCGAATCGTCTATAGGACCACACGGATTTGGAAGTAGGAATCACAGGGGACAAATGCTCGTCAATTTCCTCGAGAGAGAGGGGCTTTTCTTGATGAACTCGTTCTTCAAGAAACAGCCCCAAAGGAAATGGACGTGGCAAAGCCCCGACTTTGTGACTAAAAACGAGATTGACTTCATCATTATGGACAAACGGCGCATATTCAGAGACGTCTCAGTGATCACTAGGTTTAATACTGGAAGTGATCACCGACTTGTACGAGGCACTCTGGATATCGACTTTAAAGTCGAGAGATTCCGATTGATGAAGTCTACGCTCCGTCCGAACCTACTCCAAACCGTTGTTGGATCCGAAACATTCCAATTAAAATTGGAAAATCGATTCGCTGCCTTGGAAACCACAGATGACGTAGACCAGAAACTCGAAGAAGTGGTGGAAATCCTCAGGGATGAAGGGACGAAGTTTTGCGAGAGCAAGCGTACGGGCAAAAACTCTCGGCAGAAACACTTCGGCTAATGGAAGAGAGACGAACAGACCCTTTGTCAGCTTTGTCAACTAACCTGGTGCGCAACAAATCCATAAAGAAGCTGGTACGACGCGACCTCCGATCCTCTAACACGCTCTTGATTAAAGAATCAATTGAGCAGAATCGGGGGTCGAAAGTGTTCGTCCAGCCTCTGGGTAGAAGCCACCTCACAAAGCTGACAACGTCAACGGGGAACGTCGTCGCATCCAAGCCGGAGATTCTGTCGGAAGTTGAAGACTTCTACGGCAAGCTCTACGCATCGCATGCTTCAAGGCCCGAACCCGATACTGAGGATTCTAGAGCCACCTTAACCCGCCACTTCACAGAAGATCTGCCCGAAATTAGCCGAGACGAAATCGTGATGGCCCTTAAACAACTCAAAAATGGAAAAGCCCCAGGAGAAGACGGAATGACAACGGAGCTTTTAAAAGCCGGAGGAGCTCCAGCAGTTCAACAGCTTCAGCAGCTATTTAATTCCGTTCTTTTTACTGGGAGAACTCCACAGGCATGGAACAGAAGCATGGTGGTTTTGTTTTTCAAAAAAGGAGACAAAACCCTATTGAAAAACTATCGCCCGATTTCGCTTCTGAGCCATGTCTACAAGCTGTTTTCAAGGGTCATCACGAACCGTCTTGCGCGAAGACTCGACGAGTTTCAATCTCCGGAACAGGCCGGGTTTCGAAGCGGTTACGGCACCATAGACCACATCCACACGGTGCGGCAGATTGTACAGAAGACCGAAGAGTATAATCGGCCCCTGTGCTTAGCATTTGTGGACTATGAAAGGCCTTCGCCTTTGACTCAATCGAAACCTGGTCTGTTCTCGGGTCCTTGCAGCGTTGCCAAGTCGACTGGCGATATATCGAAGTGATGAGATGTCTATATAATGCCGCAACGATGACTGTACAAGTACAGAACCAGCGAACTAAACATGTCCACCTGCGTCGAGGAGTGAGACAGGGGGACGTCATATCCCCGAAACTGTTCACTAACGCCTTGGAGGATATGTTTAAGACGCTGGACTGGAAAGATCGTGGCATTAACATCAACGGCAGGTACATCTCTCACTTACGATTCGCAGATGACATCGTCATTATGGCAGAGACGCTGCAGGACCTACAAAGGATGTTGAATGGCCTAGCTGATTCTTCTCGTAGCATCGGTCTCCGGATGAATTTGGACAAAACCAAAGTCATGTACAACGAGCACGTTGTTCCGGAACCGATTGCCGTAGATGGAATCCCACTCGAAGTTGTCACTAAGTATGTTTACCTAGGGCAAACGCTCCAACTAGGCAAACATAACTTCGAGAAGGAAATCCAGAGAAGAATTCAGCTGGGCTGGGCAGCATTCGGAAAACTCCGTCGAGTCTTCTCGTCGCCTATACCACAGTGTCTAAAGACAAAAGTCTTTAACCAGTGCGTCCTACCTGTGATGACATACGGAGCCGAGACGTGGACACTCACAGTCCGACTGGTCCACCAGTTTAAAGTCGCTCAGCGAGCTATGGAGAGAGCTATGCTCGGTATTTCTCTGCGGGATCGAATCCGGAACGAAGTAATTCGCCAGAGAACTAAAGTTATCGACATAGCTCAACGGATTAGCAAGCTGAAGTGGCAGTGGGCTGGTCATATTTGCCGCAGGACTGATAACCGTTGGGGCAGACTTGTCCTAGAGTGGAGACCGCGAATCGGCAAACGTAGCGTAGGACGTCCTGTGACCAGGTGGAGCGACGACATACGCAAAGCGGTGGGCAGTGACTGGAAGAGAAGAGCCGAAGATCGGGCTCAGTGGCGCATCTTGGGAGAGGCCTATGTCCAGCAGTGGACTGATACAGGCTGATGATGATCTATACGCTGATAGGAACATGTACTCTGTGCATCACAACTGGTCACTGGCTCTCACTCTGAGCAAGGTTCTCATCTCTATACAGAGCCTGCTAACCGACCCTTACACTAATGTAAGTATATTGTTGTATCATTACATCTATACGCTGATAGGAACATGTACTCTGTGCATCACAACTGGTCACTGGCTCTCACTCTGAGCAAGGTTCTCATCTCTATACAGAGCCTGCTAACCGACCCTTACACTAATGTAAGTATATTGTTGTATCATTACATCTATACGCTGATAGGAACATGTACTCTGTGCATCACAACTGGTCACTGGCTCTCACTCTGAGCAAGGTTCTCATCTCTATACAGAGCCTGCTGACCGACCCTTACACTAATGTAAGTATATTGTTGTATCATTACATCTATACGCTGATAGGAACATGTACTCTGTGCATCACAACTGGTCACTGGCTCTCACTCTGAGCAAGGTTCTCATCTCTATACAGAGCCTGCTAACCGACCCTTACACTAATGTAAGTATATTGTTGTATCATTACATCTATACGCTGATACGAACATGTACTTTTTTGTCACTGGGTTGCGGGTGCACGTAATAGTACGGTTGGCAACCCTACATTAATCAGGGGAATTAAACATGTGTTTTAAGTGTGACGTTCGACGTCTAGATGAAAGCTGAATGGCTCAATAACTTTGTTTTTTTTTTGTAAATTCAAAGCAATAAGTTATGTTTCTGTTATATCTATCATATTTTTTATTGAATATGATCTATTTAATGTTATTTGACGTGTGTAAGTGCAAATTTTTAATTTGCCCATATACTGAATAAATGCTTTGACTTTGACTACTCTGTCCATCACAATGATGCAGATCTGTAGGAGTTTTCATCGTAAACGCTTTTGACAGATCTCACAGTTTCGACTTATACTGACTCCCTGATTGGTCTAAATTTAATGAAGTGTGAAAGCCACTAGAGGCGCTGTACTGTTTTTCATACGAAATTTGTTCGATATTCGATATCGAGTTTAGTATGAAAACTCGTACTAAGGGTACTGCACTCGCCCGGACCCGTACGTGTTACTCCGTCGCCACGCACTCCGCAGCGTAACGCGGGGCAGCGTGGGTTTCGCCTTAGTGACCATGAAATCGTGAAACCTTATAAAGTAACACGTGGTGTACATTACAGGTATGCATGGAGCCAGAAATAGGCGAGATGTACGTACACGATCGCGGACGTTTCGAGGCGCTCGCTCGACGCTGGACGTGGCGGTATGCCATGCAGGAGATATTCTATTAGACAACAACAATCTCAGTGGAATAATAGAGACTATAGAACAGAGTATTAAGCGAATACAGCGGCTTTATCATGGAACTATTATAAAATCATTCAAATAAAATAATACTTAATTTAAAAAATAATTAAACTGGTCGTAGTTACTATGTTTTTGCAATATCATTAAAGTTACAGGATAGCAAATTCCGAATCGAGCAAACCTGTGGAAGTTGCTCCTATACCCTCATCAATTAGGATAGAGCTGGTGATCGGAAGCCGTTTGAAAACGGCTCGTCAGATTTTGTTGAAGCATAGCTAAGAAAAGAAACGATCAAGTCATCTATAAAACGGAAAAAAAATACAAATCAAAATCAGTTCATTCGATTAGAAGCTACTATGCCACACAGGATTATCACATACAGAGGGTTATCATTGTTTTTTATGCGAATAGCCGAGCTGTTGACCACTACCTCACCTGATAGTAAGTGATGATGCGGTCGAAGATGGTAAGCATGCTAGGCGTAGAATGGGAACTGGCTCTCAAGCATACTTGTCTAAAAGATACCTATTCACTCTCCGACTTAAGTGAACATCCAAAGTAGGTGGTAGTGGTGGCAAAGAATTCTATTCCTTGGCGTAAGTTACGCGATAAGGCCGCATTTATACAGGAATTAAAAACTGCAAATGTATTTAAACTAAGTTATTTTTAATATGTTGTATGTAGATCTTATTGTAAATTATTTTACTAGCCGCGGTACAAGCTTCGACGTATAAAAAGACTTATGTATAAACCAATGAGACACTCATCTGTACATGTGTTACTTATAAAAATCTATTGATCAATTGCTGAACTGCCTCTCAGCTGAGAAGCCCTCAAGGACTTGATCATTGCTCAACTTTTTTACAATCATAAACGTTGGTCAGCCATTGCTTGGTTGAGACACGAAGTTAGGCTGAATGAACGAAATGAACTAAATGACGGGGACGCAGCTACAGAGCCACAAGTATAACTTGGCGGTGGTGGTTTTTGGAACTAATTCTTTTAATTGAAACTGTGAGTTTGACGTTTGAGAGATTACCGCGACATTATTGTTGATAAATCTGCTACATTAAAATAGTTCAATAATGCCAAAAGTAATTAAAAGTGGTTTAAGAGAAACTGTTATCAAAGTACAAAGTAAAAGCACAGTGGCGCACAGGCACGCCAAGTTATACTTGCCGGACTGTATGTAGGCTGTATAGCTCCGTCTCTGTCATGTTCGTTCATTTCAATCCCTGTCAAACTGCGTGATGCTTCATGGGCTGTTGGCATAGATTATAACCAAATTAATCGACTAAAGAACGATTCCACCCTCCAGATATTATTTTTTTATCTGTAACGGACTAGATTTGACAAATCAAGTGACAGAAAAAATACCGCAATATCCGCGCCAGTCTAGACTTGGCATATTTCAGATGATTGGTTCTGCCAGCGCCATCTTGCCTCTCAACAAGTGCCGGCGGTGGTTAACTTTGAGAGCTGTCAATGCAATTAAACCTCTGATTACCGTTCATGAGTGAGATCATGGAGAATGGACTCTAGGTAGAAGGAGAGCGATCTTTCTAAAAAGGCTTGTCTAAAAAAATTCTGAAAATCTGTCGCAGAGTAGTACTCAGGCCCGCCGGTTCAATGCCCGTGTCGCTAGTGAAGTATATCGATGGCATTTCTGCGTAAATGTCGTATCTGAAAATTTGAAATATGAAAAAACAATTTTTGAGTGAACAGTAGCTAACCTAGAAACAAATCAATGGTGTATCATTAATTTTTTTCATCATAGAAAGACTAAACATAGACTATTTGACGCGGCTTTTTTTTCTGTACAACAATATAGTAAAAATTCATTCAGGCAAATTTTGAGATACGACATTTCCGCTTTCTGCTGTCGATATATTACACTAGCGACACAGGCATTGAAACGGCGGGCCTGAGCACTACTCTGCGACAGATTTTCAGAATTTTTTTAGAAGTCAGTTTCCTTTCCTTATGTCTTTATCCGTGAGTGAGATTTTCCTTGATCAATAGTTCAGCAATTGCTCAAAATTTGAGACACGTTTATAAGTAACACTGTTAGTACACAATTTTTTAAATAAAAGTATTACGACTGCTTTGAAATGTACTCTTAGTTATCCTATTAAAAGTGAAATTTAAAATTTCTGTATACATCTCTAATCATAAAGGTACTAACCGTTACTATTACATTTATTCTGTGCTATTACTTCGTTTCGTTAGTCGACGAGTGCGTTCGATTATTCTGGAACGTTTTAACTTAGGTCCATCAATACTTCTGTTCTGCAGATGTCAATAGGCGGCGGTGACCACTTACCATCAGGTGGGCCGCTAGTCTGATTGCAGCTCCACATTATTAAAAAAAATTCCATGCCAAGTTATTCCCAGATTAGCAGCTAAGCAAGACACTTAGGGCCAGTTTCACCGGTTCTATTATGTTCCAGATAGTTAGTTATCTGACAGATAACGCCGTATAAGGGCCAGTTTCACCGGTTCCTGATAATGCGTTAAATAGTTATCTGATACATGGCGCCACATAAAAACTGTCCAAAATCTGTCAGATTTCTTATAGCTACCAGGAACCCGTGAAACTGGACCGAAGAGTAGTAGTTTAACTGACAGATATGTTCTTATAGGCTTATAATAGAATAGAGTATCAGGGACTCTTAGTACCCGGTGAAAACAGGCTTTAGGAACGTATAAAATCATTCTTTAAGATAAGTTATCAATTATCACCTATGTATAAAAAACTACATATTAATGAAAAATAAAAATATGTATAAAACATTTTATTTTTATTTATTCCTTTGACTTAAGGGGTAGTCCGTTCTACAAAATAATTAATAGTACAAGTACAGAAAATGCACTTCCTGATAGCAAAAATGCGAGATTAAGAGTCACTTTCAGCGGTTCCTGATATTGCGTCAGATAGTTGTCTGACACATCCATCTAAAAACTGTCAAAATTCTGTCAGATTATCAGGAATCGGTGAAACTGGCCCTAAATCTAGTTACGACGGTAACGTTCAAAATACGCTACACCACGGTAATATAATCTATTTATTATGTTACCGTGGCTACACGCCTCGGACACAGACTATATAATAGTTACGCCTCGGAAGTGAATGATGTCACCTTGAATTTGCGACACAGAATAAACTAATAGTAACTATGATTTTGGCGCAAAATGCCCAATTCTCAAGATGGCATATGAGTCTTAAAAGGACCAATTTTCAAAATGGCGAAATTTGAATATTTTTTTTTTTGGTTTAGGCGCAAAATGCCCAATTCTCAAAATGGCAAATTCTTAAAATGCCAAATTCTCATAATGCCTAATTCTCAAAATGGCGAATATTTTTTTTTAATAAAAAAGTTTACAATCGATCTGGGTTGCACATTACTGTTCTTGTTAACCCCTTTAACTAAGCTAAATATGCTCGTGTAGGAGTGGGTTTCCGTCAATAGTGAACCCACATTGATTGAAAGCTTTTTTATTTAAAAAAAAAAAAAATAATATTGCTATTTTGAGAATTGGTTCTTTTAAAACTCATATGCCATTGTGGGAATTGGGCATTTTGCGCCTAAACCGTCTCTTTCTGTAGGGTTGAGTGTTTGGAGAAAACAGATTGAATAGTAAAGTAAAAGCGCGCGTTCGATCGAGATTGCGCGTGAAACTACTGACTGAACTTGCAGCCCACTGGCTGCCGCGTATGTAGTAATATTTTCATACATAACATACAATATGTAGTTACTTTTTATATAACATATTTTGAATGTCCTTAGGTGTGTATAAAATGAATCCGGATCAATTAATTTAATAATCGTATAACATTTGCTGTTACAATACAAGTAGGATTTTTGAGAAGGGACTGTGACGTGACGACAGGTACCCTTTCTGTTGCAGCTACAGTCAAATTAGCTGAAGAGGCTTTTCCATTACTTTTGACCACATTTGCTTGCTGATAGTATTTTTTTAGATTCTGTGAATGCAACTCAAAATATAGTAAAAAAGAATTAACAGTCTATTCAGAACGTCTAACTGTAGCTACAGCTCTTACGCTCCCATCTTAAAAACCTATCCTGTATATTAGATATTATAGCATTACAGAATCTGAGTTTCCTTTAATTTTTTTCCGTGATAATCGCTTTTGTTGTATTTTGTTCCATATTTCAGTTAGTTTGACACAGTTGCACAATGTTGGCACACAGATGCTACTGCCGGGACTTCTACAATATCCAGGATATGGAGATTCCGCTTTCTGCAACCAACGCCTACTTGGCCGACCGTCTCCGATACCAAGCTGAAGAAGAGTATCGGGCCTAATGAATTGTACTTCTGTGCGTAGCTTCAGACTGCCAGGGTTAAAGTAGTGGATGTATACTGCTATCGTTAGTAAGCCCTATAAATTAAAATAATTCTAATATAAGGAAAATTATAAGCCTATTTACAAACGAGGTGGTCCAAATGGAGAAGTCTAAAAAAAATATACACGTCGAATTGAGAACTTTCTTCTTTTTTATCGTCGGTTAAAGAATATATTAGATCGGTTGGATAAACGAGTATCTAAATATACCTCATGTATCTCTGTTGTTTAATCACTAAAAAGTAATCTGTATACACGATTTAATACGTAGTATACGTTTCATTTATAATCTTTTAAAAAACTAAAAGAACTGACTTCAAATGCCGCACTATTAATTTTCAGTACCAAGTTTGAAGTGTTTATCTCCATTTCTCTAGAGATACTTATCAAATCTCGATGAAATTACTATGGTAACCTTAAGATATCTCCTTTCCAACAAAAAAATAATCATCAAAATCGGTTCACAAACGACGAAGTTATCGGCAAACACACATAAATATATATGTGTATATATACAGATGAATTGATAAACGTCCTCCTTTTTTTGAAGTCAGTTAAAAATAGGCAGGTCGTGGTTTCGCTGTCAGAACACAAAATCAAGTATTTGTAGGAAACTATTATAATTCAAAACCCCGACGTACAGATAAAATTATTATTATAGTAACCGATCGAAGTTAAAATGTTTAGGGACCTATTTAAAAAAATATATTTTGTTCATAAAAAGTTAAATATTGTAAGAATTATTATTACTGGAATTCTATAGCAAAGTTTAATTAAAAATTGCATGCTTACTTGAGTTTCAATTAAATCAAACTGAATTGGTAGAGCCAACATCGCAGACTGTTATCTAAATTACCTCTATGTAGTGACTGAGTGAATTGTGATAATGCATACAAACGATCATCAATACATAGAAGGTATTATAAATCCTTAACTATTATAATTTGTAATGAAATTACATTTATTACAGTAATAACACTACACGCACATAATGATTAGTATAATATGTTCCTAACTACTACATCATCTATATTTATTTCTAGAAATTACCCTAACATTAAAGTAATGAATAGTATAATATGTACCTTCTTCTACATTTATTTCTAGAACGGGTGATGAACGGGGCCTATCACAGAGTATTTTTATACTTGGGCCTATTTCGGTAAACAGCTTCCAGCGTGAGTGATGCAGAAGGCTAAGTAGCTCAATAATTATGAGGTCAAGATCGATAATCTCTTACGTCAATGTCTATATCTTCTGTGGTGAAAGCTATGTGGATGGTAAAGTAAGTAGGCACTTAGGCAATAAACAGTTATGTCCAACAAAACGGCCCAAATTGAGAGATGTGTTTAAACACTTCTCTCAATTGGGCCGTTTTGTTCTACAAAGCAATTAAAACCTTATTGTTAGAGCATACGATTAAATTGAATTTGTCAAAACATCTGCAGTGCTATGCAAAAGGATGGTTCCTTTTATATTACATCTATACTCCAGTCGTTATACTCTGTCTACGAGTCGTGCGTCCGAGCTGACATACCTTTTTTACATTTAAGTGAGAGAGTAGGCATAGTCTTCTGCAGAGCTTTTTCCTAACGTCCCCCACTGGAACCCGTTTTAGTGAGGGCCGTTGGGAATAAACCCTCAAAACCTACCATTGTATTTGACAGGAGCTAAATCAATAAAATCCCATTGCCTTAAAATTCATTTATTGCTTAGTTCACTAGACACGTTAATTATGTAACTTTGACAATCAAAAGCATAATATTCAAAGAGACGAGCAAAATTTAATAATTAGATTGGCAAATATTTAATAAAAGTATGCACAACATATCATCACAATCTACGGGGAATTAGAAATGTCCATATTATCGGGGGAGTTTTTCTCGTCGTTAGCGAATGTGTCCGGAGCCTTGTCTACGATGACGACGGAGTTGTCTTTCTCCTCGATCACGGAGAGATTGTGCGGCGAGCGGTCGCGGGATTTTCTGCCGTGCGTCGTCTTGGAGTCCCGATGGGAGCGGCTCTTAGACCGGCGGCTGTGGGAGCGGGAGCGTTTGCGGTCACGGGATCGAGAGCGTTTCTTGTCACGCGAACGAGATCGCTTCCTATCTCTAGATCGCGTGCGTTTTCTATCTCTAGATCGCGAGCGTTTCCGGTCACGAGACCTCGTCCGCTTCCGTTCTCTGGACCGAGACCTTTTCCGCGACCGCGACCGACGCCGCGACCGCGACCGCTTTCTCCTCGAGCGAGAGCGGGACCGGCGACGCGACCGCGATCGTTTCCTATCGCGGGACCGCGACCGTTCGCGCTTCTTCGACGGCGACCGTTCTTTATCTTTCACCACGGTCACTTCTTTATCCTTTTCCTCTACGGGGCTTGACGCTTTTGGCTTTTCCTGTTGTTCCGTGCCATTTGTAGCAGGTAGAGGCGGGTCGGGGAGCGCAGGTGGTGCGGGCGGCGGCGCGGGTGCGGGCGGCGGCGCTAGGGCGGGCGGCGGCGCGGGGGCGGGCGGCGGCGCGGGGGCGGGCGGCGGTGCGAGTGGCGGCGGAAGTGGTGGTTCTTCTTTCTCAACTTCCTTTTCCTCCACTTCTTTAGGGGCTACCGGTGCGGGCGGTGGCGGTGACTTGGACTTTTCTTTCTTGTCCTTCTCGGCGGAGTCCTTGCGGTCGCGCTTGTCTTTATCCTTGTCCTTGTCCTTGGAGCGGTCGCGGCGCGAGCGCGAGCTGCGGTGGCGGGACCGGGAGCGGGAGCGACGCGAGCTGCGGTGACGGGAACGTGACCTGCTGCAGAATTAGAATAAACATAGATTGAACCTTGCGAAAGATAAATATTGGGTACTCTTCATCAAGCTGACAGCCGAATAGATTTTGATGTCAGTTAGCACAGACATTATTTGAAGCGTTTGAATCCTAAGAAAGCTTTGTCGGTCTGAAAACTTTTCATTACATCAAAGGAAGAAGGGCAACAAATTAATACAATACATTCTGGGCTTAGTTAGTCACTGCTGTCTTTCTGCCTATCTCAGTTTACATTTAGCTAAGAAAGAAAGAAAAATCATTTATTTTACATCACACCTACGAAGAAAATGACTATATTTTCTTCGTAGCATCACACATTAAAATACTAACTAAAATAAGAAAAAATGTGAGGTGTCAAAAAGGCTTGTCTCAGCACATATGTCTAGATTCACACCAACAGGGCTAGCATGGCAAGGGGACTATTTTGTCTTTCCACCTATCCGTGTTTTGTTTGGTGGAGAAGGCGAATTATAAGTACAGTTTTTCGACAATTATAAACGCCCGCTGACTTTTAATCAATTCTTTTTTTAAACTTTTTAATACGAAACAAAATCAAAACTCGGGCTTAAACTTCACTAAACGTTTAAATTGTTGTTTTGATCTCCTGTCAGTGGCGAAAAACAGGGAAATAATTTTGTCTTTCCCCGAGGATAAGGCCATGCTAGCCCTACTGGACGCTGATTTTCAGACAAGCCTGCGGGCAATGAAAAAAAATGCGAAATATTTAGAAATAAAACACTAACATACATACATACAATCACGCCTTTTTCCCGTTAGGGTAGGCAGAGACTATTTCTTTCGATCGCTACGATCCTGACATACCTCTTTCGCTTCTTCCACTTTCATGAGCGCCTTCATACATGCTCGCCGGTTATAAGTACTTTTGACTTGGCCTTTCGTTAAAACGTCTCCGATCTGGTCGTGATACTTTCGCCTAGGTCGGCCTCTACCGGCTGCCCCATTCACACTCGACTCATAAATCTGTTTCGTCTGTTTTTTTAAAACACTTACGATAAATAATAAATTGATATATATATAAAATAGGTACACTTAGATACAATATAACAGGTACTAAATATATGTATAAAAATGTATATGATTAGTTATGATTAGGTAGTTTATAATACCTATTAGTTCGATAATTTAATTAATAACAATTTACTATTTACCCACATATACAAAGTACAATATGACTGCGTATTAATTGTTAAGATAATGTATAAAGGCTAACTTAATTTAAAACAATTTGATGTTAACATTATTTAATTATTCATATTACTAAATTACTTTAGGGCTTTTAAAATAACAAGATGTTACATGCAGATCCTACACTAAGATTAAAAACCTATATGTTGTAGGATTAGTATGACCTATAGGCTTATATGAAGTTTGATAGTGATTGAAATGAACAAAATGACAGAGATGGACTATAACAGCTTGCATAGTTGGGTCCGGTCCATTCAGTTTATTTTGTTCATTCAATTATTAACTGCCTGTGGTGCAACCTGCTGACCGACGAACGAGGCTCTGGCGACCGACAAATGGCCAATGACGGGCAGCAGCGTCACCGGAGCTACATCTTGCGATCGCCAACCCGCCTGCCCAGCGTAGAGATTAAGGCATATCCCTCCCCCAATAAGCCGAAGATTGGGCTTGGGAGAGGCCTAAGTCCAGCAGTGGACTGACACTGGCTGATTATGATGATGTATTATTAACTGTCAAAGTTCGTGATAAGGGGTTGAATAGTTACCTTGAGCGGTGGCGGTGGCGAGAGCGGGAGCGACGTGAGCGGTGGCGTGAACGAGAGCGGGAGCGCTTACGATGACGCGACCGCGAGCGTCTGGACCGCGATCGCGAGCGACGACGTGATCGTGAGCGGGAACGAGTTCTGAAATATACACACATCACAGCAAATCCCGTTGGGACAGTCGTAGGACTTATAGTGCAACTGTAGAGTTGCACTATAAGATATTGGTTAGGTTACCCAAACTGTTTACCATGGAGCACTCTCCATCAAAAAAATTGATCATCATATTCAAGCATATTGTCGCTGATTATTTTATAATTGGAATATTTTTAGCAATAGTTTGGTACAATTTGGACTTGTGATCTATTAAAGTGATTATTTCTTTATTGCAGACTTTAGTAGCACTTTACTGTTATATTTCACCTGATGTCATGAAGACGGCAGACTCTGATGAGCCCAACTGTCCCAGCCCATCTTCCAATTAGCCTGGTACTGAAGTTTCTAATACTCATAGTATGATTACATACATTTTATATATTTTACAGAATTAATGCTTTGACTTGACAACAATGACCCATCCTCTCAAGGGTGTCAAATGTGTCAATATACTCTTTCATGAGAAATATTTTTATGAATGGAATTATTCTGTTGACCTCTATAGGCCCTTACAGCTTCACCAAATGTCAAGTGGGAGAAGGTATGAGTACCAACCACATCTTAACTCTAGGCTTCAAGAGCAGGAGGTGCGGCTCATTGAAAGTCTGTTCATTCAAAGGCAGTGACACACTTTAAAAGGACCTTACCTCCTTTTATCCTTAGAAAGTAAACCAATGACTGGGTCAATGGCTGCCGAGATCAGGTTCTGTGCTTCCTTCACTCGGCACATGGCTTCTTCTATTTCCCTCTGGGCAGCCTCATTGCTCTTGGTTTGAGGTTTGCATATAGCTTGATTTGCATGATGTACCTGTATTTGTATATAAAACACAATTTATTATTTCTGTAGCTATTTTAATACTAGCAATAAATCAATAAAATTATCGCAACACACACATGCTAAGAGCAATTAGGTTAGCTAATTAGGTGCGTAGCTAACTTTTGAAATATTTTTGAAGTTTTACTGTAAACTGTGCACTCATCTGTGTTATCATGATAATTATTCAAGATATATTTATTAATGATAATTATCACTTCGAAACCCTGAAATCAGGTAAGATTATTTCTACTCATACATCACTTTATGGCAGTGCCATGCATTTTCATTTATGTGCCCAATATATATACAACAATACACGATGAGCTGATGATGATGATTGATGTATTTTGTGTGATTTATTTGCGTGCTATGTGTAGTATGAGAATCTAAATTGTTTAGAATCTAAAGGAAACATGCATTGTACACATAATGTACTTTAATATGTAAAAAAATATTTTTTATACATAATTTAGGACAAATTATTTTTCGCACGCATTCCCATAAAAGTGTTCTCAGTAAATAATAAATTCATAAAATTTGCAGAAGCTAAATAGCAATTTATATATTATATTGGCTGTTGGCAGTCAGTTAGAGTCAGTTCTGTGATATACAGGAAATGCAATCTCGACTCGAGATCGCAAATTTGAGATCACTCGAGATCGCAAATTTGAGATCTTGAAAGATTATAAAGAATTCCAGCATTTTCTAGATATCAGGTAGTTTTAAAAAATTATTGTTCAAATCGGATTACTAAAATGCGATAAAAACTGCTTGGTTGAAAAAGACACTATTCCATGTGGACGAAGTCGCAGGCACAGCTAGTATATTTTCAAGCATGCATGTAGTACCCAATATCAAATTCTAAGAGATCCAGCTGAAATAAATTTACCTCAGGTAACATCATCACTTAACATCAGTTTACACTTAAACACAAATCCTAAAACATTCTGATGCTTACTTTGAAAAAGCAAGATGTGATAAGGCTTTCTAAGTAAGCTTTATAAAGGGCTTTATTTAGTTTATTAATATTTACTCTGTGTTATTTATGTGCGAGTAACCATGCGCAAACATACCTCCTTGTCTCTCTTCTAGCATTCGTTTTACATGAGATATATTTTACCTCGTTGGAAAAAGCTTATAGTTAGCACCTGGCATACCGAAGGAATTTACTCTAGGTTAAATACAGACACCCACTACTAACCTTTATCATTTGTCCGTCTACACTGCTGTCAGTAAGTTGCAACGCTTTCAGCACACTCTCTTGATCTGACATCTCAATGAGAGCACACTTTACTTTGTCAACCTCTCTCTCACAGAACCTTATGAATTTCACTTCTCCGACGTGACAGAAGTGATCTATTAACTGCTGAGAACCTAAATTCCCCACTTCTGATACCAACACAGTTCTTCTTATTTCTTCAATCTGCCGCGCGTCATAAATAGCCGGCAGCGGAGGGTAAGGTGGCAGCCCTGCTGCGGCTAACTTAGGATCGTGAGATTGGATCACCTGATTCGGCGGGACGCCCTCCAATGAGTTAATAATATGCGCGGGAAGACGAGGCTCAACGGTACTCAAACCCGGCACCAATGTTCCATTGCTCGACATCTCCAGAGCCTTGTGCTCGTCAGGAATCTCCCCAGACTGCATAGGAATGACTATCAGCGCCCGGTCGATGAACACAGTGTTCGTCATATGCTGCGCTACATTTACTGTAGCCGAGTCGTAATATTTCACGTAACAAATTCGTGACTGCACTGGACATGAAACATCCCTAATCGTCGGATACAGCCGGATATCATCTATCTTCCCCAGGTAACCAAACAGTGTCTGCATCTGATCCTTAGTCGCTTGCGGAGCGATGTTGGTGACTTGGATCACCCTCGTGCTGCCGGACACCATTTTCGAAGATTTACACATCAAGCCGGATTTATGTTTTCCCACATGAAATTGTGCTTGTGTGGATTTTTGATACACAAATCAAACTACATTTTGCGACACAGTCAATCATGAAATAAATTATAAGAACTTTCGTGAAACATCACGGCATTACATTCTTTTAGCATCACGGAATCAAAGAGAATATAATACTACGCTACACGGAATGACGGAATTCACGGAACGTACCGTACCCACAGATTACTTACTACTACTACACGTAGTATTTATATTAGGAGTGGGCGTTATGTAGCATAGATCGTTTCCACAACGTTGTCACAGATCGACAACGCAAACGTTATGGACGAATTTCATAACCGTCTATTTTTCAAAACCGTCTATTTAGACTTAAACTGTTGTTGCGGACCGTTGCGGCGGCAACGTCACGTCACACTTCGTTTGCAATATCCTAGGCAATATCGATAGAGGCAGAAAGGAATATTTTTTCTAGTGTATACTACTGTTTGCAAGCCTTGCCAGGTTAAATAAATTTGGGTCGGACGGTAAAATGTAGATGTAAATAGAAGTAAAATATTTAAGACGTTTTGAAAAATAAACATTACAGACATTCACATTGTACCTACCTATTACTACCTATACATAAATATCAATTTCGCAAAGCAAACACCGTTTAATAGATGTATGCATTAAAGCAACTATCTATTAACATTGTTAAAACGTATATATCTATTAAACGATGGTTGCGAAATAGATCGTTGTGAAATAGACGGTTTTGGCAACGTTATTGTAATGCAGATAACGTTGCGTTATGTTTTCTGAAAAACGCGTAACGACACACTAATAATTTATATTCTCTTTGACTACTACTACCACAGATATGTGTCAGTACCGAACCGAACTAACCACAGACCACAGATCACAGATTACTATATGTGCCACAGATTCACAGACTATACCGAGTTCACACTAGGCGATTCAAGTCGTTCAACTGGCTAGGGATATACTTGTCTTTCGATTCCAAGCACTTTTAGTATCGATACTTTAGAATCGATACTTAGTAAGTACCGGTTATATGTACTCGTTTCGTTAATCAATTATTTGTTTTGGAAGAACAATTAAGGCTGGCATTATACAGCGATAATAGGGTTTCGAATGAAAAACTATTTGATTTGCTAATCAAGCGTGATTTAATCGATAAAAAATATCGATTGGGTATTTTTTGTAACTCGTATCGTACATCCCTAGGAAGTTGAACGACTAGAATCGCCTGGTCTGAACCTGGTATAAGTACTAAGTAGATATTGTAGACAGGAGAATGAAGAGTATTGTAGATTGTAGAGCTAGGCTGCGTTTACGACCTACGCTTGGAGTGCAACCAAACGCTCTAACCCCGTTCACGACCACGACCTAAGCGCGTCGCACTCGATTAGCGCAACTGATTATTGAACTATTTTAATGTAGCAGATTTATCAACAATAATGTCGCGGTAATCTCTCAAACGTCAAACTCACAGTTTCAATTAAAAGAAATACTTCCAAAAATCACCACCGCCAAGTTATACTTGTGGCACTGTAATCTTTGTTATAGATTACAGGAATTGGAAAAAAATTGAATTGTCGAGACCAAGACGTGATTTGTCAAGACATTAATCGTAAAAACAAACGGAAAATATTCAGAATAATATCGTTTAAAAACTAAAAATGAACCGACTTCAATGCCGGGCTATTCATTTTCAGTACCAATTTTGAGATGTTTATCTCAATATCTCTGGAGATACTTATCATACCTCGATAAAATTACCATGGTACCACACTTGGGATATCTCCTTTCGAACAAAAAAAGAATAATCAAAATCGGTTCATAAACGACGAAGTTATCCGCGAACAAACATAAAAAGAAATAAAAAAAATATATACATATACCTACGGTCGAATTGAGAAACCTCCTCCTTTTTTTGAAGTCGGTTAAAAAGAAAAATAAATGAACATAACCTCGAAATTCGAGTCTGCGCAAAATGTCAGTCACAATTTGAGTGAAAAACACCCGTGGTCGTTCCGGACCTTCGAGCGAGTTGCACAACAACCAAAAAGTCTTCTCCGGAGGACGTGAACGCAGCCCTAGACTGCTAGATACTACGGCTAAAATTAATATTAAATTAAAATAATTTATTGAGGCAAAAATTACATCAAATGAATATTTTTATATTATTGGACATTTGACACTTAAACTAGGCTCGAATCCCGTGGTATAAGTGTCAGGCTTCTTCCGTCAATTGTACATAATAAATGGTGAGCAACATTTGCCTATTGGGTTAGTACAAAACATGGATTAAGTATTAAGAGGTTTTGAGAGAGAGAGGTTTAAATGCCACATATTTAAATAACAATATTAATATGAGAAGGATAAAACTATACAATCACTAGTATGAGAGCGAGATGAACAACATTTTTTTATCCTTTACCTGCGTATGCGATTAAACTGGTTCCAGCAATGTTTGGAACCAGGTTCTAGTGCACCCATTGGCCAAGGGCGGATCCAGCTTTGGCGCCAGGAGGGGGTCACATAGTCGTGGTCAAGTCAAGAACTTATAATTTAACTAGCATCTGCCCGCGGCTTCGCTCGCGTGGCCGAATTTTTTTACAACTTTTTATGACTCTGACAGTTTTATGACCTAATTAGTCACTATAGATGACCCTTAGGTCGAACTCAATATCCTCTGATGTTAAAGACTATTAAGTATTCTGTGGTTAAAGTCAATAATCAGTATGGTAAGGTAGAGCAAGCTGTACTGTTTAAATGTTTGAGTCAGTCTGATGAATGAGGCGGATAAAAGAAAAAATTATATACATTTCCTACAAATTAGATAAGTCGAATGGTTGCGCGAGCGCAGCAAGCAAAAATGTTTGACGACTTTTTATGACCCGGACAGTTTTATGACCTCATAAGCTTTAATAAGTCACTACAGAGGACTCCAAGGTCTAACTCGATATCCTCTATTGTAAAAGTCATTGATCATCATGGTTAGGTATACCAAGTTGAGCAGGAGGCTTACCATGACCTTTTAAATAGCGATTCAATTCTGAGGCGATTGTGTTTACTGAATCGTTTTTTTTCGTACCATGAGCTCAATTAAACAAAACCTAATGTGGATCGCTGCCACTAGAATGAATGAACGAAAGTTCGATACTGAATTGCAAAATACATCACTAGTGTGGAGCCAACTACAAGCCTGCGTTCTAAAACCTAATCATTTACTTTTAACGGAAAGTTACGGTAAAATGAAATGTTTGATTTTATGAAAGAATATAGGTTTTTGTTCATTATTATGAATTATCATGCTATTTTGTTATTTAGAAATCTTAGGAAGAAACAAACTACATGAATTTGAGGACATCAAAATCACAAAATCACTACATACAAAGATCTTTTAAATTATATTTTGTTGGCTTTGAACGCATTTTCTGTCATGGCGATTTGACATAACATGAACATTTCAACACAACAAATAGAGTACAGACAGTTATTTTTTCTTTCTTTTGTCGGTTTTTTTTCTTGTAAATATACTGTACACTGGCCATACTTTTGACACTGGCAGAAAAACGCCAAGCAGCGTTTAAAAGCCATAAGAAGAAGAAGAAGAGTACAGACGCAAGCGCGTAAAAAACTTTTTATGCCCCTTACAGTTGTATTACCTAACAATCAAGTCACTTTTGATGACTCTAAGATCCAACTCGATATCCTCTGTTGTTGAGGTCATTAATCAGTATGGTTAGGTTAGGTTAGGTTATATGCTCTTTAAATATATGACTCAGTCTGATGCATGCGGCTTTTAAAACACAAAAATGTATGAAATATTTCCTACAAAGGTAAGGCGAATGATTGCGCGAGCGCAGCGAGAGCTATTATTGCGCGAGTGAAGCGAGCCCGAATTTTTTTAAATGATTTTATATGACCCTCACAGTTTTATGATCTAATAACCTTTAATTTATTTATTTATTTTTATTTATTTATTTAATAACAATTAGAACGGCGTTAGCCTATTACACTAATTAATGAATATCGTTTACAACAATAAGAAATTTTACAAATTAAATTATGCATAATAAATATATCTTCATTATTATTACAAATTACATGATTATATCAACAATTATAAAAATAAGAATAAAATGTATACATTCATAATTACTATATCTAAATAAAATCAATCAATTATTCTTGTCATAAAACTCCAGACATTGTGCAACGATTGCCTTCCATTCATCCGCTAGTAAATCACAATCAGGGTTCAAATCCAGGAGAGCATTAAGTGCCACCAGAGTGCGCGGGATGGGGGACCGAGCGCGTGCAACTGTGCGATGTGCTGGTATCGAAAATAATCTGTGCTTTCGGATACGGCAGTATTTATTGGGTACATGGAATTGAAGAAGCTCGTTGTGCAGATTAGGACAATCTATTTTCCCGTGCAAAATCTTACACATTGTTAAGATTTGATCGTAAGTTCTCCGTACTTCTAAGGTTTTGTAACCTAAATGGCCCAACAAGAACTTTGTCGGGTACATATTATATGGATAGTATCCATAGAGCCGTTTGTACAAAAAACGAAGGAATGCTTTTTGGACTTTCTCCAGCATCGAAGTCTATTTGCTCTCGTGCGGGTGCCACACACATGAGCTAGTTTAGAGCCAGTATACTTCGAACCTTAGTTCGAATAATAAAACTAATATTCAGCACCTTAGTGCTGAATATTAGTTTTATTTATAATTAAGTCACAATAGAGAACTATACGGTCGAATTCAATGTTCTCTATTGTCAAGTCATTAATCAAAATGGTTACGTATATCAAGTTGACAGTGCTGTTTAAATGCGAGCGAAGCGAACGCGAATTTTTTTAGTACTTTTTATAACCCTGACTGGTTTATGACCTAATAATCAAGTCACTATCGATTTCTCTAAGGTCGAACTCGATATCTTCTGTTGTTAAAGTCATTATTCAGTATGGTTAGGTATACAAAACAGTGCTATTTAAATGTATGACTCAGTCTGATGCATGAGGCTGTTAAAACACAAAAAAGTATTAAACATTTCATACATAGTAGATAAGGCGAACATTTGCGCAAGCAAAGCAAACGTGAAGTTTTTTATGACCCTGGCAATTTTAAGACCTAATAATCAAGTCACTTTAGATGACTCTTAGGTCGATATCTTTTGATGACGGATATCTTTTGATGTTAAATTATTATTAATTATGGTTAAGTATACAAAAATGTGCTATTTAAATGCATGACTCAGTCTGATGCATGAAGCTGAAAACAAAAGTTCCTGAAATATTTCCTAAAAAGTAGATAAGAAGAACGGTTGCACGAGCGCAGCGATCGCTTTTACTGCGCGAGCGAAGCGAACGCGAATTTTTTTTATAACTTTTTATGACTCTGACGGTTTTATGACTTAATTAGTCACTATAAATGATACAAAGGTCAAACTCAATGTCCTCTTTTGTTAAAGTCATTAAACAGTATGGTAAGGTAGACCAAGCTGTACTATTTAAATGTTTGACTCATTTTGATACATGAGGCTGTTAAAACACAAAAAAATATGAAATATTTCGTACAAAGTAGATAAGACAATTGGTTGCGCGAGCGCAGCGAGCGCTATTATGCGTTAGCGAAGCGAGCGCGCAATTTTTTTATGACTTTTACGACCCCGAAATTTTTGTGACCTCATAACCTTTAATTAAGTCACTATAGAGGACTCCAAGGCCGAACTCGATATTCACTATTATTAAAGTCATTTTTCATTATAGTGAGGTATACCAAGTTGAGAAGTATACATTTTAATGACTTTTATGCCCCTTACAGGTTTTTTTTACACTAGTCACTATAGATGACTCTAAGGTCAAACTTGATATCCTATGTTGTTAAAGTCATTAATCAGTATGGTTAGGTATACTAAGTTGTGCCTTACAATGTTTGTCTCATTATGATGCATAAACTAAAGCCGTTAAAACAAAAAATGAATGTAATATTTCCTACAAAGAAGATAAGGTGAATGGTTGCGCGAGCGCGACATTTTTTTATGACTTTTTATGACAGTTATATGACTTCATAACTTTTAGTTAAGTCATTAGAGAGGACTCCAAGGTCTAACTCGATATTCTCTATCGTAAAAGTCATTAATCATTATGGTTAGGGTATACCAAGTTGTACCTACTGTTTAAGTGTTTGCCAAAATAAAAGTGTCCCATGTCCTATTATGTTCTACTGACTATCTTTGTAAGCTGAATCAGCCAAGTCGTTGATCTGATAAGACGTCACACACTTACGAAATTCAATAAAAAATATTTGGACTTCCAGACTTATTTGCCAGAAAAAAAATATCCAATGTTCTTGAATGTTCTATTGACTATCTTTGTACATAAATTCAGCTGAATCGGTTTAGCCGTTTATCAAATATGAAGTCACAAATTTACAAAATTCAATAAAAAAATCTAGATATCCAGACTTTTCTGCCAGAAAAAAAATATCCTATGTTCTTGTATGTTCTATTGACTATCTTTGCGCAAAGTTTCAGGTGAATTGGTTTAGCTGTTGAGCTCATAAGACGTCACACGCTTACAAAATCCAATTAAAAAAAATATCGACGACCAAACTCGACTGCCGAAATGTCCTTCTTTGTCTTAAAATCAAAATCAAATCGAATCAAAAGGGTGGAGCAGTAATGTACCTAGCTAGCTTGGTGCTGATACATTTGGTTTGAAGAATTTCAATTTATTTTTATTCCGGACAGACAAGCACTTGACCACTATCTCACCTGATTTTAAGTGACGTTAGTCTGTACGCACCTTTAGACCACTCTAAAGGTGCGTACAGACTATGTAACATGTTATTTAACTTGTGTTATATAACACGTCCACACCATGTAACCTTGTTATTCAACATTGCAACATAAAACCAACGGCGGATCTAGGGGGGGGGGGGGGGGGGGGTCATGGGGGTCATGACCCCCTGAGCTGGTTCCAGGACTAAGGTGGACCACTAATTGAACATAATGATTTTATTTATATATTTTGTCACCATACAGATTTTATGTAACTAAATACCTTCAATACTTACGTACATTAATAAAATACCTACTTTTGACTTGTATCTATTGTTATCAAAATCTATATATATAAAATCCAAAGTCCTGACTGACTGACTGACTGACTGAGATATCAACGCACAGCCCAAACCGCTTATCCTAGACACTTGAAATTTGGAGGGTGTGCTCTTTGTAAAGTAAAGCATCCACTAAGAAAGGATTTTTTAAAATTCCACCCCGAAAAGGGTGAAATGAAGGGTTGAACTTTCTATAAAACTTTTTATTCTCTGGGTCAATTGTCTCCGAAATTGGTACACATACTCTTTAATAAAAATAATGAGTTACGGGTGTCACCGTTTATTCAAAATCATCCCCCACGCGTTTTTCTGACTGACTGAATGACTGCCTGATATACCGACGCACTGCCTAAACCACTGGTTCTAGAGACGTGATATTTGAAAGGTGTGTTCTTTGTGAAGTGCAAATATTCACTAAGCCATCGTTTTTAGGGTTCCGTACCCAAAGGGTAAAACGGGACCCTATTACTAAGACTCCGCTGTCCGTCTGTCTGTCTGTCTGTCTGTCTCTGTCTGTCTGTCTGTCCGTCTGTCACCAGGCTGTATCTCATGAACCGTGATAGTTAGACAGTTGAAATTTTCACAGATGATGTATTTCTGTTGCTGCTATAACAACAAATACTAAAAAACAGAATAAAGTTACAGATAATATAGGGTCTCTATCTATGAACGCTTAGTAAACGTCCCATAGGTGGCGTTATATTGAAATGTCGATCCCTAACACCTTTGTTAGACGTTAGATGGCGTTATAAGAAACAAAATTTTTATTAATTATTATTTTTTGCTGGCGAAAAATGATAGTGTTATTTTTTGCTCGATCTTATAAAATACTGTAGTGTGGTACGAAACCCTACGAGTGCGAGTCCCACTTGCACTTGGCCGGTTTATTCAAAACTCTACCCCTAAGAGAGTATGATATAAGGTTACATTTTATTTTTATTTTAAATCAACCCTCACGCGTTAGTCTGGCTGAATAGCTGACTGATATATCAACGTGCAACATAATCCGCTGTATTAAAGACATAAAATATAGAGGGTATGTTTTTTATGAAGTATAAAGCAATCCACTAAGTAAGGGTTTTTCGAAATTCCACCCCTAATTGGGTGAAATGATAAGTTTAATTTTCTGTGAAACATTTTATTCTCTGGGGCGATAGACTTGAAAATATGTATACTCTTCAATTAAAATTATGAGACACGTATTTCACAGTTTTTCCAAAATTATCTCTTACGTATTTGTCTAATTAACTGACTGATATATCAACGTGCAGCCTAATCTGCTGGTCTAAACAACAATATTATAAATGCGTAAGTCTGTTTTTTTTTTGTTTGTTTGTTTGGAACTTCTTCACGGTCAAACGGCTTGACCGATTTGGCTGATATTTTGTATAAAGACAGTTCATAGGAAAAAATAGGATACAGGATGCTTTTTAGGGTTCCGTACCCAAAGGGTAAAACGGGACCCTATTACTAAGACTCCGCTGTACGTCTGTCTGTCTGTCTGTCTGTCTGTTTGTCTATCTGTCCGTCTGTCACCAGACTATAGCTCATTAACCATGACAGTTAGACAGTTGACATTTTCACAGATGGTGTATTTCTGATGCCGCTAGAACAACAAATACTAAAAACAAAATAAAGTTAAAAATTAAAGGGGGCCCCATACAAAATACGTGTTTTTAAACGCCATCTGTCTAATTAGTTTCGGAAAAATGACATAGATGGCGCTAATAAACGAGCCCCGTCTTTCTAGATCGCGACCAAACCAAATATTCTCTTCGAGCATTTACCAATGGAGATGGTAACGTTGTTATCCGCAAACATTTTTTTCTGCCGATATTTACGGGAGACGAGGTAAACACGCATTGCACACACACAAATCACTTAATTTAACGATCCCGCACACTAGCTTGACACACGCACACAGTATTAAAAATACAGCGTAGTTACGCTCGCTCATATGGCCAAAAATGGATATATGGCCAGCAGAGGAGTACGCCTTGCGTTAACATCTCCTTTGGTAAATGCTCGAAGAATATTCTTGGTAATATCAATTAATCAAATATATGAGGTTGAAACTCTGTTATGTTTCGTATTGTACGGAACCCTCCCCAAGTGTGCGATAAGAGACGCGATGCTGACTCGCACTTGGCCAGTTTTATTTTTTGGTTGTCGAGTCTGGGTAACGAAATTTTTTTTAAAATATAAGATCTCTTCTCGGATAAATAGCTGGACCATTTTAACTGAAATGTTGTGCAAAGACAGCCAATAAGACAAAGAAGGACATAGGATACTTTTTTTTGGCAGTCTAGTTTGGGCGTCGATATTTTTTTAATTGGATTTTGTAAGCGTGTGACGTCTTATCAGCTCAACAGCTAAACCAACTCACCTGAAACTTTGCGCAAAGATAGTCAATAGAACATACAAGAACATAGGATATTTTTTTTCTGGCAGAAAAGTCTGGATATCTAGATTTTTTTATTGAATTTTGTAAATTTGTGACTTCATATTTGATAAACGGCTTAAAAGATTCAGCTGAATTTATGTACAAAGATAGTCAATTGAAAATTCAAGAACATTGGATACTTTTTTTCTGGCAGAGAAGTCTGGACGTCCAGATATTTTTTATTGAATTTTGTAAGTGTGTGACGTCTTATCAGATCAACGACTTGGCTGATTCAGCTTACAAAGATAGTCAGTAGAACATAATAGGACATGGGACACTTTTATTTTGGCAAACACTTAAACAGTAGGTACAACTTGGTATACCCTAACCATAATGATTAATGACTTTTACGATAGAGAATATCAAGTTCGAGTCCTCTCTAATGACTTAACTAAAAGTTATGAAGTCATATAACTGTCATAAAAAGTCATAAAAAAAATGTCGCGCTCGCGCAACCATTCGCCTTATCTTCTTCTTTGTAGGAAATATTACATACATTTTTTGTTTTAACGGCTTTAGTTAATGCATCATAATGAGACAAACATTGTAAGAGCACAACTTGGTATACCTAACCATACTGATTAATGACTCTAACAACATAGGATATCAAGTTTGACCTTAGAGTCATCTATAGTGGCTAGTGTAAAAAAAACTGTAAGGGGCATAAAAAGTCATTAAAATGTCTACTTCTCAACTTGGTATACCTCACCATAATGAATAATGACTTTAATAATAGTGAATATCGAGTTCGGCCTTGGAGTCCTCTATAGTGACTTAATTAAAGGTTATAAGGTCACAAAAATGTCGGGTTCGTAAAAGTCATAAAAAAATTTGGCGCTCGCTTCGCTCACGCATAATAGCGCTCGCTACGCTCGCGCAACCAATTGTCTTATCTACTTTATACGAAATATTTCATTTTTTTTGTGTTTTAACAGCCTCATGCATCAAAATGAGTCAAACATTTAAATAGTACAGCTTGGTCTACCTTACCATACTGTTTAATGACTTTAACAAAAGAGGACATTGAGTTTGACCTTTATATCATTTATAGTGACTAATTAAGTCATAAAACCGTCAGAGTCATAAAAAGTTATAAAAAAATTTCGCGTTCGCTTCGCTCGCGCAGTAAAAGCGATCGCTGCGCTCGTGCAACCGTTCTTCTTATCTACTTTTTAGGAAATATTTCAGGAACTTTTGTTTTAACAGCTTCATGCATCAGACTGAGTCATGCATCATTTTTGTATACTTAACCATAATGAATAATAATTTAACATCAAATTAATTATAAATAAACATTAATTATAAATAAAACTAATAATCAGCACCTTAGTTCGAAGTATACTAGAAACTAGCTCATGTGTGTGGCACCCGTACGAGAGCAAATAGACTTCGATGCTGGAGAAAGTCCAAAAAGCATTCCTTCGTTTTTTGTACAAACGGCTCTATGGATACTATCAATATAATATGTACCCGACAAAGTTCTTGTTGGGCCATTTAGGTTACAAAACCTTAGAAGTACGGAGAACTTACGATCAAATCTTAACAATGTGTAAGATTTTGCACGGGAAAATAGATTGCCCTAATCTGCACAACGAGCTTCTTCAATTCCATGTCCCCAATAAATACTGCCGTATCCAAAAGCACAGATTATTTTCGATACCAGCACATCGCACAGTTGCACGCGCTCGGTCCCCCATCTCGCGCACTCTGGTGGCGCTTAATGCTCTCCTGGATTTGAACCCTGATTGTGATTTACTAGCGGATGAATGGAAGGCAATCGTTGCACAATGTCTGGAGTTTTGTGACAGGAATAATTGCTTGATTTTATGTAGATATAGTAATTATGAATGGATACATTTTATTCTTATTTTGACAATTGTTGATATAATCATGTAATTTGTAATAATAATGAAGATATATTTAGTATGCATAATTTAATTTGTAAAATTTCTTATTGATGTAAACGATATTCATTAATTAGTGTAATTGGCTAACGCCGTTCTAATTGTTATTAAATAAACAAATAAAAATAAATAAATAAATTAAAGGTTATTAGATCATAAAACTGTCAGGGTCATATAAAATCATTAAAAAAAATTCGGGTTCGCTTCACTCGCGCAATAATAGCTCTCGCTGCGCTCGCGCAATCATTCGCCTTACTTTTGTAGGAAATATTTCATACCTTTGTGTTTTAAAAGCCGCATGCATCAGACTGAGTCATATATTTAAAGAGCATATAACCTAACATAACCTAACCATACTGATTAATGACCTGAACAACAGAGGATATCGAGTTGGATCTTAGAGTAATCAAAAGTGACTTGATTGTTAGGTAATACAACTGTAAGGGGCATAAAAAGTTTTAAAAATTCTACTGCTCAACTTGGTATACCTAACCATGATGATTTATGACTTTTACAATAGAGGATATCGAGTTAGACCTTGGAGTCCTCTGTAGTGACTTATTAAAGGTTATGAGGTCATAAAACTGTCGGGGTCATAAAAAGTCGTCAAAAATGTTTGCTTGCTGCGCTCGCGCAACCATTCGACTTATCTAATTTGTAGGAAATGTATATATTTTTTTGTTTTATCCGCCTTATTCATCAGACTGACACAAACATTTAAACAGTACAACTTGCTCTACCTTACCATACTGATTATTGACTTTAACCACATAATACTTAATAGTCTTTAACAACCGAGGATATTGAGTTGGACCTAAGGGTCATCTATAGTGACTAATTAGGTCATAAAACTGTCAAGAGTCATAAAAAGTCGTAAAAAAATTCGGCCAGCGACGCGAGCGAAGCCGCGGGCAGATGCTAGTTAAATTATAAGTTCTTGACTTGACCACGACTATGTGACCCCCTCCTGGCGCCAAAGCTGGATCCGCCCTTGCATGTCTGTCGGTGGGTGGTTCGAACCACAGCCGATCTAAGCGGTAAGGTAACTCTACAACAGTAGGGCTATTCTGCAAGCACGTTTATACAACTAGGAAGCGGAAACCGCGGTGAGATTACAATTTTCTAAATTATTACGACACCGCGGATTCCGCTTTCAAGATGTATAAACGAGCTTACAGAATAGCCCTACAGTATCTACATACATTTAGTAAAGTTCCTAGTCAGTTAAATAGAAAGAAAGAAAATACATTTATTCAACACTCCAAAAAGCAGAAATATGTATATAGAGACAAGTACAGAAAAAAGGTTCACATTAAACGTATTTTACAGTGTTGAAAAGGTCGTAACTCAGCATGGTGCGGAATGCTTTCACACTCAGCGCTGGTTTTCAGCCCCGACCTGCTAGGCTATTCTGTAAGCTATCTCGACGGTGGAATCGGCGGTGAGATTTGAATTTCGTACTACGAAATTTAACCGTATTACGAACGCGATACGATTGAATTTCGTAGTACGCTGTAGCACGTAGTAGCTGGGAGGTGGCGGAATACAGATAAAAAATGAGTTTAAAGAAAATCATAGATTAATGAGTTTAATTAGAATAAACTATTATTGAATATAGTCATATAATATTTATATACGTACAATAAATATACAATACATAAAAATAGTAATACATACAATATATATATAATGTAAATATATATATATATATATACAACACTTGGAACCTGCATACCGAAAACTACCTCTGAAGGCAGCAGTTCGGTGCCGAGGTAAGGAAAGCAGTAGTGAACTGTGTCTGCAAGCCCGATGTCGTTGTCCATCATCAGAGAGCCACTTAAGCTTGTTGTATAAATATGACGGATTTTTAAAATTGACGACACCAAAGAGTAGACACGCGAGATGCAGCTTCCGGCGACATTTCATTTTTAATGAGTAATGCTTATTGAGATAAGGTGTGACATGATTTCTTGCAGGGATCTTAAAGCAAAACCTGGCGCACGCATTTTGGACTCGTTGTATTAAGCGATGTGTCCTTGAAAGTAACCTAGGACCAAACACGGTATCGGCGTAGTTGAGTTTCGACAAAACTAAAGTCTCTACAAGCTGAAGTCTTAGTTCTTCGCTAAGGTATGGTCTCAACTTATAAATAGTCTTCAGCTTGTAGAAGCAGTTCTGAACACAGCTGGCTATATGCTTTTCGTACCTCAATTCTGCGTCGATATTGAGTCCAAGGTTACGGGCCTCATAGACTCGTTCTATGGCTTCTCCCATGAGGGAAATAGTAATAGTTGCTGGCTGGTACTCTCAGTAGTTGGTGTTTACTGCCATAGAACCATAAATAATGTCTTGACTGGGTTAAGTAGAAGACAGTTATTTATAGACCACGCAGTTATTCTATCTAGGTCTTCGTTGAGATCTCGTATAGCATCAAGAATGGTCTCAGGATTGCAAGAAATATAGTTCTCAATATCATCGGCATAAATATGATGTTTCCAATTACGAATACAGTGTGTGATGTCAGCACTATACAAAATAAATAGTATCGGACCCAAAATAGATCCTTGTGGGACACCCCTACTTACTAGGGAAGGCTGGAAATACGCTGTCTTGTGAATACTTGTGATGTAAAGGGTTAAACATAAATTCCTCAAAGGTCGGCAGCGCATCAACAGCGCCAATGGTGTTGCAGATGTCCATAGGCGACGGTTACCGCTTTCCATCAGGAGGGCCGTCTGCTTCTTTGCCTACTCTAATATAAAAAAAAATGTTTCAGGACGTTAAAAACCAATAGTCGAAGCTAAAAACCAGATTTCAATAGTAAAGATATGTTCAGCGTCAGTGAGTTGTGGCGTCGACACGCATGTGGCCACACTTGAACAACATAGAAAAGAGTTTCAGGCACTTTTTGATAGAGGTAAAGTATAGAATGACCAACTTATCTGTTTAGAGTCTGATGAGAGTTTAGTTCCAAATGTTCCAATGTTATCAGTCTGAACTTCAGACTTTAGACTGATAACATTGGAATTAAACAAAGAAAATGTTTGAGGTTGCTTTAACAAAACGCTACACTAGCGACGCTACGAATGAACTGAATCAGAACAAACTGATCCTAAGGGTTCCTTTCGAGGTAGGAAACACAAAAAAGAAAAAGAAAATATTGATTATCGTTTTCTATCAAAAATTATGTATAATGAAAATGTTTGTTTCATTATGTACCTACTTATTGTACTGTTTTCTCGCAGATGTGTTGAAAAACATTGTGTGGCACACGTGCGGAAACTGGTATTTAAAAATTCATGACTATGGTAAGCTATCGACTTCGTCTCAGGCTTACATTCTTCTTCTCGTTTGTAAATACCAACTTATTGGACTAGTAAGTATAATAAATAACTATTAGCAATACATTACATTTTTATTTTTGTATACCTTCCTACATTTATTACGGGGGTGTACATGGCAGCCTTTATTTAAGGTAGAAAATTGCCATAATCATATCTCATCATCTCATCATCATCTCATCTAATAGGCAGGCATATTTGTCATTGTCTGCAACCTAAAAGTGTTGGTTGATACGCTCCGTATGCCCTTCTGCTCCCACATGGGAGCAGTTTTCGGAAGTGGACGGAAATAAGGTCATTTAATAATATGTCTTCCTAGAACGTACACTCTTTGATCTGAGAATGAAAGAGGTACGGGACAAAAAAGCAGAAAAAGAAGAATTACAGCGTCAGAAAGACATGGAAATAGCCGAAAAGAGAGAGCAAGAAGCTAACGAAGCAGCCGTGATCGTAGCAGAATGCCTAGCTTTGAAGAAAGAATGTGTGATTTTGAAGGTATTTCTTTTCTACTTATAATTAGTTAAGTACCAAAATTAAGCGTGGAGTCAAAGAATAAATAATATTACAAGGAGTGTAGTAAATATATTGTAGGAGAAGCGAAGCTACCTAGGACGTGAAACCTATATAAGCCAGCGCATCTCCGTGCCTCGTCTACTTTGCTGCCAGCCGTTGCGATGAACGTTACTCTGCCCTTTTTGTACCCCGTTTATTTAATTATTTTGTTGTGTTAAATTGTTAATGTGTTAATTGGTTTAAATCATTATTTTGGTCTAGTAACATTGTAAATTGTTGATTCTGTTATTTTTTTATTATAAATCTGATCAGGTTTACAAGATCAGAAGTGGGATAGGATCCATTTGGGTTCTATCTCAACTGTTCACTGTTTTCTTTCGTTTATTTGATCAAAACTAAATAACCTCTAAAAAACAATAAAAATATGTCAGACCGCGAACGACGTCGCAGCCGTCACGGCAGTCGCGAACAGCGAACTAATAGACGACGAGATCGTACTCCCGATGGTGCATTACGGAGCACAATGGAAGCGATCTTGTCTCGACTTACAGCATTAGAAGAACGATATAGACCGGCTAGGACATAATAAATATTTTACGAGTTTACATATGGCGAGAGGGTTCCATCAGATCCCTGTCCAGGAGGAGTCTATACCTCTCACGGCATTTGTCACACCTGAAGGCCAATTTGAATATTTAAAAATGCCATATGGTCTGCAAATGCTCCCGTTGTATATCAAAGAATTATAGCAAAAACCCTTCGTGAATTTATTGAGTCTGGTGAAGTCCTGGTATATATCGACGATGTTTTAATCCTAAGCAAGACTATAGAGCGGGGATTTGTACTCCTACATAAAGTGCTTACGGTTCTGACAAAAGCAGGCTTTTCCATCAACCTGCGCAAGTGCTCTTTTCTAACAGATATTGAGTATCTTGGCCGTAGTATATCACAGGGTCAGGTACGGCCGAGTCATGATAAAATCAGAGCTTTAGCAGAGTCGCCCGAACCTAAAAATGTTAAACAGGTACGACAACTTATGGGTTTAGCTAGTTATTTTCGTCGGTATATAGCCAACTTTGCTCCAAAGACTAGAAAAGGCTGGCATTGCAGCTCTGACTAGAAAAGGCGTAGAATTTCATTGGCAATCCGAACAACAGGCTGCTCGTAAATACGTTATTTAATGCCTGACTAGCGAACCTGTGCTTGCAATCTATGACCCCTCTTTGCCAATCGAAGTTCATACAGACGCGAGTTCGATTGGTTATGGGGCGGTCTTTTTGCAGGTATATGAAGGGGGCCGTAAACGAGTCGTTGCTTACTTCTCAAAATTAACACAGGGTGCGGAGAGTAAGTACCATTCGTATGAATTCGAAACACTGGCTGTTGTTAAGGCTCTACAGCAGTTTAGACACTATCTTGTTGGTATACGCTTCACTGTGGTGACCGATTGCAACGCGTTAAAACTGACCCAACGTAAAAAGGATTTGTTACCTAGGGTGGCCAGGTGGTGGGTATATCTCTAAGATTTCAATTTCAGTCTTGATTACCGTAAAGGTACTTTGATGGCGCATGCCGACTATCTCAGTCGGAATCCTGTCAATGTGTGTACGGTTCAAAAACCATTGAACTGGGCGCAGATTTTTACGGTTACCGTCATGTCCTTATCATTGTCGAAGGCTTTACAATGTTTCGCCAAGACGCTAACGAATTAAAACGTCACGTCACAGCAGCTATTTCATTGTTTGGAACCCCCAAACTGATTGTGGGTGACAGTGGTCGTATGTTTCAAAGCACCGAATTTCTAAATTGGCTTAAGGGTATGGGCTGTGACGTACATTTAATACCCCGGAAATGCACCAATCTAACGGTCAGGTCGAGCGATATTGTCGAACGATCCTTAATATGATTCACGTTGAATGTAATTACCGGCAGCGGCAATGGTCAAAGGTAATGTGGAAGATTCAGTTGATTCTCAACATCACAAAGCAGAAAACTACTCAGCACTCTCTCTGATCTTGATCTTCTGGTAGGCATAGATTCGGCTACTCCTCTCATCCGAAGTTTGGTGCGTGACGTTAGCATTTACCGGATCGAGTCCAAATAGAGAAGCTTTGCGCGAAATGAGTAGACAAAGGACATCTGAGCGGCTCAGACAGAACCAATCGAAACAAGATGCCTATGTCAATGTGGGGAGGAAACCTCCCCGGGCATTTGAACTAAACTCGCTTCACTGTGCCCGTACCGTGTGGTGAAGACTTTACCACATGGGCGATACGAGCTGCAACTCTTGGCTGGCTCCTACGGGAAGTCAACGCAAGGAGCGGCGGAGTTCATCATCCCATGGCGTGGAGAGTGGACTCCTGATGTTTGTGCTGCTTATTTTGATGGTGAGTTACGGGGCCATGATGGTCTGGCGTGCTACTCCATTTGACACCGTAGTGGAACTATGGTGAGGCTGAGAAGATGTCCTTCACAGCAGTATAACGACATCGTAGTTGGACTATGGTGAGGCTGAGAAGGTGTCCTTCACAGCATTATTTCGACATCGTATTACGATGAGGACTGAGATTGGATTCACTAGCGATCCTTTCATAGCACTACGAGGCTAGCGTCTCCCAAAGCTTCTTGCCTCGTACCCTATACAGTTTATCGGAAGTAGTGTATGTATCCGATACCTTGTATTTGGTCCATATGCATATCGATTTGCCCGCAAGTCCATATGCGTGTGTTAACTAAAATATTTTGTAAAATGTCCTGTAAATTATCCCTTTGGTGTAATGCATGTCTGGGTATGACTGCAGCATTCCTTGATATGTATTCTACCATTTTCAACTTTCACATTCAACTAAAAATAATAATTCTAGCAATTCCCTTATTAATTTCGAATTTTACGTTATCTTTTAAAATTAAAACTAAGAAACTTATTTTTTCTAATTACACATTATCGTATGCTGGCATATGACTATGTGTGTTTTCTTTACGTGTCCTGCGTAGATACAGACACCGACACAGACGAGGAGTCCACTCCCGCCGCTGCTAAGCCAATACCGCAAGCCGATGAACCACTGCCCAGAGCTTCGAGCCCGCCTACGAGCAACGAGCCCAGTACTTCAGCAGTACCACAGACTAATGAATAGTACAAGGCAGTACAGAGCTCTGCTAACTTACAGCAGAGCTCTGTACTGCTAGACCTTTACTGATGACCAAGCAGCCTCCATGCCAGTATTGGAGACTGATTTGAAGAGTTAGAGGAGCCCGAGGACGGTCTCCTGTCAGGAGAGGCCGTGTAGGAGAAGCGAAGCTACCTAGGATGTGAAACCTATATATGCCAGCGCATCTCCGTGCCTCGTCCACTTTGCTGCCAGCCGTTGCGACGAACGTTACTCTGCTTATTTAATTATTTTGTTGTGTTAAATTGTTAATTGCTTTTAATCATTATTTTAGTCTAGTAAAATTGTAAATTGTTCATTCTGTTATTTTTTTATTATAAATCTGATCAGGTTTACAAGAATATATATAAATCCTGGTATGCATCAGATAGTTCATATCGAAGGCCAATCGTTAAACTGGACCGATTGATATCTGTGTCTTTGCACACCATGCACGCATTCATTTCTTGATTTGTCTATTTAATAATACCCGACACATCGTTCAAAGCTTATTGCCTGACAATATGGACCGGGCCATGCACAGGGGCCATGCTTGAGCAAATCGATTCTGTAGGGTTACCAAATAATAGTAAATATAATATATGTAGGTACCTACAGACAGTTGAGATATTTCCGTGAACGAACTATGTCCACTTTCATGGGTTTACTATTTACCATTTACCCTAACAACTCAAAGGCAAAATAAAATCACTTTTTTCTGTGGTTTGTAATCCCAGACCAGCCCCTGATTCGCAAACATTCGAAAACCTATTCGGATTCGGAAGCTTCATTTATATTACCATTGGTAAAATGAAATACACGAGCTATTTTTTCGCGGAAACATTTCCAATTAGAATCACAGATTTTTTCAAATTCAAATTATCAAAAGTAACCGATTGGAGCATTGTTAATTGCAAAGATCCAAGTCGAAGTAAAGGCAGTTTCCGAATCCGAATTTGCTTTCAAATAATTGAGAATAACCCTACCCTGCAGGTCGTTTGGTGGTGAAATTATCTTGTTTGCAGAAAAGGAACAATGCCATTATGCTCAAGCTGAGGCAAAAGCTATTAGAAAAAGAAAATTCCAGAAGGGATCTAACGAAGAAAAATTCAAACGAGTAGGTACCTAGTTACCACTATTCTTGAAATAAATCATTGTTTCAAAATTGTAATTGCTACTACTGCAACCAAGAGAATATTACATTCCTAGTTTTACATTCTTGACTGTATCGCATACAACAGCTTAGTATTTTTATTCCTTCATCTATGATAACGCGGTTCGTCCCTGCTGTATAATTATTGTACTATCTTAAACACTATTGTTGCAATTGACCTTCTTATATTATCAAAAATTCGAGGTGAGCAAATATGCTTAGGTGAAACTAAATTAAAATCGGTTTATCCGATGCCACAGACGGACACACAGATACACACGATAGTTGACATCCCTGCTATTACGTCGGATCTTAAAAATTAGCTCCTATAGCAATTCTGAGTAATTAGATTGAAAACTGAGAGCAATGAAGAAATTAGGTACCTCTTATAACTAAAAGTTACAATAAAAAATAAAATAACGATGTTCTTGACATGATATAATATCTTTTTATTTAGCTAATTTCTAATCACAAATACAAACCACTAATAATATATTAGACACACTAAAGAGTTGATGCCAATAATACATATTAAGTAGGTCCTAACCTAACACGACCTAACGAATATATTGGCAAGACAGTACTGAAGTAGGTAGTGGTACTGCCAATTATACTGATATACAAGGTCGAGAGAGTTGATGTTCGTATTTCGTATTCGACAAACCATTCATAGTTTTTCAGAACCGACTTCTCAGCCGAGAGTAATTATTGTCTTGCCATTGTACTCGTCACGCGTAATGAAGCTATGAGAATTATCGATACCTACTTACAAAATCAGCCGTTAAGTTACGCTATTCTCTAGTTATATAAATTAGATTGAGGATGCCAACAGAAATTGGGATCTGCGCTGGTAGCCAACAGAGCAGCTAGTTATAAATAAGTTAAATATAAACAAAGAAACTACAAAATAAGTACAACTTCTGTTGTGATGAAAGACATGCAACATAAATTAATATAAATAGTAACTAAGCAAAGTAAATAAAATATTAGGAAAAAAACATAAAGGCAGAAAAACGCAACCGGCTTTGTGCGACTTTGAATAAATTAGAAGTGGAATTACAATCAAAAATTCAGTCTGCCTATATAATATATCATATATCTCTTATATCTATTATCCTTACTATCCTTTCCTTACTTCCTTACTATATTAATATTATAAATGCGAAAGTAACTCTGTCTGTCTGTCTGTCTCACTTTCACGCCAATACCACTGAACCGATTTAAATGAAATTTGGTACACAGATAGTCTAGAGCCTAAGAAAGGTACTTACTTTTTAATCTACTACTTTTTAATGCGAAAAGAGGGTTGTAAGGGGTTGAAAGGGGGGATGAAAAGTTGTACGGAAGTATCGTAATTTTTAAAGCTAGAAGCATGAAACTTATTTTTTAGGCGTTGATTAGATATAAATAAATATGACATTCAAAGTTTGTAAAAGTTTTACCCTCAAGGGTGTAAATTAACAATAGGGACTAGGGGATGATAGTTTATATGGAAATATGTAAGGTTTATTTGAATGTTCTACTTAACGGATTTAAATGAAATTTGAGACACAGATAGTCTAGAGCCTAAGAAAGGACACAGTCTTCTTTTTAATGCGAAAAGAGGGTTGTAAAGGGTTGAAAGGGGGGATGAAAAGTTGTATCGAAGTATCGTAATTTTTAAAGCTAGAAGCTTGAAATTTATTTTTTAGGCTGTTGATTCGATATAAATATGAATTTCAAAGTGTGTGAGGGGGAACTGGGAAGGGGGAGTGGTAGGGGAGGGAAGGGGGAGTAGAGGGGAGGATATGGGGAGTGGAGGGGAGGAGAAGGGGAGTGGTAGGGGAGGGGTGGGGGAGTGGATGTGGAAGTGAGGGTTAGCGGGGGGAAAGAGGGTGGGTAGGGTAAGTTAGGGGAAGGGGAGGGGAGGGGGAGGGCGAGCGGAAGTGGGAGTGATTGATGGGATGGGGAGGGGAGGTGGAAGTGAGGGGAAGGGGGAGGGGAGGGTAAGTGAGGGGAGGGGGGATTAGCATGGCGTGGTAGGGTACGGTGTAGCTGGGGTACGTATGTGTCTTATTAGTTAATGCTACCCAAAGACACTATTCCACGCGGACGAAGTCGCGGGCACAGCTAGTATATCTATATATCTATTATCAAACCGCAAGTTTTGAGTTTTGCCTCAGAAAACTCAAAATACTGAAATTTGAAATGTGAGGGCAGCCTCTACTCTAACTCCGACCTAACTATAAATATGAATTTTAGTTGTCCAACTGAAGCAGTAAGGCAACACTTCGCTTAATCCAATGACCAGAAGGCTTGTCTGATGGCAAATAGAAAGCCAACACAAAATTGGACGAATGGCCTGTTGTAGCGAGAACTCCTTTCCTCTCCAAAGTCTTATATAGAGGACATCTGTATCTACTGCCTACTATGAATTCGGATTTCAATTGAGGATAAAGCCATATAACCGGCATACTATCGTTTAATATTTTAGGGTGCTGTTCGTTAATAGCAAAAGTGCCTCGATCCCAACGACCTCCGTCCATAAATAGTCCTTCCACATACACGCCACTCTCTGCAGGTTCTTTTTCATAGTCTACGGCACGAACCTCGAAATCAAATATAAGCAAATCTATAGGAATATTTTTTGCCCTTGCATAGTTCTGAACGGAGCCTGTTAGAAAGGCTTGCGTGAAGAAAAACCCGGGAAGCCAAAACGTAGGCGGTTTACCGTTATGATACCAATCTTGTAACATATTTAGACGATCCTGAAAATCGGACACATAACTGGGCAACGGTTTCATACTGGGATAAGATACTTTTCGCCAATTGTCAGGTATTCTGCCGAGCAGCATGTTATTCGATTGATGGTCTAGAGCAGGCGACATCACAATTAAACCTTTCACCGCTTTCTGCAAATCAACTAAAGAGCCATAAATCTCATTGTATAATTTGTTAAACCTTTCCATTTCTTGAATTAGCACCGTGTTCATGGATTCATTATAATCAACAGGATATTTTTTTTGAGCGATTTCCACGTCAAATGGTTGCGGAAGCTTAGATAAAATTTCTGCAGCCATCTGCGTAATAATGCCTTCTGTGTTGCCCCCTTCTCCGCCACCGCCACCGCCTTCTACCAAGACTAATGCTGCAGTTAAGTCCATTGAAATAGAAAAGTCACGAGTTATGCCAGCGTTCATGTGTAATCCATAGACCTGAGGTGGTGGATTCACTGGAACGCTTTCAATATGCTTGATGTAATCTTGATACTCACAGCGCCGCGGCAATCCGTACTGTGGCCCTACGTCGCAAAACGAATAGTTGGGATCATTGACAACTTTTGCATTAACGTAGTCATCTAATATTGTAATTATCAATCTACGGTCCCAATCGTCGGTGACTCGACCACCATAATTACATTCACCGGTCAGATAATTGATAGCTACGTACTGAATTTCCTCATATTGGTTTAAAAACATCTGCAACTGCATTACTGATATTTGAAAATCTGAATCGTTAAAACCGTATTGTATATTCCATCCTAATGGGCCAAACTTTTTTCTCTCTTGTACAACAGCGTGGAAAAAACTTATCCCATACAAGAGTTTACTGAAAGCTTTGTCCTTTCCCGGACATCCTTCATAAAATTCACTCTCTTTTAATGGTTCTGATATATAAGAACGATTTAAGTTATGCTGTAAGCCTGTCGGAGGTTCGTTAGTCATTTTGACTCCAACTTGGAGAACCGCTTGAGGAAATTTATCTGATGGGTAACTGGTCAGCCATAATCTAAAACTGAGATCTGTATTTGTCAAGTCAAAGCTTTCAATAATTTTTTCCATGGCGGGTAGCCAGGAAACGGCCAAATGACAATTTTGTAAACAAACCCAACCACCTTCTGCTTGAGCTCTTTCTATCATTGCTCTTGCTATTGGTCCTTGTCCTTGACCTAAGGATATAGAGTTAAATCTATGCGAATATCCCATCTTTTCGCAATACTTTATTAAAGCACCCATTGGATCTGACCCTGGTGATAAAATGAATATCAAAGGCGCAAGACAATTTGAATCTCCAAAAGATTTCCCTATGTCGAAAGGTGGTGGAGTAATGAACATTTTACCCATAATTTTTTCTAAAAATTCAGATATGGCTGAAGTCAATTTATCGGGCCTTAACACTCTTATTACTATAAGTTTCTGAAAGGGTTTTAAATTTTCCTCCCATTTTCCTGGTAACGGTTTCTTTTGTGGTTCTATGTCATCATATACCTCTTTCCATTTACTGATCATATTTATAAAATCTTCTCTAAAACCTACAAATGTATGTAAATCGTCAATCCGGCAGATCTCATCCCAGCTTTTGTCAGACAACCACTCAACAGGTTTTTTAATAGTGTTCTCAATAGCAATCCCACCTGTTATAAGAAAAATATGTTCTTCATGAACCATCTCTCCAGTTGCGAGCATCATTTTTGCACACATAATGTAAGAAAACATTAATTTATCTTTATCAAACAGTGATCTACACACATTACTGTACAGATTATAAGTAAACGTCTCTTTTAAGAATTTTAGTCTTTTTTCCAAGTCTTTAGATTTGTTTGCATTTTCTATGGATATAATATACAGATTGATAAACCATGTTAGTGAATACTGGTACATGGGGTCTACATTGGGTAATTCAGTGACACAGTAGTACAAAATTGCAGAGTGGGAAGCGATCGGCCTGTAGCCAAGTCGAAATTTCTCTATAATGATCTCGGTTTCTACACTTGCTTCCTGCTTCTTCATAATATCAATAGCTAATATTTTTGATGAATCTAAAACTTCAATTGCACTTTCATCCTCTAAGATATCACCTTTTGATTCTTGTAAAGTACGTAAAATGTCATCTTCGACTTGTTTTAGTGCAGTTCGATTTGCTGCACTTTGAACAATAAGTTTTTCTCTTTTCTCTTGCAAGTCAGGTCTTTCTTTGGCAACCACTATTCCCAATAGCTGATCTTCTAGTCCATCTTTTGTCAGAGCAAAATTTATCAATGTGACTTTATTGAATATCTCTGGCAAATAGTGTGGGTTCCTTAATTTAGTTGTCATATAAAGTCTAAAATTAGGATGGTACTCAATAACATTATCACCTAGAGCAATAAATTCTTTCCCTCCTTGCATATATGTATTTTTCAGTAAAACAGGATCCAGTGGAGTCTCGACATCTTCAAGTATGCATTCTATTAGAGCAGGCTTACCGTATTCCAGACAGGTTTCTATAACTCTCATGTAGGTTCCATCTGTAAATTTTAACACTTGTAAGTCGTTGGATTTTTCCATTGTTTTAACCCATTTATTTGCTTGGCCTTGTGGATCGACAAGCAACGACCATCTCATTGAGTTGTCTTGTATAATGGCATTATCGGTAGAGAATGAATCTCTAGGCAGTCCTGCAATATACCAATTTTGAATCTTAATATCCGTGCCTAAGACATCTCTGAGAACATAAACTTCTGAATGTGGCATATTTAGTTCAATAACTAATTGGCGCCAGTCATCTATTACACGAATTCTTATTGGCAGAGTGTAAGGAGATAAGTAAGCAATTATTCCACATGATACTAAAATATCACCAGCTAAGTTATCATACAATAACTGTAAATTCTCAGCAGCAAGTGTCCAGCGAACCTTTTCGCCACCCAATCCACCTATCAATTTTTCAGCTCTAAACAATTTATCGATACAAAGCTGTACTTCATCTTCGAGAGCTTTCTTCTTTATATTTGCTTCTTCTAAGGCTTCGTTTAATTCAGCTAATTTAGCTTCCAAACGAGCGACTGTGGCTTTTTTCTCTTCTAAAATTGCCATTGTTTCAGAAAATTCTTTTTCAGCTTTTTCTAATTTAGCTTTTTTCGGTGCAACTACTTTTGCTACAGCATCGTACATGTCCATCGCAATAATCCATTTGCATAAACCTTCAGCAGCTGTCGAAGCTTTTGCTATTATGTGAGGCTTAAAATCTTTATTAGACAAATACTCTTTTCTTATTTTTTGCATTGTCGCTACGGGTATGTTATCTTTATCAAAATTTCTTAAGTTTTCTAAGAAACTCATATCACCAAGAACTCTTTTACTGGGGCCCCAAAAATCAAACATCTTTTTGCCTGGGTTATTAGGATCCGGGATCTTGTCCGGTGGAATACCTTTCATTACACATACAGCCGCCATTACTAATTTTACCGTTTGAGGAGGGTTTTTCATAGACTTAACAATGGTTATGTCAGCCGGTTTCAATGTATTTAAGGCAGCAATAGCATCTTCCAGAATTGGTAAGGCTAGAGCTAGATCAGCTTCACAATCTTTTTTTAATTCTTGAGCAGCAGCTGCTTGGACATTAGCTACCTTTTGATCTTCCTTTACTTGAGTAGCAGCCTTATCAGCAATAGCAGTTTCAACTTCAATCTCTCCCATCATTTTTGCAGATTTTTCAGCCATTATCATAAGCTGTGGTTTTAATGCATTTAAATCACGTTGCATTATAGATACCGCCTCCGCTGCTTGTTCAAGTTTGTCCAATCCATTGGTATATCGAAGTTTTGCTCCTCTCAGCTCGCGTTGTTTCCTATTAGTCAAGTGTGTAAAAGATTTGATTAAATCCAAGTAAGACGCTGAGGTAATATAAGTTTTCCGGCCATAATTATTAAAAAAATCTGCAGAAATTACTCTCGCATCGACGTGAAATTGTTTGCAGGCTATCACAGCTGTAGCCTTCACTTTGTCAGGAACATTAACTTTGACCATGTAGTAATTTGCTACCATTTCTAAAGCATCTTCAGGCCAACTGTCATACCAATCAATGGTACAGCAATTAACAAGAGAAGGATAAAGACGAAGCCTTGTTCTAAATGCACTTCCGATGGGACTGAAGCATAACACAATATGAAGTTTCGCTTTGCATCGTCCTACAAAGAACGATATTATCTGTAATGGACTTATATCAAGGTTTCGATTTCCACCTTGAGCTCCTAAGCGACATAACTCCAAAACTTCTTGTTGCTCATCTAAGCTGTATAAATTGGGCACTTCACCGGAGTTCAACAAACTGTCCATATTTTGGATAAAAACTTCTTCTTTGATTTGGCTCTCAGTAAATAAGAATGTTGTATCTTTACTGAGACCACCTGATTCTCGTAGCACTAATTTTACGTCTTCTTGCCAATCTTTAACACTGTATGACTTTGTTATCTCTGGTTGAAAACACGGTTGTCCTAAAATGGTACTCGCTAGGCGGGTGAGGGACTGTCGACCAGAACCACCTACTCCAACCAGTAAAGCGTTGCCTGATGGCATAGACAGTAGACGACATATTTTTGAAAGATGCTCTAGAGCATAGTCAAATAAAACGATATTCATTTTGGCCTTGTGCGTTGCATTGAATTCAGCTAACATCTGTGTTGCAACATTAAAAAAAACTTCCTTAGATGGCATTTCTTCATACCGTCTCTCTCCTTCACAGCTATCCGTATCTAAATAGGTACCAAACATCATGGTCTTTATAGTTTCTTCGGTAACGATTTCAGATTTTTCGTCGACATATGTGTCCAAAGCTGTTTCAAAGTTTTCTTTCATAAAGCATAGAGTGGTTTTTTTAAGGACTGAAAAGAACCATCTGCGGTCAATTTCATCCACAAGTCTATCATAAAATACTCGCATTATTTCATGAACCCATATCCTGATGAACGTTTTTTTATTATCAGCAGATTCTTTTCGCAATAAAGCACAACCTTGGATAACTCTAGAGATGTCTCGTAGATTAAAAATATAATGTGACTTAGCCGGAGTGGGTCGCAGTCCTATAGTAGCTTGGTCATATATATCCATCGTTGCAGCTATAATATTGATTATTGTGCTATATGCGTCTTGTCCAAATCCATTACGTTTCCAGCCAAGCTGTAAGAGGGTGATGAATATCTTCGTCATACTGTCTTTAGAAAATTCATTAATCGAATATATATTGTAATGCCGCAGCATTCGAGGATATATTAACTGCCGACTTCCTCCCACAGGTCCAATAGCTCCATAAAAAAACGTGTCAAGTATGTAAAGCTTATCTGTAGTCCTTAAATCATACCAATGCTTTTGGTCGAAGAATAATCTTAGTAATTCTATAGCTGGCTGAGCACCGTATGTTTCTTTTGCGGGCATATTCATGTCATCAATAAAAATTATAGCCGTTTTACCCTTTGTCGGACCGTAAATATTTTTTCTTCGTTTTACTAATTTTGATATGACCAATTCTTGCGTTTGATTTGCTGAAGTAGTTGTCGTAAAAGTTATAAAACCAGGAGTATATTTTTCCATATCAATGCTATTCATTAAAAAGCTTTGGATATAAAAGCTTTTGCCTGTGCCTGTGGGCCCTATGAGAAGAAGCGGTTTGTGGAATTTCGTATGTAACTTTAAAAGATATACGTATTTTTCTGTTTCCATGGTAGGGATTACAGTTTGTAAGAGATTGATTTGTTCCTTCATTTGAGCTGCTTTCACAGCTTCGTGCCATGGTTTCCAAGCACCTTTGCCTTTATACATGTATTGGTGATCGATTATCATTCCTTCAACCGGAACTGACACATCTAAACGCTCTATTTGTGGTGGAACTCCCTTTTCACCTCTAAAGTATTCCTTGATTAATTCATCGTATTTCTCACGTGAGTCAGAATTTAGTATTCCCCCTATTCCCCATACTAATGCAGTCATTAAAGACGCTAAAAACCATGTTCTCGTATGTCTGGTGTCTTCTTCTCCTTCTAGCGCATCTTCCATAAGCATCTCTATAAGCCGAAGAGTACTCATTAATAAATTAACTTCTCCAGCCATCACAAGCTGAGTACAGTGTTTTCTAACAAAATATACCAAGGGGTCGAATAACCACTCACACATATCGTAAATATATTCTTCATTATCTTCATACCATATTGGATTTAATGTATTCAGCCAAGATTTGTAAAACGGCATTAACCCGAGCGAAGATGATTCCATGTATATCATTCCGCATCGTGAAACTGTAGCAGGGGAAGCTTGAGATAAATCCATCACTTCAAATATCATAGACATAACATTTGACATAGCCATTACCTCTCCTGATGTCAAACATAACTTTTTATTGTCATCTAAAACTGTATTCATATTTTCGATCCATACAGCATCGACAGGACCGTCAAATACTAGCCATTTTCTGATAGGAGTATCCTCAGATGCAAAATTACGAAACATGGTGGCGACAATACCATCAGTCCATTCATATGAAACGGGATCAAATGCACCGTACAGCTGGCCCATTGTAACAGCCTTAGGATTGAGGACTTTGTAGGTGCAGGCACATCCATCTGGTTGGTTTCTTTCTTCCATCAATGTGAGAGCTTCAGCTAAAATCTGTAACGTTACTGATTTTCCGGCAAAGGGGTCGCCTACTAACATAAATCCGTGCCGAACGATCATCATTTCGTAGGTTTGTATCACTTTCAGCATAAAACAATCCATAGGTTGAAGATTGTTCTCAGCGCAGCGGTCCACACAAGCGGACAGAAAATTAACGTAATCTGGTTTCGGCAACTTGATTCCGGGAAACAAATCTGATATTATACCTTCAAATAAAGGCACGTCGAATGACAAGAATTTTGGCAAATTGACGTCTGTTATTGAACGTAAAAGTAAAATATTTTCGCTTTCGTTAGGAAAACTTCTTTTTAGATTACCTGCTGCGGATAAAACAGTTTTCACTGCTCGCATTCCATAATCGTAATGATTTTGAGATGACAGTTGTTCAGAGCAAAGGCGATACGTAGTAACGATTTTGATAGACAAAGTTCTGGCATCGATGAAACCGAAGGAGTAGAGTGATATTTCACCAATCAACGCATAATCTGGCACCATCATCGCCACTGTACGGAACAGTACTTTTAGATTGTCTGGTAGTTCTGATCGACCAGCGTACCCTGGATTCATAGTGATGCACACGTAGCACGCTGGGTTTAGGGTTAAAGTGGTGCCTTCGAAATCAAACGTTTCCACGTGTTGCTTCACAGCTTGCATTATACAAAGAATTTGTTGAGCTATAACGGACAGTACTTCTACTTCAATTCTATTGAATTCATCGAAACAAACCCAGGCTCCACATGAAGCCAGACCTTTGAAAAATTTACCCATCGCTTTGTAATCCAGCCCATCAGAGCAATTAAAAACAACACACTGTACAGCTAACGCCTTTGCTAAGTCTTTTGTAGTTTCAGTCTTACCTGTACCTGCTGGTCCTTCAGGTGCTCCGTTTAAATGAAGAAAATATGCCCCTACAAGGGTACGGTAGCACCGATCTGTTAACGGTGTTATCACCAAGCGATCAGAGTTGCCCAAATATTCATATGCAAAGTTAACAATTGCATTTATAATTTTAACAAACACTCTTTCTTCTTCCCAGTAGTATCGCAGCTGGGCCAACCATTGAAAGTCGGTTTCTTCAGTAACATTTTTTTCAATAAGTTCAAAAATAACATCTTTGGCGTGGACATCAATAACTATAAGAGCTTTGACTGTGATGCTACTAAGTTTGCTCAGATCTGTCCTTCGTATAACAGCAACAGTTTCGTTTAACTGTTTTGTTAACCCATCGTGAAAGGCTTTCAATTCAACTATTTTATGAGAATTTAGAGCTTCGTGTACATCGATCGCCCAATAGATCTGAGAAATTGCCAGCACCACCATGCCTTCCCAGGATAATATCCATTCAACTCGAGATAAATTAGGATAATCGTAGTAAGACAATTCCGTTTCCATTTTTACAGCTCTTAGCATTTGGTCTTCCACTTGAACGAGCCATTTTTCAACAGAACCTCTAGCTGCAATAACACTGATAATTTCAAGAAAATCAACTCTTTCACCTTCCATTGAGATCATAGTCGAAATATTGAATTCAGGATCAAAAACGAGCCTGTTGATGCCCTCGAAGCACTTTTTCAAATGTGGTTGCACCTTCAGGGGATTTTTTGTTTCTGATAGAATTTCTAACATTTCATCGTTTGACAAGAAAAAGAATCTTGGAAAATACAATCTTTTCTTTTCTAAATAGTCGTTTACGCCATCATTAATTTTTTCCAAAAACGCAGAAGCTTGTTTAAGAGATTCTAATACGCCGACTGCTCCAGCTATTTCTAGAGTATGAGGATCTTTTTCTACGTTGGTCATGTAGCGTCTATAAATATTATTAACCTCTTGAAACATAACACCTTCTTCAGGCATTTGAGCTACAATATCTTTTGAAGAAAATATCGGCAATAAATACAACCACTGACTCTGAACTTTACCCCATTCGTCTATAGTACCATTGACTCTCACTATTTTTTCGTACCAGTTTCGCACTTGTGCTTCAAAAGGTTTAACAAATGCTGATCCGCGCATACCAATAGTTTTTACAATGTGGTCGTCGAGAACACTTTGTATATCATCAAGGCCTGAGAGGATAAAAATGCCTGTATCTTTGTATGGGCTCGTTTTGAAACAGATGTCGACCCATTCAGCCATCATTTTATTTAAATTAGTTATCAGCGCTAGTTCTTTTGTGGCTGCAACACTGATAATTTCATATTGATCTATATCAATCCATAGATTATAGTTGATAATTTTTCGTAGTGTTGTGCCTGCGGTCGGGGTCAGATCAAATCCGGCAATGTTCGACATTTCATCCCAATGTCTCTGCATGAGGGCAGGGTTACACATTATATGCGACATCATCACATTTGGTCTCCATTCCTTGATTTCTGCCACAGCTTGAGCACATAACTTCATAGGGGCAGGCAGATTATTTACATCGGGGTCATCAACTAAACCTTGGAATCGTTTTTCATTTCCTTCTGCAATTTGCTGTTTTATTTTCTGGCGATAATTTTTGGAGTACTTCAAAAATTCTTTATAGTAAAAGTCATGATCGAATTCAATTGCATTATGGTCTAAATACTCAAACGGTCCATCCATCCAAGTAAAGTAACTTCGTTTCCACTTGTGCACTAAGTAAACCAAACTATGAAATGGAATAATGGAGTCCTTTAATTCTTCTAAGTCGGGGTAATTCGAAACGGGGAATTTAAATGTAACTTCTTCTCTGTTAATCCACGTTACCAAATTATCGCACTCGTCAAGACGAAGCACTAACTTCCTTATGTACTCTAGGTATTCAAGAGTATGGTCGACATCGTCCATATTATCGAGAAGTCCCAGAAAAGGAATCATGTCCGATACTTCGTTGTTAAGACGGGCAATTTGGGCTTGTAGATGCTCTTCCATCTCTGCTTTGAAAGTTTCGAAAGCAGCTGCGTTTTTTTCGAAAATAGGCTTAATATCTCTAAGCCAATTTACCGTCCTAGTATTAGAGGCCACATGCTCATCGGAGAGAGACGTCATTTCCAGCAAAGCAGATACAATATTGATTTGTATGAGAATTCTTTCTTTTAAAGCTTCCAATATAACGGCCTTCGCGTGAAGAATGTATATACCTTGTTCTACTAATTCTGCAGCATTTTCAGGTTCTTTCATCGCTTTAGCTGCTATTATTTCAAATTCTGAGCAAATGCTATCATTTTCGGCCATGTGAGCTTTTACAATACCTCCTATGATATCGCTAACAAATTCTAAAGCTTTTAATTTCAGGCCATCTACCATACGAAGTTGGCATACGACTGCGCAATTGAAGTATTCGTTTTCTAATATTGCAGTAATGTTAGAATCTATTTCTTGAAAATACAAGATTTTTAAACGTCCCTCTTCAAATTCATGCGCTTCTTGAATAAACTGTTGAACTGCCGCTTTTGCTGGATTTCCGTAGAGCATGCTGTAATCGCTTCTTAATCTGTCTAAATACTCAACTAGCGGTTCGAACACGACATCAAGTTGCCTTTGTAGTCTTTCATGACCATCCTTATATAGCCATTCGTTATATTGTACGGGCAAAGTATCTACATCGTAAGCAAGCTTTAAATATTGCTCAATAGGCATGAGTCGCTGTGCGATACGAGATATGGCATCGGCAATATTGTGAAATACTTCGTAAATTTCCTCCAATGTCGGATCATATTTGAATTCACCGTCAAAGTGCAGTTCGACGTTTAGGATCGGTACCGCGTCAGGGTTTTTTAAAAATTCAATAATAGAATCGATAGAGCGGCGCATCAATTCTTGTATCTGCCTGGAAATCATTTTGGTGGCACATTTTACAAAGTCTGGTATTTTTTTCTTGCGCATGTCTTTTAAGCATCTGGGGTTTTTTAGCCAGTTAATAAGAATCGCGTACCAAGTGCTCGAGACTAGGTAATCAGCCCGTTTGATCTCATCCAATGTGCTAGCGTAAAAGACTGGGACGTTCACGGAACCTTTAGCCCTGTACTTAGCCAAATCGATAATATATGGGGGAAAAGTCTTCTCCGACGACTCGATAACAAGTCGGATGAACGGATGCAGCGAAAGAGCGCCGTCCTTGAGTTTGCTGCGATTTTTAATCATTCTGTCGTAGTTGTCTGTGACTCCTTTGAATTTGAAGTATGGTTCCTGGTATCTCTTGCGCGAGACGCCGGGCTGGTCGCGGATCACGGTGCGCACTGCTAGCGTGTGTAACTCGGTCTCCCAGCTCGCCTTGCTCTCCTCGATCAGCTCTGCCATTATACCGGGGAACATACCACGAAGTGTTTGTGGTAAGAGACTGCATATTTTTCTCTCCCATATTTCGAGCATCGGTGGCGGTTTTACTTCGTTAGCACATGCTCGTAATACGGCGATATGGCGATCTTGTGATATTTCTAGATTATCGCGCTCGCATCTCGGGAGCGGCGGCCGAGCTATTTCTACTTTTCGTACTGATGCTTTTTCTTCAAGAGCTTTTCGAAATTTAGATTGTTTGTCCTAAAATTAAAATAAAAAAAAAATTAATAGGTGAAAATAAAATGTTGTTTTTTTTATTGTGGACAGGCAAGCATTAACCACCATATCACCTGATGCAAAGTGACGATGTGATCGAGAGTGTAGCATGCTTGCCTAGAAAGAAGTAGGACCTACAAGATACACGTTCACTCTCGACTTAAAGACAGTCAAGTTACTGAAGTTCTAGCTAGGTACTCGGAGACAAGTCGGCTCGTAATGTCTTCAATTCTTTTGCGGTTTCAATAAGGCCAAACAAAGTCTGTCTGTCTGTTCTCGCCTACAGGTGGCACACAAATTCACACACACAAATTCCTTGATTTATTTAAAAATACGCGATCGCGATTTTTGAAGAGGGGAAGTTTTTTGTAGCGTTATTTATCGACGGATTTCAATAAAATTTGTGAGGCACACTCCTTAGTCCTGAGGGCTTCATTGTAGACAAGATATTACGAAAAAATCGGATATGTGGAGGAGGGAAAAGGGGGGAAGTTTGCTGTAGCGTTATATATGGACGGATTTCAATTTTCGATATTTTTTCCGAAAATGTTATAATATATACCTATACTTACCAATCATACTACGCAATTTTTGTAGCCTTTTCGAGACGAACTTGTAGACCCCAGATTCGACCTCCTAGGACTAAGAGAACGCGAGTAGGTAATAGTTAAAAGAACTTATACCCATATTTTACTCAAAGTCTACATAGGCTATGAATAAATATGTTTTTATTCTTAAATCTATGATTTAGGATAGGTAAGCCTATTGGAAAATTCAAGCATCTAAAATCCGATTTAAAATTGGACTTTCTTTATTAATATAATTTTGTTGCGCAAATTACTTTTTGAACTTGTATTTGCATTAAAAAGGATATTCAGCTATTGAATTATTTTAAGGGCTCGCGAGGTCTACTGTTCTCGCGTGGTTCTGTGTATTAATAAATTAATAGTATATTAGTTCTAATTATTTTATTAAAATGACTAGTTTGGCGTCAAGCCTAGATATATTTATTAGTTATGCATCTATATAGTTAGGTACCTTTATAAAATTCAAAGTCTGGACTGACTGACTTATATATCAACAACGCACAGCTCAAACCGCTAGTCCAAAGACATGACACATACACATTTGAATGGTGTGTTCTTTGTGATGTTAAGATCAACTAATAAGGGGGGATTTTACGAAATTCTATTCCGGCGAACTGGTAATCTATGGGGCTCTTTAAAGGCTTTTAGTGTTGGAATAACCAAGGAAATGAAAGAAAATATATTATGTAATGTGTAGAATGTTTATTTTCTAAGCTCTTCATAAAGACTGACAGACACTATATATCTATACTAATATTATAAAGAGAGAACATTTGTATTTTTGTATGTTTGTAATGATTTGGCTCAAAAACTACTGAACCGATTTAAAAAATTCTTTCACTAATACATAGAATGGACTTTCGGAATGAAAATAGGCTATATATTATCCCGTTTAAATCAAAGGTACATTCGTGGAGACCTAATTTGCAACCTAAGTCGGCAAAAAAACGGTCGAAAATCACGTTTCTTACGAACGCTGCTTAATTGAAAATAAATAGAAGAATATTTTCTATGCAAGAGTTTTATAACTTAATAAGACCTACAAAAATGTCCGCGACAGCATATGTCTATCTCTTAAGTTTGACTCACAGTAACCATTTTAATCTTAAATTTTTTGTTAAAAAATATTACTTAACTTCCAAGGCTATTTTCAAGAATATAGTATTAATCCCTATCCAAATAATCACGTTAATTCGCTTGGCCACATATTATAGATTAAAATTGTCCTTTACAGTATATAATTCAAATTAAAACTCTAGAAGATACCACGAATTTCACATACACGCATCGCAAAATTAATAAAATATTTGCAGTTAAACCACAGATTAGGTCATAGTTACTACGAAAATATTATTATAAGCTTAGCTATGCTGTAGATCCCCACCGATCACAATCAATTTGAAGTCAATATAGTATAATAATATGATCTATTGTATAAAATAATATTCATCTATATATATAATAATATAATATCTTAAACCACCCCGACTGATCTGCTGCTTTTAATGAAAAGATTATACATAGTATAATCTTTTCATTAAAAGCATTCCAATGACTCTCACACGACATTTAAAATCTGAGCTGTAAGTTGGTGAGGATTTGAGTACTCTGTAGAGTCCAAGAGATGTCCCAGCATCAGGTCAATGCTTCCATGTTCTTACAATATCGTTGAAGAAGAAGATTTTCGAATTGATCAGACCTATGAAAGTTGATTTCATAGCGCAATTAACTAGAAAAAAGCTCATAGTTTTATAACGATTGAACGAATTTATATGAATCTAAGTTAAGAAAACTCTCGATGAAGACATCTATCAAACAAAAAAAAAAAAGTATTAATAATAAAAACAAAATCGGTTCATCCGGTTAGGTGCTAAGATGCTTCAGACAGACACACAGATACACACGTTAAACGTATATTACCCCTACATTATGCGTCGGGGAACGCGTAAGGTTACGGCGGCAGATGTTCTCCTTGGTGGTAAGCTACTTTTTGGTAGATTTAATGATCCCACTACCACTGTACGAAAACTCATGATTCATGAATGCACATAAAACTTTCATTGGTAGATATAGCTAGGATTAGAACCAACGACCGTCGGGTCAGAATCAGGGTAACTATCCTTTACGCCAAAGGGCCGTCCAATATCACTACGTAAGTATTATAAAACAAAGTCCATCACTGCGTCTGTCTATCTGTTCGCAATAATCTCAATAGCTACTGAACGGATTATCATGCGGCTATCACCAATAGCCAGTGTTTATAAGGAAGGTTTAGGTGCATAATTCGTTAAGGTTTTGTGTAAATTGGATGAAATATGACGATGATTGTTAAATATGTTCATATTTTATATTAGATGCAACAAACTGATGTAAATTTTGTAGGCATATATGTTCTACCCGTGCGAAGCCGGGGCGGGCTGCTAGTTCCAAATATAATTGTATCACTGAAACTATAGATAAACTAAACTATAGAGAGTTATAATAGCTTATATAAGAAGTATTACTACAACATTTAGTAAGAACGCAGAACAGAGAATAATAAAAAGGGTGAAATGGGGGGTTGAATTTTGTGTATTTTTTTAGGATTCCGTACCTCAGAAGGCTAAAAAGGAACCCTATAAGGGTTTCTTTTTCACTTTCTTGTCCGTCTGTCTGTATGTCTGTCCGTATAACACCACCAATTTTCTCAGAAACGGTTGGACCTAGCAAGTTGAAATTCATACTAGATACTGAAGTCTATAGTCCTTGTTAGGTGTATAAAAATCAAGGTCCTGAGTCAACGTGATAAAAAGATATGGGCAAATTTTGATTTTCGTGAAAACTTGTAAGTACCAAAATTTACCTTAATTTTCAACTTCCATCCCAGCCCGTGTGTCAGCAAATTAAAATGATTCTAGCCATGGTAAAAACAGCTCTCATGGTTCTGACCATTTTTTACCGTTTTTACAGAAAAAATCAATGTTGTTGTGCCAGAGCACAACAACATTATTTTTTTCTGTTTAATTTTAGATTAGTGTTAAGACGTTTACATATATATTTAAGATAGTTAATATACATTTTTTTTGGCTAAGCGGAGCGACATATTCGCATGGGTGAAAAAGCTCCAGTTATAAAGAATTTAAAAAAAGAAAACTTTTTTTTATTTTTCAGAATTTTGCCTTTACTTGAGCTATAAACCTTGCTTTTAGCCAAAATTGACAATTCTAAGTCAACCGGAAGTACATTATAGGTTATGGGTCAAAAACCTATAGGGTACTTCCCGTTAACCTAGAATCATGAAATTTGGCAAGAAGCAAGATCTTACAGCACAAACAAAGGAAAAATCCAAAAAATAAAAAAAGTTGAAAATTAAAGGGTGTCCCCATACATACATAGTATATGCCAATTAAGATAGACCTATGAGTTATATAAGCGCTTATACTATTTAGAGGTCTAGCTTAATTGGTACCTTCCAACGTTGGTACGGAAGCCTCGGTGGGCGATTCCAACTCGACTTGGCCGGTTTTATTTAATCTCAGGGTCGATTGGTGGTCGATTGACTCTTTCGAGTCAATGTGTTTGTTACACATACTTGTCTTGTCAATAGGGTATTTTACTTCATATGAGAAAAAAATCTAAAATATATTATTGAGATAGTTAAGGCAAAAAGCAGTCGGAAAACTTTAGTATAGTTCATAAAATAGCAAACTAAATTTTAAAATTCAATTCAAAGATTTCAGCTCTTTTAATCTGTTTCATAACACCATTAAATAATAGTCCCCAGTAGTCGCCATTATGTCATAATACGGCTATGTAAACTTAGAAGTGTCAACTGTGAACTATCATATCACTGCATTTGTTTACACAGCCAACTCACGTATTGACCACATATGGCGTCCATTGGGATCAGCGTTTTCGTCAAATTGGGCACAAAATTAAAAAATGCAAATTTAAATGTATTTTTATGGCACTTAACGATTGAATAAAAATGTTGTAAATTTTTTAGTGGTACATTAGCAATAGAATCTAATTGAGACATTGTTCAAAAATGGGTGTAATACCACAGTTTTATATATGAATGTAAAACTGTGGTAATACCCTATTAAAATTATAAGACACGTGTATTATTACAGTTTTTCCAAAATCATAACCCACGCGTTTGTGTATAAAATAATGTAATACCTAGTAACTTAGTACACTAACTATTGTTACGTGCGGGGTGGTATTAAAATGCCAATCCGATGAAATGAACGTTTATTTCCACTGAACTCTAGGTTACACAATGCTCCACAGTAGTCCAAATCATCTTGCACAATTATCAAAAGTCCGTTAACACGCACTGAGGTCGTCGGTAATTCACAATCACTGATTTCACTGTTCACAATAACACTTAACGATCACTTGTTCACTATCCGCGCTTAGATAGTTACACTGTCGCTTCCAAAGAATGACTGCCTAAAGCCGCGGTTTCAACGTCTTATATAGGACGAGAATATTACTACAGAACATTCCAGCATTGACTCGAAAACAATAGACAAAAGACGTTCAAAACTGAGCAATAAAAATCACAAACAATACGCGGCTTTCCTTTGAACATCTGATGTAAACAACTTTACCATACATGCTAATTTGATCTCTAACGACTTAAGGGTAAGGTTCAATCTTAACTACAAAACTAGGTACATTGACTAGGGTCAGAATTCCAGGAAGGTTACTTTGATGACGGTTGGGTTTTTGGCCGGCAATTAGTTTATTTTTTCTACGGTTATTTGTTCTCTACAACGTTCTGGCGTAAGATTATCCCCTTCTTAGTTATAATCGTCCCGATCATCATTTATTCCATGGTATCGTGTAAGTCGATCAATGTGTACTACTCTCGGCTTTCCTCTCTGGCCTCGTTTAATGCGGTAGGTAACGTTGTTTATCTTCGTGATAATCTGGTATGGTCCTTCCCAATGAGCCTGCAGCTTCGGACTTTTTCCTTTCCTTCGTAGTGGGTTGTGCTACCAGCTAGGCTATTCTTTAAGCTATCTCGATTCCGCTGTCGAGATAGCTTACAGAATAGCCCTACAGACGAGAGTTCCTTCTTCGAAACCCATCGTATTTGCTCTACGATCGTACCGGGTCTTCATTTTTTCACCAGTTTTTAAACTATTCTCTCGAACTATCCTGTGCACTTCATCCAGCTGACTTCGAAGATCACTGACATATTAGGTTACAGGCTTCGGAGCATCTGGCGGGGAGCCAGTTATGGCGTCGATAGGAAGTCTTAGTTCATGTCCAAAATTCACATTTGCAGGAGTCATACCAGTGCTGTCATGGGTAGCGGAACGGTATGACAACAAGAACAGAGGTATGTACTGGTCCCAGTCTCGTTGATGTGCGTCCACGACTTTAGCCAGGTGATCCTCCAACGTCTGGTTAAACCTCTCAACCATTCCGTCTGACTGTGGATGAGCTGCCGTTGTCCGCGTTTTTTGGATCCCGAGGAGTGTGCACATTTCTTGGAATAGACTAGACTCGAAGTTCCTTCCTTGATCGGAATGCAGTTCCATCGGTACACCAAATCGACAGATCACTTCTTGCACCAACTTCTTTGCAATTGTCTTTGCTTCTTGGTTTGGTATCGCGAAAACCTCGGGCCATTTGGTGAAGTAATCTTGCACTACGATGATGTACTTGTTGCCTTCTTCAGTCTCGGGAAATGGCCCGGCAACATCCACGGCAAAGCGCTCCCGTGGTGCTCCAACATTGTACAATTTTAGTTGTCCTTTACTTTTTGTCTTCGTTCCTTTTACTGATGCGTACGCGGTGTACTTCCTGCACCAATTTTCTACATCCTCGCGGCTGTGTACCCAGTAGAATCGTTGACGAACCTTCACAAGTGTTTTCTTGACTCCCAGGTGTCCACCAAAAACTCCGTCATGAATGTGTCGTAGAAGAGATACCACTTTACTCCGGGGAACAACGACCTGCATCGTAGTCTCTTTTCCATTGCTGCTTTCCCATTTTCGGTACAAGATTCCCTGTTGCAGAGTCAGGCTGTCCCACTGAGCCCAGTAACTTTTTGTGATTGGGCTGTAAGCTGATACGTCGCTCCACTGGGGTTTGTATCCAGACTTTATCCAATTCAGTACAGGTCGTAAATCATTGTCCTCCGATTGTGCTTGTCTCATATTTTCGCCGTTCCATTTGTCATCTGTTCTGTCCATCCTGATGACTCTGACTTCTTCTCGAGACTCGTGCTTCTTGCAGTGTTTATAGTCATCTGCACAAGGTCTTCTTGACAAGGCATCGGCGTTGCTATGGCCCTTTCCACTGCGATGTTCTGTCACAAAATTGAACACTTGAAGTTGCTCGATCCATCTGCTACTTGACCTTCCGGGCTCTTAAACTGAAGAAGCCATTTAAGAGCAGCGTGGTCAGTTCTGAGCGTAAATTGTCTTCCGATGAGGTACTTGTTTAAGTGCTGAAGAGTCTTCACCACAGCTAGCAATTCTCGGCGGGTGACACAGTAGTTTCGTTCTGGTTTGGATAATGATTTACTGAAGTATGCTATGACCACTTCTTTGTCTCCTTGGATTTGTGAGAGAACTCCTCCTATTCCCGTGTTGCTGGAGTATCAGTGTCCACAATAAATCTTCTGTTTCTGGCAGGGTTCCCCTAAGATTGGCGTTTCACACTGTCGTTGCTTAAGACTGCCGTTTGCGAGCGTGGGAATTTTGTTTTGAACACCTACATAGACATTTTGTTTCCACACAGATGGATTGCGGACCTAGATACACACCCTGGCAACGGACAAAAATTACTTTGGGTATTTCAATAAGTCATGTATCCATCGCGCATTCATCTTGGTATGATATTTAATAATGTCACAGAGAACACGCAATGTTTGCAGCCATAGCTTACCACTCCGTGACAAGCGGGCCCATAGCACAGCATAATACCTGCCAAATCGACGGTCGATGACCTCGATAATGAGCAGCAAAGGGTTGGGTCACAGTGTAAACTTTTTGGCTGAACTACAAATAGTACTTTATAGAATAGAATACGCTTTATTGCACTTATAAAATAAAGTAATCTATATATCTAATACTTTAAGAATCTTTGCCCTGACATAGTAACAGACAACGCACAGCCTAAACAACTGGTCTAGTAGACCAGTAGAGTAGTAGAGTGGTAGACTTGCAATTTGGAGGGTATATTTCGACGCCCGAACCGAATAAAGCGGTAATGTCATGATACGTCAAAAACTTTTTATTGCATAATACGCTTCTGCGCACCCAGACGCATGACACATATTTTTTTCGCAAAGGCCCTAGGGGTATAAGTTAAGAAAATCTGCCCCCGGGAGATATTCGATTGATATTTATACGATACTAGCTGTGCCCGCGACTTCGTCCACGTGGTATAGTGTCTATGGGTAGCATTAACAAATAAGACACATACATATCCCAACTACACCGCGCCGTACCACGCCACGCTTATCCCCCCTTCCCTCCGCCCCTTACATACCCTCCCCTCCCCCTTCCCCTCACTTCCACCTCATCCCCCCTCCTCTCCCATTCTCCTCACTTACCTACTCTCCCCTTTTGAATGTTAACGTATTTATTAATATCGAAACAACAGCCTAAAAAATAAATTTCAAGCTGCTAGCTTTAAAAATGACGATACTTGCATACAATTTTTCATCCCTCATTACATGTCCTTTCTCAGGCTCGAGACTATCCGTGTATCAAATTTCATTTAAATCGGTTCAGTAGTTTTGGCGCGAAAGCTAAACAAACAGACAGAGAGATAGACAGAGTTACTTTCGCATTTATAAAGAATAAAACCCAGAGATGGCGCTAGCGTAGATTTTAATAGCTCTCCTTTAAATATTGCCTAAATGTATGAGATCCTGCATCGCGCAAACGATAATTTCCGTGATATTGAAACTGATGCACTTGCTTCGCGATTAAACAACTCAAAAGTTGAACTCGTTTAAAAACGTTTCCTCTTTATAATATTAGTCTGGATGTAGGTATTTATAAAATATGTATTTTCTGAAACTTTGAGATATCTAACTCAAAACAGAAAAAAAAATTTTTCGATACTGACGAGAAATTAATCAAATTTTTATATAGCTATTATAAAAAAAATTAAAAGCTTTATAACGTCATAAGATCAAAGAAAAAAAAAAAAAAAAAACAATGTTAAATTTTATTTTTTACCGTGATACAATTTTGGCACGATAACAACAAAAATGTTTTTTCGTACCTATAATATTTCCCTATAATATTATAAAATTTATTTTAGAAAAAAAATAAACTGGCCAAGTGCAAGTCAGACTAGCACTCGTAGGGTTCCGTAACACAGTTAAGTATTCCATAACTATGATTTTTCGCAACTACAAAAATAACTTTGTTTTTCATAGTGTTTGTATGAAAAACAAAGTTATATTTGCGGTCGCTATATCTCTAAAACTGCTGACTGTATCTCGTTCAAACCAATTTTCGTTGTAAGTTTTTATTGAGATCTACAGTATATATTTTTTTTAGATTTTTCACTCCCATACTTTAAAAGTTAGAGGGGGGGGGGGGGACACACATTTTACCACTTTAGACGCGCCAAGCTTTCGAATGATTGACTTTGAGAAAAAATGATTTTAGAAACCTCAATAACATTTTTAAAGACCTATCCATAGACACCCCACACGTATAGATATGAAGAAAACATTTTTTTGTTTGTTTCAGTTCCATGTATGGGATGCCCCCCTCTTAAACTTTTATATTTTTTATTTTTGTATAAAAATTGGAAAGCGGTTCACAGAATAAATCTACCTACCAAGTTTCAATACTGTAGTCCTAACAGTTTCGGAATAAAATGGCTGTGACATACGGACGGACAGACAGACAGACAGACAGACATGACGAATCTATAAGGGTTCCGTTTTTTGCCATTCGGCTACGGAACCCTAAAAAGGTACGCCATAGTGAAAAAAAATTAAAATTCTATTGGCCCCTATCATGAATTTACATATTATTATACATCACAATACATCATCTATTAAAAATAATATTAATTTTCGAAATTCTGTAAACATTAAAAAAAAGCAATTAAAAGCGACCATGTAATGTATAATATGTATTGTATGTATTTTAATACCACGTAACTTTATGTGCTTTCAACATAAATATTACAAGTACACAGCAATGTTGGAGGCTCCGTACTACGAATGTATAATCCGATTTTTTCCATTCCGCAATGGAACCTTAACAAATTAACGCATCTATAATAAGTTTTTATAAGTATATTAAAGTATTTATTTTGGCTCTACGAATAAGAGTTACAGGATTAAAGTTGTAGAGAATCAAATTTGCAACAAAATTGTTTTCCAGTTTTCTGTGCAACCAATAGTTTGCCATATAAACCATAAAAACATAAAAAAACAAAACATAACCCTACTATTAGCTTAGCAGTAGTCGGGTAAAAATAATAGTAATATTTTAATAAAGGCGAAATGAGAACCTCCCCCTTTTTTCTAAAGTCAGTAAAATACTTGTTGATTTTGTATTCATCCCCAACTTTGTGTCCACAACTGTATAATTATTTAGCCTGCATATTATAATATTTTTGCTTGTCAGATTACAAAGTTTCCAGCAAAAGATCTTTTTCCTGATATCGCGTTTACTTGTTCGAAGAATAAATGTTGTGTCCGACACTCGCGACCCACCCTTATGCCACGGAAACAAAAGACGATCGCCGCAACAAACGGACGTGCCTTGAATTTTATTCAAGGCACGTCCGTTTGTTGTGTTTATTAATGTGTTTATTATTGTTTATTAGGACCTTGAATATCAGAATGGCACTGTATATTTTAAGGCTGCGTGCGCTCTAATATGTACATATATGTATATAAATGTAGGGGGAGCGGGAAGCATTTTGCGATACAAAAAATATTGATTTTTATCCTAAATTATACGTTTTTGGTACAATTATGGAGAAAAAGAACACGGTGAATACAATATTTACACTACTCAAGATTGAGATACAGAAATTTTTCAATGGACCTCCGGAATGCCTTAAATATGGCAAATAGAAAAGGTCGATTTCCGTGTTTTTGATCATATTAATGATTTTTTTTCTTGAAAATTAGAATTGCTATAATTAATATCACACGGTGAAACTGTAGACACATCTAATGAGTAGCTGAGGTTTTTTTTATTGTGTCTCTCAGTGTAGCGAGTTCCATAATATTTGAAAAACCGTAAACCTCTATTCACGCGTTTTCAGGGACGATCCTCTTAAGATCGTTGAAGGCGATTTCACACTCCAAGTCCCATACAAATGTGCGCTTTTCTTCTGTCAGTCGATGTAAGGGTTTGGCAATTCCAGAAAAGTTCTTGACGAAACGCCGATAGTAAGCGGATAGTCCCAAAAACGACCTTACATCCGTTTTATTATTTGGGGTAGGCCATGTTTGAACAGCCTTGATTTTGTCAGGATCAGTTTGTACCCCGTTTTCCGAAATGATGTGACCAAGGTAGCTGACTTTGAATTTAAAGAAGTCACACTTTTTGGCACTCAGCTTCAGGTTTGCTTCACGTAGACGGTTCAAAACCTTGTCCAGATTCTGCAAATGTTCAGTAAAATCACGGCCCAAAATGATGACGATGTCCAGGTACACCAAGCATACGTCTCCCAGTAATCCAACCAAATGGCATGACGTTGAATTGCCAGAGTCCATTTCCAATGCTCGTACTGAATGCTGTCTTCACTATGTTTTCTGGACTGATTTCTACCTGCCATTAGCCACTTTTCAGGTCAACCGTTGAAAACCACTTCATTCCACTGAGCATGTCCAGTCTATCGTCTATTCGAGGCAGGGGGTAGCTGTCCTTCTTTGTGACTTCATTAAGCATTCTGTAATCGACGCAGAATCTGGTGGAGCCATCTTTCTTTTTCACCAGAACCACTGGCGATGACCAAGGACTTGTACATGGTTCGATGACTTTCTCTTTGGCCATGTCTCTTATCATGTCTGCAACTTCAGCTTCTTTCGCCCATGAAATCCTTCGTGCCCTCTGTCGTATAGGTCTTGCGTCGCCAGTGTCAATTTTGTGTTTAACAAGTCCGGTACGTCCACAGTTGTTTCCAGCGGCGAAGACGTCTTTAAACCGTATCAACAGACGTTTTGCTTGTGACAACTGAGCGAATGTTAAGTTGTCTTTGGATGATTCCAGCAGCTGTGATATTTGATCTTCCGAGCTCGGTTCCGTAGAAGTAATATCCGTTCGTCGCACTTCTTGACATTTTCCAATTATGCTGTTTTTCTTCAGATGAGCTTCTTCATTGCCAAGGTTAAGAATTCGCACATTAGCCGTTCTGTTTGTCATGAGCAATGTTCTTGCAGTAATCCATGTGTGCCCTCATCTTCGGCGAATGTGATGAATGTATGAGTGCTCACCGATGATTATCTCCACGTCGGTATCACCAAGGACAGGTACTGACTGGCCGGTTGCTGTCCGTAGTGAGCATGTTGCAGATCGATGTGTCCGTGATATAAATCGTTGCAGGAATTCAGGCTTCACAATTGTGCGCGATGCTCCTGTGTCCACTTTTACACTTTCACACTTGAACAACAAGACCTGCAAGTTCAAGGTCTTGTTGTTCAAGGTGCCCTCGACGATTAAGCTGTTCCCGTTGCACACTTATGTCACAGTGATGGTGGGGGCTCTCTCTTGACCAGCCAGCGCCCGCCCCGCGGCCCTGGCGACGTTTAGTTTAACGCCTCGTCTTCCACTTGGGTCTCGGAATTTCTGACCCATTTCTTCGTTTTTGGGCAATCAACCCGAATATGCCCTTTTTCTCCACACCCGTAACATGTCGGTCCATAACGGGGCTTCCTGGGTTCAGTCACCAGCTCCCGAACTCTTTATGTATTGGTGTCCCGTCGCACTGCTTCGACTTCTAAAGCATGAGCCAGAGCGCTCTTGAGTCTCTGATGGTGACCCAACCGTACCGCAGCGCGTACCTCATCATCCCTGATTCCATCCACGAAGCTCTGTAGAGATGTCATCTCAATGGTTGATGGCGTCGACACGTAGGCTCGTCGGACCAACCTCTCGATTTCATCTGCCCACTGTTGCAATGTCTCTGTGGGCTTCTGGGTGCGCTCACGCAGTTGTGCCCTGTACGCATGCTCAATGTGCTTGTCTCCATAGCGCGTTTCGAGGGCTTCCAGCAGGGTCTTCAGCGTCATTTCCTCTTCAGGTATGCGTTCCAGGATAAGCTGAGCGTCTCCTTTCAGCGCTAATGTGAGCGCTGTATTTGCGTGCTCGTCTGTCCAGCCACAGCTTTTGAACAGCGTTGTAAACTGGAATTTGTAGGCTGCCCACGAAGATGTTCCGTCGAAGTGCGGTAGATGCGGTTTGATGGGCGAGGTCGTAGCGGGAACCTGGCTGCTCTGTCCAACTCCTCGCACTTTCAGCTTCTGCACCTCATTCGCTATCCGCGCTTAGATAGTTACACTGTCGCTTCCAAAGAATGACTGCCTGAAGCCGCGGTTTCAACGTCCTATATAGGACGAGAATATTACTACAGAACATTCCAGCGTTGACTCGAAAACAATAGACAAAAAACGTTCAAAACTGAGCAATAAAAATCATAAACAATACGCGGCTTTCCTTTGAACATCTGATGTAAACTACTTTACCATACATGCTAATTTGATCTTTAACGACTCAAGGATAAGGTTCAATCTTAACTACAAAACTAGGTACATTGACTAGGGTCGGAATTCCAGAAAGGTTACTTTTATGACGGTCGGGTTTATGGCAGGCAATTAGTTTATTTTTTTCCACGGTTATTTGTTCTCTAGAACGTTCTGGCGGTACAATATTATTTGTCACCTATTCAACGTTGTATTTACTCAGTAAAAACAAATTGGGCAATAGGGCATATCTGTATATCTATACTAATATTATAAAGAGAGAACATTTGTATTTTTGTATGTTTGTAATGATTTGGCTCAAAAACTACTGAACCGATTTAAAAAATTCTTTCACTAATATATAGACTAAAATTTCGAAATGAAAATAGGCTATATATTATCCCGTTAAAATCAAAGGTACATTCGTGGAGACCTAATTTGCATCCTAAGTCGACAAAAAACCGGTCGAAAAAACACGTTTGTTACGAACGCTGCTCAATTGAAAACAGATGGAAGATATATTTATGTATGGAAGAGTTGTACAACTTAATAAGACCTACAAAAAAGTCCGCGACAGCATATGTCTATCTCTTAAGGTTGACTCAAAGTAACCATTTTCATCTTTAATTTTTTGTTAAAAAATATTACATAACTTCCAGGGCTATTTTCAAGTATATAGTATTAATCCTTATCCAAATAATTACGTTAATTAGCTTGGCCACATATTATAGATTAAAATTGTCCTTCACAGTATATAATTCAAATGAAAACTCTAGAAGATATCACGGATTTCACATACACGCATCGCAAAATTAATAAAATATTTGCAGTCAAACCACAGAATAGGTCATAGTTACTACGAAAATATTATTATAAACTTAGCTTTTCTGTAGATCCCCACCGATTGCAATCAATTTGAAGTCAATATAGTATAATAATATGATCTATTGTATAAAATAATAATGATCTATATATATAATATAATATTTTAAACCACCCCGACTGATCTATGTATAATCTCAATGACTTTAAACACGACATTTAAAATCTGAGCTGTAAGTTGGTGAGGATTTGAGTATTCTGTAGAGTCCACGAGATGTCCCAGCATCAGGTCAATGCTTCAATGTTCTTACAATATCGTTGAAGAAGAAGATTTTCGAATTGATCAGACCTATTAAAGTTGATTAAAGCTCATAGTTTTATAACGATTGAACGAATTTTCATGAATCAAAGCTAAGAACACTCTCACACAAAAAAAAACTATCAATAATAAAATCAAAATCGGTTCATCCGGTTGGGTGCTAAGATGCTACAGACAGACACACAGATACACACGTTAAACGTATAATACCCCTTTTTTGCGTCTTTTTTGCGTTGGGGAACGCCGTAAGGTTACGGCGGCAGATGTTCTCCTTGGTGGTAAGCTAATTTTCAGCCGACTTCCAAAAAGAAGGAAGTTCTCAATTCGTCTGTATGTTTCTTTTTTCTTTCTTTTTTTGTGTGTGTATGTTACGCGATTACTCCGTCAATTGTGAACCGATTCGAATAATTATTTTTGTAATCGGTAGGGTACGTTTCCGAGGTGGTTCCATTGTTATTTCATTGAGATGTGATAAGTATCTTCAGAGACATGACGATAAACGTCTCAAACTTGCTACTGAAATTGACTCGCGGGTCATTGAAGTCAGTTGTTTTAGTTTTTAAACTAACTTAATTATTGGTAGATTTAATGATCCCACGAAAACCTATGATTCATGAATGCACATAAAACTTTCATTGGTAGGTATATAGCTAGGATTAAAATCAACGACCCTCCGGTCAGAATCAGGGTAACTATCCTTTACGCCAAAGGAGCGTCCAATATCACTACGTAAGTATTATAAAACAATGTCCATCACTGCGTCTGTCTGTCTGTTCGCAATAATCTCTATAGCATCTGAACGGATTATCATGCGGTTTTCACCAATAGCCAGAGTGTTTATGATGAAGGTTTAGGTCTTAGGTGCATAATTCGTTAAGGTTTTGTGTAAATTGGTTGACATATGACGATGATTGTTTAATATATTAATATTTTATATTCGATGCAACAAACTGATGCAAATTTTGTAGGCATATATGTTCTACCCGTGCGAAGCCGGGGCGGGCTGCTAGTACGTATATATAGGGTGTGGCGTAGGTATTGCATTGGAACCAACAAGATTACTTATTTTGAAATATTTAAAATCTATATGTAAGAATATATATAATACACAAATTGTTTCCACCTATGTCCGTTCTAGACTTTGAACGCTTTGAAACCATCCAACCGATGATGTGCCCTAAACCAGTTTCACTAGAAAGGCAATAATGACACAATAATGCGAAGATAACTACTAAAACAATGAATTAGGCACAAAAGTGTAGGTACTTTCATCTGCCTACTTTTTCAACAGTCAAGAGCATGAAGCTTTCCACTTGTAGCGCTAGTCGTGCGGGATTTATCGGCAAAGCAAGACAATTGCACGGCTTTAATAGGACTTTGGTTGCTTTGCAGTTGGCTACATTTTTTTAATCTCTAGGGGGAAGGGGGGCCGCTGCCCACCATGCCCCCTTTTGGCGACGCCTTTGGTCTTAATCATAATTAATATTATTAAAACTTCAGTGCTCAGTTATACTTCATGTCATACCTACTTTTTAGGGTTCTGTAGTCCTGACAAGGAACCCTTATAATCTCGTCATGTCCGTCTGTCTGTCTGTCCGAGGTTTTGCTAAGAGACCGTTAGTACTAGAAAGCTGTAATTTTGTAAGGGTGTGTATATCAATTACGCCGACAAAGTGGTAAAATAACAGTTTGGAAAATATTTTTTTTAGGGTAGCTCTGCTACATGTTAAGTGGGGATGAATTTTTTTTCGCCGTCTACCCCATCTTTGTGGGGTATCGTTGAATAGCTCTTTTAAAACGACTTAGGTAGCAAATAATATTTTCCGATTTAATGCTCCATTTACGAAATATTAAACATTAAAGTGCCCATTTCAAGTTCCAGTAGGGCGTCCCCCCCCCCCCACTCTAAAAGCTAAACTGGTAGCTTGAAAAATCTGGAAAAAATCATGATGATAGTGCGTTTCATGAACTTCAAAGGAAAAAGTAATAGTCGTTAAACTTGGGTGTTGATTGAACACCGCTTACAGAAAGGATACAACTTAATACAACTAACAAATTATTTCTAATGATGTCAATGGGCGGTCTTATCGCTCATAGCGATCTCTTCCAGACATCCGTGATTATACTACTACGGAACCCTACAATGCGCGTGGCCCGACACTCACTTGGCCGGTTTTTTGATGATAGGAAGGAACGGGATACGCCAGGCGTTCCCAAACTGCGCCGCGGGTTGCAGAAGCCGCAGAAAGTAAAGAGGGGCCCCGTGAGACGATCCTCTATCATTATCCGAAACCACAAACCACTTGTTATATTACTTTGTTTGACAATACTGTTACATCGCGTCGTCGAGTCTCGAGGATTCGCCAAGTTTCTCGAGCAAAACAAAAAAATAATATATGGGAAAGAATATACTAATTAGGGGCATAAAAGTACCTTCCTGGTATTTCGACCCTAGTCCAATGTACCTAGTTTTGTTATTAAGTATACAGATTGAACCTTATTCAAATTAGCTTGTATTGTAAAGTTGTTTACATCGAATGTTTCAATGGAAAGTCGTGCTATTGTTCATTATTTTTGAATAGCCTATTGTAATTTCTTTGTAAGGATTTCTAGAATTAATACTCTCGTCCTATATAAGACGACGAACGCGCGGCGTTGAGGCGTTGAGTTCCTAAAGATCATTTGTAAGTTTGTATTTTTGTATTGATAATGATTTACAAGACCTACATTAGATCGAGACTAACCTACGCAGCGTCGGCATGGTACGTCTATGTCTCAGATACCAACAAGACGAGGGTTCAAGCCCAGGAGAACCTTGCCATGAGGAAGATAGTGAGTGCTCCCAGGTACGTCAGAAACGCATACGAAGGGACTTGAAGATGGAAGACTTAAGCACCTTCATTGGAAACTTAACGAGAAAAATGTTCGAAGCGGCGGACGCGTCCTCCTTCGAACATATACGCGGCATTGCGCCGCTACATGCACGCCCCCCAGACATCACAGAAAGGAAAAGTAAAAAGACGAAACCGACACAAAGGGAGATGATACCGAAAAATGATGAGGAAGAAGAAGAAGATGAAGAAGAAGAAGATAGGGCGGGACCGCAGGTGACCGCTGCCGTGCGCGCTGATCGGTTCGCTGGGATTCCCCGAACGGGCATCAACCTGGCAGGGCCTGATCGCCCCGGCGTGTAGTAGTTGCCTGCGGCATCCCGTCCGAGAAGCCCGAAGACAGAGCCACGCCTGTAGTCGCAGGCGAAGAAGATGCCAGGGGAAAAGGGCATAGCCCTGAACCCCTCTCCCTACACCAATCGGTGTAAGACGAAGCAACAACAGCGTTGAGTCAGTCATTCTTTTGAAGCGACAGTGTAAACATCTCAGCGTGGATAGCGACGATAGTGATTGTTAATTGTTATCAGTGAACTAGTGTTGTGTGTAACAGTGAAGTGTGAATTGTGCATTACCGACGACCTCAGTGTGTGTAACGGACATTTGATTATTGTGCAAGACGATTTGGATAACTACTGTGGAACATTGTGCTAACCTACTGTTCAGTGGAAATAAACGTTCATCTCATCGGTTTGGCATTTTAATACCACTCCGCACGTAGCAATACTATCATTCGAAAGTATGCTTCCAAGTAAGTTAAAGTGACATCTCGAGACAATTCATCCAACCACGGCTGAAAAGTCGCGTATTTTTTTCACCGGAAATTACAACATAAAAAAAAAAAACAAGAAACGTATTCACACAGCAAGCCTCAGTACCTAACAACGCACTGTTAGCATCATCCAAGGTGGTACAGGGTGGCTAAGTGCAAAAATGCAAAAAACTGAATTTCATATTGTAGATGTTTTAAATTTCGTTCCTATCTACCAAACCTAACTACTATTATTGTAGGAATCTATTTCTTTATTGTAGGAGCTTGCTAGGGTAGGGCAACGTGATAAAACACTAAATTTGTAACCGCGCCGCGGGCTGAAAAAGATTGGGAACCCCTGGGATAAGCTAAACGCTCGCCTCTCGCAAAACTCTGAATTGCCAAAACCTTGTGTAGGTAATTGCACCGAACTGAAGACTCACAGTAGACTACTTCTGTAGGTGGACTACACTGGCTGGCATGTAGGTATTTTAAATCGAAAAACATTTTTATTGCACGGATTACAAAGCGGTGGTGCCACGGGTGGTGCTTATACCTATCGCCTATCCAGGCGAACTTGCAGAATTCCTACTCAAGAAACGTATAGAATGTTGTGCTAGAAACGAATGTAATAAATTAAAATTATAGTTTGAACCTTGATTCTGTTGTAGGGCGCTAAAGGTGTGAAGGACAGACGATCCATCATATGAACATCCGGGATAGGCCGCATGATCGGCACCCGACACCCATTCTTCGTTTGTAGCAGCTTTCTCAGATCCCTTTCTTCCATTTTCTAAATAAAACTAAACAGAAACAACAAAAATACTAAAACGTTTTGTTGTATCAAAGCAGCTTGACGCCAGTCTTATGACAAGATCAATTTAAGAGAATATAACCACTACGTTAAGAAGAGTCAAGACTGCATTAGAGCGAACTGGCCAAATAGCGACATGTCAAAACACGGGGCTTTCATAGTAGCCAAAATACCAGCCAAATAATCTTCTGCTTCTTCTTCTTTTAATTGACCAACATAACAAAAAAAACCTAGTGAAGTACCGTGTCGGCAAAAACATCGATAACGATGGAATTACCGTTGATTGGTCAATACTTTAGAAGGTTATATTTTGTACCTAACTAATTTTGTTTTAGTGGTTAGATTGTGAAGGTTTATATTTTTCCTATTTTGGTTTCCTATTTGGTAAGACAAAACCAGTTTGAGAAAATGATAGGCAGTAAAACAAAATATTACATTTTATTAAGCTTTTTATTTTTGGAGTATGATGCTCTGTAGGGTTCGCTCTCTCGGCATCGGCATCAGCAGCTTAAGATATATATATACCTGTAATGTAATATTGACTTATCAGTTTATCGCTTAACATTAATTTCTGGGACATGCTGTATGCAGGGCCAGATTTAGGGGAGGACAACCGGGGCAGCAGCCCCGGTTGCCGTAGTAGAAATATATGCTACCCACAGACTAAGTAGAGATGATACTTCTTCTTCTTCATATCATGCTACTTGATGGCATTTATTATGACAACTAAACGAAAAAGATAGTAAGAAATAGTGAGTGAGACGAATATAGACTCCATCGGATGCGCCCCCCTTTTCATACATCTTTTTTCTTGTACTGCAGTTTCAGTAGACTGATTTAAGTAAACTAATCTATTGCCATGCCAACCAGCAGGGCTAGCATGGCCTTATCCCCGGGGGGAAAACAAAATTATTTCCCTGTTTTTCGCCACTGACAGGAGATCAACACAACAATTTAAACGCTTGGTGAAGTTTAACCCCAAGTTATGATTTGTTTCGTATTAAAAATTAAAAAAAAAGAATTGATTAAAAGTCAACGGGCGTTTATAATTGTCGAAAAACTTTACTTATATATTGCCTTCTCTACGAAACAAAACACGGATAGGTGGAAACACAAAATAGTCCCCTTGCCATGCAGGGGTTGTTTTGTAAATACAAACTTCTTCTAGTAAAGGAGGTCATTGATATCGCACGGCATCCCAACCACAGACCTAGGATTTCACTATAAAGGCTAGACTAGACCGCACTAAGCGACACTTCACGGCAGCGGCGCGACGCGACACGTAGCGACACTATTAGGTATACCGCACTTGAAATGCAGTGCAGCGACAGTTTGCAGCAAATTTTATCTGTCAGTCGTTCGGCAAATTCTGAGGAAGAGGTAAATGTCGCTTAATGCGGTCTAGCTTTCATGCAGCGGAACTACACAACGCGACACGGCGCGTCAGATTTGATGAGTTGATCAACTTTGACGCGGCGCGTAGTTACGCTGCTGCGTAGTGCGTTGCGTTATATTATTAAATACCTCATTACAAAGAATATTTTGTCGCTATGTGTCGCGTCGCGCCGCTGCAGTGAATTGTCGCTTAGTGCGGTCTAGCCTTAACTTAGTGAAATCCTAGGTCTGTTACCCCTACAGAGCTATATTATTTTACTATATAATACTAGCTGTGCTTCGCGGCTTCGTTCTCGGTATAAGTTGGTTCATGCCAGCTTACATACAAAAAAATCACCCCTTTATTACGAAAAAATACTTTTTTGTAATATTCCTCTTAACCTGGGGGTTGTGACACCCTTACTTCTGTATGTGATGTATGCTGAATAATGCATCCCCTCAGCACTTTCTATTTCCACATAAAATACTAGTTTATGGTTTTTCTAAAATACTGTTTAGTTTAACTCTTCAACTTCAATAAGTACCTATACCTTATTTCTCGAACAAAAAGTTGGCCACCCTATAGCACGCTGTGCCTAGAATGAAAATAGGGATGTATCCTGGGTAAAAAAATAATAGTTCTAATTAGTTACGTCGCGTCCGTCAGTTAGGTTATCAAAAAATATTGGACACTTATTTATTTTACAAATCAATAGAAATTTACAAAGATAAAGAGCGTCAATGTTTGGGAGTGGGAGTTCGTGACGTCACGGACCGCTAAAAAGAAGAATATTTTTAGCGGTTCGTGACGTCACGCGGAATTTCAACGCTTTATACTATCTTCATTTTTTTTGGTTAATTGACAAAATAAAATATACGTATCCAATATATTTTCATAATGTAAATGACGGACAAAACATTTTTTTATGAATATAGGCTGTTGGCTCCCAAAGACAGCTGTCGGAATATCTCTGAACAGTAACATCCTGCCACCTCTGAACCACGGAGACTAGACTAACTCTGAACGAAGACATGTAGTCAATCGGTTTGCCGAGTTGCGAAAGTAGGTATTCAGCTACTTTCAGAACTCGGAAACCAATAACTATTTATTACCTATCTTTGTAGTGGGATGGTTAACATAGATTATCTGAATAAATGAAAAATATTTATTTATACATAATGAATTATATTCGCACAAACAATCAACAGATGCACAATTAAATATACAGGTCGATAATACAAAACAGTTTTCACATAAATTATGCCTTAATTTGAATATTTACAACAATCACAAAAATTATTCTCAAATATGAGTTATATACTATGAACAAAAAAAAACATGGAAGAATTCCTAGCGATACAAAATGACCCAACACAGTTTGTGCCTTGGTAGGCGGTGCTTACCAATTGTGCCTCGTACGAGTTCAGTGCGTCTGTAGCCGGCAATGGCGGCAGCTGTCTATAATTAGAATTTTAAATACTGAAAAATGCCTTCCTGCAGTTCCTGCGTCGTGAAATGGTGCATTAACAGATCTGAAATAATAAAGAATACTGGAATAAGTTTTCACATGTAAAGTACATCTGTAAGTCGTTTTTTAGGGTTCCGTAGTCCTGACAAGGAACCCTTATAGTTTTTTTTTATTTTTTTATTGCGAACTGTGCAAGCGTTTTTCCGCTATCTCACCTGATGGTAAGTGACGATGCGGCCGAGGAAGGAGCACGCTTGCTCAGTAAAAACCTATTCACTCTAGACTTGAACGCTCCGAGGTTGTTTTTAAGTGGCAAAATAGACGCCGGCAGTTTATTCCATTTCTTGGCAGTTCTGACAATAAAAGAGGCACCGAAACGCTTAGTTCTTATAGGTGGAATGTCCACCCTAAATGGATGTCGACCTGCATTACGTTTGGTTGTACGGTTAAAGAATGGGAACGGCGGAATCAGATCGTGCAGCTCTTGGGCAAAGTGTAATCTGTAAAATATAGACAGGCTCGCAACTTCACGCCGATGAGCTAGACATTGCAGTTTTGAACCCACCAGTTTTTTGTCATCGATCATCTTTTTTGCTCGTCTTACGATTGAGTCCAAAGCCTCAAGCTGGTATTTAGCAGATCCATCCCAAAGGTGGCAGCAGTACTCCACACACGACCGGACTTGCGCTTGATACAAATTCAGAAGCCGTCCCGGTGTGAAGTACCGCCTGACTTTGGACAGAATGCCAAGCTTTTTTGCAGCAATTTTGGCTTTAGACTCAAAATATGAACCAAAGTTCAAGTTGGACGAGAGTTCTACTCCTAAAAGCTCAAGGTGACCAACCGGCACGGATAAACCTTGAAATGTAGGGGACAGTGGGAAAGGGGTTTTTTTGGTGGAAAATAAACAAGCCTGCGTTTAGAAGCGTTAAACCTGAACAAGTTGGCGGCTCCCCAATCGGACACGGTCTGCAGGCTCAAGTTTAAACGGTCCACCATGAACTCTCTCTGTGATTGCGTATCACCACTAGTTGCACGAGCACCGGACGTATATCTCTCAACTACAGTACTGTCGTCTGCATACCCAAAGGTTCCGGGTTTAAGCAGATCGTTTATGTGCAGTAAGAAAAGAGTAGCTGAGAGCACGGACCCCTGAGGAACACCGGCATTTATGCCGAGTTGATCGGAAGAGACTCCATCTAGAACAACTCGTATCGACCGTTTTTTCAGAAAGTCGGATATCCAGGTGCACATACTTTCTGGTAACCCGTAGGAGGGAAGCTTAACAACCTAACCTTTGTGCCATACCCTATCGAAGGCCTTCGAGATGTCGAGAGAGACTGCTAAAGCTTCACCGTGCAGCTCGATGGCCTCGCTCAGAATATGAGTGGCATACGCTAGAAGGTCCCCAGTGGACCGGTTTCGGCGAAAGCCGTATTGACGGTCACTGAGGAGATCGTTACCTTCTAGGTATGCCAAGAGCCTGTTATTGATGACCCGTTCCATACATTTGCATAGCAAGGAGGTTACTGAAATGGGGCGGTAATTTGTGGGGTCGGCTCGGCTTCCTTTTTTTGGTACTGGCTGTACATTGGCAAGCTTCCATCCTTGCGGTACTATGCCAGTGTCAAGTGAGAGTCGAAACAGGCGTGTCAGAATTGGGGACAACTCTGGAGCACAGGTCTTAAGCACAATTGCAGGAATGCCGTCTGGACCACTAGCTTTGTTAACATCCAGTGCACGGAGCGTTTTAAGAACTTCCTTCTGTCGTATGCGGATCTCGGGCATGGTGACCCCGCAGTGAGGAAGACAGGAAGGTGTTTCGCCAGCTGTGCTAAGTTGAGTTGAGATGCTTCAGCAAATGGAGTGGCAAACAGGTTAGCCAACTAGCTCACTCAGCACTTGATGCTGAGTGAGCTAGTTGTCCGTCGGGTTTCATCAAAGGAGGAAGCGAGGGGCGGCAAAAGTACCTTCAACTGCTTTAGCCAGGGACCAAAAAGACTTACTACCAGCTGGATGTGATGCCAATTTAGTACCTATTCGCGTTACGTGGTTGAAGTAAGCCCTTTTTAACTCCTTCTTGCAAGTTTTACTGGCAGTATTAAATGCTTTCTTCTTGACATTTGTGTCAGAGGCTTTGCGTCTCCGTGCATCAGCCCAGGTTTGATAAGCTGTTTCTTTCTGCGCTACAGCTCGAGCACAGTCCGATCCAAACCAAGGGAGAGCTTTGGTCACAAGGGGTTTATCGGAAAACGGTATAAAGTACTCCATTCCTTGCTTAATAACCTCTGACACTGCTTCAGCACAGTTGGTTGGGTTGTCCGACGAGAAACACAGTTGCCGCCAAGGGTAGGACGCATCGTCCCAATCTGCTGATTTATATTTCCAAATACGCCTGGTGCCCTTAGGGTGTGGGTCTGGCGGGGAGTACACTGATACGGACTGAACCAGACAGTGATCGGAACTACCTAAAGGTGATGATACTGTCACTGAGTAACGGTCTGGTTCAGTCGTCATCAACAGATCTAGACAGTTTGCAGTGTGGCCCTGAATGTCCAGAACTCTAGTTGGCTCTTGAACCAATTGGGAAAGATTCAATGTCAGAGCCAGCTTATGCGTCTCTCTCCCAGCGTGGTCAGTGATCTGGTGTGGAACCAGCCACTCCTGGTGGTGGGCATTGAAGTCTCCCAATAGAACCAGTTGAGCCGTCGGATAGCGCTGATGAGCCACATCTGCCGATTCGCTTAGGTAGTCCATTAGTACAGTTGTCTCCCGATCCCCACTGTGTTATCGATAGACGCCGGCGTACACTATTTTCTCAATACCTGTGTCAACCAAAACCCATATAACAGAAAAATCGGGGCGCTCAAGGGTTCGAAGACGCAGATAGCAGATGTCATCCCGAGCAAACACGCAGATACCGGCGCGAGGGACAAATCGGTGCTCAAGGATGTAGCCGGGATAATTCAAGTAAGCCACATCAGAAGGGCCTATCTGCGTCTCCGATAAGAAGAACAAGTGTGGTTTTTGCGTCTCAAGATGGTGGTGGACGGGTTGGAGATTTGAGTGTATCCCACGTATATTCGTGAAATGCACTTTTAGTGTGAGGACGTGCATCTGCCGTTTTTTAACTTTTCTCATAGTAGAAGTGAATAGATAAGACGATTGATAACATGCGAGGTGATAGGTAGTTGACTTCCGAAAAAATAGACATCCTCGCCATTGGGGACTTGCGCGGAGACCGCGGGGACGCCCGAACCTCCCTGTGGTAGTTTCGTCATGTCCGTCTGTCTGTCTGTCTGTCCGAGGTTTTGCTAAGATACCGTTAATACTAGAAAGCTGTAGTTTTGTAAGGGTATGTATATAAATTACGCCGACAATACGGTGAAAAAAAATTTTGAAAAATATTTGTTTTAGGGTAGCTCCCCTACATGAGAAGTGGGAATGAATTTTTTTTCGTTGTCTACTCGTACCTCATCGTGCGGAGTATAGTTGAATAGGTTTTTTAAAATGACTTGGGCTGCTAATACCATTTTTTGATTGAATGCTCCATTTACGAAACATTAAACTTTAAACTGCAAATTTTCGTTCCAGTAGGGCGTCCCCCCATTTACGAAATATTAAACTTTAAAGTGCAAAATTTTTGTTCCAGTAGGGCCATCCCCCCCCCCCCCCCCCATCTAAAAGCTAAACTGCTGGCTTGAAAAATCTAGGAAAATTCGTGATAATAGTGCATTTCATGAACTCTAAAGGAAAACTATAGCGGTTAAGATAACTTTATTACTTTAGCAGTCGTTGAACTTGGGTGTTGGATAATTTTGTGCCAAATACAAATCCTTAGAATAAATCGTTTAAAGTGACAAAGACGAAGTACCTAGTTGCTTGTTTATAACGGATAAAGACTTGCATTGAATAACGGGCTACTATGGAACCCTACACTGTGCGTGGCCCGACACGCACTTGGCCGGTTATTTTTGTTATTTTATTAAAAGTGAATCATGTTATGATTTCTATGGGGATGGTGCTATGCTATATAATGCCAACCGAATTATATTTACAACAATTTTTTTTTAAATCAATTTAAAATTTTGACATGACAGTATTTTTTAGTTGTACCTATTGTGGCTTCACACGATCGGTGTAGTTAGCCAGTGTCAAGTATTAAGATTCTTCAAGCTTTTGAGAAATAAAATCGTAAAGATGGGTAAAAGTCACATTTCAAGTTGAAGTCAATGTCTAGTCCAAGTCATAAAAATTTTTCCCCCAGTAAAAATGTGAACTTTACTGAAGATTTTTAGTTGAATTTTGGTGAGAACCGCAAATAGCATTTATTTCAACATTGTGCTGTTTCCCTACTCTCGCACACATTCACCGGCACGTAATTGTTAATAATCCACATTTATTACACATTAACTCGCGGGAGAACACAAGTTTTAGGAAAAAATACAATGAGAGCACACACACTTTTCCACGTTCCCGCCAAAACTACACGTGATAGTTGAAATTATTATACGTGTGTCTATTGATATATATTTTTTCCGTTAGTCCGTTTTGTCCACTATCTCACCTGTTGGTAAGTGATGATGCGGTCAAAGATGATAAGCACGCTTGGCCTCGAATGTGGACTGGCTCTCTGGATAACAAATATTTGCACGTCGGCTTGTAGGCGGAATATTTACACAAACCGGTGCATAATAAAGTGATAGACAGTTATCTGTTTATGTAGGCCATTAGGAAAAGTCGAAACTGGACTTTAATATATTTTTTTACTTTTGTATAAAAATCGTAAAGCGGTTTATAGAATACACCTACCTACCAAGTTTCAACTGTGAAGTCTTAATAGTTTCGGAATAAAATGGCTGTAACATACGGACGGATAGACAGACAGACAGACATGACGAATCTTTAAGGGTTCCGTTTTTTTGCCATTCGGCTACGGAAACGTCGCGCGCGCATTATTTCCGCGGTCAACGCGATGACCTAGCAATGTTGAAGTACCAAGTTAATCACGTAATGTTAAAATAAATAAAAAAATCTTTATTGAGGCAAATATTACATCATATATGAAATTCTTAAAATAATGGACACCTGACACCTAAACTAGGCTCGAAACCCGTGGTATAGATGTCAGGTTTTTTTTCCGTCTATGAACATAGTAATGATGAGGAAAATTTTATGTTTGACCTCATGTGTCGTAAGGCTGCGTATGTTAATGATTTTGTGTATATTATTGTACAGAAAGGGTGCTAAGAAGTGTAAATATCTTGTTGAAAAAACTGTGTTTCCAGTCGGTATGGAGCATACATTGTGAGAGGCACGTTTTATCTTAGTTGCATCATATTCGACAAGAGGATGTTGATGCAAAACGGCGTGCTGTACAAAGAGTTGTCTTACCGTAAGTACCTGACACTCTTTGTACAACTTTACTGTAGGGTATCGCATAGGTTTGATCCTACTGCATTTCAGAATTCCTCTTTGTGCCCTTTCGAGTTGTACTAAAAGAGTTTTATTTGTTCCTCCCCAAGCTGTGATGCAGTAGGTCAGGAGTGACTGGCACAGAGAATAATATAGCATTTTCATCACATGCCAGTCAGCACTGTCTCGTAATGCTCTGAACACTGCAGTGAGCCTCCTTACCCGGTTACATAATTCTCTTATATGTGGTGCGAATGTTAACTTCTCGTCAATCGTGACACCAAGGTATTTAATCGATGTAACTCTCTCAAGTGCAGTACAGCTACATGATGGTGTGAGTGTCGGTTGACAAGTAGATGTGGTGTGTCCAAACAAAGAAAATTGGTAATTAGGCTGTGGACCTCGTATATTAAAAGTTAAATATTTTGTTTTATCGATATTCAGTGTCAGGAGGTTGTTTCTCGGCCAAGAGGATATTCTGTCAAATATATTTTGAGCCTTACGGAAAGCTTCCTCCCAACTCTCTCCTTGAGTGACAATGGCGGTGTCGTCCGCATAATGGAGCCGTTTGTGATCTTGATGTCACAGAGATCATTAATATATGCCAAGAAGAGAGTTGGATCGAGTATGCTTCCTTGAGGGACTCCGTATACTATAGATTGTGGGTCACTGATGTGTTCTCCAACCTTTACACTCTGAGTTCGTTCGCTTAAATATTCCGTAAGCAATTTGTGTTGTATGCCTTTTATTCCAAAGTGTTTGAGCTTAGTTAGAAGTAGATTAATCGGGACGCTATCAAAAGCCTTTGCTAGGTCTAGAAAGATTGCAATGGTTTTCTTCTTGGTGTCTAAGCTGTGGGCATAGAAAAGATAATAATACTACGTATAGAACGGACACTCTGTTCCCCCCACCAATTCCGGGCTTCCTCACCCCGCCACCGACTTGGAGCTGTCGAGGAGCTGCGCTGAGCAAGGACGCCACACGCGTACGACTATAGAACAATTACTACTCACGGAGAGAAGAACATCAGCTTCATACATTTATGTTGGGACCAGTAGACACTGGAGGTTCAAATTTACGTAGGTTCTTATTACGTAGGTATATAATAAACACTGAATTATATTAGTATACCTACCTACATATTCGTATTTTAGAATTCATTTTCATAAATGAAACAACGATATATATATACTCGTGCGTAAATAACGCTTAATTTTTAAAATATTTTAAAAAACTTTCACGTTTAAACATTTTTATAAGACAGCAATTGGGAACTTGATGTAGGTACGTAGTATTTATATTCTCTTTACTTGATGTCGCTCTAACGTGCGAGCAAGACACACGACATTGTTTCGTACAGCTCTGGCTGGCCGCCCAACACAGAATAAAAAATAGTTACTGTGGTGCAGTTTGTTCTATGCAAGTCGACTGGACCTGGAGATAATGGTTTACGAAATAGCGAATAATATTGTTAGCGTTAAAAGCTTTTTGGGTAAGTGTACAAAAAATATTCATACGGTTAGTACGTAGTACGTATGTACGAAGTAACTATTATATAATCTGTGATACGGTGATTACGGGCGACAACCTTAGACATCACGCACACAAATGCACGTATAGAAAAACGACCCGTGTGTAGTGTCTGTGTCGGTGTCACAGTGTCGGTCGTTAAAACGCTAGTTTGTATGCATATTTAGCGAGTGTCAGGGGTGTGCTGTGGGTTATGTAATTTGTTAATATTAGTACAGCATCTTTTGTAGATTTTTTGCTGCGAAAGCCAAACTGATTCGGTGATAATAATTTATTTGATTCTAAAAAATTTACTAATCACTTATTAATGATCTTTTCAAAAATTTTCGATAATGCTGATAAAATTGAAATGGGCCTGTAGTTACTTATAACTTTTTTGTTACCTTTTTTATGAATTGGTATAACAATTGCATGTTTGAGTGCTTTTGGAAAACTTCCCGACTGTAATGAGAGATTAACAAGATACGGTATGATTGGAGCTAACATAGTTTTGTTTTGGCGGATAATCGAAGGTGATATATTATCCCAACCAGTAGCAGACTCAGTTTTCAAAGTTCCTATTACAGACAAAATTTCTGTCTCATCTGTATCCAGCATACCAATAGAGTTTCGAAACGAAGATAGTTCTGAAATGTTAATGTTTTCATCTGGAATTATTTGCTGTGAAAGCGTATTACCAACATTTATGAAGAAATCATTTATTTTATTGACAGCTCTTTCTGGAGACTCCTCACAGCATAGTAGATCTTTTGATAGTTTAGGTTTAGTTTTATAATTTGTGATTTCATTTATGATTTTCCACGTCTTTTTGAAGTCATTACTGTCACTAGCAAGCTTAAGTTGTTCCTTTTCGTAATTGAGTTTTGCTTTTTTTAATAAAGACTTACAGAAATTTCTATACCTTTTGTAACATTTAATGAGAACACTGTTATTTGGTTCCAATCTTAGTTTTAAATGCATACGATCGCGGTTGCGCATACAACGTATTAGCCCTATGGTGATCCAAGGTCTTTTAGCTGCTCTTTTTTGTGGAATAATAGATCTAATAGTATTGTTACAAATAATTTTAGATAACATTTCTATAAACAATTCTGTTGCTGTGTTACAGTCATTAATTTGAAAGATGTAAGTAAAGTCTGTAGAATTTATAGAATGGGTAATAGCCTGGTAGTCAGTCTTAATTGTAGTTTTAGAATCTGTTAATGTAATATGCTTAGTTGCTATTACTAAAAGTATTGTGTAATGATCTTTGAGTGAGTTCTCAATAACAAAAGTTTGCGATTCGAAACATGAGCGTAGCATCATATGGTCTAGACAGTTATTGCCTCTCGTCGGTAGTGTGTGTGCGGGAATTAGACCGTGCATCGCCAATAAATTTAAATATTCAGAAGCGTTAGGGTCACAGCTGTCTTCTGAGATATTTAAATTAAGGTCACCAGTTACAATAACATTCTTCACTTTTTTTAATGTTAGTAGTATTTCATCTAAGGATGATGGAAAAGGTTCGACATTTTGAAAAGATGGTGAGCGATAAATGGCTACTATGACAATGTTGGTGTTAATTTTAGTAATAAGGCACGAAGCATTTTTAATAGAAGGTTCATATGTGTCCGTAATAAGACCGTCTTTGCAGTAAATTATTATACCATCATTTTTATTGATACATTGTGTTGAGGCGTGAGAGCTATACCCTTCTATTTGTGGCGTGTTAGGTTGCGATGCAAGCCAGCATTCAGTTAATATGATAATATCAGGCGTTATTGCAATTCTCTTTAGCAGTAATATAAACCCTGGAAGATTATAAGACACACTTCTTATGTTCTGTGTGAAGATTTTTAATTTGTGTGTCGGGTTCTCTATGAATGTGGTGCATTGCTCAGGGGTACAATTTTGAGCTTTAGAACACGAAATATTGTCCACGTTATTTGCTATTTGATTGATCTTATCCATTAATTTGGTATGTTAAGATATTTATATGACTCGCAAACAAGGGCACGTAATTTTAGTTATTGTGTTGAGTTAGTATAATTAGCTCAGTACAATAGGTACAATACTTCATTTCCAAAATCTGAAAATATTTAGATTCATTAATATTAGTACTCAGTGCCCTCAGGTAATTATGAGTGAAAGTGCTGTAACATAAATAATTAATTATATGATATATTATAATACTATGCTCAGCATTGTTTAAAAATAATTCTTCATAGCATAATTCAATAAAACAATTGTCATTAAAATTGAAATTAAAATTGCAGTCCCATTTTTAATCGGAATACTCCAGATTTCAATATGGTAATTTATGGAACAAATGGTAATTTCCGCAGTATATTTTATAAGATTATGTATTCAATGTGTGTGTTTTGTATTGTTGTAATTTATCAATGATATAATTGAATATATCATGATTTGCAACATTATTAATACAAGATAAGATTTAATTAACATTTTTGCGTCATCATCATTTAAATAGTTGTATATTGTTGAATCGGGTACTTTTAATTTATGACTAAACGTTTGGATGTACGCTTTTTTATGAAGTGCTATAGGGTCGTAGAATTGCAAAAATATGTAAATTATTATCATAGTACTGAGTATTTTGTGACTGTATAAACTATTGATTTCTACGCTCTATGGCATTGTTATATATTTATGTTTCAAAACATTGGTTGTAAATTCAATATACCACTGCTGCCTGAAGATATAACTGCATATTATAACAAAGCACATACATTCGTATTTATAAGAAACCAAAGATTGTCTGCAATATTGTGTGAGATATAAATATTTACTCGTAGGTTCAGAGTACCGGTGGTGTGCTATGAGGTTTACTATATACAATAATCTAAAACAACATACCAAGATATGAGAAATTTTCAAAAGTAAGTTAATGTTACAGTATTTTAAACAAAATCCAGTGCATATATTCTTGACGGGTTCACTCTGTAGTACTCGTATAGAAGTAGATATAGGCGGCGACTGCGAGCGGAGTGCAATCGTACTTTGCAATAACAAAAGGAATGAGGTGATGAAAGAAAGAAAGAAAGAAAAACATTTATTCATAGCCAGTACAAGAAAGAAAAATATCGTAAAACTAAAAAAAATAATAATAGTTATGAAGTGGTTGACTATGAATAGGGCGCATGCTCAGCATTATGCGCTACTGCACTTCCTGCAGCAGTGCGCTGATTTTCAGCAGCACCCCCTTTATTTTTTTTTGTCTAGTAGTCGCCACATTAAATAATTAACTAATTAACATTTAATACATTTAAATATATAATAAAAAATAATAAATAAATAATAATAAAAAAAAAACAAAATGAATAATAAAGCATTAAATATAATTCCAGCAGCCGTGAGGTTAAAAAAAAATGTTTTATTTTATTTAAAAGTAAATTATAATTCAATATAAAAATTACAAAATTAATTTAAATTAAAATATGAATCTACTAGTCGAAGTATGACTAAAGAATGCAGAGCGTTTCCGTGGCCGGGCCGTCGGTAGAAACCATTGACGTCAATCGTGGTGCGTTTCGCTGACGGTGCGGCTCGTGGCGGCTGGTGCCGTGTGCAATGAATTAGGTCGATGCAACTGCAGCGGTTTCCATAGGGGTGCCGTACATAACACCTCCCCCCGAAGAACAGCGACTATTGAAGACCTTTGTCGTAAATTGAGCTGGGGGTTCATTGGGGTCAACCGGGAGACTGGATCTGGCAGTTGGAGTGGCGTAGATGGCTTGTAGCTGAGGTTGACCATTGTCTGAAGACTTTCTCAACTGCTTCAAGCGATACTTGCGGTAACACAGGGCGATGGCGAGTACGCATGCACTGGATAGTACCGTGTAGACTGGAATTGTAGTATGGTATAAGCTGTTGTCGGCGTCTCTATCCAGTTTCATTGTAGGCTGCAGGGCGATCTTCGTACTTATGGTATGTAGGTTGTCGAGATTTATGGAGTTGAATTTCAAAGCTGGAACAGTGGGTGCGATGGCAGCAGTGTTGTTGTCTAGGTCCAACAACTTCAGCACGTGTCCTTTCAGGCGATCGTGGATGTTAGATATCGTGAAGTCAGGCGTCTCCAGGTAGCATTGATGTGGTATTGTAGTCACATAGCTACCCTGTAGAGTTTTATATAAGTCTTGACCACAGGAAAGATGAACCTGTGTTGGTGCAGGGAAGCTTACAGCGTAGTGTTGTTCGTCTAATTCCTCGAAGGCTGGCTTGTCTAGGGAGACCTGGATTGGCTTGCAAATGGGACTCCTCTGCTGCGTCCTGATAAGCTGTGCGATGCAATCCTCTGACGTTCGGCTCTGCAGAATCCGGTCCTCCTCACATAGATAACCTTTGCTGGTCTTCGGGCATTCAGCCTCTATGTACTTGAATTCTTTCTCAAAGATGGCTAGGAAAGGGCGAGGTGGAGGTAGGATTTCATGGTTTTTATTCGGGACAATAGATAGTTTATACATATTATATATATGAGAAAAGACAATGGGGAATTTATATACTATAACTATCTGATTACCTATATAATAAGATCCTATCCTAATTATGTCGAAATATTCTCGACTATCTAAATCTACTACTCTCTCACTGCTATATAGTGTGCTCAACTTGCTTATTAAAGCGCGTATTGCAAACAAATCTAAGACCGAATGGTGTACCGTAGAAGTCTTAATAAAAGCTAGGACATTCTGTAAATTATGCAACTCGTGAGAAATAGAGTCTACATTATCGCTTAATATCATTAAAACTTGAGCTAGGTGTGCATATTTAAGTAGGTCGTAGTCTCTAGTAGCTTCACTAGCATTAATTTTTGTTATTAATTCTGTAATTTTATGCTGATTCTCTACGATGCTATCTATAACCTTTGTATATTGAATGGTCCAATTTTTCGATAAGCTAACGTGGCTGTTAAATTCTGATACTAACTTGTCCTGGTTATTTTGAAGTAATTGCAGCATTTTATTATAGTGTTCTGCGTCCGTATAATCCAAATTTCCCGATATACTTTTTATTACAGACCCTAGGCCATCAATGAGACCTCTTTTAGCACGATTTATTTCGAACGTTTCTAACTGATGTAATACATTAGCAAGCTTATTTCTGAGATAATCTAAATGAGGTTCAAATAAAGATTTAGTTTTATAGTGAAGGCCTGGACTAACACTCTCCAATTGGTCACTAGTCGAAACTATTTTATCTTTAATGTCTTGGAGGTTAATATATTGAAGGAAAGAATGATAATGACTTATCATTCTGGCTGTACCTAATTTAAACGGTAAAATCCCAGGTCCATCGTTAAGACTTTCAAGTTTTATCTCCTGCATTAGAACTGGTTGCAGAAGGAGATTGAAGATCAGGAGCATTCTGTAACAATTGATTAGATTTAGGGACTCTCTTTAATCTACTTTTAGCAATGGGGCCTTTCTTTTTCTTTGTGTAAATGTGTATAGGGAGGTCAGCCATTACTACATCGTGAGTGTAACGGGGAGCTAGCTTTTGACGCGAAGCGAACGGATTTTTGATGAAAATCTGTTGTTCGGGTGAGTATTCAGCTTCCGGCTCCCTATTCTTGTTCCGGTTATCTATGAGATCCTTTCGCGAAGAATTTGATAGATCATGAATAGTTTTATACGCTATGGCCAGTTTATCTTTATGGTTTACCATATACTGCTGCAAGAGTTGTGACGAAATGTCGATATCAAAAGGATCACGAGGATCATAATGTCCTGTGATCACTTCTATGGGTTTGCATTTCGTAAGGCTGTGGATACTACTATTGTATGCTAATAAGGCATAGGGCATGAGGGTAATGACTGACTCTGATTTTTGGTTGACTTTTAATATGCGTAGATGTTCTAATATCGTTGAATGGAATCTCTCAACTATACCGTTTTCGTTAGGTGTATGCGGTGCAATTCTATGGTGCTGGATTTTATGAATTCTAACAAACTCGGCAATAAGTTGGTTGGTGAATTCGGTTCCGTTATCTGTAACTATGGTAATGGGAATGGAATGATGCGTGCTAAAATTTAATAAAGCCTGTACTACGCTAACTGCGGTACCATCTCTCAGATGATAAACCTGAGCGTATTTGGAGAATGAGTCTACGATGGTAAGAAATTTTTCACTTTCTATAGTAAGTAAGTCAAGGTGCACTAGTTCAAATGGCCTAGTAGCGGGTGGAACGGTTTTAAATTGCTGTTTAATAGGGTTGCGGTCGTATTTCGCTTGTCCGCATATCGTACACTCATTAATGAATTTAGTAATGTTCTCTTTCATCTTCGGCCAATAGTACCTATGTGAAAGAGCAAGATAGCATTCACTGATGCCGCGGTGATTAGTTTTCCCGTCATGATATTTGTTAATTATATCTTGCTGTCTAAGGTATTCTCTAACATTTTCGATTTCAAATTTAGTTAGTACTAGGTTCATGCAAGAGCTTTTAAAAGTGCGTTGTATGATGGGGATGATGGTGTACCTTGCCGCAGGTGGATATATTAGTAACCCTGTTTTGATTTTTGGGCGTACATATTCTTTAATGGCGTTAATAAGGTCTTCCTCTAGGTTAGACTCAGAAATCTGAACCGAGGTACGAGTGTGGGTCTCAAAAGGTTTCGTTATCACTGGTCTACCCTTAATATCACCAACTATGTTCAAAACAAGCTGTTTCGTGAATCGATTTAACGGGTCATCAGAAATCGGGATCTCAAGAATAGGATTCTCGCTTTCAGTGTGAACTGTAGCTGTTCTAGAACCATCATCTGTATCTGCGGCTGTAAGGGTTCTGGAGTTATCCAGAGTACGCGATGAACTAGGAGCATTAACAGCGATGGATAAAAGCTCTTCGTTGTTAACTTCGATGCGCGACAGGGCGTCAGCATTGGTGTTATTTTTACCCTGTTTATAGATAACAGTAAAGTCAAATTCACTGAGCTTTAAACGCCACCTCGTTAGTCGTGAGTTGGGTTCCTTTAGATTCATGACCCATTGTAAAGGTTTATGGTCAGTGACAATCTTAAACTTACGGCCGAACAAATATGGTCTGAAGTATTTGGTAGCCCATACGATCGCTAAAAGCTCTTTTTCGATAGTACTATAATTACACTCACTAGAATTAAGAGTTCTAGAGGCATATGCAATCGGTTTATCCGAACCAACAATGCCCTGAGATAATATAGCACCAATAGCTACATTGGACGCGTCAGTAGTAAGAACGAACTCTTTTGTGAAGTCTGGATACTGTAAGATTGGATCGTTGGTAAGAAGCGTTTTGCAGTGTTCAAAGCATTCAATGTATTTCTGATCTAATGAAATTTTAGAACCCTTTTTAAGACATTGAGTTAGTGGTTTAGTGACGCGTGCGAAGTCAGGAATGAATTTTCTATAATAGCCTAGCAAGCCGAGAAAACGTTTGATTTCAGTAGTGGTTTTTGGTAAAGGGTAGTTTTGAATGGCGTGGATTTTATTAGGGTTAGGTTTTACACCCTCATTGCAAATTACATGCCCAAGAAATTCAGTCTCTAATTTTAAAAATTCTGACTTGTCCATTTGAATTTTGAAATTTGATTCCCGTAGTTTTTTGAAAACTTTTTCCAAATTCAAGATGTGTTCCTGGAGTGACGTGCTAAATATAATTATATCGTCCAAGTAAACTAGGCACACTTCGTTTTGCAGGTCTTTAAGGACGTTATCCATTACCCGTTGAAAAGTTGAGGGTGAGTTTTTCAAACCCATCGGCATACGTAAAAATTCGTAATGCCCATTTTCAACGTTAAATGCGGTCTTATGAATGTCATCTGGATCCATCTCTACCTGATAAAAACCACTTGCTAAATCGAGGGTTGTAAAATATTGACACTTGCCAAGTTTGTCAAGTACGTCAGTAATGTTGGGAATGGGGTACTTGTCATCAATCGTTTTCTCATTAACCTTTCTAAAGTCAACGACAAGACGCCATTTAACTTTGCCTGACGCGTCAGCCTTTTTAGGTACGATCCAAATAGGCGAGCTCCATGCAGAATCTGAAGGTCTTATAATATTCTGTTCAAGCATTTTATTAATTTGGTCTCGGACTTCTTGTCGATGAACGTACGGATATCTGTATGTTTTAGTATGTACTGGAATCTCATCGGTTGTTCGGATCTTATGCTTTATTTTATTCGTGAATGTCAAAGCTTCGCCTTCTAGGTAGAACACGTCAGCATAGTTTTCGCAAAGTCGAACTAAATTGACACGCTCTTCCTGGTTTAAATGGTCGGTCCGGAGACGAGAAATAACCTTTTTAGCACGGTCCGACAAGATTTCAGTACTTTCACATTCAATGTTAAACAACTCTGCTTCTACTGGCCTATCCATGGAGAATATGACGTCATTAGATGAAGGGTTAGTAATTTCTACCCAACCGCGATTATTCACAACATTTGTTATACAGTCTGATATGAGGCAGTTACAGATAACTTGAGTTTCAACAACTACGTCACCGTCGCGGGTATTTACGGGCAGCCTAATCAACTTAGACGAGTTGGCTGGAATAATGTCTTCGTATAGATTAGCGTTTCGAGAATCATACATATGAATAGGTATTTGTGAATTACGCGTCAGCAATAGTTTATTTCTCAGATCGATATTAGAACCCCATACGTCTAGTAAGTCAAATCCTAGAAGACCGTCGAAGTAGTTGTGAAATTTGTACACGAATAAGGTGACGTCACCTTGTTCGCGAAATTCTTTAAAACAAGGCAAGGTTATAGAATAGTTATTTTTACTTGTTGCGTGTACATTGGTCACTTCGAAAGGGTCGTAATTCAGCGGAACATTGCTAAAGTATTTTTCGACAGCCTCAGGGCTAATAAATGACTGATTAGCACCTGTATCTATTAGAAATTTTAATGGGGGGTTAGCTATTTGCACATAACCCAGCTGTCGTTGTATGTGAAAGTTTAGTTCTATTTTGGCCTTTCGGACCCCGACTCCTTGTGAAAATTTTCGTTATTTAAAGGGGTTGAAGTCTGGTCTATTTCCTCTACTGTAGCAGTCTCTGTATACGGATATTCCTGATAATCAACAATTTCGGGATGTTCATAAGCATAGTAACCCTGATCATACTCAGCATACCCGTCGTAGTTGTAGTAATCATCAAGTCCGTGATCAAACTCGTTGAAGTTAAGCTCGCGGGTTTTGAAGTAATTACTTGGAGGTGGGTTCCCGAATTTACTCCAGTCATGTAACGTGCGCGTGGGTGGTAAGGTTTTAGTCACGAAGTGACTGACGCCACTCATAGGACGAGGATGATTATTAGCATTATTAAATGATGACGGTTGCTGATTATGCATAGGCATTCTAAAAGAGTTATGCTGAGGATTATAGTTCTGAGGAGGGGTACGCATTATTTGTTGAGTCCTGGTGGGACCACGTGGCGGTTGCAGGTGAGATGGAAAAGCCGGTCTATAGCCATGGAATGACTGAGGCGGCATTTGCGGACGAAATGGTCCAGCCATATTGAATAAAGGTTGCCTTGTGGGCAATTGAAATTGGACTTGCTTAGGAACAACATTATTTAATGGCAACATGTGACTATGCTGGGGTGAGTGGTGCACCTCTTTTGGTCTAGCACCCCCCTCGTTTCGCTGTTGCAAGTAGAGAGTGTTGAGTTCCTCCTGGACGAATTCCAGGGCCTTTTCCATAGTTTCCGGTCGCATACAGCGAACTCTACAACCTAACGGATCCTTTAATCCTCTCAAAAATGCCTGCAGTGTTAATTTTTGATATAAGTCGCGTTTAGCCTGAACAGTGGTAGGCACATGCTCATGTAAAGAAACGTACGTCATAATCGTACTAAATATGTTTTGACACCGCTCATAGAACTCTTGAGGCGTACTGCTCCCTTGAGTTTGCAGTGACAAATCACTATACAGTGCGGTTTCATCTCGGTGATCAGCGAAGTTATTGATAAGGGCATTTTTAATACCCTGCCACGTGTCTGGGATCCCGTTGGAGTTAATCAATCGAGCCGCGGGGCCCGTTACTTTATTTAAAATACCGTTTATAAGAGCTAAATTGGTAAGCTCACTACCCGGCTCCGTTCGAAAGTGCGTGAGTACTAGTTGATCGCATAAGTTAATAAATCGCGTTAGAATATGTGGATTACCATCAAAATCTGGCAATAATCTAAGCGATTTATAAATTAAGTCAATATCAGATTGCGCCATTTCTACGTTCTCGCTAGAAGTTTCTAATTGTCTACGTTCGTCTATAGCACTAAGCCTACTACTAATACCTAATTTAATATTCCGTGATTCTCTCGGATGGAAAATTTTGGAAACTTAATTTAACACACACATAAAACACAAAAAATATAAAAGTACACACACAATAAATAGACAATTTTAAAATGCACACGAAAATTAAAATGCAAATGTAAATGTAAAAGTACACACACAAAAAGACAATTTTAAAATGCACAAAAAAAATTAAAATGCACAAAAAATTAAAATACTCAAAAACCTAAAAGATAAAATACACAGTAATATATAAAATAGGATAAGGAGAGCAAGGACTGAGAAAGATTCAAAGCACTTACAACATTTCCTTCGTCGAATCGATTGCCGGATTCCCTCAAGGTGCTGTTCCCGTAAGTTCTTAATAGATCCTGGTCTGTGAGCGATTCACAGTCCTCTTCCAGATCTATCCGTTCCCGACTGCGCCAAATATAATTCCAGCAGCCGTGAGGTTCAAAAAAAATGTTTTATTTTATTTAAAAGTAAATTATAATTCAATATAAAAATTACAAAATTAATTTAAATTAAAATATGAATCTACTAGTCGAAGTATGACTAAAGAATGCAGAGCGTTTCCGTGGCCGGGCCGTCGGTAGAAACCATTGACGTCAATCGTGGTGCGTTTCGCTGACGGTGCGGCTCGTGGCGGCTGGTGCCGTGTGCAATGAATTAGGTCGATGCAACTGCAGCGGTTTCCATAGGGGTGCCGTACATAACACATTAAAAAATATTTTTTTATTACATGATAAAGAAAACAATAGATATATAAAACAATTATACTCCAATAATAAATGTTAAAAACTATATGAGATGAGATGAGAGACCGAAATAGAAAAAGCAATAGGTAAATGTGTCTTTCCCACAACATGTCACAATATTGATCAAAACGTGATCAATGATACATTGCCACTCAGACCAATAGGAATACCACAACAGGTGATAAAAGCTTCGCAAACACTAGGTAATAATTATTAATAATACACTGTATAACATAAAACTATGATTCGGTTTTTTGTAGAATCATTAATATTCGTTTGAATTTAGATCTAAATGTGAATTTCGTCGTTAATTGGCGTAAGGGTGGGGGAAGAGAATTCCAGCACTTCGTGGCCCAAAACCGAAAACTGCCACGAAATGCCGCAGTGCCATGTCGTGGTATGCTCATTAGGTATGACGATGCACGAGTCTCATATTTGTTGTGACAATGTGACCATACCAATTTGGAGTAAAGGATAAGGCGGTTGTTTAGACTTAACAACACCGAACAAAAGGGTAGCCATATGTAGATCTCTCCTGTGTTTCATGTTGAGGATGTTATGTGAATTTAAAAATGGTGTTATGTGACTACGGGGCGGTATGTCGAAACAAAAGCGTGCGCAAGCATTTTGTACTCTTTGAACGTGATTTGAGGTTTTGGAATAGATTTGAGGACCATAATCGATCGACATAATTAAATTTAGAGAGTATTAGCGAGTCAACAAGTGTAATACGAAGGTCAGTACTGAGATAATTTCTTATTTTATATAACACTTTAAGTCGGTAAAAACAGTTTCTGACGAGTAGATTAGTGGCGTGAGGCTCAGCGTAATAAGCGGACGTTGTAAACAAGATGTAAAAAATAATGTTTAAATGCAATAGTCTTCCTATTATAAGCTGAATGCGATTTCGGTGTTTTGAATATTTATTTATTGCTGATAGTGTTATGAGTGAAGTGATGTGGTTGTGTAGTTTGTTTATTGAGTTGGATTGAAATGTAAACATGCTGTAAGTGAATAAAGTTAACATACAAAATAAATTATAATAATATGTTAGTCATGTTAATTGGCTTAGTTTGAGCGATTGAAGGTGTTGTTCATTTTTTATCACGATGTAGGGGGCACCGTCCTGTTTTCTTATAAATACTTACCGTTTGTGACCCAGCCGTTTGTGACCCAGCAGTGAGCATATCCTTCGGTTTTGATAAATTCTCGTGTTAAATAGTGCAGCCTTTTTGCCTTGGCGGTGAGCCGTTCAGAGATGTAAACTGGGACGGCCTGTCCTTCGAATCCCAAGTGTTTTGAGTTTAGCTGGTCAGTCTTGCTTTTCTTAAATCGCTTTACTGCATCTAGGAATCGGTGTTTAGTCCATGTATTAGCGAATTCGACCACTACTGCAGTTGTTGGAGAGTCTCGTTTAGCCGGCAGGCGGTACATGTCCCGCAGCTCATAATCCTGAACGGTAGTATTCAGAGACTTTACTAGGGTGCGCAGTGTTTGCATTAGATCTGATTTTGTTTCTTTTTGTTTTTTGGGTATATTTCTCAGTTCTACCGCCGTCTTCAAAGAAAATCGCTCCATAGTTTCATGTTTGTCATCAAGTTTGTCCACCACTTTTGAAAGTTGGTTATGTTGAGTGTCTAGGTCCTTAATTTTCTCGTCGTACTGTTTTATTTGATCTGACAAAAAGCTAATATTATTTTCAATCTGTGTGTTTGTGTTGTGGACTTGGTCCACGCGGTGTTTAATCTCATTCGAGTCACTACCGCTTTGTGATTTTAAATCTTTGATGGAGTTTTCTAATCTGTCAAGCCTATCATTTTGGTTGGACATCATGTCGGACATGAATTGTTTTATAACATTCCCACAATCGCAGTCGCAGTCCATGTCTACGCTAGTGCCACCAGCGGCCCGTTTACGTTTTTAAATCTGGCGTACGTTATCAGCAGAAACTCGCTGTTTCATGATTTCGGTGTCTGATTCTGATGCTGATTGCATGGGGGTGTTAGATTTCGAAGCAGGTGGCGAGCGTTGTACCCTTCCGGTCATGTCGTCGTATGAAACACGTAGGTACTTAGATCAATTTGTATTTTGATGGTAGAACGTGTGTACGTGGCCTCGTGTACAATTTATCAAAGGATTTTATTGTCGTCGTTTGACCGTTATGCACAGGGTGTAAAAGTGTTTTGTAAAGAAACACTCACCGCGGTTGTTGTTGTGATAGTACCTTTGTAGTAGATTGCTTGAAACTTGTATTTGGTGAGAATGATAGGCACGGAGCAGGTGTAGACGACCGCTCCGCGTGGCGGCCCGGACGAAAAAAAAATGTTTGTTTATATCTGTTAAGGCGAAGTTCATTACAATTATGGCTTCTCCTAATGTAATAAAATTAACAACTGAGACGGAACGATTATTATATAAACGTTTTGAAGAGGAAAAGAGAGAAAGAATACAGCTTGAAAATCTGGTAAGTGATTTAAAGAACCAGATTCAGGAACTACGACGTCATCTTCAATATATGAAGGAAAAAGAACCTAATACATCCAGCCAAAAAAATCATTCGCCATCGGTCCACTACGAGACTGACGAAGAAGAACTCGCAAAAGAAGCTGACTGGATACGTCAAATAAATATCAAGAAAAGGAGATTGAATAAGTCACCTTCTCCAGTTGAAGATGAACCTCATGACAAGGCTCAAAAGCAACAACAAAAGGTAAAAAGGCCTCATCAACCACCACCTATAGTGGTCGAAAATTTTAAGAACTACCAGAAGTTCTATGACTCGCTTACTACGAGCCTCTCAAGAGGACACCAAAGACTGCACCAAGCCACGAGAATCACAGCCAAAATGTGTCGACTGTGGCGAACCACACCCTGCAAACTACAGAGGGTGTATAGTAGCCAAAGAATTGCAGAGCATAAAAAATAAACTAACAAAAAAGAATGTCTCAACACCTGTCCAGACACATAACAAGACACCTAAACCCAGCATCAGCCAGAATGTCACAAAATTGACTTCATATGCCCAAATAACAAAAGGAGCTCAGCAACTTCTTCCACTGCCTACAGTAGCTAAACAAGCCAGCTCTAACATAGACGAAAAAATAACTCAAATCCTGTCTCTTATGACATCGTTCGACGACCGCTTGAAAAAACTTGAAAGTAGCACCAAAACCGCTACGTTGAAGCAAAAAAAAAAAATGATGGACCTAAAAAATATGGAATGGAATGCCAATGGGCTGCTCAAGCATCAAAATAAGCTTCAAATTGTCCTACATAAAGCAAATATTGATGTGTGTCTTATATCTGAGACACACTTCACTAAAGAGTCATACCTTCAGATCAAAGGATACAAAATCTATCATGCCCTTCATCCTGAGAATAAAGCTCGAGGCGGAAGTGCCGTTTTAATAAAAGAAAATGTATACCACCATGAAGAGTTCAAGATTGAAGAACAGTATATACAAGCTGTAGCGGTTTCAATAAAAACTAAACGCTATAATAAAGTTACAATCTCAGCGATATACTATCCACCAAAATATGCTCTGAAATAAGATGATTACAAGAAACTATTAACTAAACTTGGTAATAGATTCCTGTTGGGGGGCGACTTTAATGCTAAAAACACCTACTGGGGATCTAGACTCATAAATACATAAAAACTTTTAAAAAAAACCGACTTTATTACCACAAACAGGCACTCAAAAGCGAAAAATAAATTACTTAATATCGCTACCCACTTTTCTATTTGAAGTCGGTGCCAGCCAAGTCTATTGGATAGTAGATAGATACTATGTATGTAGTAGTAGTAAGTAGGTAGATACATGTAGGGTAGGTAGTATCTATATACTACCTATTAGACTTGGCTGGCACCGACTTCAAATAGATAAGTGGGTAGCGCTTATAATAATTATATTAAGTAATTTATTTTTCGCTTTTGAGTGCCTGTTTGTGGTAATTAAGTGGGTTTTAATTTTTTTGAAACAGATTTTATTTTACCCTTTTTAGTGCAAAACAAGTTTTAATTAACTTACATGCATCTATAAAATTTCGTGTCTGGGCCGTTATACACTGACGGATATATACTTTGTAAAAATTTCAAGTATGTACCTATTACGGTTAAGAAGGTACAGTATCGGTCAAAATTGGAGAAGCAGTCTCAAAAAGCAATAGCATGACAGCAAAATATTCACATACGACCTTCTTCTATAAGACGTTTCGAAAGTAACACAATGAAAGAGAAAGATAGAAGAGATAGAAAGACCCATATATCGCACTCTTTCATTATGAACCAATTAGAAAGAGCGCATGTGTTCATTAGTAGAATAACTAGACCAGTTTTGCTTCTTTTATCAGTTATACAAATAATGAGGGTAGATTTGAAACAAAATGTATTGATGGCTTAAATGTATGAACATAAAATTGTCGGTTGGTGAACTTCGGTGGTGGTTGAAGTTTGGTTAATAAATAACTTAAAAAATCAAAATGCAAGCAAATATATATATATATATATTTTTATGTGATAATGGGTATCGCTTGACCACTATCTCACCTGATGTTAAGTGACGATGCGGTCGATGATGTAGCGCGCTTACCCAAAAGATACCTATTCACTCGCGACTTGAAGACCCCTATGTTGTATCTAATCGGAAACACAGACTCGGGCAGGGAATTCCATTCCTTGGCAGTACGTATGATGAAAGAAGAAGCGAATCGCTTTGTACGCGTAAATGGTATATCCACCATGTAGCGGTGGCGCCTCTTAGTATCCCTGCTAGTCCGATTATAAAAAGGGGATGGCGGAATCAAGTTATGAAGTTCAGATGCACACTCTCCGAAATGAATCCGATAAAAAACCGACAAACAAGCGACCTTGCGACGATGCTCGAGACTCTGCAGTCTTTTGCTTACTAGTTGGTCGTCGTTGATGAGCTTCTTGGCTCTCCTCTCAATAGCTTCCAGTGTCTGCAGCTGGTATTTGGCAGAACCATCCCAGAGGTGAGAACAGTACTCCATACACGACCGGACTTGTGCTTGGTAGAGATTGAGCAACTGTCCCGGTGTGAAGTATTGTCGCACCTTAGACAAAATTCCAAGTTTTTTGGAGGCTATCTGGGCTTTAGACTCAATATAAGAGCCGAAATTGAGAGTTGGTGTTAATGAGATGCCAAGAAGCTCAAGTTGGTCATTTATCGGCACGGACACATCCCTGAAAGTAGGAGCCAGTTGAAATGGACTCCGTTTGGCGGAGAAAAGACACGCCTGGGTTTTAGAAGCATTAAACTTAACCAGATTGGCATCGCCCCAATCGGAGACTGCCTTTAAGGAAAAGTTTAAGCGCTGAACCATCGCTTCTCTATGAGACTGGATTTGTACTGCACTGGCTCGTGCACTAGACATATAACTCTCCACAACGGTGCTGTCATCTGCATACCCTAAAATACCAGGTTTTAGCAGGTCATTAATATGCAGCAGAAAAAGCGTTGCAGAGAGTACCGACCCTTGAGGAACACCGGCATTTATAGCCAATTGGTCAGACGAGCAGCCATCAATGACCACACGAATAGACCGTTTCTTCAGGAAATCTGATATCCAGACACAAAAACCAGTGGGGAGGCCATATGAAGGAAGCTTGCTAATAAGGCTGTCGTGCCATACCCTGTCAAAGGCCTTAGAGATATCAAGAGAGATGGCAAGCGCCTCTCCATGATTCTCAATGGCCTCGCTCCAAATTTGAGTGGCATACGCTAGAAGGTCCCCAGTAGACCGATTTCGGCGGAACCCGTACTGTCGGTCACTGAGTAGATCGTACATAGTCTTACAGAGTATGGAAGTGACTGAGATGGGCCTGTAATTGGCAGGGTCAGCACGACTACCCTTTTTGGGCACGGGTTGCACGTTAGCTTGCTTCCAAGACTTAGGCACTTGACCAGTCGCCATAGACAAGCGAAAGAGACGTGTCAGAATAGGAGTCAACTCAGGCGCACACGTCCTTAAGACTATAGCTGGTATACCGTCTGGTCTACTAGCTTTATTCACGTCCAGATCGCGCAACGCTTTGCGCACTTCGGTTTGCCGTATGCGGATTTCCGACATAAATGTCCCGCATGACGGCAAACTAGAAGGTACAGCATTGCCAGCATCTAAACGTGAAGATTCCGCAAACAGGGTAGCAAATAGATTTGCTTTCTCTTTTGCGGTGTGAGCTAGCGATCCGTCGGGTTTCAGCAGTGGAGGCAGTGAGGGACGGCAGAAGTTCTCTTCGATCGACTTCGCCAGGGACCAGAACGCTTTACTACCCGAGGGGTAAGAAGCAAGTTTGTTCCCGTATGTGGCGGCGTATGTGGTCGAAGCGAGCCTTCTTGAGAGCCTTTTTGCAAGACTTAGCGGCTTTGTTAAAGGCTTTCTTCTTTTCGCGAACATCTCTAGATTTGCGGGTTCGAGCATCAGCCCAGGTTAAGTAAGCCTTATGCTTTGACGCTTCAGCATCTCTACATTCGGAATTAAACCAAGGTCGAGCTTTGCTGGACAGAGGGACGTCAGAAAAAGGTATGTAATACTCCATACCCTGGCGTAATACTTCTGTCACAGCATCCGCGCAAGTTGAGGGATCGCTCGAAGAAAAGCAAACTTGCCGCCAAGGGTAAGACGCGAAAAAGCTTCGCATCTCATCCCAATCTGCTGACCTGTATCGCCATACCCGCCGAGACCCTTTCGGGCTGGGATCGGGTGGGGAGTAGACTGATACAGACTTTACCAGACAATGGTCGGAGCTACCCAAGGGTGATAAAACCGACACCGAGTAGCGGTCTGGATCTGTTGTCAGCAGAAGGTCCAAGCAATTTGCTGTATGGCCATCAACATCCGGTATCCTTGTTGCTTCCTGAACCAGCTGAGTGAGGTCTAGCGTCAAGGCAAGCTTGCGCATCTCTCGACCAGCATGGTCTGTGCTCTGGTATGGGTATAGCCAGTCTTGATGGTGGGCGTTAAAATCCCCCAGAAGCACTAATTGAGCTGATGGATACCGTTGTTGGGCTACGTCGGTCGCCTCACTGAGATAGTTTGTGAGCCTAGTTGCCTCCTCGTCTCCGCTGTGCGAACGGTAGACACCAGCATAGAGAGTTTTGTCCATACCAGTGTCAACCAAAACCCACATGGTGGAAAATTTGGGGTCCTCAAGATCACGGAGACGCCGAAAGCAAATGTCATCGCGAGCATACATGCAGATTCCAGCACGCGCCCTGAAGCGATGCTCGAGGACGTAGCCTGGGTAAGCGAGATATGCTGCGTCAGCTGGACATTTAATCTGCGTCTCCGTGAGGAACAGAAGGTGCGGTTTTGCAGTTTCGAGGTGGTGGTGGACTGCATTGATATTTGAGTGCAAGCCTCGTATGTTAGAGAAATGCACTTGTAGAGAGAGGACGTGCTTCCGCTGTGAAACCGACTTTCTGTTATTTTTCCTTGCCATAGATAAAGGGGAGTGAAGGTAGGTTGGGAACACGGAAGTGGATTGAGACGCTCATTTACCAACACAGTGACACACATTCAGATAAATCATCTTAGTAAACCAGTTCCGGAGACCGCGGGGACGCCCGAGCCCCCCCAGAGGTGTCCATCGGGTCCTCTCGTCCGGTCGCCAACCGGCACGATGGCGCACCCCCGGGATTTTTCGCTAGATGGCGGGGCAGCCTTTCGTGAGTGGCTGGCTCACTACTTGGGCCCCCAACTATCTGCGGTCGGCCAGCGGAGAACCGTGCCTCGGATCCCGCTGCTCTCCGAAACTGGTCACTCAATGAAATATCCTCCAATGTATCACAATCTGTTATTAAAATAAGCACAACTGTATCCGACCCGTTTTCCCAACAAATGGCTTCACCAAACATCATGCCGTAAAGCGACCGCTTGGCGGCATGGCTTTGTCTGGTGGGTGGTAACACGCCACGGCCTAAGCCTACCACCTGAAACGTACTGCTCTTTTGGCGCCACCCAGGGGACACGTGTAGGACATCGAGGGCAAATCCTACGGACGCGAGCAGTATAGCCCCCCATATATAATATATTAAAGACGGCGAATATTGAGGCATTGCATAGAAATGGACTAAATAAATTATACTTCTATGTTACATCCTCGAGATTTAAATTAACCATGTAGTCCGTCTTTCGTTGTTTCGCATCGTCACACTGTTTAAAGCACATAAAATAAAAATAAAAACATTATTTACTCGGTCAATACTCACACACCAGCCAACATCTCGACTGTGTACCTTCATTCGTGTTTCGTGTGTAGCATCGTCCAGATGTCAGTCTGATAGTAATTTTATGATATTAAATTTTAAAAGTATTTTCATAAGTTTAGTGAAGTGTTTGTAAACCCATACCTAAATATGGGTAAACAAAAGCCGCAAAGTACTAATTACGCCGGATTTTTAGGATGCGCAGAAAAATATTCCGCTCTGAACAACATCTACCCACATTTTAAGAAGAAAAAATGTGGTGAAGCTAATTACTTATTGTCTTAACGTGGTAATACGTGATATTATCCCGACAGTAAACAAAAATAATTCCCTGAAGTGATGCTACGCGATATCATCCAGGAATTAATTTTATACTTTCTTAATGTAGTGGTACGCGATACTACTCAGAAAGTAACTACCGCCTGTGTCGCATATATCTACACGGTACTTATTGGATTCTACAGATCTTAACCACAGATCAGATACTCGCTTCACCTTGGTGTTCAAGCATGAAGATACGCAATAATAATTGCCAAACATTTTGCTACCATATGTCATACCGGGATTATAGGTGAGTAAGTTTATCAACCAGTATTTGTCATAAACCTCTTAACAGATATATGGTTTGCAACCGACCGCATTTTTTAATCTAGTTCCTGACTATCTAAAGATTGTCTGGCAGAGATTGCTAAGCGATAAGACATGCCCATTGTTGTATAAATTATAAGATAAAAGTTTTGTCTAGTATGCAATAAAGTGCTCATCTGTTTTTAAACTTTCTTAATGTGGTAGTACGCGATGCTACCCCAGAAAGTACTTTCTGTGTCTTATATACATGGGAAAGCCACTATGTAAAAGAAAGGCTACAACATAAGGTACAACATAATTCCACCAGATATGTCTAGATACTGTATAGTACCTATATCACCTGTGTATGCGATACGATTTCGGTAAAGACCTCGACTATGGCTCTAACCCCGCTAAACTCTTGGTCGAGGATTCAGCGCTCGAGTCACCTAACTTCTTCAGCCGTGCCCAATGAGATCTTGCAATTATATATTTAAAGCGGCCAAGAAATTTGCTCATTAGTAGGTTGTAAATACCTATAGTGATCTCTGAACGTTGGGGTAAGATTTAACTAGATTGTACTACGAAATACACACATACTGGTGAGAAACATAATCCTCCCTTTTGCTTCGCCTCAGTCGGGTGAGAATACAATGCATCATCTTATTGATATTTTTGCCTTCGCTATTGCCACAAAGGGCCACCACAAACTCAGGTAAATCCTGGCATCACTGACCTAGTTGACTTATACACAGACTTACACTCAAAAGTCTTGATACAGGCTATTTTTTATCAAACTTAACATCCTTAAGAGGAATATGTAGCATATAAACATTCGATTGCGACCAAACTTTCAACGTCGCCTACGATGTCAGACGAAAACAACATGCGATTGACCAATCGCCAATGAACAATCTGAAGCAGCTGCCGTCAACGACAGCGAGGAAGAACTACAAGCCGCCTGCGAATAAGCAGCGCGATATATATTCGAGGTACTCACGCGTGAGTAGTATAAAGCCGATAACTTTTGATCCAGTAACATTGGTTTGTATTAGAAGGTCATAAAATGACCGTCAAACTTTTTTGTACAACGGAATATTGTTCCATTTAACACATGTTAAAGAATTACCGTGGCTTAATGGCAGCGCGTGACCAAGCTCACAGGCTCTCAGGCTTAAAAGACCGGCATACAATGTCTTATCCATACAAACGTAATTAAAAAATCGTATGAGTATGATATAGCAGCATATTTATGGACTTAGACAGTATCAATCTGGGTCCTGGTATTAAAATCGATAGAAATCTTATTAATGTTATATACCGGCTGTAATTCACGTACCTTTGTCGAATTTTCTCGACCTAGGTTTTGAGCGAATCCGTCGCTCTCGTCGTCTATGGAAATTGTTATAGATTTTGTTCAAGGTCACAATTTTTAGTGATAAATAATAGATTAATATAACTATGCATTATAATACCTACATGCATCAAAAATACATGGCAAAACTATTACATTTTAAGTCCAGTTGAACGTAAAAGGGCTCTTCAGTTAACCTCAAAATCAATTACCTTATTTTGCGCTACATGATTAGTTTGTGTAAAACGTTATAAATTATTTATCACACAAAAGCAATGGAACTTATATAAGCATACAGTTTAGTGTCGCGCCCTATTTGAACATAAAATATATGTTTATCTTTGCAGTATAATTATTAATTACATTTTAGTAATTTTACATGGCCACAATTGACATCAAGGTGGCCTATTTATGTTGCCTGATTTAATTATGGCAATACATACCCTTATACATTATCATTCTAAAAAATTTACTACGTCAGATATGTTTCCAAAAAGGCATTTATTACAATGACAATATCTTAATACAATATGTAACAATAAAATAATTGTATGATGTGGATCAATAGCTTGTACGGCCTCAAGCGCTCTACCACTACCCTGACTTTGCTAAGGTAATGAAGTCAGTAATTATTCCGATTTTGATAAAAGGGTATTGTTACCTACGCTATTGTTACCCTTTTTAATATTTTTTTGCGTAGATTCAAAGTACAAATCTTGCAAAAAGCAGTAAATAAACATGTATGTGTGATCAAGGGTTTGATGATATGATAAGAATAATTTGGAATAGAAAATGTAAATATGTACCTATTACCACCACAAATTTTTAAGACTTGAGATGAATACCCAATGTGTAATAATTACATAAACACAAACTCAACGTTAGTAACTGTGTTTAAATTCAGATCCAAGTTACCAAACCACCTTTGCCTGCCTTGTCCTGCCGTAGGAATATTTAAAATATACCTTAAACTGCGCATAGATAATAATTATGGTGTGTGAATGAAGATAAATAATAATAATACTAACAACATTTATTTATCTTCACACAAATGTCAATTTATGTTGGAACTAATTCCTAATATGAGGTTTATTTTGAAGTTAAATTAAGTAACTAACTACGCGATAGTTGTAAAAATTTAATGCGATCAATAGATAAGCTAGCGCCTGAAGTACGTACTGTATCACAGGGCACCAGATCAACTATGTTTTCCTAATTGGAATTCTCATGCATGCTGATTGATGATTGCACTTCTCTATTTAGAAATATCGATAATCGAGTTCCGTAAAGTCTTTAAGTAATAATAATATGGCACATTCTATATTCCATATTGTATCACTGGACAAGCCTGGGCCAGATACGTATTCACAACCACGGTTTATTTTACATTAATTCACAAATCCACAGTAGCATAACCTTATTCTAGCTTGTACTATATAAATAACTCGGTAACTACTTATCGTTATAAAATATGTATGTATCTACGGTATCTACCAAGACATTAATGACGATAATTATTTACAGTCTACTAGTAATAACAATGGATTGTATTTTTTAACCTTTGCTATATTAGATTATTCTAATATAGTAAGAAGATTTAAAAATGTATGTTGGTAAATCAGCGTCAAATAAAATTTGTTAAAATAGATTTGTTTTCATATAAAAACAGTTTTGGTAAAAAGAAATCATAATTATATGATTTTCTACTAATTATTAAACTGGCTGTGTAAATTAATTGTAAATTAGGAGTTATATTTCAGTTTCCAAATATCAATCACTTGCGAATTAAATAATTATTCTACGATCATTGATCAATACTCTGTGAGTATTTTTTGTTGATTATTATATAAAACTATTTATTACCTTGACAAAATACATTGGAGAACATGCTTGCCATGTCAACATATCAAATCGATCATTAAATTTGCCGGAATACTAATTTAAACAAAAAAGATCATAGAATAGAATAGACTGTAAATTGAAGTATTCAGCCTGCATGCAGGCGTGACAATATTGTGTAATATTACATTTGATGTATTACAGCGTTTCAAATGTATTGATGCTATAAAAAAGTTAGAGTATGCAGATGTTATCTGCGATATTTCATATTTTAGCGCAAATATTTATCTTGAAATATCTATATAATACTGACTCTATGTTACAGCCTTGCAGCAGAATGTGAAAGTTTTTATTTTCACCGTACATAGAACTATCATTTATCCTGTGATAGTACGCCTCATCGTTCTACTTCTACTGCCATTTAATTGTCTTTTGACGTCATCAAAAGAACAACTGTCATTGTAATATTCTTTACAAAATGTATGGGTAACGTATAACGGCCTATTTTACATCCCGAAAGTCAGAGTCAGTCAGTCAGTCATTTTGATTTTCTTCTTATGTGTAAACCTAATGATTTATTTATGTCCTTACTAATATAGGAAAAAAAAACTATTTGACTATTTGTACATACATACATGCATCGAGTAATCATCTAAATTTGATTTTGACCAATCACTGAGTCAATAAACAATATGTAATGTGCTTTCATTCTGCAACAGGCGCTAAACATCTACATGGTTAATTTAAATCTCGAGGATGTAACATAGAAGTATAATATATAGTTGAAAGAACTTACCTAAGTGAATTTCAACTCGTATTATACGAGATGTTACATCCGAAGAGATTTAAACTCCCACCCACCCGTTGTATATACTGTTGTCAAATTGTTGTCAATATACAACTTAATGCCCAAGTGTTGCAGAATGCAGACTGATCTACTACTCTAAAACAAATGAAGGTACACAGTCGAGATGTTGGCTGGTGTGTGAGTATTGACCGAGTAAATAATGTTTTTATTTTTATTTTATGTGCTTTAAACAGTGTGACGATGCGAAACAACGAAAGACGGACTACATGGTTAATTTAAATCTCTTCGGATGTAACATCTCGTATAATACGAGTTGAAATTCACTTAGGTAAGTTCTTTCAACTATATATTATATTATCTGAAATGTATAGTGAAAGCGGCATAAGTGTAAGTTATTGCTGAGTGATAAGTGATGAGAAATCGTAGTTGTGAAAGTAGATTGTTAATAAAGTGTGTAAATAAGATTTGGCGTTTTCAGACGAATTTTATACGGAGTTAGCCGCGCACTCCATGGGGTTTAATAATGCAAAGGTGAGAAGCACGAGACGAGGGATGTCCTGAGCAGCTGTAGTGTAGTCCTGTAGTCCCCTGGATCTAGTTTGGGGAAATTTACGCGACAAACATAACATGTGCAAATATAGTGGATTACGAAGGCTTCTTATCTGCATCGAAAACAAGAACACACGAAATATTAATTTAAAAGTATATAAAAACTAGGCGATGTGCCGGCTGTGATTATTTGTAATAAGTAATTGTGTAACTTATGATTATAAAGGATCAAGCTTCAATCCTCTTTTCCTAGAGAAAATGAATAATTAAGCTTATAACCTCAAATAATCAATACAAGGTAAGAGCAATTCTTAGATGCGACCAATTGACAGTGTTATTTTGTCAAAGTAGATAATTGTCATTGAAGACGGTTTCAATTAAATAAAAATAGTAGTTTATGATATTTCGATATTTTGAAAATCAGTTAATTTAAAAACATTGTTGCTGTGTATTCTTCTTAGTTATACAAATAAATATTTCCTCAAAAACTATTAAGATAACATCACCGTGCTATTTGTTTTATTTCACATATAACATAGATCACCAATTTACCTTTATTAGCTAAGTTTGTTTAAACAGATATAAAATAATACAAGCAATTAATAATTGATAATTTTTTATATATATTTTATAGTCTAGCGTTTGACCACTATCTCACCTGTTGGTAAGTGATGATGCGGTCGAAGATGGTAAGCACGCTAGGCCTAGAATGGGAACTGGCTCTCAAGGATAGCTACCGGAACACATAAGATGTTTGACGACAGATTTTCTAACTTGAGGGTGGTAGCTGGCCAGGCGGACACTAAATAGTGTCCTACCACCATGCGGGGGTTGTTGGTTTCTTAACGATGTTTTTCCTTCACCGGAGGGCCACTGTAAAAAGCGCACATAATTTTTTGATAGAAAAATCCATTGGTGCACGGCGGTTTGAACTCGGCACCTCTGGCATCAAATCCCGATTACGCCACCGGGCCCTCAAAATTAAAACAAAATCATGGAGTGGATAGAGAATCGAACTCGGGGCCTCCTGCTTCCCTAACACTCCTAGGTCGACTATCGATCACTCGACCAAGATGCTATTAATGACTCATTCGAATTTAAGCATCCGTTACTTGTTGCGTAGCTTACTCGACGTTATGTTAACTCAACAAAAAGAAAAAGAGTATACAGTGGAATATTGTTATCTTTATTTGATGTTTGCCAAATGTATCTGACGCTACGTTTCACCTTTTTATTCATCTGTGGTCTGGCTAAGCATGTCATCTATGCAGTACTTACGTGTTATTGCTTGCGTTGGAACATTCGATAGAAATATCGTGCAGGCTACTATGAACATTGAGGTGCTACTGGACTATTGTCCCTCGATAGTACATCTGTAAAGTGCGCACATAGACATAGACATAGACACACGGACGGACGAACGGACAACAAAGTCTCAGAAAGCGTTCATTTGGTACCCTTTGGGTTCGGAACCCAAAAATGCCGCGCTAGAGAAAATATTCACAAGTCATAATGATGTCATCAAGGTATCAAAGGACAATGTCCAAAATGGGCATGTGCAATAAAAACATCTGACACACACGATAATTAATTGTCTATTTTTAACCGACTTCACAAAAGAGGAGGAGGTACTCAATTCATCTGTATGTTTTTTTTTGTGTATGTTATGCGATTACTCCGTCAATTATTGAGAACGGATTCAAATGATTCTTTTTTTAATAGGTAGGGTACGTTTCCGAGGTGTCCCATTTTAATTTTATCGAGATCTGATTAGTATCTTCAGAGATATGGAGATAAATATCTCAAACATAGGAGAATGTACTGGTTTTAGAAGAAGAGTCCCAAGAAGATTATACACAATGGAGGTTACAAATTGCATATACTTTTGAAGACTAAAAAATATGACCTTGAATAATGTTTTTACATCTTTCTTCACGTTGATTTTGGTTTTTACCCTCGACGTAAAACGAAGGAGTGTTATAAGTTTGACGTGTGTATCTGTGTGTCTGTCATCGTGGCATCGTAGCGCCCAAACGGATTAACCGATTTTGATTTCGTTAATGTGCAAAGTTTTTGAGCATACCTAATATTTTTTGACATGACATGACGTTTGACGAAGATGGCGGCCATATCAGTCCCGCCCGCGACACTGCATATATAAATAACTCAGAATAATGAACGCACTTTGTACCAACCAACGCTGCAAAAAAAATTATAAGCACGATACCACAGATTATATAATAGGTACTACGTAAATTATACTTTTCGTTGTTAGGTTGGCTACACAGTGCTTTCATAATTCGGGTATTAACAATGTAGCCAAGCCAAAGTGCCAACTCTTATGACGTAGTAGAGTGATTCAGACTGTGTGGGCCATATGGCGGCAATTTATGTTAATAATCGCAAATAATACTTTTTAATATTCATTTTGGAATACAACTAGTCCGTGTTATAAAAGTATTTGGAATTATTGTTATAAAATAGACAATTAATTATCCTGTGTGACAGATGCTATTATTGCACAGGGCCATTTTGGACATTGTCCTTTGACACCTTGATGACATCATTATGACTAGGGAATATTTTCACTATCGCGGCATTTTAGGGTTCCGAACCCAAAGGGTACCAAATGAACACTTTCTGAGACTTTGTTGTCCGTTCGTCCGTCCGTCCGTGTGTCTATATGTGCGCACTTTACAGATGTACCTTCTTAACCGTAATAGGTACTTGAAATTTTTACAAAGTATATATCCGTCAGTGTATAACGGCCCAGACACGAAATTTTATAGATGCATGTAATTTAATTAAAACTTGTTTTGCACTAAAAAGGGTAAAATAAAATCTGTTTCAAAAACATTAAAACCGACTTAATTACCACAAACAGGCACTCAAAAGCGAAAAATAAATTACTTAATATAATTATTATAAGCGCTACCCACTTATCTATTTGAAGTCGGTGCCAGCCAAGTCTAATAGGTAGTAGATAGATACTACCTACATGTATCTACCTACTTACTACTACTACATACATAGTATATATCTGCAATCCAATAGACTTGGCTGGCCATTAATTACCGCCATATGGCCCGCCCACACAGTCTGAATCACTCTACTACGTTATAAGAGTTGGCACTGCACTTCCTTACATTGTTAATACCCAAATTATGAAAGCACTGTGTAGCCAACCTAACAACGAAAAGTATTATTTACGTAATAAATATTATATAATTACGCTTATAATTTTTTTTTGCAGCGTTGGTTGGTACAAAGTACGTTCATAATTCTGAGTTATTTATGTATGCAGTGTCGCGGGCGGGACTGATATGGCCGCCATATTCGCCAAACGTCATGTCATGTCAATAAATATTAGGTACCTATGCTCAAAAACTTTGCACATTAACAAGACTTTGCCTGGTAGAACATTCCTGTGAAGACAAATTAATTCTCCCCACCTTTGTTTCTATCTCGCTCACAGTTACCGTAAGAATATCTGTCAATAATACTTAAATTCAAAAAATTAAAACCACCCCCGACTGATTTGTATATGTAATCCGAGTTTATAATCAAAGCATATGTATAACTTTGTACATTGAGACAATTAGGAGATGTCTCAGAATTAGATCAAGCTTACCATATTTTTGCAATATCATTGATGTAACAATATACTGAGACAGCGCCATTTTGATTTTTTGACGTCCCCGGTCAAAGGACTACGAGCTTACGAAAGTTGCTATCGTAGTTTTTTTAACCAAAAAAGAGCTGATAATATTTAAACGGCTGAACAGATTTTCATGAAACAAAGCTAAGAACACTCTCGACGAAGACATCTATCAAACAAAACAAACGAAATCAAAATCTGTTCATCCGTTTGGGCGCTACGATGCCACGATGACAGACACACAGATACACGGATACACACGTCAAACTTATAACACTCCTTCGTTTTGCGTCGAGGGTTAAAAACCAAAATCAACGTGAAGAAAGATGTAAAAACATTATTCAAGGTCATATTTTTTAGTCTTCAAAAGTATATGCAATTGCAACCTCCATTGTGTATAATCTTCTTGGGACTCTTCTTCTAAAACCAGTACATTTTCCTATGTTCGAGATATTTATCTCCATATCTCTGAAGATACTAATCAGATCTTGATAAAATTAAAATGGGACCATTTTGGAAACATACCCTACCTATTAAAAAAATAATCATTTGAATCCGTTTACAATTGACGGAGTAATTGCGTAACATACACAAAAAAAAAAACATACAGACGAATTGAGAACCTCCTCCTTTTTTGTGAAGTCGGTTAAAAAGGTAGAGAGCTTCTTACCGCTATCAAAGAAATTGGGTGTAACGTGATGTCAACAGGAAAACCTACATATTGGCCAACTTATCCCCGTAAGATATTACCTTATAGACTTTTTCATTTACAAGAATTTATCAGTTAGCCTTCTACACATAAATGAAGGATATGACATGAGCTCCGATCATTCTTCAATCATAATAACTCTAAGTGAAACTGGTCTACAAAGAGAAAATAATCCCACCTTAGTAAATAAATACACCGATTGGGAAAGTTTTAAGCATGATTTAGAATCCATCATAGATCTGAAAGTGCAACTTAAAACCCGACAACAGCTTGAAACAGAAGCAATACAGTTAATTCGGGATATCCAGCAATGTGCCTGGAATAATACCTCTGACTGTAAAAGAAAAATTAGAGAACATTACTATCCATTAGTAATCACAAACCTTATTGCTGAAAAAAGGAAACAAAGACAGAAGTGGCTAACAATAAGATCTCCACACGACAAGCGGTTGTTGAACAATTTAACATAGACACTTAGTAGAGAGATTCAAAGTTGTATGTTGTATGATAGTATTACAAACGCAAACTTGAACCAGCTCACAAGCGACAAAACTTGTAACAGAACGGATTTCGAGCTCTACTATTTATTGAGATTGGTTCAGGTTTATGAAGTGATATTTCGAATTTATATTGATTTTAATGATGTACTATGTTTATATTCAAAATAATTCATAAATAAGATCGTTCTCATTTAGTATTTAATTAAATATTTGGGTCAGACAAAACAACGCTTGGCGCTATATAGGTCAGGTGCGAAGCCACTGTGCAGAGTTAAAAAAAAAAGCTAGATTACATAAACTGCCAGTGTCAGGAGGAGCTGTCACTGGTCAGAATGACAGGGATTATTGTTTTGTTTTGGGAAGAGCGCGGGATTTTCTTGGATTTTTATTTAATATTTTTCTTAGTTTATGGCTGCTTTTGAAAAACGAACGAAATTTGCCGCGTAAAAATAGTATTTTGCCGCTAAAATGCGGGGAACTGGACTTTTGGCGGCGAAGCTTGGGGTCACTTTTTGACGGGAGAAAAAAAGAGCAAGATGTTACTGGACGTGTAGTGTTATTTTGAAGTTTTTATGTGCTAAAAGGTGTTAAAATTGTGGAAAAACGGAGCAGTAAGAAGTCAGGGAGTATCCTTTTATCTATTAATGGGAAAGCTGCATTGTGGGCTTTTCCAATAACATGAGAAGATGTCACTGTAACGCGTTTAGATTATCTATTTAAATGATTATTGTAATGGGATAGTGCCCGATTTAAAGCGGTTTTACGGTTCAATATAATATTAGGCGTGAAGCTCAGCTACAAAACAAGAAGCTGGTTTGCCAGTTACTTGCTGATGGTAAACAGAAGTGTCTATGTAATGCTTTCAATCTCCAATAATTGTTTGGACAGAGCACTGATGGTTCATGATGCTTTTTCAACCGACTTCCAAAAGGAAGGAGGTTCTCAGTTTGTCTGTATGTTTTTTGTGTGTATGTTGTGCGATTGCTTCGTCAGTTGTGAAAGTTTGTGAATCCAAAACTTGCTGCTGGGGCTGTCTCGCGGGGCGTGGAGGTCGGCTGTCTTGGTTTTTGAACTATCCTAATTATTATGCACATATTCAATTTCTTATCTTAAGTCTAGGTTTTTTTACTATTATTATAAGATCTAAATTTAAAAATAGAAATTCATAATTGACTGACTTATTATTGGTTGGTATTAACTAATAAATTTAAGAAGATACAATTACAAAGTAAAAATAATACATTTTATCTCCTTGTAGATAGTTTTCTTACTAAATATTACACTTTGAAATTATGGTCAAGTGCATGTGGAAACTAGTTGGCTTTCAATACTATATTATGACATCTAGTACTTGAAATCTTAGTTTACTTAAATTCTATAGTTGTGGCTGATCGCTATTTAATTGTCTCAATTCAGTGAAATCAGATTTAATTGAGTATATACATGTAAAATGTTATATGCATCACGGGAAGATTATGCTTGCCTGTATTAGCTAAAGGCAGTATTAGGTTTGACGCCACAATATGTGATGTTTATATGAATGTTTAGAGTGAAATGGAAAAAGAGATACGTGGGTGATGAACTTGTACTTATACCAATGGCAAACTTATCTGACTGATTTTGACAACTTTTATATCAAGAGAAATGGTTAAAAGATAGATTTCTAAATATGTATAAGGAGAATTATAGGAAATATAAATTCTATAGATCTCTTATTACCATCAGGTCTAAATTTAACAATATTAATCATATAATCAGTTAATTGCATGTAAAATAAATAAGTATATCATGGTAGCCATTACTAATTATTAGATATTCTGAAATGGTGGTTTAGTGCAAGACGGACATCCAGGAACTTAAAATTGTAGGATTTTGTATTAGGTTTATCGTTCCATTTTGATATTAGTTATTTTAATATGTCTGTCGGGTGGATGTCTGACAGAAAGGAACTGGAATTTAGCATTGTATAATTTATTTTAATATGATTAGGAAAGCTAGCTGCGTCCCGTGACTTTGCTCATGTTGAAACAACTAAGTAGCATTTTATCCGAATTGGTCCAGACAACATCTGATGAAATCAGATCGTACCTAAACCTGTGGCAAACTTATATGACTGATTTTGACAACTTTTATATTAAGAGAAATGGTTATAAGATACATTTCTAAATATTCATATATTTATTTGCAGGTTTTTGTATTTTATTTATTATTCCATTTTAATATTACTTATTCAATGTGTTATTGTTATTGTTATATAACTTTTCATCCAAATCGGGATATTTCGTATTTGAAATAGATTTATGAAATCATTTGCTTGAATATATAATAATTATGTTTATTTTAATATGGCTAAGGAAGCTAGCTGCGTCCCGTGACTTTGCTCACGTTGGGACAATTATATAACATTTTATCCGAATCGGTCCGAAGGTGGTTGTGAGAGTTGCAGTGTTGTGCTAAGTGTTCTATAGACCTTAAACCTGTTGGAGAGAGTGTTCATTGGGTCTGTGTCCAGCAGTGGACAGAAATTAGTTAATGTTAGTGATGAAGTTAATAACGGAGTATTATTATAATAATTCATTTATTTCAGGATATTATCGATTTATGTGTACGTGAATGATAGTAATTTTCTTTACCAACTGAGTAATCTGATGGTTGATGTTGATGGTTTTGATGATGAATTTGAAACGGAATATTGTAATAATAATAAATTTATTTCAGGACATTAATTGTTTATGTGTACGTGAACGATGATAATAATTTTCTTATACCAACCGTGAAATAATTTAATATAATTTTATGTACCTGCATTGCTGAAGTAATTTGGTGGAAAAGTTTAATAATTAATATGTTCGAGATTTTCTTTCCTACGGGATATACAAAACATGCGGATATAATGTCATGTTGACTTACCCAATATCATCGACATAAATTACTATGCATCAGCATATTTAAAAACAACGTACCCGACTCATTGGAATGACTTAGTGAGAAGGATTTATTTACTAATTATGTTCGAGATTTCGTTTCCTACGGGACACATGTGTTTTATTGAAGCTGCTCATTTGGCGTGGATTCGCCTGTTACCTGTTCGTGATTTATTTTCCCTGCGGGGATCGTGGAAGTTTATGTCACACTACGGGTGGCCCAACCCTGGGGAGACTTGTAAGCTGAAAGAATAGCCAGAGTCTTCTCTAGTTCGTGACATAGACAACCACGCAACGTGTCTTCAAATTTACATATTCTGCGGAATAATTCAGTGAGAAAAGAATCACTTTTACTACATGTTCGAGAATTACCTTCCCTGAGGGGACCGTGAGATTCTGTGTTATGCTACGGGTGGCCCAACCCTGGGGAGACTTGTAAGCTGAATGAATAGCCAGAGTCTTCTCTAGCATTTAACATAGATGATCACGCAACGACATCATCACCAACTACGTCAATAAAGTGATCTTGGACCGCTGGGTCTTTCCGGAGTGGAGAAATAATTTAACTAAAATGCTGGCGAACCTAGCCTACTGGGTTGCTTCAGTAATTATCTTCATTAACCACAATATTAACTACAATTAACCTGGCTCATTGAGTCATTCCTTTATTGGAAATATACTTTGCGGTTCAGGATAGGATTTAGTATAGATAGAGTTGGATAGACCCAGTATGGGTTAGTAGGAATGATAGGATATGTTGATAGGAGATAGATAGGAAATTCTATAGTAGGTAGTGTAGGCAGGGTAGCTAAGATACTACTCACTCTTAAGTAGCTAGAGAGAGTAATATCTAAATGAAACAGGTGGTGATGGATGTTGTGCTCGATTAATAGACAGAGACCTTCTAACCATCCAAGGCAACTCTGTTGTTCGAGCAAGCGAATGTTTCCAAGCTAAATTAAGCTGGAGTGGATGAGTTTGTAGGCTGACTAACAGACATACATGTACTATTCTCTTTGATAAAAGATTATGTCCTCTCACTTTAGTTGTGACTCAGTACTGACATACAATTTAAGACGTTAAATTTAATTAAATGTATTACTTTTGTACTACTGACTTTTGACTTACTGTAGACATCACCATGGGGCTTAACCTCGTTTCTAGTTGATGTTTCGATAATGAAATGCAGGTAATTTTGCTAAGCTACTAAACCTCATTTCTCGTCGATACTTCGATTATGAAATATAGGTCATGTCATCTCATGCGCAGTGGTGGTCCCCCATGGATGGTTGCTTGATACTAGATCAAGTAGGGGCTACCCAAGTAATTCAGGATGAATGCCATAGCTCGGTAGCGAATGGTGGCGCGCCGATCCAACCATCCATGGTACATGCTGTCTAAAAAAACACCCCAAAGACTATCCTCCCTTTAAAAGTACTAAATCAGACATATTTTCATATATACATGTATTTATTTATCACCCTTTTGTCCTCCTCTCTTTTGTTATTGTACATACTAAAATGTTTATACTAAATCTATTGACATGATCAATAATTTGTCTATAAAAATAACAAAGAAATTGACAAAGAAAGATCATCAAATTAAAATCTATCGAAGTCCCAAAGAAAGTCTAGAGATAAATATAATTAAGAATGCAAGGTGTGAATGTAAGAGATTATCCAGAGAATATACTATGATGATGATGATGATATTGTTATGGTTATTTCTAAAAAGTAATATTATTAGGGTCAATAGGTAAAATGTTGACAAAGGTTGTAAAATATTACTCAATGTTCAGCTGTATTCTATAATGTAGCATTATAGTACTAATAATAATAATACAACACAAATTAGTAATCATAATAGTGTATTTGTACAAATTAGTATTAGATAAATAATTGGTACTCAGAAATTCACTAGGTAACAGTTGTACCAAAAAGTACCAACAGTAATATTTAGGGTTACAAGTACTAATAATAATAGAATAACACAAATTAGTACTAATAATAACATATTTGTACTGAATAGTATTAGTTAGAAAAATTGGTGCAATCCCTTCACTAGGTAACAGTTGCACCAAAAGGTATCAAATAGTACCAACATTAATATTTAGGTTTACAAGTACTAATAATAATAGAATAACACAAATTAGTACTAATAATAACATATTTACACTGGATAGTATTAGTTAGAGAAAATGGTGCAAACACTTTCACTAGGTAACAATTGCACCATAGGGTATAAAAAGCAACAGTATAGCACAAATAGTATTGTAGCAGTGTTTAGGATTACTTGCAACAATAGAAGCTTTATTTCCTGTATTATTTAGTCTTTAGTTATTATATTAGGTTTGTCTTGAGATTCCCTGAAAAGAATTTAGGTTACATCAACGGTTCACAATGGGTCCTACCACTAACTAGACGATTACAAATGGCCAATATTTTATTCCAGTCTAATTAATATTTCAATATCAAATATTCTAATATATTAGTATTTCAGTATCGTAATAAAGTAAACAAGTATAGTCGCGTTCAAAAAAGAAAATATATTTAAAAACCAAAAAAGTATTTAAGGGGGGGGTTGTTACAATATGGTGGCACCGTGACCAGGATTGACCAAAGTTACTACGATTTACGTCTATACTTTAATAAATTAGTATATACATAGGAAAATTAAATAGTAAATTTGTAACATATAATAGTAATTGCAGTTAAATCAAATAATACATTATTAAAGTAAATTTAAAAATATATTTATTAAAATAAAATATAAATTATTTGTTTTTTTACATTTGTAAAATATATTAGTTTTTCAGTAAAATAAAATAATATACTAGTAATATAAATGTAAAATATTTTAGTAAAATATAATTGTAAGTAATTTATTAGAATAAATATAATACTTCAATAGATATAATAATTTTTAAGGATTGGAATAAAAAAAATAAAAAAAAACTGTTGGGAATTTCGGTTCCCACAATTTGTTGCTGTAAAACGGATAGGGGAATCTTGAGACATTATTAGGGCATATTAGGTATGTTAAATATAGGGGTGCAAAACGGTCAAAACAATGATATTCTAAATGCAGTGTACTTAAACGTTAAGTAGGATTTACTATATTGGGGCGTAAAGTATTTAAAAGATGTAGAAATTTGGGGCGAATATAATTTTAAATATGAAGAAATGAGGGGCGTAGAGCATTTTAAAGATGAATAAATTGGGGGCGTAGATTAATTGAAAGATGTTTAAATTGGGGGCGTAGAGTAATTTAAAGATGTGAACATAGGGGGCGTCGAGTAATTTAAAGATGTGAATATAGGGGGCGTAGAGTATTTTAAAGATGAATAAATCGGGGGCGTAATTTAAAGATGTGAACATTGGGGGCGCAGATGAATTTAAAACTGTAGAAATTTAGGGCGTTGATTATTTTAAAGATGTATAATTGGGGGCGGAGAGTATTTTATAGATGAAGCAATTGGGGGCGTACATTAAAAAAAAATATAGTAATTAGAGGCATAGCGTATTGCAAAGATGTAAAAGTTAGGGGCGTACCGTGTAAATTGGGGGCGTACTGGATAAATTAGTTGCGTACCGTGTAAATTGGGGGCGTATTGTGTAAATTGGGGGCGTACTGTGTAAATTGGGGGCGTACTGTATAAATTGGTTGCGTACTGAGTAAATCGGAGGCATATTGTATAAATTATGGCGTGCAGTTGAAATTGGGGGCGTACAGTAAAAGTTCGAAGCGTACAGTTGAAATTGGGGGCGTAGAATATGCGTTAATTAATAGTAATAAAATAATATGAAAAAAAAATCAATACAATTAATAATTGGAGTAGGAAAATGAGGTAGAGAAATAGATGATCATAAGAATAATTCAGATTTTTTCAGAAGGTTCTAGATTGCTAGGGGCGAAAATTTAATGGAATAGGCAATTCAACATTTACAATATAAGTAATTCAAAATTCAAAATATAAAGAAAATTCTAATAGTTAATTTGTTGTTGCTTTTATATATTTAATATAAAGCGATATGTTTGGTAGATTAAATCAATAAATATAGTAGGAGTAGAATATAAATGGCTTGGGGCGCGACAAAATAAGTTTAATGATATTAACTATTTGAAATAAAAAAAAAGAAAATATTTGCATATTGATATGATTTTAGCACATGAATCCAACGCGTGAGGTTCTTCCCTAGGATAAAAAAAAAAAAAAAAAAAAAAAAAAAAACAAAGTAAGAAGAGTAGCTAGTAGATAAAAGTTTTACACAAATCAAATTGCGTTTTATTTTTAAATCTTAAACAATATAATTAAATCACTATGCGCAAACTAATTATTGTAGTTTTATTGTGGTAAAAAAAAAATATATTCAAAGTCAATAAAGGTAATTTAAAGGTAAATTGGAGGTATCTCCTGCATGAGCTACCAATGATTTGTAGTATCTCATTCACGAGCCAAATGTATTGAGGTAAACGTGTTGAAAGGTGCGAGTAAAAGCAATATTGATTTTATAATAAAATAAATACAGAGAATTTAATTGCATACGTTAAATTAAAACAAATTGATAATCCGTAGTTTCGTGTCTGTATAGGTTGTAGTTGGGTTGTCAAGTGGCGTTTAAGAACATGAATGTCGAGTTACTGAATTACTTGGAAAATGTGATGATTAGGATGTGGGGCTTGATAATTTTATTGCAACTTAGACATGAGGCGGTTTGCACGCGTCTGGATTTAGACATCCCCGACACTTACAAAAAAATCTTTAATGAAGGAGATCCGTTGGTGGTAGGCTAGGTCAGCAGACATCATCAGTATCATGCTGATTTCATTAAAGGTCGTACTCCACAAGAAGCTAACATGCTTGCAGAACCGATGATTACTCCACATGTTCCGAGACGATAACAATCTTATTGCAACAATTGACTTTTGAAAGAGATGTTGAAACTCAGGGAATCTATTGTCTTTTGCTATTAAAGAAATTTAAACAGGCGGGACGGTGCTGTGTTGCTCAGTAATCGGACGATTGGATTGGTTTGCAACATTTGTACTGTACTACTTAGGGTTGATCAGCCTCACAACCTGATTTCCCAGTTTGTTTAAATTGTCCTTGTGGAAGGTGATTTATGTCCCAAGTGGAAAACGTTAAAATTTCAGATGTTGACTTTTTGCCATGGTTATTGTTGTTTCGGTTTAAATACACACTACATACGTAGGGATACGCTTAACATTTCGTTGTTTGGATTCAGACGTTGGCAGATCAGGATTCAGTTGGTAGTGCAGGAATTGCAATTTATTCTCTTATTTTTATTATTGCTTTTATTTTATTGTAATTTATTTATATATTTTATCAAATAGTTGTAAGTGAAAAATTCTTTCCGTAAACTATAAGAATTATTTCAGGGGCGATTGTAACAGAACGAATTTCGAGCTCTACGATTTATTGAGATTGGTTCAGGTTTATGAGGTGATATTTCGAATTTATATTGATTTTAATGATGTACTATGTTTATATTCAAAATAATTCATAAATAAGATCGTTCTCATTTAGTATTTAATTAAATATTTGGGTCAGAAAAAACAACGCTTGGCGCTATATAGGTCAGGTGCGAAGCCACTGTGCAGAGTTAAAAAAAAAAGCTAGATTACATAAACTGCCAGTGTCAGGAGGAGCTGTCACTGGTCAGAATGACAGGGATTATTGTTTTGTTTTGGGAAGAGCGCGGGATTTTCTTGGATTTTTATTTAGTATTTTTCTTAGTTTATGGCTGCTTTTGAAAAACGAACGAAATTTGCCGCGTAAAAATAGTATTTTGCCGCTAAAATGCGGGGAACTGGACTTTTGGCGGCGAAGCTTGGGGTCACTTTTTGACGGGAGAAAAAAAGAGCAAGATGTTACTGGACGTGTAGTGTTATTTTGAAGTTTTTATGTGCTAAAAGGTGTTAAAATTGTGGAAAAACGGAGCAGTAAGAAGTCAGGGAGTATCCTTTTATCTATTAATGGGAAAGCTGCATTGTGGGCTTTTCCAATAACATGAGAAGATGTCACTGTAACGCGTTTAGATTATCTATTTAAATGATTATTGTAATGGGATAGTGCCCGATTTAAAGCGGTTTTACGGTTCAATATAATATTAGGCGTGAAGCTCAGCTACAAAACAAGAAGCTGGTTTGCCAGTTACTTGCTGATGGTAAACAGAAGTGTCTATGTAATGCTTTCAATCTCCAATAATTGTTTGGACAGAGCACTGATGGTTCATGATGCTTTTTCAACCGACTTCCAAAAGGAAGGAGGTTCTCAGTTTGTCTGTATGTTTTTTGTGTGTATGTTGTGCGATTGCTTCGTCAGTTGTGAAAGTTTGTGAATCCAAAACTTGCTGCTGGGGCTGTCTCGCGGGGCGTGGAGGTCGGCTGTCTTGGTTTTTGAACTATCCTAATTATTATGCACATATTCAATTTCTTATCTTAAGTCTAGGTTTTTTTACTATTATTATAAGATCTAAATTTAAAAATAGAAATTCATAATTGACTGACTTATTATTGGTTGGTATTAACTAATAAATTTAAGAAGATACAATTACAAAGTAAAAATAATACATTTTATCTCCTTGTAGATAGTTTTCTTACTAAATATTACACTTTGAAATTATGGTCAAGTGCATGTGGAAACTAGTTGGCTTTCAATACTATATTATGACATCTAGTACTTGAAATCTTAGTTTACTTAAATTCTATAGTTGTGGCTGATCGCTATTTAATTGTCTCAATTCAGTGAAATCAGATTTAATTGAGTATATACATGTAAAATGTTATATGCATCACGGGAAGATTATGCTTGCCTGTATTAGCTAAAGGCAGTATTAGGTTTGACGCCACAATATGTGATGTTTATATGAATGTTTAGAGTGAAATGGAAAAAGAGATACGTGGGTGATGAACTTGTACTTATACCAATGGCAAACTTATCTGACTGATTTTGACAACTTTTATATCAAGAGAAATGGTTAAAAGATAGATTTCTAAATATGTATAAGGAGAATTATAGGAAATATAAATTCTATAGATCTCTTATTACCATCAGGTCTAAATTTAACAATATTAATCATATAATCAGTTAATTGCATGTAAAATAAATAAGTATATCATGGTAGCCATTACTAATTATTAGATATTCTGAAATGGTGGTTTAGTGCAAGACGGACATCCAGGAACTTAAAATTGTAGGATTTTGTATTAGGTTTATCGTTCCATTTTGATATTAGTTATTTTAATATGTCTGTCGGGTGGATGTCTGACAGAAAGGAACTGGAATTTAGCATTGTATAATTTATTTTAATATGATTAGGAAAGCTAGCTGCGTCCCGTGACTTTGCTCATGTTGAAACAACTAAGTAGCATTTTATCCGAATTGGTCCAGACAACATCTGATGAAATCAGATCGTACCTAAACCTGTGGCAAACTTATATGACTGATTTTGACAACTTTTATATTAAGAGAAATGGTTATAAGATACATTTCTAAATATTCATATATTTATTTGCAGGTTTTTGTATTTTATTTATTATTCCATTTTAATATTACTTATTCAATGTGTTATTGTTATTGTTATATAACTTTTCATCCAAATCGGGATATTTCGTATTTGAAATAGATTTATGAAATCATTTGCTTGAATATATAATAATTATGTTTATTTTAATATGGCTAAGGAAGCTAGCTGCGTCCCGTGACTTTGCTCACGTTGGGACAATTATATAACATTTTATCCGAATCGGTCCGAAGGTGGTTGTGAGAGTTGCAGTGTTGTGCTAAGTGTTCTATAGACCTTAAACCTGTTGGAGAGAGTGTTCATTGGGTCTGTGTCCAGCAGTGGACAGAAATTAGTTAATGTTAGTGATGAAGTTAATAACGGAGTATTATTATAATAATTCATTTATTTCAGGATATTATCGATTTATGTGTACGTGAATGATAGTAATTTTCTTTACCAACTGAGTAATCTGATGGTTGATGTTGATGGTTTTGATGATGAATTTGAAACGGAATATTGTAATAATAATAAATTTATTTCAGGACATTAATTGTTTATGTGTACGTGAACGATGATAATAATTTTCTTATACCAACCGTGAAATAATTTAATATAATTTTATGTACCTGCATTGCTGAAGTAATTTGGTGGAAAAGTTTAATAATTAATATGTTCGAGATTTTCTTTCCTACGGGATATACAAAACATGCGGATATAATGTCATGTTGACTTACCCAATATCATCGACATAAATTACTATGCATCAGCATATTTAAAAACAACGTACCCGACTCATTGGAATGACTTAGTGAGAAGGATTTATTTACTAATTATGTTCGAGATTTCGTTTCCTACGGGACACATGTGTTTTATTGAAGCTGCTCATTTGGCGTGGATTCGCCTGTTACCTGTTCGTGATTTATTTTCCCTGCGGGGATCGTGGAAGTTTATGTCACACTACGGGTGGCCCAACCCTGGGGAGACTTGTAAGCTGAAAGAATAGCCAGAGTCTTCTCTAGTTCGTGACATAGACAACCACGCAACGTGTCTTCAAATTTACATATTCTGCGGAATAATTCAGTGAGAAAAGAATCACTTTTACTACATGTTCGAGAATTACCTTCCCTGAGGGGACCGTGAGATTCTGTGTTATGCTACGGGTGGCCCAACCCTGGGGAGACTTGTAAGCTGAATGAATAGCCAGAGTCTTCTCTAGCATTTAACATAGATGATCACGCAACGACATCATCACCAACTACGTCAATAAAGTGATCTTGGACCGCTGGGTCTTTCCGGAGTGGAGAAATAATTTAACTAAAATGCTGGCGAACCTAGCCTACTGGGTTGCTTCAGTAATTATCTTCATTAACCACAATATTAACTACAATTAACCTGGCTCATTGAGTCATTCCTTTATTGGAAATATACTTTGCGGTTCAGGATAGGATTTAGTATAGATAGAGTTGGATAGACCCAGTATGGGTTAGTAGGAATGATAGGATATGTTGATAGGAGATAGATAGGAAATTCTATAGTAGGTAGTGTAGGCAGGGTAGCTAAGATACTACTCACTCTTAAGTAGCTAGAGAGAGTAATATCTAAATGAAACAGGTGGTGATGGATGTTGTGCTCGATTAATAGACAGAGACCTTCTAACCATCCAAGGCAACTCTGTTGTTCGAGCAAGCGAATGTTTCCAAGCTAAATTAAGCTGGAGTGGATGAGTTTGTAGGCTGACTAACAGACATACATGTACTATTCTCTTTGATAAAAGATTATGTCCTCTCACTTTAGTTGTGACTCAGTACTGACATACAATTTAAGACGTTAAATTTAATTAAATGTATTACTTTTGTACTACTGACTTTTGACTTACTGTAGACATCACCATGGGGCTTAACCTCGTTTCTAGTTGATGTTTCGATAATGAAATGCAGGTAATTTTGCTAAGCTACTAAACCTCATTTCTCGTCGATACTTCGATTATGAAATATAGGTCATGTCATCTCATGCGCAGTGGTGGTCCCCCATGGATGGTTGCTTGATACTAGATCAAGTAGGGGCTACCCAAGTAATTCAGGATGAATGCCATAGCTCGGTAGCGAATGGTGGCGCGCCGATCCAACCATCCATGGTACATGCTGTCTAAAAAAACACCCCAAAGACTATCCTCCCTTTAAAAGTACTAAATCAGACATATTTTCATATATACATGTATTTATTTATCACCCTTTTGTCCTCCTCTCTTTTGTTATTGTACATACTAAAATGTTTATACTAAATCTATTGACATGATCAATAATTTGTCTATAAAAATAACAAAGAAATTGACAAAGAAAGATCATCAAATTAAAATCTATCGAAGTCCCAAAGAAAGTCTAGAGATAAATATAATTAAGAATGCAAGGTGTGAATGTAAGAGATTATCCAGAGAATATACTATGATGATGATGATGATATTGTTATGGTTATTTCTAAAAAGTAATATTATTAGGGTCAATAGGTAAAATGTTGACAAAGGTTGTAAAATATTACTCAATGTTCAGCTGTATTCTATAATGTAGCATTATAGTACTAATAATAATAATACAACACAAATTAGTAATCATAATAGTGTATTTGTACAAATTAGTATTAGATAAATAATTGGTACTCAGAAATTCACTAGGTAACAGTTGTACCAAAAAGTACCAACAGTAATATTTAGGGTTACAAGTACTAATAATAATAGAATAACACAAATTAGTACTAATAATAACATATTTGTACTGAATAGTATTAGTTAGAAAAATTGGTGCAATCCCTTCACTAGGTAACAGTTGCACCAAAAGGTATCAAATAGTACCAACATTAATATTTAGGTTTACAAGTACTAATAATAATAGAATAACACAAATTAGTACTAATAATAACATATTTACACTGGATAGTATTAGTTAGAGAAAATGGTGCAAACACTTTCACTAGGTAACAATTGCACCATAGGGTATAAAAAGCAACAGTATAGCACAAATAGTATTGTAGCAGTGTTTAGGATTACTTGCAACAATAGAAGCTTTATTTCCTGTATTATTTAGTCTTTAGTTATTATATTAGGTTTGTCTTGAGATTCCCTGAAAAGAATTTAGGTTACATCAACGGTTCACAATGGGTCCTACCACTAACTAGACGATTACAAATGGCCAATATTTTATTCCAGTCTAATTAATATTTCAATATCAAATATTCTAATATATTAGTATTTCAGTATCGTAATAAAGTAAACAAGTATAGTCGCGTTCAAAAAAGAAAATATATTTAAAAACCAAAAAAGTATTTAAGGGGGGGGTTGTTACAATATGGTGGCACCGTGACCAGGATTGACCAAAGTTACTACGATTTACGTCTATACTTTAATAAATTAGTATATACATAGGAAAATTAAATAGTAAATTTGTAACATATAATAGTAATTGCAGTTAAATCAAATAATACATTATTAAAGTAAATTTAAAAATATATTTATTAAAATAAAATATAAATTATTTGTTTTTTTACATTTGTAAAATATATTAGTTTTTCAGTAAAATAAAATAATATACTAGTAATATAAATGTAAAATATTTTAGTAAAATATAATTGTAAGTAATTTATTAGAATAAATATAATACTTCAATAGATATAATAATTTTTAAGGATTGGAATAAAAAAAATAAAAAAAACTGTTGGGAATTTCGGTTCCCACAATTTGTTGCTGTAAAACGGATAGGGGAATCTTGAGACATTATTAGGGCATATTAGGTATGTTAAATATAGGGGTGCAAAACGGTCAAAACAATGATATTCTAAATGCAGTGTACTTAAACGTTAAGTAGGATTTACTATATTGGGGCGTAAAGTATTTAAAAGATGTAGAAATTTGGGGCGAATATAATTTTAAATATGAAGAAATGAGGGGCGTAGAGCATTTTAAAGATGAATAAATTGGGGGCGTAGATTAATTGAAAGATGTTTAAATTGGGGGCGTAGAGTAATTTAAAGATGTGAACATAGGGGGCGTCGAGTAATTTAAAGATGTGAATATAGGGGGCGTAGAGTATTTTAAAGATGAATAAATCGGGGGCGTAATTTAAAGATGTGAACATTGGGGGCGCAGATGAATTTAAAACTGTAGAAATTTAGGGCGTTGATTATTTTAAAGATGTATAATTGGGGGCGGAGAGTATTTTATAGATGAAGCAATTGGGGGCGTACATTAAAAAAAAATATAGTAATTAGAGGCATAGCGTATTGCAAAGATGTAAAAGTTAGGGGCGTACCGTGTAAATTGGGGGCGTATTGTGTAAATTGGGGGCGTACTGTGTAAATTGGGGGCGTACTGTATAAATTGGTTGCGTACTGAGTAAATCGGAGGCATATTGTATAAATTATGGCGTGCAGTTGAAATTGGGGGCGTACAGTAAAAGTTCGAAGCGTACAGTTGAAATTGGGGGCGTAGAATATGCGTTAATTAATAGTAATAAAATAATATGAAAAAAAAATCAATACAATTAATAATTGGAGTAGGAAAATGAGGTAGAGAAATAGATGATCATAAGAATAATTCAGATTTTTTCAGAAGGTTCTAGATTGCTAGGGGCGAAAATTTAATGGAATAGGCAATTCAACATTTACAATATAAGTAATTCAAAATTCAAAATATAAAGAAAATTCTAATAGTTAATTTGTTGTTGCTTTTATATATTTAATATAAAGCGATATGTTTGGTAGATTAAATCAATAAATATAGTAGGAGTAGAATATAAATGGCTTGGGGCGCGACAAAATAAGTTTAATGATATTAACTATTTGAAATAAAAAAAAAGAAAATATTTGCATATTGATATGATTTTAGCACATGAATCCAACGCGTGAGGTTCTTCCCTAGGATAAAAAAAAAAAAAAAAAAAAAAAAAAAACAAAGTAAGAAGAGTAGCTAGTAGATAAAAGTTTTACACAAATCAAATTGCGTTTTATTTTTAAATCTTAAACAATATAATTAAATCACTATGCGCAAACTAATTATTGTAGTTTTATTGTGGTAAAAAAAAAATATATTCAAAGTCAATAAAGGTAATTTAAAGGTAAATTGGAGGTATCTCCTGCATGAGCTACCAATGATTTGTAGTATCTCATTCACGAGCCAAATGTATTGAGGTAAACGTGTTGAAAGGTGCGAGTAAAAGCAATATTGATTTTATAATAAAATAAATACAGAGAATTTAATTGCATACGTTAAATTAAAACAAATTGATAATCCGTAGTTTCGTGTCTGTATAGGTTGTAGTTGGGTTGTCAAGTGGCGTTTAAGAACATGAATGTCGAGTTACTGAATTACTTGGAAAATGTGATGATTAGGATGTGGGGCTTGATAATTTTATTGCAACTTAGACATGAGGCGGTTTGCACGCGTCTGGATTTAGACATCCCCGACACTTACAAAAAAATCTTTAATGAAGGAGATCCGTTGGTGGTAGGCTAGGTCAGCAGACATCATCAGTATCATGCTGATTTCATTAAAGGTCGTACTCCACAAGAAGCTAACATGCTTGCAGAACCGATGATTACTCCACATGTTCCGAGACGATAACAATCTTATTGCAACAATTGACTTTTGAAAGAGATGTTGAAACTCAGGGAATCTATTGTCTTTTGCTATTAAAGAAATTTAAACAGGCGGGACGGTGCTGTGTTGCTCAGTAATCGGACGATTGGATTGGTTTGCAACATTTGTACTGTACTACTTAGGGTTGATCAGCCTCACAACCTGATTTCCCAGTTTGTTTAAATTGTCCTTGTGGAAGGTGATTTATGTCCCAAGTGGAAAACGTTAAAATTTCAGATGTTGACTTTTTGCCATGGTTATTGTTGTTTCGGTTTAAATACACACTACATACGTAGGGATACGCTTAACATTTCGTTGTTTGGATTCAGACGTTGGCAGATCAGGATTCAGTTGGTAGTGCAGGAATTGCAATTTATTCTCTTATTTTTATTATTGCTTTTATTTTATTGTAATTTATTTATATATTTTATCAAATAGTTGTAAGTGAAAAATTCTTTCCGTAAACTATAAGAATTATTTCAGGGGCGATTGTAACAGAACGAATTTCGAGCTCTACGATTTATTGAGATTGGTTCAGGTTTATGAGGTGATATTTCGAATTTATATTGATTTTAATGATGTACTATGTTTATATTCAAAATAATTCATAAATAAGATCGTTCTCATTTAGTATTTAATTAAATATTTGGGTCAGAAAAAACAACGCTTGGCGCTATATAGGTCAGGTGCGAAGCCACTGTGCAGAGTTAAAAAAAAAAGCTAGATTACATAAACTGCCAGTGTCAGGAGGAGCTGTCACTGGTCAGAATGACAGGGATTATTGTTTTGTTTTGGGAAGAGCGCGGGATTTTCTTGGATTTTTATTTAGTATTTTTCTTAGTTTATGGCTGCTTTTGAAAAACGAACGAAATTTGCCGCGTAAAAATAGTATTTTGCCGCTAAAATGCGGGGAACTGGACTTTTGGCGGCGAAGCTTGGGGTCACTTTTTGACGGGAGAAAAAAAGAGCAAGATGTTACTGGACGTGTAGTGTTATTTTGAAGTTTTTATGTGCTAAAAGGTGTTAAAATTGTGGAAAAACGGAGCAGTAAGAAGTCAGGGAGTATCCTTTTATCTATTAATGGGAAAGCTGCATTGTGGGCTTTTCCAATAACATGAGAAGATGTCACTGTAACGCGTTTAGATTATCTATTTAAATGATTATTGTAATGGGATAGTGCCCGATTTCAAGCGGTTTTACGGTTCAATATAATATTAGGCGTGAAGCTCAGCTACAAAACAAGAAGCTGGTTTGCCAGTTACTTGCTGATGGTAAACAGAAGTGTCTATGTAATGCTTTCAATCTCCAATAATTGTTTGGACAGAGCACTGATGGTTCATGATGCTTTTTCAACCGACTTCCAAAAGGAAGGAGGTTCTCAGTTTGTCTGTATGTTTTTTGTGTGTATGTTGTGCGATTGCTTCGTCAGTTGTGAAAGTTTGTGAATCCAAAACTTGCTGCTGGGGCTGTCTCGCGGGGCGTGGAGGTCGGCTGTCTTGGTTTTTGAACTATCCTAATTATTATGCACATATTCAATTTCTTATCTTAAGTCTAGGTTTTTTTACTATTATTATAAGATCTAAATTTAAAAATAGAAATTCATAATTGACTGACTTATTATTGGTTGGTATTAACTAATAAATTTAAGAAGATACAATTACAAAGTAAAAATAATACATTTTATCTCCTTGTAGATAGTTTTCTTACTAAATATTACACTTTGAAATTATGGTCAAGTGCATGTGGAAACTAGTTGGCTTTCAATACTATATTATGACATCTAGTACTTGAAATCTTAGTTTACTTAAATTCTATAGTTGTGGCTGATCGCTATTTAATTGTCTCAATTCAGTGAAATCAGATTTAATTGAGTATATACATGTAAAATGTTATATGCATCACGGGAAGATTATGCTTGCCTGTATTAGCTAAAGGCAGTATTAGGTTTGACGCCACAATATGTGATGTTTATATGAATGTTTAGAGTGAAATGGAAAAAGAGATACGTGGGTGATGAACTTGTACTTATACCAATGGCAAACTTATCTGACTGATTTTGACAACTTTTATATCAAGAGAAATGGTTAAAAGATAGATTTCTAAATATGTATAAGGAGAATTATAGGAAATATAAATTCTATAGATCTCTTATTACCATCAGGTCTAAATTTAACAATATTAATCATATAATCAGTTAATTGCATGTAAAATAAATAAGTATATCATGGTAGCCATTACTAATTATTAGATATTCTGAAATGGTGGTTTAGTGCAAGACGGACATCCAGGAACTTAAAATTGTAGGATTTTGTATTAGGTTTATCGTTCCATTTTGATATTAGTTATTTTAATATGTCTGTCGGGTGGATGTCTGACAGAAAGGAACTGGAATTTAGCATTGTATAATTTATTTTAATATGATTAGGAAAGCTAGCTGCGTCCCGTGACTTTGCTCATGTTGAAACAACTAAGTAGCATTTTATCCGAATTGGTCCAGACAACATCTGATGAAATCAGATCGTACCTAAACCTGTGGCAAACTTATATGACTGATTTTGACAACTTTTATATTAAGAGAAATGGTTATAAGATACATTTCTAAATATTCATATATTTATTTGCAGGTTTTTGTATTTTATTTATTATTCCATTTTAATATTACTTATTCAATGTGTTATTGTTATTGTTATATAACTTTTCATCCAAATCGGGATATTTCGTATTTGAAATAGATTTATGAAATCATTTGCTTGAATATATAATAATTATGTTTATTTTAATATGGCTAAGGAAGCTAGCTGCGTCCCGTGACTTTGCTCACGTTGGGACAATTATATAACATTTTATCCGAATCGGTCCGAAGGTGGTTGTGAGAGTTGCAGTGTTGTGCTAAGTGTTCTATAGACCTTAAACCTGTTGGAGAGAGTGTTCATTGGGTCTGTGTCCAGCAGTGGACAGAAATTAGTTAATGTTAGTGATGAAGTTAATAACGGAGTATTATTATAATAATTCATTTATTTCAGGATATTATCGATTTATGTGTACGTGAATGATAGTAATTTTCTTTACCAACTGAGTAATCTGATGGTTGATGTTGATGGTTTTGATGATGAATTTGAAACGGAATATTGTAATAATAATAAATTTATTTCAGGACATTAATTGTTTATGTGTACGTGAACGATGATAATAATTTTCTTATACCAACCGTGAAATAATTTAATATAATTTTATGTACCTGCATTGCTGAAGTAATTTGGTGGAAAAGTTTAATAATTAATATGTTCGAGATTTTCTTTCCTACGGGATATACAAAACATGCGGATATAATGTCATGTTGACTTACCCAATATCATCGACATAAATTACTATGCATCAGCATATTTAAAAACAACGTACCCGACTCATTGGAATGACTTAGTGAGAAGGATTTATTTACTAATTATGTTCGAGATTTCGTTTCCTACGGGACACATGTGTTTTATTGAAGCTGCTCATTTGGCGTGGATTCGCCTGTTACCTGTTCGTGATTTATTTTCCCTGCGGGGATCGTGGAAGTTTATGTCACACTACGGGTGGCCCAACCCTGGGGAGACTTGTAAGCTGAAAGAATAGCCAGAGTCTTCTCTAGTTCGTGACATAGACAACCACGCAACGTGTCTTCAAATTTACATATTCTGCGGAATAATTCAGTGAGAAAAGAATCACTTTTACTACATGTTCGAGAATTACCTTCCCTGAGGGGACCGTGAGATTCTGTGTTATGCTACGGGTGGCCCAACCCTGGGGAGACTTGTAAGCTGAATGAATAGCCAGAGTCTTCTCTAGCATTTAACATAGATGATCACGCAACGACATCATCACCAACTACGTCAATAAAGTGATCTTGGACCGCTGGGTCTTTCCGGAGTGGAGAAATAATTTAACTAAAATGCTGGCGAACCTAGCCTACTGGGTTGCTTCAGTAATTATCTTCATTAACCACAATATTAACTACAATTAACCTGGCTCATTGAGTCATTCCTTTATTGGAAATATACTTTGCGGTTCAGGATAGGATTTAGTATAGATAGAGTTGGATAGACCCAGTATGGGTTAGTAGGAATGATAGGATATGTTGATAGGAGATAGATAGGAAATTCTATAGTAGGTAGTGTAGGCAGGGTAGCTAAGATACTACTCACTCTTAAGTAGCTAGAGAGAGTAATATCTAAATGAAACAGGTGGTGATGGATGTTGTGCTCGATTAATAGACAGAGACCTTCTAACCATCCAAGGCAACTCTGTTGTTCGAGCAAGCGAATGTTTCCAAGCTAAATTAAGCTGGAGTGGATGAGTTTGTAGGCTGACTAACAGACATACATGTACTATTCTCTTTGATAAAAGATTATGTCCTCTCACTTTAGTTGTGACTCAGTACTGACATACAATTTAAGACGTTAAATTTAATTAAATGTATTACTTTTGTACTACTGACTTTTGACTTACTGTAGACATCACCATGGGGCTTAACCTCGTTTCTAGTTGATGTTTCGATAATGAAATGCAGGTAATTTTGCTAAGCTACTAAACCTCATTTCTCGTCGATACTTCGATTATGAAATATAGGTCATGTCATCTCATGCGCAGTGGTGGTCCCCCATGGATGGTTGCTTGATACTAGATCAAGTAGGGGCTACCCAAGTAATTCAGGATGAATGCCATAGCTCGGTAGCGAATGGTGGCGCGCCGATCCAACCATCCATGGTACATGCTGTCTAAAAAAACACCCCAAAGACTATCCTCCCTTTAAAAGTACTAAATCAGACATATTTTCATATATACATGTATTTATTTATCACCCTTTTGTCCTCCTCTCTTTTGTTATTGTACATACTAAAATGTTTATACTAAATCTATTGACATGATCAATAATTTGTCTATAAAAATAACAAAGAAATTGACAAAGAAAGATCATCAAATTAAAATCTATCGAAGTCCCAAAGAAAGTCTAGAGATAAATATAATTAAGAATGCAAGGTGTGAATGTAAGAGATTATCCAGAGAATATACTATGATGATGATGATGATATTGTTATGGTTATTTCTAAAAAGTAATATTATTAGGGTCAATAGGTAAAATGTTGACAAAGGTTGTAAAATATTACTCAATGTTCAGCTGTATTCTATAATGTAGCATTATAGTACTAATAATAATAATACAACACAAATTAGTAATCATAATAGTGTATTTGTACAAATTAGTATTAGATAAATAATTGGTACTCAGAAATTCACTAGGTAACAGTTGTACCAAAAAGTACCAACAGTAATATTTAGGGTTACAAGTACTAATAATAATAGAATAACACAAATTAGTACTAATAATAACATATTTGTACTGAATAGTATTAGTTAGAAAAATTGGTGCAATCCCTTCACTAGGTAACAGTTGCACCAAAAGGTATCAAATAGTACCAACATTAATATTTAGGTTTACAAGTACTAATAATAATAGAATAACACAAATTAGTACTAATAATAACATATTTACACTGGATAGTATTAGTTAGAGAAAATGGTGCAAACACTTTCACTAGGTAACAATTGCACCATAGGGTATAAAAAGCAACAGTATAGCACAAATAGTATTGTAGCAGTGTTTAGGATTACTTGCAACAATAGAAGCTTTATTTCCTGTATTATTTAGTCTTTAGTTATTATATTAGGTTTGTCTTGAGATTCCCTGAAAAGAATTTAGGTTACATCAACGGTTCACAATGGGTCCTACCACTAACTAGACGATTACAAATGATTGGCCATTTGTATATTTTATTCCAGTCCGATTAATATTTCAATATCAAATATTCTAATATATTAGTATTTCAGTATCGTAATAAAGTAAACAAGTATAGTCGCGTTCAAAAAAGAAAATATATTTAAAAACCAAAAAAGTGTTTAAGGGGGGGGTTGTTACAAACTACTGATTTCAGACTTCAGCTTGTAGAGACTTTAGTTTTGTCGAAACTCAACTACGCCGATACCGTGTTTGGTCCTAGGTTACTTTCAAGGACACAGCGCTTAATACAACGAGTCCAAAATGCGTGCGCCAGGTTTTGCTTTAAGATCCCTGCAAGAAATCATGTCACACCTTATCTCAATAAGCATTACTCATTAAAAAACTGGCCAAGTGCGAGTCAGAATTTTTTCCCGCACACAGAGGGTTCCGAACGCCATCTAACGAATATCTAATGAACTTCTAACACCAACTAAGTAAACGTCAACCAAAGAAAAGATAATAATACTAAGCGTTAGCACAAAGGTGTTAGTAATTAATGTTATTAAATATCTGGTTGACCGAGCTTTGCTCGGTATTTTTTGCCACTCGCTCGGGAAGAGTCATATTTTTCTAAACAGAAAAATGACATCTATTGACGAATAATAATAATAATACTATTTTTTTTTTATTGAAAGCAACTAACTGCTTTAACAACACAATAACACTAAAGCTACTTCTACTCGCCAACAGATGTCGGGAAGAGTCATATTTTAAGTTGATTATCGAGAAAGTTGATCGATGATCGATGATTATTGAAAACACGAATAAAACAAAATGTTCTGAAAATAAATCCTAGCTAGATCGATTTATCGCCCCGAAATCCCCTGTATACTAAATTTTATTTAATCGTTGGAGGCGTTTCCGAAACTCAGATTCAGATTCCGAGATTAAGGTGAACACGATAGCGCCATCTATGGTGCTAGCTAGATGGCGCTATCGTAAAAAACACGTTTTTTTGTTTCAAACCCTTTGATTTTTAACTTTGTTCTGTTCATAGTATTTGTTGCATCGACTTCATAACAATTTGTTGTTATAGCTGCAACAGAAATACATCATCTGTGAAAATTTCAACCGTCTAACTATCACGGTTCGTGAGATACAGACTGGTGACAGACGGACAGACAGACAGACAGACAGACAGACGGACAGCGGGGTCTCAGTAATAGGGTTCCGTTGGTACCCTTTGGGTTCGGAACCCTAAAAATGAGTTTAAAGAAAGTCATAGATTAATGAGTTTAATTAGAATAAACTATTATTGAATATAGTCATATAATATTTACATACGTTTAATAAATATACAATACATAAAAATAGTAATACATACAATATTTATATTCTATATATATATATATATATATATATATATATATACAATACAATACAATACAAAAACTCTTTATTGATTACCAATTAAACAAATTGTACAACAAACAAAACAATAAAATAAAATATATCTGAATGGCAACACAATCGGCACAATATATATATATATATATATATATATATATATATATATATATATAAGTATAAGATATAGGTATATTTTAACATTATTTACAATAATAATCATTATGTAGAAAAAAAATTGAAATAAGACACTAATATATTATGTTTCTTTAAAGTGTCACACACTTTATATTTTTGTAAATTGTTAAACACAATCCAAAATTTCATCCACAGATGATGTATTTCTGTTGCCGCTATAACAACAAATACTAAAAACAGAACAAAGTTAAAAATTAAAGAAAAGTACAAAAAAAAGATTTTTACGATAGCGCAGCGCCACCTATGTAGTTGCTAAGATGGCGCTATCATCTTTACCTTAATCTGAATCTCGGAAGCGGCTCCAACGATTAAATAAAATTTAGTATACCTACAGGGGATTTTGGGGGCGATAAATCGATCTAGCTAGGAGTCATTTTCAGAAAATGTTGTTTTATACGTGTTTTCAATCATCAACTTTATTGATAATCAACTTAAAATATGACTCTTCCCGACATCTATTGGCGAGTAGAAGTACTGTATCAGTAAAGCAGTTAGTTGCTCTCAATTAAAAAAAATTGTATTATTATTCGTCAATAGATGTCGGGAAGAGTCATATTTGTCTGTTTAAGTGGCAAAAAATACCGAGCAAAGCTCGGTCAACCAGATATTTAATAATATTAATTACTACAATGACTATTACTACTATTACTATTACTACTATATAATACTATTCTACCTTTGTGTTAACGTTTACTTAGTTGGTGTTAGAAGTTCGTTAGAAATTCGATAGATGGTGTTCGGAACCCTCCGTGTGCGGGAAAAAGTCTGACTCGCACTTGGCCAGTTTTATTTATTTACCTGTATTTCGCCACCTCCCAGGTCGTGGCTGAAAACCAGCGCTGAGTGTGAAAGCACTCCGCACCCTGCTGAGTTACGACCGTTTGAACACTGTAAAATACGTTTAATGTGAACCTTTATTTCTTTACATGTCTCTATATATATATTTCTGTGTTTTGTAGTGTTGAATAAATGTGTTTTCTTTGTTTCTTTCTTTCTGATTATTCGCTACGGAGAGCGACTAAACACCTCAAAAAACCGATTACTCAGATTCCACCAATAAAGCAAACTGATGGGCAATGGGCCATAAATAACGAACAAAAAGCGAAAATATTTGCCCAGCACCTGGAGCAGATATTTCAACCTTACGAAGGAAACTCAGATGTTATTCTAGAAAACATATCACACCACGAGCAAGAGATTAAATTTGTGACACCTAGAGAGGTACAAAGAGAAATAAAACTACTCAATCGAAAGAAATCTCCAGGATATGACCTTATTACTGGAGAAGTCCTACAAAATACCACACGGAAAGCTATAGTAAAATTAACAACTCTCATCAACGCAGCATTCAGACTTCAGTATGTGTCAGAAGTGTGGAAAGTTGCGGAAGTCATAATGGTAGCGAAGCCTGGAAAACCGTCTCATGAAGCAACATCTTACAGACCCATTTCATTACTTCCGATAATGGCGAAGTTATTTGAGAAATTGCTCTTGAGACGATTATAGCCTATATTAGAAGAGCATAATCTTTGTCCTGACTATCAGTTTGGGTTCAGAGAAAACACTCTACTATAGATTAAGTGCATAGAATCACCAATGTCATAAAGAGTGCATTGGAGGAAAAGAAAGTGTGTTCTACAGTCTTCCTTGATGTAGCGCAAGCATTCGATAAAGTTTGGCATGAAGACCTCGTATACAAGATTAGAAAAATGCTTTCTAAACAGTTTGCTGATATCTTACAGTCTTATTTATCAGATAGAACGTTTAGAGTAAGACAAGAAGATGCTTACTCACAGTTGAAGCAAATTAAAGCTGGGGTACCATAAGGAAGTGTTTTAAGTCCGGTCCTGTACTTATTATACCCTTGTGATATCCCAATATTAGAGAACAACAGCATTACAACATTCGCCGATGATACTGCTATTATGGCCACAGGAGTCAATCAAGAAACAGCAGTCAAACACGTACAAACAGCTGTCAACACTATCGTTGAATGGACGAAAAAATGGAGAATAAAACTTAATAAAACAAAATCTATTCATATTGATTTTACTAATAAAAAACAAAACTACCACCCGGTATTCATAAATGGCCAAGTATGACTCTAGATGCAGAGCTTCGCTGGAAGGCATACGTCAAAAAGAAACGGGAAGAGTTAGAGCTTCGCTACAAAAAGATGCAGTGGCTACTAGGAAGACACTCCACGCTGTCGGTGCAAAACAAATTGCTTTTATACCAACAAGTCCTAGTGCCAGTATGGACTTATGGAATTCAGCTATGAGGCTGTACCAGTCAAAGTAACATCCAGATTATCCAGTGATTCCAATATAAAGTTCTAAGGAGCATCGTAAATGCACCATGGTACATCAGAAACGATGATATCCATCGCGACCTTAAAGTAGATGATGTAATTAGTGTTATTACAAAATATGCCGAAGCTCACGACCGTAGACTTCATCACCATGTGAACGACGAGGCTATCCAGCTCCTTGACAACACGGACATAGTGAGATGACTAAAAAGGATCAAACCTTTTGAGTTAGTTTAGTGAAGTGACAGTAAAATAGTGAACAGTGCTTACAAAGAACGCAATAAAATAGTGTCTTCGCCTTAATAGAGACAATACGGACAATCAGTTCCATTCGGAATATGATTTGTACTGCAATTAGTCTGCGTTTGATTTATATATTATGTTTCATTATTTCACAATTTTTGGATAAAAATTGTCTGAAGTACTGAAACATGCACTGGGTTGCGGGTGCACGTAATAGTACGGTTGGCAACCCTACATTAATCAGGGGAATTAAACATGTGTTTTAAGTGTGACGTTTGACGTCTAGATGAAAGCTGAATGGCTCAATACCTTTGTTTTTTTTTTTAATTCAAAGCAATAAGTTAGTTTTCTGTTACATCTATAATATTTTTTATTGAATATGATCTATTTAATGTAATTTGACGTGTGTAAATGCAATTTTTTAATTTGCCCATATACTGAATAAATGCTTTGACTTTTGACTTTTGAATAAGAAAACTGCCAATGGACACAGTCTTAGCTTGACATTAGTTAGCAGTTTTGTTCAAATAAAATTACTTATAAGTCTTAAGACTAGATAGTAATTTTAATGATATACTATTTATATTGGATAATCATGTTTAAAAAAAAAAATCGGCTACGGAACCCTAAAAAGCAACATCAATGTTATTAACATTATTTTTAAGTCAGGTGTTATATCCTACTACATCTTGTCAATATTTTGTAATAAACATTAAAAACACCTGACAGATTATGATGATGAGCTAAGAACCATTTAAATTAAATGTATGGTCCTATGTTTTTTTTAATGAATTAGACCATTAATATACCAACTAATTATTTGCATTGTACCTTATGAATAAAATAAATAAAAAATAAAATATGTTTATTTCAAGTGACCAAGACTCATATGGAATTACAATATAAAGAAATTAAAATTATTTGAGACATACACACACTAAATGACAAAACAATACGATAATAAATGAAAATTACACAACTAAATTAGCAAAAAATTACAAATGTAAATAATAATTTCAAATAAATAATAAATAATTGAGCACACAATAAAATCTAAATTTAATTTGATTTAATTTCTACCCCGAAATGATGAGGGTATGTAAGGAGCATGTCTATCAGCGCAGTGTCTCAGAGGGAACTAAACTAACGTCGCAATAACTATTTGCATGCCAAATTTCAGCGCAATCCGAAACAATATTGATTTTCAGACTTTGTTACCCCGTTTTACCCTTTTAGGGGTGGAATTTAGAAAAAGCCAGAAACACGTATTTACTTATTTTTTTACTGAAGCACTTGTGTGAGGTTTCAAATAGAAAACACTATCTTATCTTTTTTCTCCATACAAACTTTGAACTCCCATTTCATCCCCTTAAGGGGTGAATTTTGGAAAATCCTTTCTTAGTACACCCTTACGTACTAAGACAAATATAGTTAATATACCCTCCAAATTTCAAGTCTCTACGACCAGTGGTTTAGTCTGTGCGTTGTCTGTCAGTCAGTCAGTTAGTCAGTCAGTATGTCAGGACAAAGATTCTTATAGTATTCTACTCTTTATTGAATACCAGCACAGTAACATAGTATACAAACTTAAAGTTTATGGTATTACTATGGGCGGTCTTATCGCTAAGAACGTTCTCTTCCAGACAACCTTTGTATGGACAGTATCGTGGTAAGAATTGGCTGGTAGTGCAGTGCGCAATACATCAATCTACAGTGCGAGACAAATTCGAAACAATATCGATTTTCACACTTTGTTACCCCATTTCACTCTCTTACGGGTAGAATTTCGAACACGTATTTTCTTATTTATTTATAAAAGTACTTTTGTGAAGTTTCGAATAAACAAGACCATCTAATCTTGTTTCTCCACACAAACTTTGAACCCCCGATTTATCCCTTTAAGGGGTGAATTTTGGAAAATCCATGCAACACCTTTACGTGACCTTACTAAGACAAATATACCCTGCAAATTTCAAGAGTCTCTACAATCAGTGGTTTAGGCTATGCGTTGTCTATAAGTCAGTCAGATATTTGAACCGATATACATCAATTTTATGTCGTTATATTATAGAATGATCTCTAAGATAGATAGATACACACTTTATTTGCAAACCAATAATTACAGAAAATACTAAAGGAAAATACTTATTCTTAGTAACGCTAAGGGCGGTCTTATCGCTTAAAGCGATTTATTCCAGACTACCAAGCTGAGAGTAATATTGTGACGGACGGTGGTGTATCAATTTTAATTGTTAGTTATTTATACAGTTATACATATACATAAATACATACGTGTATACACAAACATACATGTATATATACATATACATTACATAAACATATGCATCTACACAAAATATATACACACACATATATACTTATATCCACGGCTTATATCCATATTACATATTACTTACAGTAACACTTACATAATTTTATACATTACTAGCAGCCCGCCCCGGCTTCGCACGGGTAGAACATATATGCCTACAAAATTTGCATCAACTTGTTACATCGAATACAAAATATTTACATATTTAACAATCATCGTCATATTTCAACCAATTTACACAAAACCTTAACGAATTATGCACCTAAACTAAACCTTTCTCATAAACACTCTGGCTATTGGTGAAAACCGCATGATAATCCGTTCATTAGTTATTGATATTATTGCGAACAGACAGCTTACCACCCAGGAGAACATCTGCCGCCGTAACCTTACGGCGTTAAAAGTAGGGGTATTATACGTTTAATCTGTGTGTCTGTCTGTAGCAGCTAATCTCTCAGCATCCATGACCTAGGATGATGGATTATAACCATCATCCTAGTACATGACGCATCAATAAAAAAAAAAACTCTGTGGAACACACCATGGAGGAAAGAAATACATACATATAAAGCGTCAAACACCATCATCCTAGGTCAAACAAACTGCGGCGGTCAGTTGTGACTTGTGATGTATGGAAAATTTCGCAAATCGTATATCGCATAGAGTCTGTTCAAAAAGAGAACCGTCGTGGCTTTACGATGAGAGGTAAGGTACCTAATCGTTTTTATTGCAATGAGCACTATGCAGCTATGATATATTATTTTTTGTTGATAATTACGACAACGACAATTAACTATTACTATTTGAACTCTGTCTCAAGTAAGTGACTATTTTAAGTCATATTGAGAATAAATTGTTTTAAACCTAAGGAAGGAATGTATAATCCTACCTAGTACCAACCGATAATGATAAGAGTAGGTATCTACCAAGAAATCAAACCTTTTAAGTCGTATATACGAGATATTTTCTAGTCTCCATGGGCATTGTAATACTTTGACACTGGCTAAATACATTGTGGACGTGTGGAGCAATATTAAAACTTACAAAAAATGCACCATGCAGTTTTGGCGGAAGCGAAAAATGTGTGCTCTCGTTGTATTACCCATCTCGCTCTCTCATACTAGTGAGTGATTGTATAAAACCTTGTAGGTGCTATTATTTATTCTGTGCAAAACAAAAAAAAACACTAATCAACTTAGCACAATTAACTTAACTTAACACTAATTAACTTAACTTTTCTATGGTAGAGGGAAAATTAATACTCCATCCACGTATAGAGCCACAATAAAATTTAAAAAAAAAAATGGCGCCAAACTTAATTTTTTATTTTTAGCATGTCACTTGTCAGTGAAGTTTCGAAGACCTAATCTCGCTTAATTCTCGCGACATAAGGCGTTTTATTTTTTGCATTTATTTCATTTAACATGGATGGTAATGATAAAGTCGAAGTAATAAAGATGAATCTAGAGTCTGGTTAGTATTATTTCAATCAATAGATACCTACATATATTTATGACTGTATTTTTGGTAGGTTTATATAAAGTTCTAAATTTGTCTACCTAAGTTTTTATGACCAACTACATTTCTCCACAAAATAAAGCATTCCATTCCATTACATTGCAGTTGTGAAATTAAAGGTAAACAAGCAAAGAGAATTGTGTCAAATTCGTAATAGAGAGCGCTCATTGAATGATGAACTAGCTGCAGTAAAAGCAGAAATGGATTTCAACAGAGAACAACTAGAGGTGCGTAGCGTAGGTTAGTAAGTAGATAGTATCTAACTATTAGTCGCAGGCAGATAGCTTAATAAGCCGTTCAATCATCAGCTTAGCCTCATTACTAAACAGCGCCATTCAATTAGATTCCTGAATGTCCAGCCATAGCGTTTGTTACAACATTTAATAAACTAGCTGGCTAATGCTTAGGCCATTCATGGCAACACAATAGGAACAGTGATCACCGCGTCACCAGAAATAAATGTATATGCATATCTAATACTATAAGAATCTTTGTCCTGACATACTGACTGACTGACTGACTGACTGACTGACAGACAACGCACAGCCTAAACCGCTGGTCGTAGAGACTTGAAATTTGGAGGGTATATTTGACTTAGTACGTAAGGGTGTACTAAGAAAGGATTTTCCAAAATTTACCCCTGAAGGGGATGAAATGGGGGTTCAAAGTTTGTATGGAGACACATGATTAGATAGTCTTTACTATCAGAAACTTCACACAAGTGCTTCAGTAAACAATTAGTTAATATGCGTTTCAGGTTTTTATGAAATTCCACCCTTAAGAGGGTGAAATGGGGTAACAAAAGGTGTAAAATCAATATTGTTTCGGATTGCGCTGAAATTTGGCATGCAGATAGTTATTACGACGTTAGTTCCCACTGAGAAAGCATTTTCCCAAATTCACCCCTGAAGGGGATGGAACGGGGGTTAAATGTTTGTATGGAGAAATAAGATTATTTCTATCCGAAACTTCACACAACTACTTCAGTAAAAAAATAAGTAAATACGTGTTTCAGATGTGTTACAGATAGTTAGTTATTACGACGGTAGTTCCCTCTGAAAAAGGATTTTCCAAAATTCCCTCCTGCAGGGGATGAAACGGGGGTTCAAAGTTTGTATGGAGAAACAAGATTAGATAGTCTTTTATATTCGTAACTTAACACACGTGCTTCATTAAAAAAATAAGAATACGTGTTTCAGGTTTTTTTTAAATTCCACCCCTAAAGTGTGAAAATTAATATTGTTTCGGATTGCGCTGAAATTTGGCATGCAGATAGTTATTTTTGACTTAGGTATCCGCAAAAAAAGAATTTTTCAAAATTCACTCTTCTACGGGGATGAAGCGGGGGTTCAAAGTTGGATACTTAGCCATTTTATTCGACATTTCATACAAGTACTTCTGTAAATAAATAAGTAAATACGAGTTTAAGACTTTTTCAAAATGCCACTCTAAGAGGATAAAATAACAAAGTCTAAAAATCAATATTGTTTCGGATTGCGCTGAAATTTAGAATGCAGATAGTTATTATGACGTAGATATCCGCTCAGAAAGGATTTTCTAAAAATTCCTCCCGGATACGGAACGGGGATTCAAAGTTTGTATGGAGAAACAAGATGAGATAAGTAAGTACGTGTTGTAGGATTTTTGAAATGGGGTAGGTAACAAAGTCTGAAAATTTGGGTTTTTCGGGTTTTATAAATATGAATCCCGAATTGCCTTAGTCACGCGATAACATGAAAACGGGTTAACCGATTTGGCTAATTCTTGTTCGATGTCTTTAATGATAGAATCCTTTTTACAAAAGAAAAGTAAAGAAAAGAAGTTTTCAACGCGGGCGAAGCCACGGGGCACTTCTAGTATATGTATATATGCATAGACATAGGTTGTACTATTCATTATTCTGTGACATAGGTATACATTTATATGCATATACATATCCGTATGGCGTGGTGTGTGTGGCCAACGTGTGATGGGGTGCGCGGGCGCGCACCTCTTGCCTTCGCCAGTTATTCCGTTGACCTAAAGGTATTGGAAGGTGTATGGGTACGAGGAAAACTCCACACTTCACTCGTACACTTGTATTGAGTCATATACAGCGATGATTACAATAACTTGCTAATATTAGGCGAATAAATAAGTGCGGTTCCTTAAATCGGCGCGAGCGCGTGGTTATTATTCCGGTCTGAAGCTAACTCTCCACTGCTGGGCTCCCGTGCCTAGCCTTATCACCGAACTTCATACAATATAAAGTTGCATACTAACTAGTACGCTATCTGTGACAGTGGCTTGACGGGGACGACTACTATTTCTTAATCTGCGGCGCGCCTGGACAAAAGCGTCCGCACCGATAGATAAGAAAGGCTCGTTTCCAATGCATGGCACTCGAGTAAACACTCGAGTGCCATGCATTGGAAACGTGTACGAAATATTTTATGTAGAATGTAGTAGTAATTTATCTTTTAGTATGTATTAAGTGTAAATTATTATTATTAATTAAAGGTTTATTAAGTTAAGTTTAAGTTGTAAATATAATTTTGAATTTAGTAAGTTGATAGCATTTCCTACATATTGTTTTATATATTTTTATTTTTTAAGTTTACTATTTGAATATTTAAATGTTTTTATTTAAATACATTTTATTAATTATATTATGTGGGAGCGGCCCACATCCGTATACATATATATGCATATACATATATTTCTGGTGACGCACGGCCGCTACCGCAGCTGCCCTCCTCGCTACGGTCGTCGGCGCACGCGTCACGCGGTGGTCACTGTTCCAATTGTGTTGACGTAGTGTCAGACTTATAAACAGGCTAGGCAAGACGGAATCCGTGGTGAGATTACAATTTTGTAAATTATTACGACACCGCGGATTCCGCTTTCGAGATGTCTAAACGAGCTTACAGAATAGCCCTATATTATCTACATACATTTAGTAAAGTTCCTAGTTAGTTAAATACGCTGTCCTGTGAATACTTGTGATGTAAAGGGCTAAACATGAATTCCTTAAAGGTCGGCACCGCATCAACAGAGCCAATGGTGTTGCAGATGTCCATAGGCGACGGTTACCGCTTTCCATCAGGAGGGCCGTCTGATTGTTTGCCTACTCTAACATAAAAAAAATGTTCCAGGACGTTAAAAACCAAATAGTCGAAGCTAAAAACCAGATTTCAATAGTAAAGATATGTTCAGCGTCAGTGAGTTGTGGCGTCGACACGCATGTGGCCACACTTGAACAACATAAAAAAGAGTTTCAGGCACTTTTTGATAGAGGTAATGTATAGAACGACCATACTTATCTGTTTAGAGTCTGATGAGAGTTTAATTCTAAATGTTCCAATGTTATCAGTCTGAACTTCAGACGAACTTCGGCGCCGGCATTTTGTTTCCGTTGACGTCCCGGTGCCGTTGCTGTGGACAAACGCTGTCAAGTTTCCTTTCACATGTTCCTTTCGAGGTAGGTACGGAAACACAAAAAAGAAAAAGAAAATAATGAGTATCGTTTTCTATCAAAAATTATGTAATGAAAATGTTTGTTTCATTAAGTACCTACTTATTATATACTGTTTTCTTGCAAATGTGTTGCAGAACATTGTGTGACACACGTGCGGAAATTGGTATTTAAAAACTCATGACTATGGTAAGCTCTCGACTTCGTCTCAGGCTTACATTCTTCTACTCGTTTGTAAACACATCAGAGTAACAATTACTAAAGTACTTTGGTAATTGTTACTCTAAGGTAAATACCAACTTACTGTAGTAGTATCATAAATAACTATTAGCAATACATTACATTATTAACTTTGGTTCTCTACCTACATTTATTACGGGGGTGTATATGGCAGCCTTTATTAAAGGTTTTTTAAAGGTTTATTAATTGCCATTATCATATCTCGCATCCCTCCCCCCAGTTGCTACCAATCCTATTAAGTACCTAGTGGCAGGCATATTTGTATGACTGTCTGCAACCTAAAAGATACCTACGCTCCGTATACGCCCTTCTGCTCCCACATGGGAGCAGTTTTCGGAGGTGGACGGAAATAAGCTCATTTAATAATATGTCTTCCTAGAACGCCATCTCTTTGATCAGAGAATGAAAGAGGTACGGGACAAAGAAGCAGAAAAAGAAGAACTAAAGCGTCAGAAAGACAAAAAAATAGCCGAAAAGAGAGAGCAAGAAGCTAACGAAGCAGCCGTGATTGAAGCAGAATGCCTAGCTTTGGAGAAAGAATGTGTGATTTTGAAGGTATTACTAATTACCTATAGGTAGTCAAGTACCTAAATTAAGCGCGGAGTCAAAGAATAAATAATAGAACGAGAAGTGTAGTAAAAATATATATATAAATCCTGGTATGCATCAGATAGTTCATATCGAAGGCCAATCGTTAAACTGGACCCGATTGATAACTGTATCTTTGCACACCACGCATTCATTTCTTGATTTGCCTATTTAATAATACCCGACACATCGTTCAAAACTTATTGCCTGACGATATAAACCGGGCCATGCACAGGGGCCATGCTTGAGCAAATCGATTCTGTAGGGTTACGAAATAATAGTAAATATAATATAAGTAGGTAGGTACCTACAGACAGTTGAGATATGTCCGTGAGCGAAATATGTCCACTTTCATAGGTTTACCATTTACCATTTACCCTAACAACTCAAAGGCGAAATAAAATCACTTTTTTCTGTTGTTTGTAATCCCAGACCAGCCCCTGATTCGCAATCATTCGAAAACCTATTCGGATTCGGAAGCTTCATTTATATTACCATAGGTAAAATGAAATTCACGAGCTATTTTTTCGCGGAAACCTTTCCAATTGGAATCACTGATTTTGTCGAATTCAAATTATCAAAAGTAACCGATTGGAGCATTGTTAATTGCAAAGATCCAAGTCGAAGTAAAGGCAGTTTCCGAATCCGAATTTGCTTTCAAATAATTGAGCATAACCCTGCATGCAGGTCGATTGGTGATGAAATTATTATGTTTACAGAAAAGGAACAATGCCATTATGCTCAAGCTGAGGCGAAAGCTATTAGAAACAGAAAATGCCAGACGAGATCTAACGAAGAAAAATTCTACCAATGAGTAGGTAGTTACCACTATTCTTGGAATAAATCATTGTTTCAAGATCGCAATTGCTACTACATAACTAATAAAACTAAGAAAATATTATATTCCTCGTTTTACATTCCTGACTGTATCTGATACAACACCTTAGCTAAACATCAGTAGCAGACTATGGTGAGTTAGGTACTTTATAACGCCGACGATTCGTCCGTGCTGTATAATTAATGATTAAACGAACTTACCTTAAGTGATGCTCTATCATAATTATACGAAGGCTTCGTCTGAAGAGATTAGAATACTTGTAGTAGCACATACGTGTGGCCATTCATACACTATAGTTGAGAAATACATAAAAAATAAAATAATATAAATAAATTATTGGTATTTTCATTTCTGGTATGGCAACACTGACGACACCATCTTCATTTAGTTCAGAGTAGATATATTTACATACACACATATATTTCTTTTTAGCAAATTTTACGAACTAGGGACTGGGAAGGGGGAGAGCTAATCTCTTCAGACGAAGCTTTCGTATAATTATGATAGAACATCACTTAAGGTAAGTTCGTTTAATCATTAATTATACTTTGCTTCGCCTTCGAGATTAGAATACTTGTAGATATTTAAAGGTGTAAAATTTGTGAATAACAATAAACAAAACTTATAGTGTATAATCATCTAATAAATCATAGTTTTAAGGAAAAAATTAAGGTTTTTCTTGATTGTAAATTCTAAAAACAAAGAAAATAAAATATAAAATCTTCCATGTAAAAAAAATATTACATCATTTTAATATTATAATTAGTATAGTTATTGCCTTCTTGGCATCAGTTTTTTTTAATCATTAGAATTTAATATTGACCTTGCAAAATTATTTTCTGGTGGCGGAAAGACTGATTTTTGGTAAAATCTAGCAAATACACTTGATGAATCTGACCATCCAGCGGTTTTTCGTATGAGATCAAGGCTGACGCCACGTTTATGTGCGGCAGAAGTTGATGCATGTCTGGTCGAATGAGCGGTGAAGATGTTTGTGTCGATACCGCTCTTTTGCAATATTTCCTTAATCCAACGACTGATGGATTGAGAACAGACTGGCTTGAATGGACTTTTAAAACTAATGAAAAGTTGATCAGACGTTCGTATAGAATCAGTAATATTTTTATAATCTATTAAAGCAGTTGCGGGACAAATCTGGGGTTTTTCTTTAAAAAATGGTAATATTAATGAGGGTTGTCGAGACTATGGAAGAATATGGGGAACCATGCCTGAGTGGGCCAGAAAGGGACTACCACTATGCCTTCAGCATTATCTGTGAGAATTTTACGAATCATTTTTAATACAACTGATATTGGTGGAAAAGCATAAAAGTTTAATTTATTCCAATTTCAGGTAAAGGCATTGACGGCTATAGCACCAGGATCTCTGTACCAAGACACATATGATTCACATTTTGAGTTCAATCTCGGTGCAAGCAAATCAATTTTTGGTTTGCCGAAATGCTTAATGATTTTGTTGAAGCCATGGTCGGTTAATTCCCACTCCGTATCAGGGTGTAATCGTCTCGATTCCGCATCTGCTGCTTCGTTGTCTTGGGAACTTTGGGAAGATGCATAGACATAAATGCTTTTCTTTTCACACCATTGCCATATCTTTCTGGTGACATCAGTGAGATGTGGAAAGCGTACACCGCCCATTTTGTTTATATACGAAATGGCAGTTGTGTTATCGATTAGTAGGAGCACTTGACAATGTTTTAAATTATTTGGAAAAATGTTCAAACCAAAAAAAGCAGCTAGAATTTCTAAATAATGTATGTGCCTTACCTTCTCATCATCGCTCCATTTCCCATTAGCTCTGTCCTTACCACATGCTGCCCCCCACCTTGTTTTGCTAGAATCCGAAAAATTTCCATACTATAGTAATCGTCTTTAATTGGGTTAACCGAACTATCTATATGACTATGCCACCAGTTAAATTTGTCATATAGTAGTTGGGGAACAGACATATAGCTATCAAAATCGTCAGATTTTTTCCAAAGCCAGATATTTCCAGCGTTCAATATTTTTTGTGTACAGCCAACCATATTGGATGGCTGGGCAGGATGAGTTAAGCAAACCTGCTAATCGAGCGAACTCACGTATAGTACAACGTTTTAATTTTAAGAACTTCATTATTTCTAGTTTAATTAAAGTTCTTTCTTAGTAGGTGATATAGAATTTTTTTGTATCAATGATAAAACCTAGATATTTACACAGTGTTGGGCAGCAATACACTTTTCTCCAAATGAATATGGTTTGTTTTATGTTTTGGTGACAACTTTCAAATGAGTTGGATACTAAACAAATATCATCTAAGTAAATGGAAGATATATATATCCTAAAGACCTCAATAAACATACTATAGGTTTCATTAATTTCGTGAAAACTAGCGGTGCTGTATTCAGTCCAAATAGGAGAACGTTAAATTAATATAATTTTCGTTTAATGTAAAACGGAGGTATTTTATACCCTTCCATGATAATATAAGGCTGTCATTGGTAATAATGAGCCATCTATTATGAAACATCGTTAACCTGCCCGCAGTGTGACATACCTCGTTTATCGGCGAGTCTGCCCGCGCCCGCGTGAGCGCTGCGACTGCGCTGGCAGCGACGGCCGGTATGTCATATGTGGCAGAGTTGGCGGTGGCGGCGGCGGTGGAGGGGCTTGGTAGCGGCGAGGTGGCTGCGTCGCAGCTGTTGGTCTTCTCCCCGCTCCCGCTTGCCTCGCCATTGGAAACGGAGGTCTTGTGTTTAAAGTCCGAGATTGATGAAAACTGGTTTGCGGAAGACCTGCTTTCATTTTAATTTCAGCCCCTGATTTATTTATAGCTTTTGCGGCTTTTAAGGTGTCGGATAACTTCTCCCCAAATAAATGACTGTCAATATCCGTTGAAAACAAATGGTCTTTTATATCCTTTTTAGGGTTCCGTAGCCGAATGGCAAAAAACGGAACCCTTATAGATTCGTCATGTCTGTCTGTCTGTCCGTCCGTATTCCGAAACTGTTAGGACTACAGAATTGAAACTTGGTAGGTAGATGTATTCTGTAAACCGCTTTTCGATTTTTATACAAAAATAAAAAATATAAAAGTTTAAGGGGGGGCATCCCATACATGGAACTGAAACATAAAAAAAAAATTGTCTTCAAACCTATACGTGTGGGGTGTCTATGGATAGGTCTTCAAAAATGACATTGAGGTTTCTAAAATCATTTTTTCTCAAAGTCAATCATTTGAAAGATACGCGCGTCTAAAGTGGTAAAATGTGTGTCCCCCCCCCCCTCTAACTTTTAAAGTATGGGAGTGAAAAATCTAAAAAAAAAATATGCTGTAGATCTCAATAAAAACTAACATCGAAAATTGGTTTGAACGAGATACAATCAGCAGTTTTAGAGATATGGCGACCGCAAAGATAACTTTGTTTTTCATACAAACACTATGAAAAACAAAGTTAGTAGTAGTAGTAGTTAGTTTTGTAGTTGCGAAAAATCATAGTTATGGTATACTTAACTGTGTTACGGAACCCTACGAGTGCGAGTCCGACTTGCACTTGGCCAGTTTATTTATTGTTGAAGTTAGAAAACTTCGTCGAGACATAGATTCCGTATATTGAGAATTACATAAAAGCCTAGATGCATCGCTCAAATATTTTACAACTTCAGCATCTCTGTTCTGACTTGCAAAGATAGTCAACGCGTGACCGATACAAGATATCGCAATTGCTCTTTGATTTTGTTTTATCTCGATAACGACTCTAAGACTCCGCTGTCCGTCTGTCCGTCTGTCTGTCTATCTGTCTGTCTGTCTGTCATTATCTGTCTGTCTGTCTGTCTATCTGTCATTGTCTGTCTGTCTGTCTGTCTGTCTGTCTGTCTGTCTGTCTGTCTGTCTGTCTGTCTGTCTGTCTGTCTGTCTGTCTGTCCGACTGTCACCAGGCTGTATCTCATAAACCGTGATAGTTAGACAGTTGAAATTTTCACAGATGATGTATTTCTGTTACCGCTATAACAACAGATATTAAAAACAGAATAATGTTAAAAATAATAGAGGGTCCCCATACAAGAAACGTGTTTTTTTCGGCATTTCACGCCATCTATGAATGCTTAGTTAGGTAAACGTCCCATAGATGGCGTTATATTGAAATGTCGATCCCTAACACCTTTGTTAGATGTTAGATGGCGTTATAAGAAATAAAACGTTTATTTTTTTTTTGCTGGCGAAAAATGATAGTGGTATTTTTTGCTCGATCTTATAAAATACTGTAGTGTGGTACGGAACCCTACTAGTGCGAGTCCGACTTGCACTTGGCCAGTTTATTGTATATAACTAGCAGCCCACCCCGGCTTCGCACGGGTGGAACATATAGCAGGAACATATGGCAGATTATAAAAGAAGAAACTGGTAAACAGAAATCATGTCGTAGTGTCTGTGATAAACTTCTAGATAGTGACAAAAATCTTATTCGTGACAATGATACAATCTGCAACCTATTTAATGATTACTTCGCTAATATAGCCAGCAATTTGACCAACAACTTTAACTACTCCATTCATGATTCACAAATATACTTAAATAAATATAAAAATAAGCTTAAATGTAGTATGAAAATAAAGCCAATTACTATTGATAGAATCTTAAAAATCATAAAATCACTCAATGCCAAAAAATCTAATGATTACTGGGATGTCTCACCTTACCTAGTAAAACTTTTAAAAGAAGAAATAGCTGTACCAATGATCTATATAATAAATAACTGCATTAAAAAAGGAATCTTTCCGGAAGAAATGAAAATAGCCAAAGTTGTTCCAATATACAAAAACAGGGGTACTACCAAAGACTGCAACAACTACAGACCAGTCTCTATTTTACCAAGCTTAAGTAAAATTTTTGAGAAGTACTTAGCTGAAGAACTAATGGACCACATGATAGAAAAGGACATTTTTAATCCAAGGCAATTTGGATTCCAAAAACAGAAATCCACAATAAATGCTATCGCAAAACTCATAGAGGATATCTTTGAGGGTCTGGAGGGATCGCAGAAAACCTATGGCCTCTTCTGCGATCTCTCCAAAGCTTTTGATTGTGTTTCTCATGAAATCCTCTTTAATAAACTTGAACACTATGGAGTTCGAAATGCAGAACTGGATATCTTTAGATCATATCTAGATAATAGAACTCAAATAACTGAGCTAAATGGCTGTAGATCCAATGTACAATCAATGACACAAGGAGTACCACAAGGTTCAATTCTAGGACCTCTGCTCTTTATCATTTATGTTAATGACATAACTTCAGCACTAGATAACATTGACGTTGTACTGTTCGCAGACGACACTAGCCTAATAATTAAAGACGATTGTTACCAAGGTGTCAAAAATATGCAAAGCAATGCATGACCTAAAAAGGTGGTTTTCAACTAATAATATGCTGTTAAATGTAGACAAAATTCATATTGTTAATTTTGCTTTAGGATCGCGTACCCAGTATGACGCAAATTCTGTTTGCGTAAAAAATACGATAGATAGCCTACACTTGGACTTGTCAAAAACAGTTAAATTCCTAGGATTAGATTTGGATGAAAAGCTAACATGGGAAACGCACATTAATAAACTAACAAAAAAACTGTGTTTGGCTACTTTTGCCATTAAGAAAATTAAGGAGTTGGGAGGTCAAGCAGCAGCAAAAGAGGTATACTTTGCATATTTTCATTCTGTAATGACGTATGGTATACTATTGTGGGGAACAGCTGCAGAATCAAATAGGGCCTTTGTCTTACAAAAACTTGCTGTGGGATATATGCTAGGACTAAGACAAACAGAATCATGTAGGGACAAATTCCGAGAACTCAATATATATTATGCAGTGTATAAAATATGTAAGGGAAAATATTAATACAATGACACGATATCAGGACATTCATAGCTATAACACTAGAAATAAGGATAGACTAATTGGACCAAAGACTAGATTATCTAAGATTTCCAAAAGCTTTTACTGCAATGGCATAAAGTTATATAACAAAATTCCAACATTAATAAAAAATAAGAAAAATTTGACTTTTTTAAATTTCTTAAACAACATTTGACGCATAAAAGCTTTTACACACTACGTGATGCAATGGAAGATAAGAATTTATTTATACCTTGAGATTGTTTATGATTATTATTAATTTATATATTTTTACTATGTTAGAACAGATACATTATGTATGTATTTTTGAGTTATTGACATCTGCTAAAGATATATTTTTACCTTTTAAATATTTAACTATGTATGACGTGTCTAAGTGCATTGTATATGTCGAAAGATTAATAAACAACAATAAACAATATGCCTACAACATTTGCATCAGTTTGTTGCATCGAATATAAAATATTAACATATTTAACAATCATCGTCATATTTCAACCAATTAACACAAAACCTTAACGAATTATGCACCTAAACCTTCCTCATAAACACTCTGGCTATTGGTGAAAAACGCATGATAATCCGTTCAGTAGCTATTGAGATTATTGCGAACAGACAGACAGACGCAGTGATGGACTTTGTTTTATAATACTTACGTAGTGATATTGGACGGCCCTTTGGCGTAAAGGATAGTTACCCTAATTCTGACCCGACAGTCGTTGGTTCTAATCCTAGCTATATACCTACCAATGAAAGTTCTATGTGCATTCATGAATAATGGGTTTTCGTACAGAGGTAGTTGAATCATTAAATCTACCAAAACTGACCAAGTGCAAGTCCACACATTTTACCACTTTAGACACGCCTATTTTATTTATGATTGAATTTGAGGAAAAATGAGTTTAGGAACCTCAATGCCATTTTAAAGACCTATTATATTCATAGACGGGGTCTATGTCATGTATAGGTTTGAAGATTTTTTTGTTTGTTTTAGTGCTAATATCGGATGCTCCCCCTTAAACTTTTATATTTTTATTTTTGTATAAAAATCGGAAAGCGGTTTACAGAATACATCTACCTACCAAGTTTAAATTCTGTAGTCTTTATAGTTTCGGAATAAAATGGCTGTGACATACGGACGGACAGACAGACAGACATGACGAATCTATAAGGGTTCCGTTTTTTGCCATTCGGCTACGGAACCCTAAAAAGTAGCTTACCACCAAGGAGAACATCTGCCGCCGTAACCTTACGGCGTTCCCCGTCGCAAAAAGTAGGGGTATTATATGTTTAACGTGTGTATCTGGGTGTATGTCTGTAGCATCTTAGCACCCAACCGGATGAACCGATTTTGATTTTATTATTGACATATTTTTTTGTTTATAGATTAGATGTCTTCATCGAGAGTGTTCTTAGCTTTGATTCATGAAAATTCGTTTAATCGTTATAAAACTATGAGCTTTTTAGGGTTCCGTACCCAAAGGGTAAAACGGGACCCTATTACTAAGACTCCGCTGTCCGTCTGTCTGTCTGTCTGTCTGTCCGTCTGTGACCAGGCTGTATCTCATGAACCGTGATAGTTAGACAGTTGACATTTTCACATATGATGAACAAATACTAAAAACAGAATTAGTTAAAAATAATAGAGGGTCCCCCCCCATACAAGAAACTTTTCTTCGGCATTTCACGCCATCTATGAACGCTTAGTTAGGTAAACGTCCCATAGATGGCGTTATATTGAAATGTCTATCTCTAACTCCTTTGTTAGACGTTAGATGGCGTTATAAGAAATAAAATGTTTATTAATTATTATTTTTTTCTGGCGAAAAATGATAGTGGTATTTTTTGCTCGATCTTATAAAATACTGTAGTGTGGTACGGAACCCTACTAGTGCGAGTCCGACTTGCACTTGGCCAGTTTATTTCTAGTTAATTGCGCTATGAAATCAGCTTTCATAGGTCTGATCAATTCGAAAATCTTCTTCTTCAACGATATTGTAAGAACATGGAAGTATTGACCTGATGCTGGGACATCTCCTGGACTTTACAGAATACTCAAATCCTCACCAACTTACAGCTCAGATTTTAAATGTCGTGTTTAGAGTCATTGGAATGCTTTTAAAGATAGATTATACATAGATCAGTCGGGGTGGTTTAACATATTATATTATTATATACAAGGTGTAACATAAGGGTGTAGTAATATTGAAAGGTGTGTATGTATAGCATGTCACGAATCCTATACCTAAATATCAAACTTCAAATCGAAACTTTATTTCACCATACAAAGTTTAAAAAATAATTTTTCGCAATATTTTGGACAACCCTAACTGTTCTTTCGCCACTGGTCGCCGCCATTTTTCTTCTCTTCCTTTCTTTTGTGTTGCTATTGGCTGGCCGTATTTCAAGGACATGGCGCTCGTATTCGATTGGCCCGCGGTATTTCAAAGTTTGTTTCCGTACCCAATTGGCGAGCGGCATTCACAAAAAATGAGTTATGGCTTGTCGGTTCCTATGACCTAAATAATACATTTTATTTGAAATTATTTTAGTCAATGAATAATACTAATAAGTTGACTACTTGTACTATTATTTATTCTGTGCGTTTACGTCTGCTAATCAGCTGACATTAGGGTTATAAATAGCGAAGGTTTTTGAAAAGTTTAACTTGTCATAACTCTGGATCCATGCTGCTGAGGAAAGCGAGACTTTGCAGGTAGATTATACATCAGGCTAGGTATACACAGTTTAAATAATATTACTACACCCTTATGTTACACCTTGTATATAGATCAATATAATTTTAAACAATAGATCTTATTATTATACTATACTAGAAATGCCCCGCGGCTTCGCCCGCGTTAAAATCTTATTTTATTTACTTAAAACTTTTCTTTTGTTTCCGAGGTGGTCCCATTTTAATTTTATCGAGATCTGATAAGTATCTCCAGAGATATGGAGATAAATACCTCAAACATAGGAGAATGTATTGGTTTTAGTAGAAAAGTCCCAAGAAGATTATACACAATGGAGGTTGCTATTGGATATACTTTTGAGGACTAAAAAATATGACCTTGAATAATGTTTTTACATCTTTCTTCTCGTTGATTTTGGTTTTTGACAGATATTCTTACGGTAACTGTGAGCGAGATAGAAATAAAGGTGGGGATCATATTTTTTTTTTTTATATCTTATAGGCTAGCCTTTGACCACTATCTCACCTGTTGCTAAGTGATGATGCGGTCGAAGATAGAGAAGTGGACTAGAATGGGAACTGGCTCTCAAGGATAGCTGCCTGAACACATAAGATGTTTGGCGACAGATGTTCTAACTTGAGGGTGGTAGCTGGCCAGGCGGACACTAGATATGTCCTACCACCATGCGGGGGTTGTTGGTTTCTTAACAATGTTTTCCTTCACCGGAGGGCAACTGTGAGAAGCGCACATATATTTTTCGATCGAAAAATTCATTGGCGCACGGCGGTTTGAACTCGGTACCACGGCATCAAAGCCGACTGTTCTCCCAATTACGCCACCGGGCCCTCAATAAATAATTATATATTAATAATTATAAAATATATATATATAATAATATATAAATATAAATATATATAATAATATATAAATATAAATAATTTGTCTTCACAGGAATGTTCTACCGGGCAAAGTCTTGTTAGGGTGCAAACTTTTTTAAACATACCTAAGATTGTTTGACATGACATGACGTTTGGCGAAGATGGCGGCCATTTCAGTCCCGCGACACTGCATACATAATTAAATACTTCAGAATTATGAACGTACTTTATACCAACCAACACTGCAAAAAAATATTTATAAGCATAATACCACAGATTATATAATAGTTACTACGTAAATAATATTTTCCGTTATTAGGTTGGCTACACAGTGCTTTCATAATTCGGGTTTCAACAATATAGGGAAGTGCCTCTTATAACGTAGTAGAGTGATTCAGTACTCTGTTGGCCATATGGCGGCAAGTAATGTTAATAATCGCAAATAATACTTTTTTATAATTATTTTGGAATACAACTAGTCCGTGTTATAAAAGTATTTGGAATTATTGTAATAAAATAGACAATTCATTATCGTGTGTGTCAGATTCTTTAATTGCACAGGGCCATTTTGGACATTGTCCTTTGATACCTTGATGACATGATTATTACTAGTGAATATTATCACTTTAGCAAGGCAATTAAAGTCAATTTTTTTACGGTTCCGAACCCAAAGGGTACCAAATGAACACTTTCTGATTTGTTGTCCGTCCGTTCGTCCGTCCGTCCGTCCGTCCGTGTGTCTATACATATGTGCGCACTTTACAGATCTGTATCTTCTTACAGATATTGAAAATTTCAAGTATATACCTATAGGTATATACTTTAAATTTTCAAAAAGTATATATCCGACAGTGTATAACGGCCCAGACACCAAATGTAATAGATGCATGTAATTTAATTAAAACTTGTTATGCACTAAAAAGGGTAAAATATGTTATTTTTCAAAAAAAATAAAACCGACTTCATAATCACAAACAGGCACTCAAAAGCGAAAAATAAATTACTTAAAATTATTATAAGCGCTACCCACTTATTTTTTGGAATAAAGAAGATTGCGAAGGAGTTTCTGTAGGAAGTTGGTGCTATTGGTATACTCCGTCTTCCCACAACTCAATAAGTTTTGTGTTTATAAGCAGTCTCAGATAAGATACTTTAGGTTTTAGTTTGTGAATGGGGTAGATTAAGTAGAGTTAAGATATTAATATGATATTTTTATATATAATTATTTATTTATAATAGTTAAGCTAATTCAAGGTTATTATTAAATTAAATAATATAACGTTTAGTTTTTAATCGTCTTTATATTAGCTATTATATTTATTTATTAGTTATTTTTATTTAATTTTTTTTTAATAATTTTTTATTTTTAATTTTTTTTTATTTATTTTTTTTTTCATTAAGCTTATTATTAAATAAAAGAAAATATAACGTTTTATTTTAAACGTATTACGAATAGAAAATGTTTTTTTTTTCTTGTTTTTTAATATTATTATGAGTTCTTTTTTTTTTTAATAATTATTATTATTCATATTTTATTATTATATGTGTATGCATGTACATGTATATATGTACATATATACGCATACGTACATACAAATATTGTGTTTGCGTGTTTATGGATTATTTACAAAATGAATTTTTTAGATTAAAGATAATAAGTCATTTTCTTTTATAGCAGTTTTTGTTTGTCATTCATTAATCTAACCCACTAATCAATTACATTAATTAGTGGGTTAGATTAATGAAGCGTAAGAATATAATACTAATAATTATAATATTAGCAGCTATTAGGTGCAGGTAGTCAAATTCGAGTTAGGATCCTGTGTTAAATTTTTTAAGATGATTTATTATGTATATGATGTGCGATTGATAAGTTTCTGCCGAGTCTTCTTTAGTTAAAATCTGAGTTATGTTGAATGGGTTAGATAGAGACGAAGATGTAAGAGTATGGTTAAGTCTTGTCATAGCAAATCTAGGACACTCTTCGATCAGATGCTCGAGAGTTTGGGGTGTGTTGTTGTCACACGGACAATTTTCATCCCTGGTAATTTTGAATCTGTGAAGGTAAGTTTTGTGGTATCCATGACCGGATAAAAGCTGCGTGATGTGAAAGTTTAATTTAAATGTTTTGAGGCACTGGATGAGGTCTTTGTGGGTGGGTAGTAGACTTAATGTGTGTGGGCTTGATTGTTTATAGTGTTCTGTTGTTTTGAGATCGGATATTAATCTATTTTGATATTTGACAAAACTGATGGGAATATCGAGAAAGTCTGGCAACTTATGAAGAAGTGCAGCAGACTTGGCTGCATCATCAGCCAGCTCATTACCGCCTATGCCGATGTGGCTACGTACCCATGAGAACTGAATTGTGGCTTCCGATTGTTTAAGGGTGCGAAGATTTTTGTGTATAATTACAGCTAATTTATTTGTGGTGTAAGGGTTTGACAATTCCGTTAGTGCGGATCTGGAGTCGGATAATACGGATAGGGTTTTTATGTGTTTTTGTTCTATGACCCATTTAAGTGCGAGGTTAATGGCTAGAAGTTCAGCCTGAAACACAGAACAGAGATCATGTAGTTCCCACTTATTTATTTGAAGTCGGTGCCAGCCAAGTCTATTGGATAGTAGATAGATAATACCCACATGTATCTTCCTACGGTTTTACTACTTAAGGGTGAATTTTGGAAAATCCTTTTTATACCCTTACGTACTAAGACAAATATACCCTCCAAATTTCAAGTCTCTACGACCAGCGGTTTAGGCTGTGCGTTGTCTGTCAGTCAGTCAGTCAGTCAGTATGTCAGGACAAAGATTCTTATGGTATTAGATTGACTTCAAATTGATTGTGATCGGTTGGGATCTACAGAATAGCTAATCTTATAATAAAATAAATTATAACTTAAAAATATTTTTTAAAACAAGCTTTTATCTGGGACAATGAACTAAAGTGTTAAAAATAAATTCTAGTAAGTATTTGGTGTGTAGGTACTTACCTATATTCTTAAAAGCTTGAAACTGTACCCGTTTTTCAGGCTAGGTAATTACAATACTTCAGTGCCTCAAGCTTTTAAAAATATAGGTAAGTACCTACACGCCAAATACTTACTAGAATTTATTTTTAACATTTTAGTTCATTGTCCCAGATAAAAGCTATGTTTAAAAAATATTTTTTACTTATAATTTATTTTTAACTTTTTAGTAGGTAGGTACAGATACCGACTACCTACCTACTACCTAAGTATTTAAGAGAAGGCATGATGTTTTAAAATATTCCACGGATATTTGATGTGATTATGGGTAAAGTGCTCTTCAAGGAATATTAATCGACTCGGTGGGGCTTTGTTGCTTTATAACAGAAATTTACCACCATACAGCCACCTTACAGCTTCATTATCAGCTCCTGGCTATCATTTAAGTGTAAAGTGCTCCTCAAGACGAATCAATCGAGCCCAAGCTCGGTAGAGTTACGTTGATTTATCACAGAGATGCCGTGGCCACCTTCCAGCTTCATCATCAGACCCTGGATATTATCTAGGTGTAAAGTTCTCTTCAAGACGAATCAATCGAGCCCAAACTCGGTAGAGTTACTTTGATTTATCACAGAGATGCCGTGGCCACCTTCCAGCTTCATCATCAGACCCTGGATATCATCTAGGTGAAAAGTTCTCTTCAAGACGAATCAATCGAGCCCAAACTCGGTAGGGTTATGTTGATTTATCACAGAGATGCCGTGGCCACCTTCCAGCTTCATTATCAGACCCTGGATATTATCTAGGTGAAAAGTTCTCTTCAAGACGAATCAATCGAGCCCAAACTCGGTAGGGTTATGTTGATTTATCACAGAGATGCCGTGGCCACCTTCCAGCTTCATCATGAGACCATGGATATCATCTAGGCGTACGGTTCTCTTCAAGACAAATCAATCGAGCCCAAATTCGGTGGGGTTATGTTGTTTTATCACAGAGATGCCGTGGCCACCTTCCGTCTCCATCATCAGACCAGCTCCATGGTACCATATCATTGTATTGTCACCGATGATACATAAGTATACCAAATTTGAGTCCAATCGGACATCGGGAAGTGGGTCTAATTGGACGTAGTCTAGCAAAAAGGATCCAATCCACAAAATTGCTAAAATCGAGTTAGGTGTACCAACTGGTTTATGAGGTGACCTTTTATATCCTGTAAAAAGATCCTAGTGAAAAACCATGGCAACACATGTTTTATTCACCTAGGGTACCAAACCACATCTAAAGCAGGTTTGTATTTTAATTCAGTAATAACGACCCAAAACGCTTGGATCGTTTTAGTGAAACTATAATATTGTTACTTCAGTCAATATTTTAATTCAGTAATAACGACCCAAAACGCTTGGATCGTTTTAGTGAAATTATATTTTGTTACTTCAGTCAGTATTTTGATTCAGTAATAACGACCCAAAACGCTTGGATCGTTTTAGTGAAACTATATTTGTTTCTTCGGTCAATATTTTAATTCAGTAATAACGACCCAAAACGCTTGGATCGTTATAGTGAAATTATATTTTGTTTCTTCAGGATAATATTTTGATTCAGTAATAACGATCCAAAACACTTGAATCGTTTTAATGAAATAATAGTTATTTCTTCAGGTTAATATTTTCAAGGACGTAGTGTCACGCTTTATCTTGCCCTGCCTACCTTACTCTAGTCAGGTGTGAATGGTAAGTGAAAGGCAAGAAAAGGTTAACAAAATTTAATACGTAAAACAATAATAACAAAAAGGGGGATAGCTCAATTAGGGGAAAAATAGTTCCGATAATCTGTTAAGTTATAATAAAATAAAAGAGGGTAATTTAGAAAACAGTTAGACAGGGCCGGGGTTGCGGTACAGTATTCAACCGAAATGCGTTGCGCGTCCGTCTAGATACACTAGCCTTGTATGACGGGGTCGGTAGTCCACTGCGGTTCGAGTGTCGGCCGCGGGGGAAAATGCTGGAGCTGTTAACCACGTAGTAGGGGCGGCGGCAACGGTGACGTCCAGGTCTAGCAGCAGAGTAGGTGCTTCTGTTCACCCGTATGGTGGAACCCTGGAAGCCGTTCAAAGTTGGACGACTTAGTAAATGTCCGCTTTCATTATGTGACTGCGACATCCGTGAAAGCCGAGCAAGGCAAAACAAGTACTAAGTGATATCTAATGCAGTGAATAGTATCAAGGATGAGGCAGTCAATTTTACAGGATTTTACATTTTAAAAATAATAAGGGAATGAGAATAATGTGACAAAAAAACAATGATAGAATTAAATGTAGGTAAAACTATCTAGGTACATTTAAATATGTTCGTGGAGGGAATGTAGGCCTAAGAATGATGTAAATATGTAAATAGTATTTATAATAACAAGGCAAGTTAGATTGCAACGCCCAGAGAAGAATTATCCGTTATTTTTTTGGAATAGAAGAAAGAACATATTCAAATGTACTCACGTCAGACTTTATGCACTGCACTTAGAATAAGGAAGTTTAAAAACTCACCCAGTCGGGGTATTCACAATGGGCACTAAAACTCACAACAGTATAGTAGAACGTAAGGTATAAATTATTAGTATAAGAATAATAGTTTGGTTGTGAAGAGCAATTCGTCCGCGCTTCACCAGTACCAAGTAGACGTGTGTTAGCGGGCGGTTCAAGGTCACCGCCGTTGCTCCTCTTGCCGCGCAAACTTCCAGTCGCTCGCTCATTGGCTGTGGCGCGCGGCTTACCGATAACTTTCGCCAAGACCGCTTGTGTATTGTTAAGAGCGGTTATTACCGTTTAAATCTATTGAATTTGAAATTAGTGGGTTAGTATTAATCAAAATATAAGTATTATATTATTATTACAATAAAAATATTGCTAAGTAGTGCAGTTTACGTTTATTTTTATTAGATGAAGGTAACGAACCGTTACATACCCCCCTTTTTAGGTTTGAATTTTTTCTAGGAAAAATTCAGAACTGCCTGTCTAGGTGAGCTTAAAATCCTTGACATGCCATGTCCCTAAGTTTCGCCCTGTCATGTCTTCAAGGTCATATACGAGCTTAGACCTTTTCGCTGTTATGCGACACTTGATGAATTTTGGAGCCAGTTTTTTACAAAATCGGCTATCTTTATCGCTCTGATAGAATGTACGCTTCCAAATTATGTCGCCTACATTAAATTCAACATTTTTGCGACGTAAATTGTAGTTGGTTGCGTTGCGGGAGTGTGCTTTAATAAGAGATAGTTGAACCTTGTCAAAAATTTTCTGAAGTACGCCTAGATTTTCTGCGTAAGAGTCACGAGGCGCAAAGACTATGTGGCTCTCTAGATCAGCATCTACATAGTGAGAACCATCACTCGGTAATTCACGCCCAAAAACAAGAAAGGAGGGTGTAAAACCTGTGACTTCATTAACCGCGCTATTCAAGGCAAATTGTATTTTGGGTATGTTAGTATCCCAAGACCGATGATCATTTTCGATAAAAGTTGACACAGCTGTCATTATTGTTTTGTTGTAGCGTTCAACAGTATTGATTTGTGGAGTGTAAAGTGGTGTATAGAAGACATTCGGTATATTGTAATGAGCAAATAAATCGCGCATCATATTGCTGGTAAGCTGTTTCCCGTTATCCATGATAATTGTGCTTGGAATACCATGTACTAAAAAAACATTTTCTTCCAAGATTTTGCTTATGATTTGGGATGTAGCACGTCTTATAGGGAATAACAAGCAGTATTTTGAGAAACAGCAGGTAATTACTAGAAGAAATGTGTTCTGTTTTCTAGTTACGGGCAAAATACCTACCAAATCAACACTGATCATTTGAAATGGGCGGCAACAATCCTTAGGCCTGCCCATTGTTGTGTGATTTGGGTACTTGTAAGAAAGGCAAATTTCGCAACTACTGACGAAATTAATGACATCTTTATGTAGGTTTGGCCAAAAGTATTTTAAGCTAAGTCGCTTGTGAGTTTTGAAGATGCCAAAATGACCAGCAGAAGGAGTTGCATGGTTCTGGGAAATTGTTTCCTGACGGTACTCTAGTGGAATCACTTCTTTCCATTCAAATTCTCTGGTAAGTGGATTCAAGGACTTCATATACCGGAACAATTTACCATTTTCGATGCGATAGTTAAGGAAGGATGTAGGGGAAGTCTGGCATCCTTTAAAAATATTTAAATACCACGAGTCGTTAGTAGGTTGCGTGGGTGCGTCTGGTAGGGGATCAATCGCAGATATGGGGACCGAGCGGCTTAAACTATCTGGCACGACATTTTCGCTGCCCTTCCTATGTTTGATATCAAAATTATACGCTGATAGACGCACACCCCATCTGGCCAGTCGCCCCGTAGGGTTATTTAGATTTAAAAACCACTTGAGAGATGAATGATCAGTGTACACCGTAAACTTGAGGCCGTTTTCTAGGTAGCAGCGCCAGTGCTCTATAGCAAGGAGTACGGCTAATGCCTCTCGTTCAGTTGCACTATAGTTACGCTCTTGGTGTGACAAGGATTTACTCATATATGCTATGACTCTTTCCTGTCCATCTATAGTTTGAGTGAGCACAGCGCCGACCCCATAGTCGCTGGCATCTGTGTGAACCTCAAACATTTTGGAGTAGTCCGGACAGGTAAGTATAGGCGCGGAGATCAAGCACTTTTTGAGTTCCTGGAATGCTTTGTCAGTTTCAGAGGACCATGAAAAAGGTGGTGCATTTTTACCCTGAGATGTCAGCTTGTTTAAAGGTGCACATAGGCTGCTAAAATTGGGGATGAACCTACGATACCAAGATGCGGTTCCTATAAATCGTCGAACTTCCTTACGATTAGTCGGAGTAGGGTAATTCACAATCGATTGTACCTTTTCAGGGTCAGCGTGCAAGCCATTAGAGTCAACAACATAACCTAAATACTTTAGCTGTGACCTGAAGAACTGACTTTTTTCAAAGTTTATTGTCAGATTGGCCATTTTTAGTTTTTCAAGGACGCGTTTTAGTAGAGAAATGTGGTGTTCAAAGGTTTCTGACACGATTATGACATCATCCACGAATACGAATACTCTGTGTTCGAATTCGGGGCCATAAAACAGTTTATCTACTAACCTTTGCTGTGTCGCTGGCGCGTTAGTCAATCCAAAAGGCATGGACTTAAATTGAAACGTGCCTCGGGAGGGGATATAGAAAGCCGTCTTCTGTCTATCCTCTTCTTTTATTAATACCTGCCAAAAGCTTTTAGAGAGATCTACGCTTGAAAGGTATTTAGAGTCGCGTAAGTTGTCGAGGATTTCTGATATATAGGGGAGACTATAGGCGTCCTTTTTGGTAATCGCATTTAGTTTCCGGCTGTCGAGGCAGAATCGTAGTTCTCCATTCTTTTTCGGTGTTAAAAGAACTGGTGATGACCACGGGCTCTCGCAAGGCTCGACGATATCTTCTTTTAACATATCATCCAATTGTTCGACAAGGATACGTTGTTTCTCCGGGGACATTCTATAATATCGCTGTCGAATGGGGGCAGCATCCCCAGTGTCTATAGAGTGTGTGATTAGAGATGTACGACTTAAACCACACTTTTCATATGAAATATCGTGAAACTCTGATATTATTGTGTCAGCTATCGATTTTTGTTCCTGACACAAGTGGTCGTAGGAAAATATAAGGTTAGATTTTTCGACTGGGTCTGCAGACGAGACCTTTGCCGGTTCATTAAGGGATGCTATTTGGTCAAGATTTTTGGGAAGTAACCCAAAAATTCGCCAAAAATCCATGCCTAGGATTAAGTCATGTTTCACACTTGGCACAGCGTATGCCCGAAGAATTAAGGTCTTACTTTGGAAAGTAACAGGGAGGTGGATTACTCCAATGGAGTCAAGTTGTTCACCACCTGCGGCTATGAAACTAGTTGGGTCACCAGTTTCCAATTCCAAACCAGTCTTGAGTAGACTTTCATGACTACCGTTACCTAGAATAGTTGCAGACGAACCAGTATCTAGGAGACCAGTAAACGGTGCGTTATTCACGCTTATAGAGACATAAAGTCTAGATCTATTAACATGATCAAGATTATCACGGATTGTTGAGACAGTATTAAAAGTAGAAAATTTAGAGACAAAACTCAACCATTCCTTCCACTCTGCTATGCTAGTTTTATTATGAACTATTGGCTCTAACACGCTGTTTCCACAATCCTGATAAACTAGTTTTTTGATTTAGTAGTACCATTGCATTCGGGGCATTCTACTGAACGAAACCCTTTTTTTCCGCATTTAAAACAAACGATATAGCGTTCTTCCTTGCATGTTTTGAGTGTGTGACTATTCGTTCTACATCTAGGGCAGTACATTGGTCTAAGTTGGTCAGAAGGATTCGCCGCCAAAGCTGATACACCAATGTTTTGGATCGGGTGCGATTCATTCTCACCAAGGGAGTTAATATTTGGATAAGGCTTAGTATAAGTATTAGTGTTAGAATTATACGTGTGTTTCTGATTGTAGCTGTCTTGGCGAAATTTATTTTGCAGAGTAGTCGGTACGGACGTAGTATGTTTATATGCGAACTCAGGAGCTAACGTTGAGTTGGTCGCTTTAGGCGGCTCATGAAAGTGAGTAAATCGCGATTGAACATTTTCATAATTACGGCATACGGATTTTAGCGCGTCAATACTCTGGATTCCAGGAGATGCAGCCAGCGAGCCAGCGTAACATGGACGTATATTTTGCAGCAATATATCTAGTTTTTCCTCCTCGTATAAGGGTTTGGTGAGGCGGGAAAACATGCCATCCATTATGGATAAGTAAATTATTATATTTTCATGCTCCCCTTGAGTGCGCGATCGAATTTCAGCAGCAAATCTATAATCGTAGTCATTGCTGCTGAAATCCTCTTTAAGCAGTTTGCAAAGTTCTTGCCAGGATGCTGCCCTATCTTTGTTGCATCTATACCAATGTAAGGCGTCGTCTGCAAAAATGTCAAAGGCCGAAGACAAGATCTTATCGTAGGAAATACCCCTAGCAAGTACAAACTCCTCAACTTTTTGTATGAAAGAACGTACACATGATTTGCCTGAGTATCTGAGTTTGCTAATATCAGCTGTTAGGCTACGTTCACAAGCGACAGATATGGCTGGACCTTCATGAGCAGTTTCCGCAAGCGCAGAAGTAGTTGCGGATCTGGTCTGAGGTTGAAGATTTTGGGGTTTGAGACTATTAAGGTCTTTGTACTGCGAGTTGAGGCTCGTAAGGCAGGCTTTGTGGAGATCTGCAACCTCCGAAAGAGCAGAAACTCTATTAAGACGGTGGTAAACATGGTTTAAAAGATTTTCAATTCTAATATATAAGTTTTTATCAAATTTAGATTTGAGAGCAGTAAGGTTACAATGAGACTTTATTAAAGATTCTTTAATGGCTTTTAAATCATCCGAAGGTTCTAGGTGAGACTCAAGTATGTCTTCGGATGGCAGTAACTGTGACAATTTAACTATTTGCTTCCTAAGTTCTTGTACCGATTCGCCTGAGCCACCGCGAAGCTCAACTTCATACTCTAATTCCGCCTTTTGGAGTGACAAAAACTTAATAGGGTGACCCATTGTACAGGTTGGGTGAGTTTTCAAACAGGAAAATGACAATGAAGACACTTACACTAATTTGCAGAAGCGGAAGCAACCAAGTCTACTTAAAATTATTGATCGACTATTGTGTGGGTAGGTCAATTTAATAATGAACAAATTATTGACTTGGAACAGTTAAAGATAATAAGGACATATTACAATAAGATAGTACACAAAAAAAATAATCTCACACAATATTCAATTTGACACAAAAATCAGTCTTAAGAACTAATGTTGTAGCCAACACCAAAGAAAACTATTAACAGCAACAAGAAGTGCAACGCAAATCGGTAAATAATGTTACTTTGAGTTGGGCGCCATTTGTCACGCTTTATCTTGCCCTGCCTACCTTACTCTAGTCAGGTATGAATGGTAAGTGAAAGGCAAGAAAAGGTTAACAAAATTTAATACGTAAAACAATAATAACAAAAAGGGGGATAGCTCAATTAGGGGAAAAATAGTTCCGATAATCTGTTAAGTTATAATAAAATAAAAGAGGGTAATTTAGAAAACAGTTAGACAGGGCCGGGGTTGCGGTACAGTATTCAACCGAAATGCGTTGCGCGTCCGTCTAGATACACTAGCCTTGTATGACGGGGTCGGTAGTCCACTGCGGTTCGAGTGTCGGCCGCGGGGGAAAATGCTGGAGCTGTTAACCACGTAGTAGGGGCGGCGGCAACGGTGACGTCCAGGTCTAGCAGCAGAGTAGGTGCTTCTGTTCACCCGTATGGTGGAACCCTGGAAGCCGTTCAAAGTTGGACGACTTAGTAAATGTCCGCTTTCATTATGTGACTGCGACATCCGTGAAAGCCGAGCAAGGCAAAACAAGTACTAAGTGATATCTAATGCAGTGAATAGTATCAAGGATGAGGCAGTCAATTTTACAGGATTTTACATTTTAAAAATAATAAGGGAATGAGAATAATGTGACAAAAAAACAATGATAGAATTAAATGTAGGTAAAACTATCTAGGTACATTTAAATATGTTCGTGGAGGGAATGTAGGCCTAAGAATGATGTAAATATGTAAATAGTATTTATAATAACAAGGCAAGTTAGATTGCAACGCCCAGAGAAGAATTATCCGTTATTTTTTTGGAATAGAAGAAAGAACATATTCAAATGTACTCACGTCAGACTTTATGCACTGCACTTAGAATAAGGAAGTTTAAAAACTCACCCAGTCGGGGTATTCACAATGGGCACTAAAACTCACAACAGTATAGTAGAACGTAAGGTATAAATTATTAGTATAAAAATAATAGTTTGGTTGTGAAGAGCAATTCGTCCGCGCTTCACCAGTACCAAGTAGACGTGTGTTAGCGGGCGGTTCAAGGTCACCGCCGTTGCTCCTCTTGCCGCGCAAACTTCCAGTCGCTCGCTCATTGGCTGTGGCGCGCGGCTTACCGATAACTTTCGCCAAGACCGCTTGTGTATTGTTAAGAGCGGTTATTACCGTTTAAATCTATTGAATTTGAAATTAGTGGGTTAGTATTAATCAAAATATAAGTATTATATTATTATTACAATAAAAATATTGCTAAGTAGTGCAGTTTACGTTTATTTTTATTAGATGAAGGTAACGAACCGTTACAGTAGTTTAGCAAAAAGGATCCAATCCACACCACCCCAGTTTTTCAGTATAGCAGTTTAAAGTTTGACAGAGTATTTGTCACTCTGATGTTACTTCAAATTATTATTTTATTGTGTTGCAAGTTAAGATATTTTTTATGTTTTTAATTATGTATGCTTAATTAGGTATACTTTGTTATTGTTCGAGATATTTAAATAAAAGTGCATGTGGATCCTTTTTGTGAAATTATATTTTTTTAGTGCAGTATCTCATTTTCAATTTCACGATAAACACCCAAACAATAAAGTTGTTGATTTAATAATTATATTTTATTAATAAAACTGTCAAAATTATTACAATTTTAAATTTATTTTCATAGCAACTCAAGAATATTATTATCAATAGGCATCGAGTGGCTTAACACAGTAGGTAATCATAATCAGTCTAATATTTTAATATATCCATACTAATATTATAAATGCGAAAGTAACTCTGTCTGTCTGTCTGTTAACTTTTCAAGCCTAAACCGCTGAACCGATTTCGATGAAATTTGGTGCGGAGATAGTTTGAGATCATGAAAAGGATATAGGATAGTTTTTATCCTGGATATCATCCCTTAACAGGGTGAAAAAGGGAGTGGATGTTTGTATGGGGAATGTAAAACCGCTGAGCCGATAGCAATGATATTTAATACGAAGACAGTTTGAAACACTGGAAAAGACATAAAATAGTTTTTATCCTGGATATCATCCCTTAAGGGAGGAAAAGAGGGTGGAAGTTTGTATGGGGAATGTAAACCCGCTGAGCCGATTGCAATGATATTTAGTAAGAAGACAGTTTGAAACACTGGAAAAGATATATAATAGTTTTTATCCTGGATATCATTCCTTAAGGGGGGCTGTGGCCTCACGGAAAAGAAATACCACAAGCCAAACTGGACGATTTAAAATCCATGCTTGAACTTATTCCAAAAGACTGTCAAGACTTTTATAAATCTCTCCAGGGGAATGTCAATTTAATAGATGACGTCGATGGGTATGGTGATTCACTGGACTTCATCCAAGAAGATGTAATGAATGAAACAGAGAATATTTAAATACTCTATTATCAGTAATATATTTAAATATATTCATACTGATATTTTTTATACAGTTTTTTTTATAAAATAGAGGGACAAAAAAGCTATGATTATTACATATGAATCACAACAGCTATCCTTATGGTAATCTACTAATCTATGTCAGTCGTCAATAAAGATCTCACAGTCTTATATCTCCATATCTCGTATCTCCCCATCTTCCATCTCCCGTTTCCCATCTCCCCATCCCATTTCCCATCCCCCATATCCCATCTACCACCTCCCATCTACCGTCTTCCATCTCCCTATCTTCCCATCTTCCCATCCCCATCTCCCCAACCCCAATCTCCCATCACCCATCTCCTATCTCACATCTCATATCCACCCCTTAAGGGATGATTTCCGAGTTAAAAACTCACTCACTTTTTAGGGTCAAACTATCTTCATACCAGATTTTATCGATATCGGTGCAGCAGTTTTACATTCCCCATACAAACTTCCACCCCCTTTTCCCCCCTTAAGGGATGATATCCAGGATAAAAACTATTATATATCTTTTCCAGTGTTTCAAACTGTCTTCTTACTAAATATCATTGCAATCGGCTCAGCGGGTTTACATTCCCCATACAAACTTCCACCCCCTTTTCCTCCCTTAAGGGATGATATCCAGGATAAAAACTATTATATGTCTTTTCCAGTGTTTCAAACTGTCTTCGTATTAAATATCATTGCAATCGGCTCAGCGGTTTTACATTCCCCATACAAACTTCCACCCCCTTTTTCACCCTGTTAAGGGATGATATCCAGGATAAAAACTATCCTATATCCTTTCCAAGATCTCAAACTATCTCCGCACTAAATTTCATCGAAATCGGTTCAGCGGTTTGGGCTTGAAAAGTTAACAGACAGACAGGCAGAGTTACTTTCGCATTTATAATATTAGTATGGATATATTAAAATATTAGACTGATTATGATTACCTACTGTGTTAAGCCACTCGATGCCTATTGATAATAATATTCTTGAGTTTCTTTGAAAATAAATTTAAAATTGTAATAATTTTGACAGTTTTATTAATAAAATATAATTATTAAATCAACAATTTTATTGTTTGGGTGTTTATCGTGAAATTGAAAATGAGATACTGCACTAAAAAAATATAATTTCACAAAAAGGATCCACATGCACGTTTATTTAAATATCTCGAACAATAACAAAGTATACCTAATTAAGCATACATAATTAAAAACATAAAAAATATCTTAACTTGCAACACAATAAAATAATAATTTGAAGTAACATCAGAGTGACAAATACTCTGTCAAACTTTAAACTGCTATACTGAAAAACTGGGGTGGTGTGGATTGTACCTTTTTGCTAAACTACGTCCAATTTAGCTTCCAAGATTCCACCCAAACATACATAGTGACATACATACATACATACATTGCATGTTAAATAAAAGCTTGTAATAAAATAATATTTTCGTTGTAATTATGACCTAATCTGTGGTTTCACTGCAAATATTTTATTAATTTTGCGATGCGTGTATATGAAATCCATGATATCTTCTAGAGTTTTCATTTGAATTATACTGTAAAGGACAATTTTAATCTATAATATCTCCTATCCCTATATACCTCTGGGCTCAAAGGTCGTAAAGTATATTTGGTCGTAAAAGACTTTTTGACACTGTCTTACTCAGTTTTTAATTCTCTATCGATCTCTATATTCCGTTCAACGAAATTCGCAGAAAAAATGCCTTCGACCCCTCGACGACCCACATAACTCGACACGATAAACAAAATTTACCCTGGAAGTATGGACGTAAATCACAATATGTTACTAGAGTGGTTACATTTTTGTAGTAAAGCAAAGTATGAAACAACTTTTGGGCGTAAAATACATATACATTATCAATTGTCTTATACCACCTTTAGTTGTTACTATAAATCACCTCAAAAATGTGGATGTAAAGATCATCGTCTTTAAAAAATTGTCCTAAACACCCTTACAGTTCAACAATAAAAAAATACAAGTGTCCTTTACAACCTAGTTTAATTTTAATTCCGTGCCTCCATAAATAAATGTAATTGATGAATTGTCCCATAAATTCTAGAATATTTAAACAAAAACTAATTTAATCCAGAATTACTACCTAATGCATTAAAGTAAACATTTTATACGAAACTATAAACTCATAATTTTGTGACAACTAAGCTTACTGACACTAGCATGACTGTGAACTCGAAACCTAAAAATTTGGAAGATAATTCTGATGCCACTTTATGCAATTCCCCGCAGCAGCCCTTTAACTTACTTTTTACAGTAGCTGAAATTTGTTTCATTGATCTTACGCGTTCCGAGGCACACGGAGATATCCGGATGCTACTCGTGCTGATATTTCTTTCCAGTTACCCGCAATTTTATTACCTTAGGTGGTTTTATTTACAAGCAAGATTACTTTAAATATACCTGGATGTAGTGACAGTAAATAATACTGTAATAAAATACAAACAAAAAGAAACAGGTGTAATTCATCAACGAAGAAGGCTATATTTACTTTGTGTTATATGAAGATAAGGAACACTTTCATCATTTAGCTCAGACCTTTGGTCATGTAATGAATCAAAGTTGAATAATTATTATACGGATTCTCTCGCAGTGGTTTACATATTTTGAATCAACCCAAACCAAGACTTAAAATTTGATCAATTGCTACAAAAACATTCACACCTGTAATCATCAATATCAGCCAATTTCCGTCCACTGCTAGACTATATATAAGCCTTTCCTATGGCACACCACTGAGCTCGATCTTCAGCTATTCGTTTCTAACCGCCGCCAGTCAGCTTGCGTATATCATCGCTCCATCTAGCTGGAGCGCGTCCTTCACGTTTGCCGAGCCGTGGTCTCCACTTTAAATCTAAAACCTAAAACCGTTGGGGTGTATTCTAGTCTACCCAACGGTTATTTGTTCTATGACAGATGTTACCAGCATACTGCCATTTCAGCTTGCTAATCCTTTGAGCTTTGTCGATAACTGAGTTCTCTGAGTGACGACTTCGTTTCGAATTCGACCTTCAGAGAAACTTCGAGCATAGCCCATTCCAGTCTCCATAGTTCGCTGAGTGACCTTGAATTGGTGTACTCGTCGCACTGTCAGTGTCAACGTCTCGGCTCCGTAAGTAACAACAGAACACTCTCATTGTAATACCAATGACATTAAAAAAATATTAAATTTAAAAACATCAGAGTAAACATTAATCAAAACCATATTAAAAAGCATAACGACAAAATATTTGCCAGATACTCAATGGAGACTCATCCTGTAATAATATTGCAAAAAACCCCAAGTAAAGGAAATAAGCCAGATAAACAATGAACCACTGATGGATATGGATGCAGTGAAGCAGTTACAGAATAGTAGATTAGCAATAACCGCTGCTAAATTTGCAGATCTGATAAATTGAATAATACCTAAAAAAAATATAAGTAATAAAGGAAACTTCCATGTAATTCTGAGCTACGCAAGACATGAAGACACACATACAATAGAACAAACGAAGAAGAAGTGTGTTTCGTTATGTGAACAAAAAAAGGAGGAGTAAATAGATCATCATCACGTTGATTAAAGAAAGAAGTAAAACTAATTTAAAGAGTCAAGAAGTATCGTCTTCATATAAGACGATACTGAATTTCATAGTGATCAAATGAACATATTATGATGATGATTATGAGATGTTGTGAGATGATAGATAGAAAAAAACTCAAAGTCTTAAAACGGCTGAACGAATTCTTATTAATGCGAAGATATGCATGAAAAGCTAAGAACACCCTCGATTGAGACACCTTTTAAACAAAAAAAACTAAATTAAAATCGGTTCATCCGTTTGGGTGCTACGATGCCCCAGACAAACACACACATACACACAGATACACCGTCACATTTATAACACTCCTTCTTTTTGCATCGGGGGTTAAAAATACAATAGTATGCACATAATTACATACAACATTACACAATTCAATTCATGCTTAAGTTTAATTATTAATTATTTCTTACAGAATACCTGAACGAGTGATCCTTTAAGAACCTAAAAGTCATTACATTTGTCGATCATTCCCTTATTTTATTCAGTTTTGTGCAGTAAAGTGGATTTACGCTCTTATGTAATGACATAGGATGAACATTTTAGGGGTGTAAGAAACATTAATTTATGGTCGTAAAGGAAATCTATCTCGGTAAAGCAATTGGGTAGTTTTTCAACATTGCTTTTGAAAAAACTATAAATTCTAAGCACTTTCTTCCTAGGTTTCATTTAAATAGCTCAAGAAACATAACTGCGAGAGGAAAAATAAAAATATTTTTTTCGTTTTTCGCTTCTCCTAAATAGTCGCCATTTGTCCTTTACGACCTTTGAGCCCAGAGGTATCGAATATTCCGTTCAAGGAAATTTGCAGAAAAAATTACCACGACCCACATAATATGACACGATAAACAAAGTTTACCGTGGAAATATGGACGTAAATCACATTTTGCTACCAAAGTGTACTTACTCATTTTGGTAATCAAGCAAAGTATAAAATAATGTTTTGGCTTAAAATACATAGAAATTATCAACTGTCTTATACCACCTTGGGTGGTTACTATAAGTCACCTAAAAAATGTGGATGTAAAGAACATCGTCATTACAAGTTGTCCTATACACCCTTACAATTAAACATTAAAAAAATACAAGTGTCCTTTACAACCTAGTTTTATTTTAATTCTGTGCATCCATAAATGAATGTAAGTGAGGAATTGTCCCATAAATAAAATATTCAAACAAAACAAGTTTAATCTAGACTTACTACCTAATGGATTAATAACATCTTTTACACAAAACCATAAACTCATAATTTTGTGACAGCTAAGTTTACTGACACTTGTATGCCTGTGAACACGAAACCTAAGAATCTGGAAGATAATTCTGATGCCACTTTTTGCAATTCTCCGCAGCAGCTCTCAAACTTACTTTCTACAGTAGCTGAAATGTGTTGCATTCATCTTATGTCTTACGTTCAGAGACATACAAAGATATCTCAGATGCTACTTTACTATGCAGATATTTCTTTCAAGTTACCCGAAATTTAATTACTTTAGGTGGTTTTAGTTACAAGTTAAGGATAAGGAACACTTTTCAACAGGTAGATGAGAACTTTGGTCATGTAATGAATCAGAGTTGAATAATTATTGTACGGATTCCGGAACGGTCTACATATTTTAAATCGGCCCACAAAAGAATAAGACTTTTAAAATTTGATCAATAAGCTAAAAAAACATTCACACCTTTAATCGTCATTATCAGCCAATTTCCGTCCACTGCTCTAGTGGACTTCTTTTTATAAAAAAGATTACTTGCAATGTGGGTTGCACATTACTGGTATTTTCGTTAACCCCTCCAACTAAGCTAAATATGCTTGTATCTGGAGTGGGTTCACGTCAATAGTGCAATGGGTGGGGTGGGGATAGAACTCACGACCTCTCGATTGCCAGTCTGACACCTTATCCATTGGGCTATTGCCGTCTGAAAAACTACTACAAAACTCTAGAAAAGGCCTATGTCTACACAGGCCTTTTCTATGGCACACCACTGAGCTCAATCTTCAGCTATTTGTTTCCAACCGCTGCCAGTCACCTTATGTATATCATTACTCCACCGAGCTGGAGGGCGTCCTACACTACGTTTGCCGAGCCGTGGTCTCCACTCTAGAACTTGACTACTCCAACGATTATCTGTTCTACATCATATGGGATCAGCCCACTGCCATTTTAGCTTGCTAATCCTTTGAGTTTCTATAACATTAGTTCTTCTGACAGATGACTTCGTTTCGATTTCAATCCTTTAGAGAAACTCCAAGCATAGCCCTCACCATAGCTCGCTAAGTGACTTTAAATTGGTGAACTAGTCGCACTGTTAATGTCCACGGCCTGGCTTCGTAAATAATAACAGGTAGAATGCACTCGTTAAAGACTTTCGTCTTCACGCTTTGTGGTACCAATAACATTAAATAAATATTACATTTAAAAATATCAGAGTATCCATTAATTAAAAGATTTAAAAGCACATTAAGAAAAGCATAGATACAATATGTTTGCCAAATACTCCATGTAAGATGAAGTAGAGACTTACTCTGTAATAATAATGCGAAAGACCCCAGGGGAAAGAAAAAAGCCAGATAAATAATGAACTATTGATTTATGTGGATGCAGTGAAGCAGTTATAGAATAGTAGATTAGGAATAACCGCGGCTAATTTGACAGATCTGATAATGAAAATGGAAACAATACCTAAAAGATTTTATAATGAATAGAAGAAACTTCTATATATATATATATTTCTATAGAAGTAACTGTGAGCTACGCGAGGCATTAAACGAAACATACGAAGAGGAAGTTTTTCGTTGTGTGAAGGATAATGAGTACATAGATCATCAACTTCATTATAAAAACTCACGTTCATTTTAAACTATAGATTAAATGGGAATTTATAAGATCATCAACTGTTTTTAACGTTGATTTAAGAAAGAAGTAAAACTAATTTAAAGAGTAAAGAAGAGAGTAGATAAAAGGCAAGCAATAAAATCAATGACCAGGAGTACAGTATTCTACAAATTACAGGAGATGCCTCAGCATCAGGTCAAAGCTAACATATTTTTACAATAACATTTATGTAAGAGGATACTGAATTTCATATTGATCAGATGAAGATATCATGATGATGATGATGATGATGATGATGATTACGAGATGATAGAAAAAAACTTCATAGTCTTAAAACGGCTGAACGGAGAATCCGTCGTATTATTTTTCGTATTATTGCGAAAATACGCATGAAAAGCTAAGGATACTCTCGATTTAGACACCTTTCAAACAAAAAAACTAAATAAAAATTGGTTCATCCGTAACGATGCCCCAGACAAACACACTATAAGACAGATAAACACTTTAGACTTATAATACCCCTTCTTTTTGCGTCGGGGGTTAAAATTATGGGTTTAATAGTATGCACATAATTACATACAAAATTACAAATTCATTAAATAGTAAATTTTATTACTTTATCCTTACATAATGCCTTAGCGGGTAATCCTTAAGAACCTAAATATTATTACACTTGTCGATTATTTTCTTATTTTGTTCAGTTTTGTGTAGTGAAGTAGCTTTACACCCTTATGCAACATCATAGGATGAAAATTTGAAGGGTGTAAGGATTTATAAATTTATACAATACAATACAATACAAAATTCTTTATTGTACACCAATTAAAACTAACTTAATAAACATTAAACACTTAAAATTACAGTACAATGGGCGGACTTATCGCTAAAAGCGATCTCTTCGAGTCAACCTTGGGATGGAGAGAGGGAGATGCGATGATGATGATGCTCATTTCGAACAATTTATCAGTTAAATAATTTAAGTGTTACAAAATTGATAGTAAAATAAAGTTGATGTTAGATTTAACGATTATTTTTATTTTTAAGACCTAATGTTTGTTAGAGAAACTTTATCCTGAATATTAATACTACCGATTAGTATATTAAAATAAAGAGTGTTTATTTTTTTTTTTTTTTAGTTGGTTCGAGTCCCGGGCGAAGCAAGCGAGTTTTAAAAAATCTTTTAATGCAGATTTGTTTCTTTTCAAAAATAAAGGAATGTCTCCTTTAATTAAAATGAGCTAGCTTAAGGATTTAAAGTAGTTTCCCTCCAGGGCCTGAGTTTAATTTCCACACTGTATATATATACTAGCTGACCCGGCAAACGTTGTTTTGCCATATAAATAATAAGGGTTGATCGTAGAAGGGTGAAAATTGAGGATTGCATGTATTTTTGTATGTTGTATCATAAAAAAATAGAAATTAAAAATTTTGTCTAAAAAATAAATAAAAAAATTAGGGGTGGACTACCCCTAACATTAAGGGGGATGAAAAATAGATGTTGGCCGATTCTCATAGATACCGGATAAGCACAAAAAATTTCATCAAAATCGGTCAAGCCGTTTCGGAGGAGTATGGCAACGAAAACTGTGACACGAGAATTTTATATATTAGATACATACAAATAAATAAATAAATAAATATACCTGCTAGTAAATATTATATTACAATTTACAAACTAAATGAAGGCTTTATGCATTCAGCAGTTAGCATAGGCATTAAGATAATAGTTTTTAACCATTGTCTTGAATGAAGCGATAGACTGAGCCTGCCTAATTTTAGCTGGGAGACTATTCCACAGACGCACAGCTTCTACGTATAACGACTTATCGTAAAAGCTTGTTTTGTGCTGGGGAAAACTAAGTAGTAGATTTTCAGAAGATCTTAAATAGTGATTATCAGAGCAATATAGAGGGAGAAAACGTTCTTTCAAGTAAAGAGGAGTAGAAGGATTGAAGAGGATATTGTAAAGAAAAGTAAGAATGTGAGTGTTCCGACGAAGGCGAATTGGCAACCACTTGAGCTTTTTACGAAAATGGGAGACATGGTCGTATTTTTGAAGACCGAAAATAAACCTTATACAGTAATTTTGAAGACGCTCAAGTTTACTCAATTGGTCTTCTGTGAGGTCAAGATAGCAGACATCAGCATAGTCCAGGATTGGGAGAAGAAGGGATTGTGCTAGCGTAACTTTAGTAGCAGTAGGAATAAAATTGCGTAACCTTCTCAGTGACGCACCCGAAGCGAAAATCTTTCTACTTACAGCCGCCATCTGGGGACCCCATGAAAGACTACTATCGATTATAAGACCTAGATTTTTCACTTCGTTACTGAATGGTATAATGGAACCGCCGAATACTACATCGGGTAGCGTAGAAAAGTCAAGTTTAGCAATAATTCTCGAGCTACCTATAATTATGACTTGCGTCTTACTGGGATTGACCTTCAACCCGAAGCGCTTGCTCCAATCAGCTATACGACACAAGTCACAATTGGTTTTATCAATAGCTTCTGCCAACTTCTCGATGTGAACCTGAGTGTAAATTTGGAGATCGTCTGCGTAAAGGTGGTAGGAAGAAGAAAGAGAATGAGAAATAGAATTAATAAATATGGAAAAAAGAAGAGGAGATAGCACACCGCCCTGAGGAACGCCAGCACTTAGGTTACACCTGTTGGTTAAATTTATGGTCGTAAAGGAAATCTATCTCGATAAATATAGCATTAGGGTAATTTTTCAACACTGCTTCAAAAAGAACTATAAATTCTAAGCACTTTCTTCCTAGGTTTCATTTAAATAACTCAAGAAACAAAACTGCTAGATGACAAATAATTTTATTTTTTTAGTTTTTTGCTTCTCCTTTAAAGTCGCCATATGTCCTACGCCTATGACCTTTGAGCCCAGAGGTATCCATATGTGGCCAAGCTAATTAATGTAATTATTTGGATAAGGATTATAATACTATATACTTGAATATAGCTTTGGGAGTTGTTTTTTTTATACTTTATAGACTAGCGTTTGACCACTGTCTTACCTGTTGGTAAGTGATGATGCGGTCGAAGATGGTAAGCACGCTAGGCCTAGAATGGGAACTGGCTCACAAGGATAGCTGCCGAAACACATTAGATGTTTGGTGACAGATTTTCTAACTTGAGGGTGGTAGCTGGCCAGGCGGACACTAGATAGTGTCCTACCACCATGCGGGGGTTGTTGGTTTCTTAACGATGTTTTCCTTCACCGGAGGGCCACTGTGAGAAGCGCACATAATTTTTTTTCGATAGAAAAATCCATTGGGGCACGGCGGTTTGAACTCGGTACCACGGCATCAAAGCCGACCGTTCTCTCGATTACGCCACCGGGCCCTCAGATGTAATATTTTTTAACGCAAAATTTAAGATTAAAATGGTTACTGTGAGTCAACCTTAAGAGATAGACATAATGCTGTCGCGGACTTTTTTTAGATCTTATTAAGTTGTACAACTCTTCCATAGAAAATATTCTTCCATCTATTTTCAATTGAGCAGCGTTCGTAAGAAACGTGTTTTTTCGACCGTTTTTTTGTCGACTTAGGCTGCAAATTAGGTCTCCAAGATTGTACCTTTGATTTAAACGGGATAATAAATATTGCCCATTTTTCATTTCAAAAGTCCATTCTATATATTAGTGAAAGAATTTTTTAAATCGGTCCAGTAGTTTTTGAGCAAAATCATTACAAACATACAAAAATACAAATGTTCTCTCTTTATATAATACTAGAAGTCCCCCGCGGCTACGCCCGCGTTAAAAACTCCTTTTATTTACTTAAAACTTTTCTTTTGTAAAAACGATTCTATCATTAAAGACATCAAATAAAAATTAGCCAAATTGGTTCACCTGTTTTCATGTTATCGCGTGACTAAGACAAATCAGGATTCATATTTTTAAAACCCGAAAAACCCAATAAAGCGCAATCCGAAACTATATTGATTTTCAGACTTTTTTACCCCAGTTCACTCTTTTAGGGTGGCATTTTGAAAAAGTCTGAAACTCGTATTTACTTATTTATTTACAGAAGTACTTGTGTGAAATGTCGAATAAAATGACTATCCAAAATTTGAACCCCCGCTTCATCCCTTGAAGAGTGAATTTTGAAAAATCCTTTCTCAGCGGATACCTACGACAAAATTTCTATCTGGATGCAAAATATCAGCGCAATCCGAAACAATATTGATTTCAGACATTGTTACTCCACTTCACCCTTTTAGGAATAGAATTTCAAAAAGCCTGAAACACGTATTTACTCATTTATTTACTAAACTACTTGTGTAAAGTTTCGAATATAAGAGACAATCAATTCTTGTTTCTCCATACAAACTTTGAACCCTCGTTTCATCCTCTTCAGGGATGAATTTTGGAAAACCTTTCTCAGAGGGAACTAACGTCGTAATTAATAACTATCTGCATGCCAAATTTCAGCGCAATCCGAAACAATATTGATTTTTACACTTTATTACCCCATTTCACCCTCTTAGGGGTGGAATTACAAAAAAACCTGAAACACGTGTTTACTTATTTTTGTTCTGAAGCACTTGTGTGAAGTTTCGGATAGAAAAGACTATCTAATCTTATTTCTCCATACAAACTTTGAACCCCCGTTTCATCCCCTTCGAGGGTTAATTTTGGAAAATCCTTTCTCAGTGGGAATTAACGTCGTAATAACTATCTGCATGCCAAATTTCAGCGTAATCCGAAACAATATTGATTTTACACTTTATTACCCCATTTCACCCTCTTAAGGGTGGAATTTCAAAAAAACCTGAAACTCATGTTTACTTATTTTTTTACTGAAGCACTTGTGTGGAGTTTCGGATAGAAAAGACTATCTAATCTTGTTTCTCCATACAAACTTTGAACCCCCGTTTCATCCCCTGCGAGGGTTGATTTGGAAAATCCTTTCTCAGAGGGAACTAACGTCTTAATAACTATCTGCGTGCCAAATTTCAGCGCAATCCGAAACAATATTGATTTTCACACTTTATTACCCAATTTCACCCTCTTAGGGGTGGAATTAAAAAAAAACCTGAAACACATGTTTACTTATTTTTTTACGGAAGCACTTGTGTGGAGTTTCAGATAGAAAAGACTATCTAATCTTGTTTCTCCATACAAACTTTGAACCCCCGTTTCATCCCCTTCGAGGGTTAATTTTGGAAAATCCTTTCTCAGTGGGAACTAACGTCGTAATAACTATTTGCATGCCAAATTTCAGCGCAATCCAAAACAATATTGATTTTACACTTTATTACCCCATTTCACCCTCTTAGGGGTGGAATTCAAAAAAAAACTGAAACACGTCTTTACTTATTTTTTTACTGAAGCACTTATGTGAAGTTTCGGATAGAAAAGACGATCTAATCTTGTTTCTAAATACAAACTTTGAACCCCCATTTCATCCCCTTAAGGGGTGAATTTTGGAAAATCCTTTCTTAGTACACCCTTACGTACTAAGACAAATATACCCTCCAAATTTCAAGTCTCTACGACCAGCGGTTTAGGCTGTGCGTTGTCTGTCAGTGAGTCAGTGAGTCAGTGAGTCAGTCAGTATGTCAGGACAAAGATTCTTATAGTATTAGATTATTAGTATAGATATAGAACCTACGTAAATTTGAACCTCCTGTGTGTACTGGTCCCAACATATATGTATGAAGTTGATGTTAATCTTCAAGTGAGTAGTATTATTGTTCTATTGTCGTCCGCGTGTGGTGCCTTGCTCAAACTAGCTCCTCGGCAGCTCCAGAACCAGTGGCGAGGTGAGGAAGCCCCTATTGGTGGGTGGGACAGAGTGTCTATTCTATACTCGGAACAATGTGCTAGTCATTGTTCCGAGATTCTATACGTAGTAGGTATTATTATCAGTTCTGGGTGCCGACAAACAAAACCGATGCAACACAGAACAGATACTAAGTATAGAATGGACACTCTGTTCGCTCCAACAATCAAGGCTTTCTCACCTCTCTACCGATCTGCTAGGCTATTCTGTAAGCGATCTCGACAGCGGATTCCGCGGTGATATTCGAATTTCGTACTATGAAATTCAATCGTATCACGTTCGTAATACGGTTGAATTTCTTAGTACGAAATTCAGATCTCACCGCAGATTCCGCTGTCGAGATAGCTTACAGAATAGCCTAGCTGAGCTGTCGAGGAACTAACTTGAGCAAGGACGCTCCACACGCGAACGACGCGACGAAAATAAATCACTCAATAGTACAATTTTATTTATTTACATTTTTTAAGGTTGGTTCCAAATTAAGCTAGACGTCTAAATTGTATGATCATTGAGCGCTCAGTTCCTTTTTTTACCTTTTGAGATACGGAACCCTAAAAAAGATAAAGTAGATATCTAGTTACTGTAATATATATAATATATATAACTGAAGAAGACAAATGGTAGGTAGGTACATAATACGTGTATTGGTGGAGTGATCAGTGTGTCCATTCTATACGTATCTGTTCTGTGTCGCATCATCGCAGACAAACAGTTTTGTTCGCCGTGTGCGCAGCGTGTTAGACAAAACTGTCTTGAGTCAGACTTGTCTGTCCCAGAAAAAACTGTCTTAAGACTGTTTTGTCTATATTCTGCGCTCAGCCTAAGGTTTTTCAGTCATTTATTGACATCTTTTAAATAAGTTACATAAGTATAATGGGAGAAGCCACTGGCTCCTGAAACAGTTATTCTAGTTCAGGAGCCTATGGATTAAAAAAATGTAATGTTCACTAAATTAAGTCATTAAAATTATTTGTATATATATTCGGTATATGCTCCGCTTCAAATTAATCGAAACCGAAGCCGGAACTCCGTAACATCTCTAATCGTGAGTATAATCCATTATTATTTATATTTAACCGATAAACTACTCACTAGGTAAAAGTTGATATAAATGCGACCGGTTTCAGAGTGATCCGCACACCTTCATCAACGGCGAGTACGTGTACTTTCGGCGGTCACCACACTCGTACTGCCGTCGAAGTTGTACGTCTGACTAACTAGATTGAAAACTGAGAGCAATGAAGAAATTAGGTACCTACCTCTTATAACTAAAAGTTACAATAAAAATAAAATAACGATGTTCTTGACATGATATTTTTTTTATTTAGCTGATATATAATCCCAAATACAAACCACTAATAATATATTAGACACACGAAAGAGTTGATACCACTAATACATATTAAGTAGGTCCTAACTTAACACGACCTAACGAATATATTGGCAAGACAGTAGGTACTGTAGGGCTATCCTGTAAACTAGTTTACGCATCTCGCAAGCGGAATCCGCGGTGAGTCGTACTACGAAATTCAAATCGTAATAAGATTGTAATACGGTTGAATTTCGTAATATAAAATTCAAATCTCACCGCTTGCGAGATGCGTAAACTAGCTTACAGAATAGGGCTACTGAAGTAGGTAGTGGTACTGCCAAAACTGATATACCTACAAGGCCGAGAGAGTTGATGTTTGTTTTTTGTATTCGACAAACCATTCATAGTTTTTCAGAACCCCGACTTCTCAGCCAAGAGTAATTATTGTCTTGCCATTGTACTCGTCACGCGTAATCAACCTATGAGAATTATCGATAACTACTTACAAAATCAGCCGCTAAGTTACGGTATTCCATCGACGTCATTGCTATGACGTCGATGGGTATTCTCTAGTGACATACATTATATTGAGGATGCTAACGAAATCGGGATCTGCGCTTGTAGCCAACAGAGCAGCTATGTTATAAATAAGTTAAATATAAACATAAAAACTACAAAATAAGTACAACTTATTATAAAAGACATGCAACATAATACAAAGCAAAATAAAAAAAGTAACTAAGCCAAGTAAATAAAATATTAGGAAAAAAAACATATAGGAAGAAAAATGCAGCCTGTGCGACATCGAATAAACTAGAAGGGGGAATTAGAATCTGAAATTCAGTCTACCTATACAATATAGTCACCTACGGTATTCTATCAGATTATGATATTATAAAACCGCAAGTTTTGAGTTTTGCCTCAGAAAACTCTAAATACTGAAATTTAGAATGTGATGGCATCCAAGTCCAACCAAACTATAAATATCAATTTTAGTTGTCCAACTGAAGCAGTTAGGCAACACTACGCTTAATCCAATGACCAGAAGGCTTGTCTGATGGCAAATAGAAAGCCAACAGTTTTTCGTATTCGACAAACCATTCATAGTTTTTCAGAACCGACTTCTCAGCCGAGAGTAATTATTGTCTTGCCATTGTACTCGTCACGCGTAATCAACCTATGAGAATAATCGATACCTACTTACAAAATCAGCCGCTAAATTACGGTATTCCATCGACGTCATTGCTATGACGTCGATGGGTATTCTCTAGTGACATACATTATATTGAGGATGCTAACGAAATCGGGATCTGCGCAGGTAGCCAACAGAGCAGCTATGTTATAAATAAAATAAATATAAACATAAAAACTACAAAATTAGTACAACTTATTATAAAAGACATGCAACATAATACAAAGCAAAATAAAAAAGTAACTAAGCCAAGTAAATAAAATATTAGGAAAAAAAACATATAGGAAGAAAAATGCAGCCAGAGCGACATCGAATAAACTAGAAGGGGAATTAGAATCTGAAATTCAGTCTACCTATACAATATAGTTACCTACGGTATTCTATCAGATTATGATATTATAAAACCGCAAGATTTGAGTTTTGCCTCAGAAAACTCTAAATACTGAAATTTAAAATGTGATGGCATCCTGTAAGTCCAACCTAACTATAAATATCAATTTTAGTTGTCCAACTGAAGCAGTAAGGCAACACTACGCTTAATCCAATGACCAGAAGGCTTGTCTGATGGCAAATAGAAAGCCAACACAAAATTGGACGAATGGCCTGTTGTAGCGAGAACCCCTTTCCTCTCCAAAGTCTTATATAGAGGACATCTGTATCTACTGCCTACTATGAATTCGGATTTCAATTTAGGATAAAGCCATATAACCGGCATACTATCGTTTAATATTTTAGGGTGCTGTTCGTTAATAGCAAAAATGCCTCGATCCCAACGACCTCCGTCCATAAATAGTCCTTCCACATACACGCCACTTTCTGCCGGTTCTTTTTCATAGTCTACGGCACGAACCTCGAAATCAAATATTAGCAAATCTATAGGAATATTTTTTTCCCTTGCATAATTCTGAACGGAGCCTGTTAGAAAGGCTTGCGTGAAGAAAAACCCGGAAAGCCAAAACGTGGGCGGTTTCCCGTTATCATACCAATCTTGTAACATATTTAGACGATCCTGAAAATCGGACACATAACTGGGCAACGGTTTCATACTGGGATAAGATACTTTTCGCCAATTGTCAGGTATTCTGCCGAGCAGCATGTTATTTGATTGATGGTCTAGAGCAGGCGACATCACAATTAAACCTTTCACCGCTTTCTGCAAATCAACTAAAGAACTATAAATCTCTTTGTGTAATTTGTTAAACCTTTCCATTTCTTGAATTAGTACAGTGTTCATGGATTCATTATAATCAACAGGATATTTTTTTTGAGCGATTTCCACGTCAAATGGTTGCGGAAGCTTAGATAAAATTTCTGCAGCCATCTGCGTAATAATGACTTCTGTGTTACCCCCTTCTCCGCCGCCTCCACCGCCTTCGACAAGGACTAATGCTGCAGTTAAGTCCATTGAAATAGAAAAGTCACGAGTTATGCCAGCGTTCATGTGTAAGCCATAGACCTGAGGTGGTGGATTCACTGGAACGCTTTCAATATGCTTGATGTAATCTTGATACTCACAGCGCCGCGGCAATCCGTACTGTGGCCCTACGTCGCAAAACGAATAGTTGGGATCATTGACAACTTTTGCATTAACGTAGTCATCTAATATTGTAATTATCAATCTACGGTCCCAATCGTCGGTGACTCGACCACCATAATTACATTCACCTGTCAGATAATTGATAGCTACGTACTGAATTTCCTCATATTGGTTTAAAAACATCTGCAACTGCATTACTGATATTTGAAAATCTGAATCGTTAAAACCGTATTGTATATTCCATCCTAAAGGGCCAAACTTTTTTCTCTCTTGTACAACAGCGTGGAAAAAACTTATCCCATACAAGAGTTTACTGAAAGCTTTGTCCTTTCCCGGACATCCTTCATAAAATTCACTCTCTTTTAATGGTTCTGATATATAAGAACGATTTAAATTATGCTGTAAGCCTGTCGGAGGTTCGTTAGTCATTTTGACTCCAACTTGGAGAACCGCTTGAGGAAATCTATCTGATGGGTAACTGGTCAGCCATAATCTAAAACTGAGATCTGTATTTGTCAAGTCAA